>CM062807.1:1236892826-1237492826 GCA_031772625.1 Pinus tabuliformis
GACAGTCTAGATCTAAGGGCGACAGTATGACTAGTTTATTTTTGTAATGGAAACTGCAAATGGTGTAACAAATACACAAAGAACAAATACAGTTTCTTATACAACCGAGGCGGAATTGAGGCAAAGAAAAGGGGTTTCAGATAGGTACACTGACTGATAACAGGCTGCAAAAAACAGAGAGAAAACTGAGCCAAAGAAACAGAGAACCACAGCTGCACAAGGCAAAGACTGATCAGCGCACCCTCAGCACAGAGAAACTGAACTTCAGCGCAGGTAGCCTTCATGGGACCTGCGTTGAAATGCCGAACCTCTTCACAGAGTCTGCGTTGAAGCAGAAACGAGAGTTGTTTTTGGGTTCTGGGTCACGGTTTGCAGTTTAATCTACGGTTTTTGGCTGGATAAAAGCTATCAATTAGGTACAATTAGAAGGATGATTTAAAGGAGGACTAAGATCTATCACAAAGGCTGTTAGAGCACTTGTGGATCAGCTGTTCAGATCATAAACAGGCCCAGCGAATGGACTAGAGTAGCAGATCTCTACTTTGCATTTGTAAATGGAAAATGCAGTTCGATTCGGCACTCTTGAGTTTATGAGATGAACAACAATAGAAACACAAGTAAACTAACAAGATACTTTCCCCAGCGGAGTCGCCAATTTGTTGTTGGGAAAAGTATCCAATTCGGAATGCCCCTATCCCACTCTAAGGTGTGATAGTGCCTTAGCAACAAACAAGGAAAACTATCTAAGTATTCTTCTTTATGAGATGTAAATAGAGAAAGAAGGATGCAACTAACCGGTGTCTTCCGCTAGTTTGTCGATCCAATAACTCTCTCTTTTTTTCGCTTCCTATTGCCTGCTCTTTCATTGGTCCAGCTTCACCCAGTTCCTGCAAGATCACAAGAAAGGAAAACTACACAAAAGACATAGATTCACATTCATAACTAGTTTAGGATCAGATATAGACTAAATATGCAAATATAACAAAACATCATTGATATACAAGCATATAGGAGAAACTCAAATAGCTTTATTGATATGATAATAAAGTTCAAGATGAGATACAACCAAGTGAGTCCCGATCCAGCATCTACCTCGCAGAAAAGGAATCCCTTCCTCTCCTCCAACAAAGCATAAATCACCCAATGTACTAATCTCAATCTCAAACCAACAACAATTCTCTGCAAAGTACAAAATTCCAGCCTCCTGAACCTCTGGGTGAGAGATCCATATATAGATGTAAGCAGAGAGGATGAGTCAGCTTATGTTTTGACTTGTGGCTTCTCTCTGTCAGTTCTTTCTTCCACTTGGAGGTTGAGAACCCCTTACTCATCACTAGTCGAATTCATTGAGGCAAGTGTCATTGGAGAATATTCTGGAAGCTTCCATGGTCTTTCCACCTCGTTGAATGAGCTTGCCATTTGTCATTTCCTGCTCAGCGCACCCTGGTAGTGCTTCCACCTGCGTTGCAGTGCACCTAGCCAGTGTAGCCTCTGCATTTCAACGCAGGCAGCTAGTGGAGCCTCTGAATTGATCCTGAATTGACTGTTTCTGAGTGGTTTTTGGTGGAGAACTTCTGGGAGAAGCTGTCATTAGTTGACCTTGTTCCTTTAGGGGTAGGAAGAAATCTTTTAGGGACTTTGGATCCCTTGGATTATGGACATTTCATGCTCAATGTTGTAAGGCACAAAAATGTCTATAACACGTTGAGCCACGAATTGTCCTCTATCAGACGGTCCTTCCACTTGATCAAGTATCGCAGATATTCTTTCTTGCGTGTGCACCTAGCTACCCGTGTGTCAATAATCCTGTCGATCTCAAGGGGTTGTGCCATTGGCATCTGTCTCATCCATGAACTTTCCTCACAACTGGTGTCCTGCGGTGGCTTTGCTGCTGTATTGTCTTCTGGATCAGCGACATAAGGGAACAGATCTGCCACGTTAAAAATGGGAGAAATACTGATCCCTGGTGGCAACTGTAGCTCATAGGCATTTGCAGAAAATTTGTGAATGATTTTGCAGGGAACAATCTTTTTATATTTTAACTTGCTGTACTCATGTTTTGGAAACCACTCCTTACGTAAATACGCAAGGACTTCATCTCCAATGTTGAACTGAACTTCCCGACGCTTTGAATCAGCTCGCTGCTTATACTTTTGACTGTTGTCCTATAATTTCAGCTTTACCTGCTCATGTAAGTTGCTCATTGCTTGGGCGAAATCTTCCCCATCAGCACTTCGTTTTTCGAGCTTCGCCAAATCTCGTAATTCATGCACTCCGCGTGGATGCATGCCGTACAAAATCTGGAAAGGACTATAACTGGTGCTGCGATTAGGTGAATCGTTATATGCAAATTCTGCCTGAGCTAGTACACGATCCCACGCCCGTGAATTCTCGCCTATTAAACTCCGAAGAAAATTTCCCAAACTCCTGTTTACCACTTCAGTTTGGCCATCAGTCTGCAGGTGATAAGCGGAGCTGAACTGTAACTGGGTGTTCAACTTTTTCCACAGGGTTCGCCAAAAATGACCGGTGAACTTTACGTCCCTGTCGGAGATGATGGACCTTGGAAGTCCATGTAGTCGAACGATCTGAGTGAAAAAAAAATGTGCTACATAAGTAGCATCACTAGTCTTCTTGCAAGGTACAAAGTGCGCCATCTTTGAAAATCGATCTACCACAAACATTACTGAATCAAAACCCTGTTGTGTATTAGGCAAGCCCATAACAAAATCAAAAGCTGACGGAGTCCCATGGTCGGCTCGGAATGGGTAATGGTAAATAAAGACCTGTATTCTGACTGTGACCCTTTGCCAGTTAACAAACCTTGCACCTACTCACGTACCTTTGTACATACCGTTGCAATTTTGGCCAAAAATAGAAATGCCATACCTGTGCTATTGTCTTGTCTATACCAAAGTGTCCAGCCAGACCCCCACTGTGTTTTTCCTGAATAATGTTCTCTCACATAGAGCAGTTGGGAATACATAACTGTCCTCCTTAAAACAACAACCCTTCCTGTAAATTGTAGTCCAACCACAGGCTACTGTTTCTAAATAGAGGGTTTTGGCAAGCCTCATAGGCCTCCTTAAAATCTGCATCTGTTTGATACAGTTCCCTCAGGTGCTCAAAGCCTAAAACCTGCATCGTACTTTCCTGTAAGAGTAGGGTCCTCCTACTCAGCGCATCTGCCACCTTGTTCGCTTGCCCACTAATATGTTTTAGTACAAACGAAATTCTGCAGGTACTCAACCCATGCTGCATGCTTATGGTTCAATTTATGTTGTTGCATAATGTACTGTAATGCAGAGTTATCCGTAAATAAAACAAACTCATTACCTAACAGATAATGCCTCCAATGCTTTAATGCTTGTATAATTGTGTAGAACTCTTTGTCATAGGTTGAGTATTTCTGTCTACTCTCGTTCAGCTTTTCACTGAAATATGTGACTGGTCTGTCCTCCTGACTAAGTACTGCCCCAATGGCTGTACCACTGGCATCACAACGAACTTGAAAGAGCTTGTTGAAGTCAGGCAGCCTCAATATTGGCCTTTCGGTAATCTTCCTTTTCAAAATCTGTAAACCACTTTCTGCTGCTTCGGTCCAGTGAAAAGGCTGATTTGCCTTCTTGATCGTATCCAGCATAGGTGCGCAGATCTCACTGAAATTCTTGATGAATTTCCTGTAAAAACTTGCTAGTTCGTGGAAACTTCGGACTTCAAATAAACTTCTTGGAGAAGGCCAGCTAACTATAGCTGCCACCTTTTCTGGGTCCATCTTCAGTTCATTTTCTGCAATTACGAAACCCAGGTACACTAACTCCCGCTGAAAAAAGGTACACTTTTTCAGATTGATCAGCAGCTTGTTTTGCTGCAGCTTCCTCAACACACTTCGAACATGCCTGAAATGTTCTTCCTTAGTCTTACTAAAAATCAGAATGTCATCCAGGTAAACTATTACGAACTTCCCAATGAATTCCTTCAGCACCTCATTCATCAGGCGCATGAACGTACTGGGAGCATTGCTCAACCCAAATGGCATCACCAGCCACTCATATAAGCCTTCATTCGTCTTGAAAGCTGTCTTCCACTCATCTCCTTCCCGAATTCGGATCTGGTGATATCCACTCTTCAAGTCAATCTTCGAGAAATAAGCCGCCCCACTCAAACAGTCCATCATATCGTCCATTCTCGGTAAGGGAAACCTGTACCTAACAGTAATTTTGTTAATGGCTCTGGAATCCGTGCACATTCGCCATTCTCCTCCTTTCTTTGGAGCCAAAACGGTTGGTACTGCACAGGGGCTCATGCTCTCTCTAATCAATCCTTTGTCTAACAACTCCTGGACCTGTTTCCTGATTTCTTCATGGTCCTTAGGGCTCATACGATAAGCTGCTTTATTTGGTATACTTGCCCCTAGTATAAAGTCAATACAGTGACTAATAATACTCTCCTGGGTGGTAGTTCATCCGGAAGGTCATCCACCACGATGTCTCCAAATTCCTGCAACATCTTTTGGATTTCCTCGGGCAAATCTGAAATCTGTGTATGCAATATCACTGCCTTTGGTCTTCTTATGACAGCGAAATTTACATCACTGTCCTCAATCTGTTTTATAAATTCTTTTCCGCCCATCAACAATGCTTTTACCCCACTGGTTTCAGTTGTACTTTCCTCTTTGATGGGTACAAGCGTGTGCGTGATCCCATCTTTGACAAACTTATAACAATTTGTTTTTTCGTCATGAACTGCGCTTCTGTCAAACTGCAGGGTTGTCCTAGCAGTATATGACAAACATCCATTGGCATAACATCGCAGATAATTTTATCCTTATATCTGCCTATCTGAAACTCCACCTCACACTATTCATCAACTAACAGTTGATGTCCTTTCTGCAGCCATGACACTTTGTAGGGAGTGGAGTGCTTCAACTTTTTCAATCCCAGTTTTTCTCCACCATCTCTACAGCCACTAAATTGTCGGTACTTCCACTATCGATGATCAGCTTGCAGCACTTACCCTGTGACTTGCAAACAGTTCAGAACAAAGCCTTTCGCTGGTCAGGTTCTGCAATTTCTTTTGCTGGTTTTAACAGCACCTTATTCAACACCAAAGCTTCACCCGTCTCTGGTGCGTTCTCCACTTCCTGAGGTGCTGCCTCAGCATCCTCTGACTGAGCAACATAAGCTCCTCTTCCACCTACCGGTTCACCTTCAGGACAGTCATACGACTTGTGTCCCAACTTGTGGCAACGATAGCACTGGACAGTTCCCCTGCCCCGACCATTTCCTCGCCCTCGCTGAGCCGGTCGTCCTCCTCTAGTGCTATTGTCCTTCTCTGTTGTGCCAGCAGACTTAGAACCGCTGCCTTCCTCACTTGAACCTGTACCTCTACCTCTGCCAAAAACCTTACCTTTCCCTCTGCCAGTTCCGCCTCCTCTCCTGGCATTTTGTTTTCTGTTAATTTTCTCCTCCGCCTTTAGTGCAAACTGGTAAGCTTCATCCAAAGTTCTGGGCGAGAGGATACCGATTTCATCCAGTATTTCCCCCCTCAACCCATTCACAAATCTGGCTGTCTTTTCTGGTATCTTCCCACATACCCTGCTCGCAGATTCAACTTATAGAATTCTTCTGTAAATTCCTTAACAGTCATCCCTCTTTGTTTCAAGTTCTGCACCTGTCTATACAACATGATCTGATAGTCTTTCGGCAGAAACTTCTCCTTCAGTTTTGCCTCCATCCTGGCCCACTTCTTTATAGGTTGTTTGTGTAGCCTTTTCCTTTCCGCCTGAATGTTGTCCCACCACAAGGACGCATGTCCTTTCAGCTTTGTGGCGACGAACTTCACCTGTTTGTCCTCACTGGTTTCCTCAAACTCAAAATATTTATTTACTTCACTCAACCAATCCAGTAACACATCTGCAGACAAACTTCCATCATAAGTGGGTATTTCATGCTTTGGCTTATGACTGGACAACAAAACTGACTTTAATAACCAGAATTCCGGTGTCACCCTTTCAAACTCGTCTTCTGGTTCTGCCATATCTTCATCACTATCATCTGATGGGTCTCTCCTTCCCCAGCTTCTACTACTGCCAATCTTTCACACAAAATGAGAATCTCCTCACGGAGTCCCTCTTCTGCTATCCTCTGGACCACTCTTCTTCTTCCTCTTCCTCTTCCTCTTCTGCCAACATCCATTTGCTCCTACTCGAAAACCTGCTCTGATACCACTTTTGATGGCCCAGCCCCCAACGTTTACAAATGTGTGGAACTTAACGTGTGTAGTTGGTAATCAAGTCAATAATTACAGGCCCTCTCGACCCTTCGGTGATTAACCTTTGGTTAGGTTAGCTGTCGTGTCTATGCGTAATGATATCAATCCTCCGTATTCCTTGACTCGTTTGCAATTTGTTGGTTTTGATTGCTATCCCTCCTCTCCGGTTAAGGAACGCCACCTGTCGGTCTCCTGATCTGGCCGCTCCCGCCTTTTGTTAAACCCTATTCCTCATTTTTGTGTCACTTTGTTACTTCACCGTGCTCGACTCTGAGCTCTGCTCCGTTGTGGTTTGCTGGTGGTTCACCGTGTTCGGCTCTGAGCTCTGCTCCGTTGTGGTTTTGCTGGAGGTTCACTGTGCTCGTTTCTGAACGCCGCTCCGTTGTGGGTTACTGGTGGTTTACTGTGCTCGTCTCTGAGCGCTGCTCTGTTGTGGTTTGCCGGTGCCTTCGGGCTTTCTCTGCTCTGTGCATGAACTTTCTATGCAAACGATAACCCTGTTGGTTCCCTGCTCTGTGCGATGGTAGGTTGGTTGTTCTTGTGGGCAATTTCTGTCACATGGGATTGTTTCTCGGCTCTGATAATTAGTTGGCTTGTAACTGTGACAGGGTATCCTCAATTTCGGCGCTTCCGGTTCGGTGCATTCGTCCTCGCCTCCAAAGGTATGCAATGGTTCTATGCTTTACTCTGCCTCCACTTCTGTTACAGTCTCTTACGGTTCCGCTCCTTGTCTCAGGCTTGGTTTGTTGGGTTCGGTTCTGCTGAGTCGCCTTGTCAACTACTGGTAAGTACTGTGGGCTTTCATGGCTTCTTTCATCCGTTGTGTTATCTCGTCTTTCGTTTCTCGTGCTCTACACTAACCCTCATCCACTTTCACTTGCAGGTTGCTAAGGTGGCTGGGCACCGAGGGTTTGCTCACTCTCAATCTTCGGTCATCAGTTCGAACCCGCCCAGTCTCATAAAACGGGTAGGTTCTTTCCGACCATAGTTTAGTTGTTAGGTTATGGAGGGTTCGGATGTCTTGGTTCTTGTTCTGTTATGGTTGCAACATTTGAGTTGTAGTTGACTGTGCTCCCTTCTGCTTTCTGTGGCTCGTATAGCCCTGCTCTGTTGTATTAATTTAAATGGCTACGTTTTGAAAGAGTTTGTTTTTCGGCGAGTGCTATCCACTCAGAAAATTTTGTAGTGTGCTTTGTTTGTAACAGACGGTGATTATGTGGTGAATCACATTAAACTATTTTCCCCACTTGCGTTCTATATTTGCATTAATTTATAAATGGAATGAAAAAAATATTGTATTCTTGGTACCTGGTTGTCGGCGATAGTTGAATGGTTCTTCACTTTTTTTTTGCTGGGTATGGCTATCTGTAGCAACACCTTTTGTCTTCTCGTGTCCTGTTACAGCTTGATATCTTGTCGCTTCAAATGCGTTTTAAAACATAACAGAAAGAAATATGAATGCGTGTAAAATAGTTAACAGTGGATCATTTGTTGGCAAAGCAAATATTTGTTTGTTTGTATTACAGAGGATTGTTTCACTGTTCGTTCCTTCGTGCCGGAGGTTCTCTCCCTCACTATTTTTTTTCTCTGTTTTTAACACCTGGAAAGCATAACTGCTTCCATTTTCGGTTGAACTGTCCAACCAGAACTTGTACAACTGCCAACCAGTTTCTTTTTACAAAAATGTTAATTAACTGTTGATTATCTCCTAAACTAAAACAATTCTCAATTGTAATTCTATGGTCTCTAACGACCTTCTGGGAAAAATGAAACAAATAATAAATAAAATAAAATAAAAATGACAAGTCTAATAACGTGTCCACCTATGCATGTAGTCTTTGGCTTGTTCTTTTTCTCTCTACGAGACAGTCAACCGCCTTCTGTCTCCTCGGAGCTAGATGCTCTTGCATCACAGTTTTAATTGAATTCAATGTTCCAAACTCTTACATTCCTTTGACCAGTGTACATAACCATATGACTAACCATATGACTGACGCATATAATGTAGAGGGAATAAACTGCAATGCACTTCAAAGACAAATTACTTGCAGGAATTAGAGGTGTTACTCATATAGATGAACTAACCGACTTATACCACGACCGTGCTAACCATAAGAACCTACACCGTAGGCGTCTTTTGTTATCTCTTCAATCAATGTTATATTTATAATACAGTCTTTTTTTTTCTTCTCAAGCTTCTTTCTCTAGAGCTACAAGTGACAGTGTAGCTCAGCTCCAGCTATTTGGAGAACCAACGACAGAAAAAGTTTCGGCAGTTGGAAGTGGCTTTGGTACTCTTCAAGAAGTATTAGAATGCGTGGCGTAAATTTGCATTGCTTTTGTTGCGTTCAACGATTTGGCTTCCGTCTGCAACAAACCCTTGGTTTCCGTCCGCTAAGAGAAGCACCATCACCAGGAATAGTCGTATTATATTCATGGAAAATCGACATGGAGAACCGCATTTTTCAGATGGGAGTTACGCCCTTCAAGACATATTACAACCTGCTCATCTAAACATACTATGACCTTTCAATATATACCATTTAAGGCTTCAAGAAACAATTCAGTTGTTCAACATTCATAGTGGATGTGTTCATTGTTCAGCACAGTGGATACTATCGAGCTCTTAAGACGCTGCAAATGGGTTTGTACGTATCGTTCTTGTTGAATCGATTTCACAAGAATAGATTTAATGCGTCCACCGAATGGTTGCAACAATGTTTAAATGGCCTATGAAAATGGCAGGCTTATTTTCATTTTGGTTGGGCTTGTCTTCCCATTATAGGGGTTATAGTTCTTCTCCTGCCCTGCATATCCATTATAATTTATTTAGCAAGTCCAACTCAAGGTGGAAGCAAAAAGAGTCAGTGGACGAGAGATGGGCATTTGGGGAGTCACTGTTGAATCTGAATTTGGGATTGAACAAGACTAGGAATGCTATGATATCTCGAGGAAAAGGGAAAAAACAACTTCAGTTTCTCGCTCTTCGGCTGATTCGGTCCTCTCTCCCTACTTTCAAAGCCAGACCCAACTTAGCCACAACTCCGAAGTAATTATCAAGTCATAAATAAGTAATTAAAGGAAAAGGTTTCCCAAGGGAAAAGCCAACGTCAAAACCAGACCCATAGTTATGGCCGACGAATAGTTGGTTTCTCCTTATTTTCAAAAAGAGAACCGAGGTGAGGGAGACTGCTCTGAAATAATTATCAAGAACGTTTCAATTCTAGAATTGACAGACTTAACTACACAAAATTAATGAGCAGACCTTTTAGAGCCAAACTTGCGACTTGAGCATGACAGGTGCAGATTTGACAAGGTTTGGACAACGCCCAGGTCTGGCCACAACATGGAATTCTCACCATAATGTGGAATTCCAAACACACAAAGGAAATTGGAAATCACACAATGCAGAGAAACTGGAGGAGGAGGCAATTGTAACGTTTAACTCTGTGGTAGCGATAATTCAAGTGAATAGGCACTCGTTTTCTCAAAAAACAGTAAGATCAAATGAACAGTTGGGTGCATATCTAAGCAGAAATTGAGACAGGGATAAAGTGATTCCTTTATACCTAACACAATTGGCGCATTAGAATGTCATGTAAGGCCATAATATCTTAGGAAAAAATCACTGCATAGGAGGCTAAGGAATGATAGTTCTGAGACGCAGGAAGGCTGCAGGAAGGCAAAGTGCCTAGGAGCGTATGAATGGAACGTTACAAGTAATGAAGACCAGGCCAACGCTGTTCAAGGCAGCTCAGAATAGCTGCGCAGGGAATAATAACATGGCATTTTTTTTTCTTTTCTACCTAATGCATAAACTATGAGGAAGAAAACTACACAGGCCACACATTATGGCTCTGATACCATGTTAAACACATATGGGCAACAGAGGAATATGAAAAATAAAACATGAAAGTACATTTTTTTATTAACAAATGATATACATTTATAGTACATATTGTGACCATTGGGTTCCACATCCCAAGGTCTCTTGGATTCCTTTTGTCTATTCGGTTTCCACACTAACCAATTGAGGATTAAGTGTCTAACATCCTTATCAATTTATAAGCAAGAAATGATGGATGAAATGAGGCTTCGTACATGTAGATGTATGCCCAAACAAATTTAGCTTCATTAATTCTCAACTTAATGATTATGTGTCCTAGCACCTGCATTTGTTGGATAATAAAGTATACCGCTAATCTCACTAGACATCGATAAGAATCTCCAAATATCCTTTTATTGGGCTCCCTACCAATACATATTTTGAATAAAAATAAACCTTATTTTTAATACATATCCTCTATTTTTAACAACTACCCCTTTTCATACTCCAAAATATCTACCATTTCTCCATACGATACATCCCCACCCAAACGCTCATATATATTGACTTTATTTTTTAGAATTCAAAGACCCCATTATGAATGGAAGGTTTATGGTATTTCTTAACAAAGTGAATGTCATATGTTTAGCTTATGATTGATATGTATTTAATGTACACTTATATATTGAAATCTAGTTAATTTCCCAAAGGGTTGCAATGGTAATTGAAGTTGTATTTCATAGTTTACTGAGTTTCAAAGTTAGTTGCATTTTTTTTTCTTTCTACAAACATATTAAAAATTGCATTTTTCTTTTACTTTCTACTAAGATATTAAAAATTGGAGTGATGAGGATATTTGAAGAAAGAAAAGGAATACTCATTTTATATTTTATGAAATGTGTTAATTTGAATTTTCACAGTAAACCAAGATGCCTCGAAATATCGACATGTAACCATGATTTCTGCTATGTGACTGTAGATCCATTTACCTTAGTCTTGTAACAAAGCATGCTATTTAGCGAATTTCTTTACAATTTCTTTAACTAAAATTTTTGTGGAAGTATCCAAGATGCCTCGAAATATCGACATGTAACCATGATTTCTGCTATGTGACTGTAGATCCATTTACCTTAGTCTTGTAACAAAGCATGCTATTTAGCGAATTTCTTTACAATTTCTTTAACTAAAATTTTTGTGGAAGTATCGATTGTTTGTTGCATAATCTATGTTTTTAACACCTTTTACCTTGATACGAGTTATTTTTGAGGCGGTTTTCATAGCATCAAAAAGATAGGTTAACTACTGTAGGTATGATATGTAGATTTGGAGCTTTCCAATAAACTAGTTATTTGTAGAGTCAATTTCTTTGTTTAGGAATTGCTTTGAAAATGAAGGAGCAATTGAGGTTCTATAAATGTAGATCTATGTCTCAAAAACTTTATGTTTAGGAAGTCTCTATTTAGTGATCATGTCTCACAGCACATTTATTTGTTGGATATTGAATAATACCACTAGTCTCGCTAGATATTAATATGAATCTCCCAAAATTCTTTCTTATAGCACCCTCTCAATACATATTTCCAATAAAAAAACCCGTATTTTCAATAGATATCCTTATTTTTTTCTAAATACCCCTTTTTATAGCACATGTTTATCCCTTTTCCTACTTCATGCTTACATTTGACAACAAATCATCTCTCTCTTAATCTCTCCCTCCCATGATATCTACGAAATATGATTGTTCTCTTGTTTTTATAGATCCTACAAAGGTTCTAGGGAATTTTCGCTTTAATACAGTGGAGGTATGAATATCCTTGGAGGAATAATTAAGGTTTTATACATGTATA
Organism: Pinus tabuliformis; assembly: GCA_031772625.1. Taxonomy (NCBI): domain Eukaryota; kingdom Viridiplantae; phylum Streptophyta; class Pinopsida; order Pinales; family Pinaceae; genus Pinus; species Pinus tabuliformis. The sequence continues at coordinate 1,236,904,773 of CM062807.1, forward strand.
TATAAGTCCTAATAATTATAGTGTCATTAAGTCTCCACTTAGTAACCATGTGTCATAGTATTAAAGGTTTTATACATGTATATATAAGTCCTAATAATTATAGTGTCATTAAGTCTCCACTTAGTAACCATGTGTCATAGCACTAATCTTAATAGATATTGATAAGTATCTCCTTAAATATCTTTGTTTATCCTACTCCAAATACATATTTCCAATAAAGATAACCCCTAATTTTAATAAATATCTGCTTTCTTTAAGTAACATCCCTTTTTATACCACAAAATTCCTATAATTTATCTCTGCTCCACATCACCACCCATGTTTTTACAATATATTGACTTTATTTTTACAATTTAGAAACCGTTTTTATTAATAAATATGGTACGAAATTGCTCAATAAAGTGAAGTTTCTATGTTTACCTAAATTCCAAAATAATCCATCGTTTTTATCTCAATTTTCTACAAACATATAAAAAATATTAAGCGATGAATATTAAGTGTAAAGAGGATAGAGTGATGGGGCTCCTTTATGAAAAAGAAGGGGATTACTCATTTTAAAGTTTGTGTAAATGTGCGTTGATTTGAATCTCCGATCATTCTCATGTTTAATAAGCCAAGATGCCTCTAAATATCGACATGCAGTGATGATTTTAGTTCATGTGTGGCTCTAAAGTGAATTTCTTTAACTAAAATCTTGGCGGAGGTTGTCATGGTATGGCATGATCTATCTTTTTTCACACACGAAAACCAGAGATGTCTCAGTTTTTGAGATGGACTTCATTTTACCGAAAAAATAGGGCAGCTAATGTGGGGATCACATGTAAATTTGGAGCTTTTCAGCTATATGTTAAACTGGATATTTGTAAAGCCAATTTCGTTGTTGAGAAATCCCTTTGACAATGAGATGATATTGCATATAAAATCACTTATGAGAGAATATTTCTATCATGTCTCTTCGTAAATTGGAGATATCGAGTTCTCGTTGAGAAGTCTTTGTTGCTTATTAAATGTAGGTTCGTTAGATTTTCAACCCTTAACACGGTTAACTTTTATATAATTTTCTTCTACTGCTTTTTTATATTTTCATCAATGGAATGGGTGCAGTTTTGGGAGACATGTTTATATAGTTGGCCGTCGGTGACATGAAGTATCATATTTTTTTTTTGGCCTTTATCTTCATAAGTATTTAGTATTTTGGAAAGGATTCCGTTTTCTTACTTTCTACTCAATATGGGGAAGGGGAAGTAATTTAAGTGATTAATACTAGAATTTCTAGTTGTGAAACTCTATCAACAAAAAAGAAATAATTAAATTAGAGCTACAACAAAAGTTTATATTATGAGTTATCTTAGTTGTATTTAAATTGAGAGCCACGAATATGATTTGGTTTATGGTCTTCTTCAAACAACCATTTAGTAGAAAAATCAAAATTTTTACTATAGGTTAGTTTACACTCATATTCAAGTCAACATTTGTGAGCACATTTAAGATATCAACTTCCATATAAATGATGAAATCATCCAAGAACCATTGAGCCTTAGAGCGAAGTTCCATTGTTTGTTGTCATCTTCAAACCACCCTAAATTTGCTTAATAATTTATAAAATACATTTCATAACAATGCATATGGAACGAAGAAAAAACAAATTCTAATGTCAATAGAAGAGTGTAATTTAATGTAAAAGTATAGTTTGGCATAGAGATCCAATGAAATAGATTAAAAAATAAAGATATGAAAATAAGTTTTTCAGATAAGTAACTAGCACAACCACATTAATGAATGTGGTTGACATACACTCATAAGCGTTAATGATATACTTTTAATATTAATATTAATATTAATAAATATGTAGTAATAATAATAATAATTATATTAGAGGAATGAAATTACCTTTAAATTTGCTAGCAGAAGTGAGCAGGAAGGAAAGCGAGTAGCAAGGGTTTCAGCAAGTTGCAAAGGTTGATCCTAATGGAGGGTCGCAGAGGAGGGAGCTCCACTCCCTCCTATAACGAAGCCGTAACCAGCAGAGGTAAGTCAGCTTTGGAAAAAAATGTCTGAGGATATGCGGAAGAAGGAAATAGGAATAATGAAAAAGAAACAGAGGGGACCAAGACCAAGGAAAACAGTAGCACAAAAGACAACGAGGAAGAAGACAAAAGTCTAGGAGACGAAAAACAAAAGGGACATTGCAAACCCAAGGCAGAGATCACTCCTAGAGTAGTTTTAAATGATCCTGCTCTGCAGGCACATAGGGAACACATGGTGACTTACGCTATCATCTGTAAATTCATGGGACTATGGCCCACTAAAAAAGATTTACAGATGTGGATCAAATATCACTGGAAATCCGAAGGAAGCATCGACGTACATCTTGGGTCAAAGGGATCCTTTACTGTGGTGTTCACAAACATCGAAGATAAAGACAGAATATTCGAAGGAGGACCCTACTTTTATGCAGCAGCTAGCCTTTATATGTGACCTTGGAAGATGAACTTTCTCCCAGAGCAGGAAACTTTCACTTCAGTACTAGTCTGGGTAAGGTTCTATTCCCTACCTCTTGATTACTGGCAAACTGAATCGCTAGCTGCCATAGGCAATAAACTAGGTCGTTTTGTCAAAGCCTCTGAAGCCATAAGAAGAGGGAAATATACTTCCTTCACAAGAATATGTGTGGAAATGGATCTATTAGGAGCTCTCCCGGATGAAGTTATCTTGAAAGTTTTTGATGAGGAATGGGTGCAAACAGTAGACTACGAGCATATCCCATTCAGATGTCGTAGATGCCACGAACATGGACACTTATTCTGAGACTTCCCTCTAAGTAAAGTAGACAACAAGAGCAAGGCTGATAGGATGAAGGACACAAAAAGCTCCCAAAAAGTGGTAAATAGAGGAAAAGGTGGTAAAAAAGGGCCAAAGCAACAACATAATGATGGGAAAAAGAGCAGTCAGACCAAGTTTCAAGTACTGGAAGAGAATGAAAAAATCATAAAAGAAGACCAAGCTATGGAAGAAGGTCCTAATGAAAAGGAGAAAGAAGAAGACAACAACCAGACACAAGATATTGGCAATCAGAAAGAGACTATGATGAGTGAAGCAGAATTGGAGATGGACCAGGAAATGACCCAGAGTGAAATAGATTTGGAGGACCATGAGCTACAGGAGATCCTTGAAAAGGAACACCTAGATCTGGAAGGGTTCTTGAGGTAGGGAACCACCAGAGGGATAGATTCATTGCCACAAGAGGAATGCAACAGAATAAAGCAGTTGTTTTTATGGAAAACTCAGGAGAAGGGGTTGGATAAAGGAAAAACCACGGACAAGCAGGAGCACAAAGGTGTAAAAACAATGAAATAAACTCTAGGTTTAGTTACTAGAAATCCAAGAAAGAGGAGGGGCAGAAAAAAGCAGAACAAGCTCTTGATGAAGTGTGGAAACCTAATGATAGATTTGGGTAAGATGAAATAACTAACAAGCTACTCCTTTACAAATCTTTAATAATGAAATTCAGATCTTGGAATATCAGAGGTCTAGGTAGTAAAAGAAAAAAAATATTACTTAGTAATAGGATGAAACAAGCAACATCGGATGTGATCTTCATCTAAGAAACTAAATGTTCCATTCAAAAAATAAAAGAGATTCACAGCAAATTGCTCAATAGATTTGAATTTCTAGAAGTTTAAGTAGAGAATACAGCAGGAGCTATTCTCACGCTTTGGAACCCCCAAAAAATTGACATTATAGATGCAGAGGCAGCTAGGGATTATCTTTCAGTGGTCATACAACTAGTGGGAGATAAGGAAGTCTACCTGGTCACGAATGTGTATGGTCACCAAAGGATGGATGGTAAACTCAAGCTTCTAGATTCCCTGCAGAATCTTAGGGAAAGACATGCAAGAATCCCTGCAGAATCTTAGGGAAAGACATGCAAGAATCCCTTAGATCTCGGGGTTGATTTCAATATGATCAAATCGCTGTAGGAGAAAAAAGGGTGTACAAAAATCCTAAATAAAGACTCTTGTTCTTTTCAAACCTTCATAGACAATATGAAGCTAGTGGATATAGTAATGAATAATGGGAATTTTACTTGGAACAATAAAAGAGGAGGAGAATCTCAGGTGGCCTCCAAATTAGATAGATTCATAATCTCAGAGGATCTCATGCTCAAGGACAAGGACATAGCTGCTAGAGTTCTACCCTTTGGAGGATCTGATCACTGGCTAGTATAATTGGAAATTGAAGGCATTGGTACCCCAGGAATAGACCTTTCAGATTTGAAAACATCTGGCTCTCCCACCCAGATTTCAGTGACAACATAGCCATCTGGTGGGCTGAAGATTTGAATTATTAGGGCACAATAATGTTTCGTCTACAAAAGAGACTCAAACATATTAAACTCGGGCTCAAGGAATGGAACAAGAAGGAATTTGGAAATATTTTTGTAGCAAAAAAATTTGTTGAAGGAAAAATGCAGGAGCTCAACCAAACCCTTATCATGGAGGGTTTTGATAAAAAGAGAAGTGATCAGGCTACCAAATATCATCAAGAATGGGAGAACTTATGTAAACAAGAGGATATTTTTTGGCGGGAAAAATCCAGGGTGCAATGGCTAAAAGAAGGAGAATGTAATACTAAATTTTGGCACAGATCCACTATGGCGAACAAAGCTCACAACAGGATTTCTTCAATCAAGGATGAGGGAGGCAACCTTCTCAATTCTCATGAAGAAATAGAAGCAGTGCTGGTTTAGCACATTCGTGGTATTGCACAGGAAACCTGTTCAGACAGAGAGCATTCCATCAGGGGTATATCAAGACATATACCCAAGCTAGTTTCCAGAGAGGAAAACTTCAACCTTAACGAACCAGTGACGGAAGACGAGGTGAGTGAGGTCCTAAAAGAAATGCAAAATGGTAAGGCACCAGGCTTGAATGGTTTTAATGTAGATTTCTTTAAAGCCTGCTAGAATATAGTAAAACATGACATTCTGAACATTGTGGAAGAATCCAGGAGGGACAAGACTATACTAAAGGTGCTTAATACAACCTTTATCTCCCTGATCCCTAAACAGGAATTGGCTCAGACACCTGATAGGTTTAGACCCATTTCCTTGTGCAATGTTGTCTACAAGATAATATCCATAGTTGTGGCCAATAGACTCAAACCTCTTCTTCCTTCCCTGGTGTCAGTTGAACAATTTAGATATGTGGAAGGAAGGAAAATACTCGACAACATCATTCAAGATCATGAGGTGGTGCACTCACTGACAATCAACAGGAAAGCTGGGATGATCATGCAATTGTACATAGCCAAAGATTATGATAAGCTGAACTGGACCTATATCAGAAAAGTTCTCATTGCTTTTGGGTTTGATCATAACTGGATCAGATGGATAATGGCTCTAGTAACTTCTCCCCCAGTTTTTCAATTCTTGTTAATGGATCTCCCTCGGAGACTTTTATTCCTTCAAGAGGCCTTAGGTAGGGAGATCCACTCTCCCCCTTTCTCTTCATACTCATGATGGAAGGGTTGGGTCGATCTATCAAGCATTCTAAAATAGCTAGGATAGTCAAAAGTATCCAACTTTCTGAAGATGGTCACGCCTTAACTCATCAATAATTTGTTGATGATACCATGTTGGAGGGTATCCCCACGGTTAAAGAAGCTCTATCTTATAAGAAAATCCTAGGAGAATTTTCCATGGCTTCAGGTATGGAAGTTAATCTCTCCAAATCTAAGATTTTTTTCTTTAATACTCACATTGCTATTCAGAGAAATATTTCTAGAATTTTGGGCTTTCAAAGGGAGAGCCTTCCTTCAAAATATTTGGGAGTTCCTCTAACAGCCTAACCTTTACACAATAGCATCTAGGAACCAGTGATTAACAAATTGCAAGACAAAATCAGGATATGGACTATTAGATCATTAAATCTGGCTAGTAGTTTGGTGCTAACCAAGGCTGTATTACAATCAATCCCAGTCTTCATGCTTTCAGCTCTCTCGGCACCAATAGGAGTCCTGCATCAACTCAGATCCATACAAAGAGACTTTCTTTGGGGCAAGGGGGAGGAAAGAAAGAAATGGGCCTTAGTAGCTTGGGAAAAAATCTGCAAACCTAAAAACTATGGAGCGCTTGTATTAGATGATCCTGAGATTCTAAGAAAGGTTTTAGGAGCTAAATTATGGTGGCGATGGGTAAGAGACTCAGAGGCCCAGTGGGCTATGATATGGAAAGAAAAATATGCTAGAAGATGGCAAAAAAATGATCTAATAAGAATGTCAGGATATAGAAAGGTATCACACATTTGGAATAAGGCTTGGGATAGACGGCGCTTAGTCCAAGGAAATAGTTTCTGGGAAATAAGAGATGGAAACCTAGTCCTATTCTTGGAGGATAGATGGCAACAAGAACCTATTTTGTTAAAAGAAGATTTGAGGGATCTCAAGGAAGTGACAAATACCAAAGGGTTATCTAAAGTAAAAGACTTTTGGGATCAAACCAGCACTATGGGAAAATGGAGAACTTGGAGGAACTTTGATTTTATGGATGACAGCCCCCTGAAGGCTAAAGCAGAGATCCTAAGAAAAATGGTAGAACAAAGGAAGATTTTGAGGTCAGAGGGGCAAGACCAGCTAAGATGGGGCAACAATAATGAGGGAGCGTTTAATCTCAAGGAAGCTAAACTCATTCTCCTTGACCTTAACTCTCAAGCTCCGGAAAATATTTGGCAAGGCCTATGGACACATCAAGGATGGATGAAAATTAAACTCTTCATGTGGCTGGTTCAACATAGGAAAATTCTAACCTTAGAAAATATTAGGAAGAGGGGTATCCTAGGGCCTTCTAGGTGTCAGCTCTGTGAAGCCTAAGAGGAAACTATGGAGAACCTTCTCAACAACTACATTTTCACCTCCAGTTTGTGGGATTTTTTTGCCACCATTTTCCAATAGACTGAGAGGGATAAAGGAAGTATCATTATTACCCTAAACAAATGGAGAAGAAACTTTTCAGATAATGAAATTATTAGCTCAGAATGGGCCATCATTCCAAACTTCATTATTTGGAATGTCTAGAAAGAACGAAGCAATACAATCTTCAAGAATGAAAAGAAGCCTTCCCAATGCCTTTTTGAGCAGATCTTAAATCAACTCAAGGAAACGGTCAACTGTATTGTGCGAAATCTCCCTAAGAACCCACCCTCAGTTTCTGATTTGAGAATTTTCAGTGAGTTTGGGTTGCATGGTCTTATTCCTTAGGGACTGGCTAGGACTGTTTTCTCCTGGATTCTGAGCAAGATTTCTGGAATCCTCCCCCTAAGGGATTTGCGAAATTCAACATTGACAGGGCTTCTAAAGGCAACCCAGGTACCGCTGGTTTTGGAGGAGTGTTAAGGGATGAGAATGGAAGTGTCATTTTTATATTCTACTGTCATTTAGGGAAAGCCACCAATAACATGGTGGAATTGATGGCTATGGAGCAATGTTTAGATTTCCTGAAACAGGATAACCAACAAAATGTGATAGTTGAAGCAGATTTTGAGTTAATCATCAAATCGGTTAAGAGGATCAGCTGGGGAACAAAGCCAGAAAAAGTCTCAAGGAACTAGAGGCTAATCCAGGGTTTTCAATGGATTCAGCGACACCTTTAGAGCCTTCGTACTGTCAGCTTCAAACATGTCCGAAGATCGGCCAATAAATTGGTAGACCTTCTGCCCAATCAAGGTGTGATTAGCACAGAAACAGGATTGTGACGAGCTGGCAAGAGTTGCCTCAGAGTAGGTTAAAATTTCAATGACTAGGTAGACAAAGACATGTTCGTGTTTCACAGTAAAGCCATGGAGGCATAGTCTGGTTAATTCAGCGATTCTAGGTGGTAGCGAGTCGAGTGGCTCTAGTTCTTTGAAGATAGGCAGGTTAGTGGGAGTTTCTTCTTTCCTTAGTTCTAGAGGAGAAGAAAAACTAGAAGGTCAGATCCCGGACACTTTCCGTGACCGCAATACCATGGGTTTTCCGCACGTGCATGACAAACTGGTTCAGGGGCGGTTTTCTAGCGATCGCGGGCCTCACAAGCGGGAAATGGTATTCTTATTTTTGAAGTGATTCCATACAATACGTTACATGTGGTGGTGGGGTCGGCCAAATTACCGTCCTCATCACATGCTAAAGTTTTGTGATATTGGCTGCCGCGATATGAACCTCTGCTGTCAGATCAAGCGAGGCATATCGATGGCTGTGATTGATCATGCAAGTTGGTTGTATAGGCGGGTAAGTACAGTGCTTCTTGACTGGGTGAATTAGCCCTCTACCATTGGATTGGGGCAGCAGGCTCAACGGTGATGTTTAAAGTGACATGTCTAGATGTTGGTGGGTAGAGTTAATGCTCCTTTTTCTTAGCGGTTGGAATTTTGCCACAAGCGGGAGGCCTGTTGTTTTGGTTACGATGCAGGCTTCATCTTTGTTTTAAGAGTTTAGAAGTGGGGTTTTTTAGGGTAGGAGATTTTTCCTTGAGTCCGTTCTCTGTTTGGTTTGTGGGTCCCTTTATTGGTCCGCAAAGCCTTGTGGATAGATGTAAATTACCTTTAAATTTGATTGGCAAATATTTTCCTAGTGGACTGTGGATAGAGGACGCAGATGAAGAGCTAGGGTTTCAGGTTTCTGAGCTCCATGGAGGCGCGAAAAGGGGGAGCTCCACTCCCTCCTACAGGTAGGCAGTGGCCAGCCGAGGTAAGAAACCAATAGAATCTGTCAGAGGTCCTTCAGGAGAAGGGAAAAGGAACATGGAAGAGGATCAAGATTTAACCAAACCAAGGGAGGAAAACAACACAAAAGATAATGAGGAAGAAGACAAGAAATAAGGAGCAGAAAACAAGGTGCAAAAGGGGCCATGTAAACCCAAGGCTGAGGTCACTCCCAGAGTAGTTTTAAATGATCCTGCTCTGCAGGCGCACAGGGACCACATGTGGACCTATGCTATCATTTGTAAATTCATGGGATTATGGCCCACTGAAAAGGCATTACAAGCATGGATTAAATACCACTGGAAACCAAAAGGAAGCATAGACCTACATCTTGGGTCAAAGGGTTTCTTCACTGTGGTCTTTACAAATATTGAGGACAAAGACAGGGTGTTTGAAGGAGGACCCTACTTCTATGCTTTAGCAGGCCTCTACATGTTTCTTTGTGTTAACACCCAGGTTGTTCCCTTTGACTCCCAAGGGAATACGGCCGGGGTAACCACTAACCAATCTTTGGATTACAGCTCCTAGCCAAACTGTAATCAGAGAGGGCTCTCTCTTTATGATTTGTCTATGTTCTGATAGTATTTTAGGCTAGCTGTGATGTTCAGGTTTTGGTTTTATGTTTTGGTTGAGGGATGTCTTCTGTACCTAAGGTGGAAACCTTCAGATAGTTCTAGTCCATTGGGCAATGGAGTCTTTGGTTACTGGTTGTTTGAGAGGTAGATTGGGATTGCTGAAACTGTAGGGCCTTTTGAATATCTCATGAAACAAACTTGATATTATAATGATGAAGTGTGTTTAACCAGTGAAAAGCAATTAAGAATTTTCCACTAAGCTTGGTTGTGAGAAAGAGATGTATTGTAAAGGAGCAGATTTGAATTCCTAAAACAATAATCACTGTGAAAGATACAGTGTAGAGGTGCAGCAATTAAGAATTACACCTTTATAACCATAACTGAGAAAAAACATTTATAATAGCATAGATTGAATTCAGGGTATTCTATGAATAAATCCTGGAATTAGTCTTTTTCTCTGCCATTAATTGTGAAATCTAGAACATGGATGAGTTATGAGAAAATAACAGGAACAACATAACGAAAGTTTAAGGAAACGTATTGAGCCATGAAAACACGCAGGAATCCTGTAGCACACAGCAATCGCATTACCACCCCTCAAACAACACAGACTTTGGAAATTCCATCGGCCTTTGTATTAAACTCTGAAAATTTACAGCCAAAGAACTCTTGAAGAGAAATCAACAACAACCCCTGCAAGATTATGCGAGGGGGGAATATATACAAGCGGTCATACAAAATATCTGAGGCGTTGAGTCATCTGAGAAATAAATACATTCACCAACTTGTACAGAAAGCAGATAAGAAGTTATACATCATTGAATACAGAATAAGTGCTCTTTATGTATGTCAGAAGATATTTTGACCTTTGGAGGCCACTGAGTCGGTCTGACCGTTATGCTTTAACTCTGAAAAATGCGCCTTTATGGCTGTCGTGCTGTAGTTTTTTGGCCCTGTCACCTGTAACTGTCACTGCTGCTCTGGTGGACGAAATGGTTTTGCTGAGTTGGCTCAGCTCATTCTTCTCTATGCATGCTGATTTTATCAAAATCTTCTTGTGCATGCTAACTTGTATTTTTTGATGAAAAAACTTAGTGAATGGCTTCTGGTCTATAAGATCATCTGTATTGCCTTAGTCCACCATTCCTGCGTGGGCAATTGATGTCTAAGAATTGCATCCAAAGTCTCATCAGCCTCTGTGTATTTGTAGAAGTTTGGAGGAACTTCAAACAGATGTTTAATTTCATTCATTATAAAGAATAAATTCTCTACCCTGTTGTAGAGAGTTTGTCCTGTAGCTGGCCCTGTTTCCTCTGAGGTGTTGGGCCTTTTAGTGATCTGATTTGTGGCGAATGTGTTGACCTTCTTGGCATACTTCTCATGTGTAAGTAGCCTTCCTGCGTTGTTCAGTAAGCCAGGGAGACCTCTGTTTTGCAATGCCACATATTTGTCCATGAATCTATTGACCTCTGTCTGCATGTCCTGGGTCCTTCTTTCTAGTGTCTGCACCAGGCTTCTTAGTGTTAGGACCCTCTTTATTAACAAAATAGTCTCAGTCCTGTTGGAGATTCCCATAGTTGCTAACTGAGCACTTGTTCTATTACTAAGCACATTGATCATCCTGTTGGCAACTTCAGGCATATTGCCTAGAGAGTCCCTTGATCTCTGAATTTCCTTCTGTGCTTTTGCAATGAGCTCCAACTGCTCATGAATTGTCTCAATATATTGCCATTGATCAGTGATGGATTGGCCAATATTGGCCCACAGCACTGTCTTGAGCTCAGCCACTATTTTATCCAGTTTGAGCTCCTTCTCTAGCTCCTTTATCCTGTCTTTGAGGGCCTTTATTTCCCTGCCCTTTTCTGCCACAGTCTGCTTGGATTTATCATATCTTTCATTTACCTTGGCTAAATTCTCCCTGGCCTCATTTAATTCTGTCATTTGAGCTTCCAGGGCCTGAATCTCATTTCTCAGCTTTTGCATGTCCAGGCTTGGGGCCTGCTCTGTTGTTGGTGGTGGTGCTGAGGTAGAAGGTGCTGCCTGTTCTGTTTGTTGAGTGAGGGGAGCAGTAGTTGGAGGAGCTTCCTCAAGGTTAATTATTTTAGGAGGAGGCTGAGATGTTTGACCTCCTTCCTTTTGCTGTAATGATGCTTGCAATGCTGCCTGTGCAGCCTCTGATTCTCCCAACTTTTCTTGAGTCTGGATCAGCTGTTTGTATAAAGACACCAGCAAAGCTGTGGCATCTTGATCATGTCTCAGCTGGGCAACTTCTTCCGTTTGAGGGTGAATAGTTGCTGGGATTTTGATCTTTTTCCTCAAAGCTGCCATGTCTGCATCCCTCAATTTCAATATTTCTTGTATGCCCTTGATGTCCTTGGGGTTATGCCCAATCTCTATGATTATGTCTTCTAAGGACCTGATCCTGTTGTCCTTTGCTTGAGAGGATGCTCTCTCCAACTCAAGTTGGGCAGCTGTATTATTTAGGCTATTTTCTAGCCTGTAGTTATCCAGTGTCTTATCTGCCAAGGAGGCATACACCATCTCACCCGTTTGCTTATGCAATTCGATTTTGTCCATTGGGTGGATGTCCTTGGCAAGGACCTCAAGATTGGTCCTCAAGTAGTTTGAAGGGGACTGTGGTTGCAATGCAGTTGGCATGAAGTGACTCATGATCATTTTGCCCTCCTGGACATCAAATGCAGACATTAGTCTTTGCTGGTTACTGGGAGCCATTTTCAATAGATGGTTTTATAGTTGTACTCTTATGGGCTCATTCCTCTTCTTTATGTCAATGAATTGTTTCTTAATACCCACCTCAGCTCCTCTTTGCTGGCTTGAGGAGCTGACTTCTCCTCCCACTATCCTCTCTTGTTCCTGCTGGAAGGAACTTGCTGAGGCCTCCATACTTGGTGGGCCCATGCCCAAAGATTGCCCCAAAGGAATTTCCTCTTCTGAAAGGGGATTCATTCTGTGTCTTTTCTCCCCTTGAGTCGTTGTTGTTGTGAGGGGAGTCTCTCTGTCCCTCTTTCTTCTTATGTCTTCTTTTTGTGGGGTTTGGAGGACTGAGGCCTCCATTGTCGTTTCTGGCCTAGGAGGCACCGTGTCCTGAGCCTGCTGCTCAGTGAAAATTGGGGCTTCAGCTGCCTTTTCTTGCTGTAATGGCTGCTCTTTCTCTTGTTGCCCCTCTTGTTGCTGTTGTACCTGTTGTTGTTGCTGCTGTGCCTCCTCATGAGGTGGTTGTTCTGGTTCCATCTCCTTTTCTTTGCCTTTGCTTGAGGTTTGCTCAGTAGCTTTAACCGCTTGCTGATTTGCTGTGGAGGAAGATGCAGCTGCTCCCACTTGAGTGCTTGGAAGAGTAAACACCTGTGCACAAAGCTCCAAATCAGCCATCTTTTGGATATTTCTAACTGCTCTTTGATTTAATTCTTCTTGTGTAACAACCTCCTCTAAGGTTCCCCTCCTCCATTTTACTTGATTTGCATATTTTTCTATGTGAGGCAACCTTACATGGTCATAACCAGACAGCCTATACTTGACCCTTCTTAAAGTTATGAAGTGATTCAGGTCATAAGGTTTCCAAAGGAAACTGGTCTGTAGGCCAAGGGATCCTAACATGCTGTCGTCTTCTTGCCAACCTTCCTCCCTTTTGTTGTAGATGAAGTGGCCTAATTGGTTTCTGACCTTGAGTTGTGCTTTCTTGCCTCTGCCTGAAAAGTGCAACACATCAGCATTCCCAAATTGCCTGAAGTATTCCAGGGCAAACAATCTCATGGGCACATATTTGGGCAATCTGTATGGGGGCAACTCACACCCATATATTCTGATGATTGTGTGGTGTTGGTAATAGTACCAATCCCCGATGCTGTATGCCTTGGACAGCTGAAGAATCCTCTGCATCTCATCAGTTAGTCTTGGAGGAGGTGAGCTCATCATTAGAGACATGGCTGGGTGGATGAAGAGTTCTATAAATTCACAATAAGTGTATGGAGAAACAGATCTGCAGTGGAACGCAGAGGACCAATACACCACTGACCTTGGATTTCCTTGTGCATCCACTCTCTTCATAGCAAAGTGGAACTTCTCATGTTGATAATACAAAATCAAGTGGTAGATGTAGGAGGTGTATTTGAACACCCTTTCTCTTGGTAAGTTCATCAATTGCTCATGTATTTTGTCAGATATGTAAGTGGCATAGTCATAGCAGATTGGAGACTTGCCAGGGGCAAACATGAGCATCATCACCAGCACAGTCTCATCAACAAACTCAATAGAATTATAGCCCAGAATGGGGCTGATCATATCTACAAGGTCCCTGCCCAATTGGTTGAGGTAAACATGAGAAATGGGAGGGTACTTCACGGTGTCAGACCCTATGTACAACTGATTTAGTTTGGTGATCTGGGCATCTGTCAATTTGGCTCCTTGCTTTATCAGATCAGCCAGTGATAAAGGGACTAATTTCTTCTCAGTTTTGAAATGGAGCATCTCTCTGATGGCTTCAGGGGTGACATAGAAGACAACTGAGCCTGAAGGGTCAATCACAACCCTCTGAGTGGCGTTGTAGGTTTCAGCACATAGGTGGATTAGGTCAGGAAACTGGTTGACCTGAGGGAGTTTGAATAGAGGGAGGAAAGAATCCCAAATGCCCAATACATCTGTTCCAGCCTCATGTTTAATCCTCAACTCATTCAGCAAATGAATGTGGTACTTGCTGTGCATTAGCATTTCTTCTGCTATCCGATAATCCAGGTCTGCTAGAGGCTGCCAATCCAATTGTCTCTGAGGGGCATTTAAAGGAGCAATGTTCAATGCTACAGGAGCTACTGGTGGATCCATGGTTACTTTTAGGATTTTTGTTGTTTATAAACTGGTGTTACTGTGCAGAGCAACACCAAAGAGTTTTCTTTGAACAGAAAGGTAAATTACTGAGGAACAGAGGATAAATGGTCAATTGCAGCAATTGAAATACTGCTTAAAGTATGGATAAGATAAATGCCTGGCCTTAAACTCTTTTTCTCCGCCAAAGGGTGCAAGTTGGATTTCCCATTCACGCCTGCGCGAACAGAATGTAGGTTTTGGTAAAAACTCGGGCAAACAAGGCTCAGCAGGTGAATTTCGTTGTTACAGGTGCAAATGGGGATCAGGCGCAGGGGATTTGCTGGTGAATTATATGTTTTTTCACTGCTTTAAGCTATTTTGGCAATTTACAGACAAAACCGGGCGCCAGAGGGATTCACAAGGATAAATACCTGGTATACTGCGAGCAATAGTCACGAATGCAGGTGGAAATGACGCGCCAGCGGTCTCCAGGTCGAATTCAGCAGGTTGGCGTGAGTTTGGACGTGAAAAACATGCAGAGAAAACAACAGTCATTTTTTCCAAAAGTGCAAAAAACGCGAAATTTTGGCCAAAATATGGATTTTTTGGAACATTGGCGCTTTTTTTTGGATGACGTCAGCATGACGTCATCGGGTGGGGTCAAGGTTGGATGACGTCAGCATGACGTCATCGGGTGACGTGGCGGCATAAGAGAGGTCCACGGGGATGTTGAGGTGGCGGACAGGTGGAGTAATGGCGGACGGGGGTACCGACGCGGCGCTGACGTAGCAGTGATGCTGGCGGTGATGTAGGCAGGGCGATTAACCGAAACCGGAAGTGGTTAATAGTTTCATATCGCACCGCCTTCCATACGGAAGCGGAATTGTCAGAAGTACCTCCGATACGATGTGAGGGTGACGCGTGGCAGAGGCCTGACGTCACCCTCTGACAAATATCAGAAGCTATTCTTCGGACGTCGGAGCCGCTCCGATATTCATGTGGGCCGTCGGATGAAAAGGGCCCCATCCGACGGTTGACGGATTGTTGAGCTGGCCGGACGATACGGATGCGGGCGAGATTAAAATAATATTTCTTTTGGTAAATGCGCCCGGCGGGAACCTTAGAACATTGGCGCATTTGCGTGGTTTTTTCAATGTTTTTTTTTTTTTTTATAAAATCGCGCATAGCGCCCCGACTTTGGATAAATTGAAGAAGTGGGTTTTTATGTGTATTTTGCAATTGAGCGGGTTAAGGGTGAAAATAGGTTTTTTACAAGGTTTTTAAGCAAATGAAGGGTTCAATGGGTTAGATGACTTCTGAAGGGGAAAGAGGGTAAGGCTTAGGGTTCTCAAACTGACCAGATGTCAATTTAATCCCTAACAGTGAACATATGGCTATAATGCCAAGGGGAGGGATATTTATACAATGCTTGGGGTTTATACACCATAGTGTTATAATAGTAAGGAAAGGGTAACATAGGGGATTTAGATAATAAAGTTAGGGGTTAATATGGATGGAAAAGGCGAATGAGGAGTGAAATCACTAAGTTTATGTGAAGATAACTTAGCTTAGGGAGTAGATCAAAATGAAAAGATTTTTAGACAAGAAATGTGGCTTTTAAAGGAATAAGAACCACCATAAAACCTCAAATTCTTCCATGAATCTCAACTGATGAAGGGATGTTAGTAATGAATGTGAAAGGGGAAAATGTGAAGTTAGACATGCTCCTTTGCTTTGCTGCAACATGATGGAGAAGAAGACCTTCTCAATCCATTGATTTTCCTTTGTGAATAGGTTAGCAAACATTCAATTGTAAGGAATGACATTTATGCAACCCCATCTGCCTACCCATCTACTTACCTAGCATTTTTTGTTTCTTCATGGAGGGTGCGCTTAGACTTGGAGACCCTTATGTGCCTTTTCTTTCCTTTGGCTTTTTCCTTTTGATTTTCTATCTAGAACTACCCTTATTGCTTCCAAGGTCCCAGATTAAGCAGTTGGGAACCTTAATTCTCTACCTAAGCTACTGGTCTGCCAAGATTAAACAGTTTGGACAAACTTCTTTCTCTATTCTACAACAGAAAATTGAAACATGGCATGGTCCAGATTAGGCTGTTGGACCATCCATCAAAATTGAGTCCACATCAAGCTATATACACACATTGTCTTCTCTTGGAAATATGGGATCTTTGCATCATCAAAGCAGAGCATATTTGGAACTTTCTTTGCTAATCATGAAATATGAAACCTATTGGTATAGGTAGCTAACACTTTTGATGATGAATTTTGCCTTGGAGCGAGAGACTTTCACTTCGGTCCCAATCTGGGTAAGACTCTACTCCGTACCTCTTGATTACTGGCAAAAGAAATTGTTATCTGCCATAGGAAATAAACTAAGGTGTTTTGTCAAAGCCCCTAAGGCCACTAGAAGGGAAAAATACACTTCCTTCGCATGAATATGTATGGAGATGGATCTCTTTGGAGCTCTACCGGATGAAGTCATATTAGAAGTTTTGATGAAGAATGGGTGCAAACAGTAGATTATGAACATATTCCCTTCAGATGTCATAGGTGCCATGAGCATGGGCACCTATTTAGAGACTGCCCTCTCAGTAAAACAGAGAACAGAAGTAAAGCAACCACAATGAAAGATACTGAAAACTTTCACAAAGTGGGATATAGAGGAAAAGGGGGAAAAAGGGGCAAAAGCAATAGCAAACAGGAGGGCAATAGGCCAGTCTAAATAGGTTCCAAGTTCTCGAAGAAGAGGAAGAGATAACAAAAGTAGATCAGGTAATGGAAGGAAGCCCAAGGGAGAAGGAGAAAGAAGAAGATAGGGAACAAACATAGGATAGTAATAAGCAAAAATAGACTACGCTGAGTGATGGAGAACTTGAGATGGACCAAGAAATGAACCAGAGTGAGATGGAAACGGTGGATCATGAACTGCAGGAGATTCTTGATAGAGAACACCTACATCTGGAAGGGTTCTTGAAACAAGGAACCATGGGAGGGGTAGACTCATTACCTCAAGAAGAGTTCAACGGAGTACAACAGTTGTTCTCATGGAAAAAACAGGCTAAAGGGTTGGAAGGGAAAAGAAACAATGAAAGGTAGAACAACGAAGGTGTGAAAATTATGAAAACCACACCAGGATCAGCTCCTAGAAACCCAGGAAAGAAAAGAGGCACAAAAAGCAGAACGAGTTATTGATGGAATGTGGAAAGCTAATGATAGATTCACGTAAGATGAAAGACCTAACCAGTTACTCCTTTACCTATCTTTAATAATGAAGTTCACATCTTGGAATATTAGAGGTCTAGGTAGTAAAAGAAAACAAAGAATACTTAGCAATAGAATGAAACGAGAAGCTCTGGATATGATCTTTATCCAGAAACTAAATGTTCCATTAAAAAAATAAAAGAAATTCACATCAATTCGCTCAATAGATTTGAGTTTCTAGAAGTTAAAGCAAATAATACAGCAGAAGGCATACTCACTCTTTGGAACCCCCAAAATCATGGCATAATAGATGCTAAGGCATCTAGGAATTATTTATCAGTGGTTATTCAACCTGTGGAAGATAGGGAGACTTATTTGGTCACAAATGTTTATGGCCCTCAAAGAATGGATCATAAACTCAGGTCTCTAGATTCTCTTGTGGATCTAAGAGATAGACATGTAGGAGTACCATGGATCATGGTTGGGGACTTCAACATGATCATATCACTTTCGGAGAAAAAGGGAGGAACCAGAACTTTAAGAAAAGACTCCATAGCATTTCAAACTTTTATAGATAATATGAATCTAGTTGACATTGATATGAGTAACGGCCTCTTTACTTGGAACAATAAGAGAGGAGGAGAGTCTCAAGTAGCCTCAAAGTTAGACAGATTCATAATCTTAGAAGACCTTGTGCTCACTGAAAAGGAAATGATAGCGAGAATTCTCCCCTTTGGAGGTTCAGACCATTGGCCTGTAAAACTTGAGGTTGAGGGCATCGGTACCCCCAAGAACAGACCTTTTAGATTTGAGAACATCTGGCTCATCCACCCAAATTTCATCAGCAACATTGCAAAATGGTGGACAGCAGATCTGCATATGCAGGGTACAAGAATGTTTCCGTTACACAAAAGACTAAAGCACATCAAGGTCAGACTTAAAGACAGGAACAAGAATGAATTTGGCAAAAAAATTTAAGCGAAAAAAGTTGTTGAAGACAAGATCTAGGAACTCAATCAAGCCCTTATCACGGATGGCTTTGACAAAGTCAGAAATGATCAAGTTACCAAACATCATCAAGAATGGGAGAATTTATGTAGACAAGAGGAGATATTTTGGAGACAAAAATCTAGAGTTCAATGGCTAAAAGAAGGGGAGTGAAACACTAGATTTTTCCACAGAGCCACCATGGCGAACAGATCTCCTAATAGGATCTCTTCGATTAAGGACAAGGGAGGTCATTTTCTTAATTCCCATGAAGATATAGAAGATATGTTATTCCAACACTTTCGAAGTATAGCAAAGGAAACCATTTCAGATAGAGATCATTCTATCAGGGACTTAACAAGGCATATACCTAGGCTTGTAACAAGAGAGGATAAATTCAATCTCAATAGGCCAGTGACTAAAGAGGAGGTTAGTGAGGTCATCAAAGAAATGCAGAATGGTAAAGCGCCAGGCCTTGGTGGTTTCAATGTGGATTTATCTAAAGCTTGTTGGAACATTGTTAAACAAGACATTCTGAATGTGGTGGAGGATTCCAGAATGAATAGAACCATTTTGAAGGTGCTCAATACTTCCTTCATCTCCTTGATCCCCAAAAAGGACAATGCTCAGACTCTAGATAAGTTTAGACCCATAGCTTTGTGCAATGTGGTGTACAAGATAATATCCAAGGTTGTTGCAAATAGACTCAAACCACTTCTTCCTACTCCAGTTTATGTGGAGCAATCTGGTTATGTGGAGGGCAGACAAATTCTCAATAACATCATTCAAATGCATGAGGTGGTGCACTGATTGTTTAGCAACAGGAAGGCTAGCATGGTCATGAAATTAGACCTAGCCAAAGCTTACGATAAGTTGAATTGGACCTATATCAGGAAGGTCCTTATAGCTTTTGGGTTTGATCATAACTGGGTAAGATGGGTCATGGCCCTGGTGACTTCTTCTAGCTTTTCAATTCTGGTTAATGGTTCTCCTTCCAAGACTTTTACTCCTTCAAGAGGCCTCAGGTAGGGAGATCCGCTCTCTCCCTTTCTCTTTATCCTCATGATGGAAGGACTTGGTCGGTCAATCAAGCATGCGAAAGAAGTTGGCAACATCAAGGGGCTCCAACTTTCTGAGACTGGACAGGCTTTGACCCATCAACAATTTGTTGATGACACCATGCTGCAGGGAATCCCCACGGTCAAAGAAGCTCTAGCTTATTGGTGGGCTCCAGTATTGCAGCAATAATGTTGCAACTCCTGGGACTCCCTTCTTTACTTTTATGAACCCGGTAGTTCGTAACAAACTTGGAAGCAACGGTGTTGTATGCACAAGTAAAATCTCTTGCCGCAGCTGTCACTTGGTCAGCTGGCACAAGTCTGCTAGGAGCTTAAGCCAACTTCTATGAGCTCTGAGAAGAAGCTTTTTAATTGATGGATGAAAGCTAACTCAAAGAAGGTTGTTCTACTTGCAGAAAGAAACTAGAATGCTGAAAGGAAACGTAAACCCTAGCAAACCCTAATTTTACCAGCTAGCCCTACTGATGCAAGAAAGAGGATGCAAGCTACTGAAAGAGATGCCATTGACTTCTAGGAAGGTAAAATACATGTGTCTAAGCTACTTCTACAGTAACATCTGAAAAAAAACATCTTTTTGTATTTTTGAATAAGTTGCCAGAATTATCATGCATGCGATTTAACTGTTTTTTACTGTGCAGAGGTGGATTGGCGAGAGGAAATGCTTGGAGGAGGTCAAGAAGGTTCAGAGAGGGCCTAAGGGGTCCCTAAAACCCTTCCAGAGAGTTTCACAGAGTTTGGCTACCAAGAAACCTCATTCGTGAGCCTCTACAGGAAGTCTGCAGGGGTTCTACAGGATGTTCTAGAATTTCTACAGGATGTCTGTAATTTTCTACAGGTTGTTTAGAAATGGGATTTTGGAGGATGGATGGAGAGAGAAAGGTGAAGGAGTGAGTATGGAGGTAGGACAGGGGTGTGAGGAGGTCCAGGACTTGGTGGATGGAGTTGAGGAAAGATGAAGATGGTTGGATTTGTTCAAGGAGGAATGAAGCAATGTTGCACAAAAATTAGGGTTATGTGAGCAAGTGTGGCAAACGTGAGGCAAGAATCCGAGTTAGGGGATGGAGCAGATGGGATTGATGGAGTATGGGCAGATAGAGAAGTGGTACAGGTGCTCTGCAAGTTGTTTTTCCAACTGAACCAACGAAGACTTGTAAAATCAGAGACCTAGTTACGTTGACCTAATTTGATCTAGCTAACAGTAAAGAGAATGAACAGAAGTTTTAATTGCAATGAAACCATGTATACTAACTATGCAATGAAGCAATCAAGAATCTGAACATGTAACCAACTTCTGCAAATAAAAATCAAACACTAATGATTGCATGGCGAAGCAAAGTCAGTGTTTTTGTTGGCAGCAAGGTCACCTTGATCCCAGCTCCTGATCCCACTGAGGGAGAGGTGAAATCAGAGGTGCTTGATGGCCCTTTTCTGAAGCTTGTCCCTGTTAATAACCTATCAACTCAATCTGAACATCAAAAATCTTTCTAATCATCAACAGTGACCTAGTTAATCAGCAAGATTTTAATCTACTTAACAGAAATTATTTTGCAAAGACATAAAAAACAAATAACAGTACATAAGGAGGCCTTGGCACTTGGGTTGGGCCCAACCCCAAGAGCTACAGGCTCCTATAAAGAACTCAGAACTGATGCCAAGTAAAGCTGCTTTTCATTACTCAAAAATAATCATCACAAGAAATTTATACAATAGTAGCTACAAGAAAACGAGCTGAGAAAATGACAGCACTATAGTGCAAAGCCCAACAGTTCCAAAAGTAAACTACGAAGGCTGAGGCCTTCCTATTTATACACTACGAGGGGCCTGACAACCTTTCTTAATTCAAGCGACTCAGCGGTTCAAACTGCTAGTAAACAGTCACTCTTCCCAAAGCTGCTCGGCTGCCTTTAGGATTCGTTTTGGTGGCATGTTGAGCTCGGAGTTGAGGGTGGAGATTTCAATGAAGGGCCATTTAATGCAAGAGACAACCTCCCTACGAATCCTCACCTCAATCTTGGTTGTCACCTGGCTCATAATTGCTTGGCTTTGCTCCAAAATTTATCCAAAAAAACATGAAATAACAATGTATTAGCCTCCTTGGTAAAGTGACCACCCTTATTCATTCAAATAACATAAACATACTCAAAAAAACATGCATAATCTATGAAAAATGGTGGATTGACCAAGGACAATTAGGTAAAATGAGCCCAATAAGTTACCTAATTCGGGGCTCATCATCACCCCCCTGCTAAATGGGTTGCTCATCCTCTGAGCAACTAGTCCAGCTCATCATCCTTTATAGCTTTGATCACCTCCCTCACATCGCAGGCCTCCGCGGTGATATCTTCTTCCCGATCATGGAATCCTGCTTTCCTTTCCACTTCCTCCCACTGTCTGTCTTCCTCCTCCTCCTTAACTCCTTCTAGCAATCCCAAAAGCAAAGGAGGACTGAATTTCAGGCCAATCCAATTGGCCTGCAGATTTTGCATCAACTATTTGTAGAGAGGTACCCTTGCCAAGGCCTCCCTCATCCTGGTGGGAGAGTGGTATTCCCTTATCTTCAAGCTATGAGGCAATGTGTTCCACTGCCTTGTGCAGGCATGCAGGCAGTTTTCTCCCAACAGTCTCTCCATGTCCTCAAAGTGGGCAATAGCTTGAGCCTGTTGCTCAATGTATTCTGGTAGATCCTGAGGGTTGTTGGCCAAGTGCTGGTGGGCACTTATCACTGCTGAGGGGTCATCCGGCTCTGCTCTGATCATTAGTGGCTCACTGAGTTCTCTGCCTATGATACTGCAGACCTCTGCTGCTCTCTTTTCCTCATGATTCATCCAAGAGGCCATGGCCATAAGTTGGACATCTCCTATCACAGTGTTGGGATCCCATGCATTCATGTTCGGAAGGGCGAAGTTGTGCAAGTAAAACTCTGATAATTTGGCCCTGTCCTCTGATGAACTACTACCACATAGAGCTGCAAATTGATGATAATTTTGAAATGGGGTGATGCCCCTTTGGGCCAAGGTGTTGATCTGAAACTGTAACCACTGATCCTTAAGGTATAGGGTGTAGGATTTGGCAGGCTGCCTACACTGTAGGGCTTCCATTGCCCAGCTGGCCATGCAGGCCAGTTGGGCCTCCTTTTCTTGTACCTGCTGTTTCAGAGACTGTATCTCCTGGCCTGCTTGCAATTCCTTCTCCTGTAGCTGTCTATTCAGTGTCTCAATTTCAGCCTGCATCCTTTCCCTTCTTTGTTGTTCATCAGGGGTTTTTTTTTTTTCTGTGGGCTCCTCCTGTTGCTATTGTTCTCCCAAGATGTCAGGCTTGTCTTCCTTCTTCTGTCCTTGTAACTGTAGCTGCTGTTTAAGCAGCTCATTTTCTTCCTGTAGCTTGGCCCGCTAGCTGCTCTCCACATGTCGTACCATAGACAATTCCCTTTTTGCCTCTTTGAGTTGTTCCTCAAGAGGACCTATATCTGCCACACCCTTGGACTTAGCGATCTTCATCCAAGTGTGGGTCCTCACTCTCTCTTCTTCTAGTGCAAGGAAATGTGGCACTGTGAATTTTTGGGGAATGATCTTTCCGGCTTCTAAGAAGTTATAGTAGGAACCCAAGCTGGGTTGGGGGCTAGGTTCCACAATGTTCTCCACCTTTTCTTCCTCCTATGGTGATTTAGCTGGCTCTCCTTCCATTTCTTCGGTCTCCTTTAGCCTAGCCAGTGTTTCTTGTAGAACAGTCTTAGCATCTTGTAGAGAGGCCTTGTGTCCAACATTTTCATTCTTTCTCTCCAGGTGGATGTCTTCGGGCTTCCCCGTTCATAGGTGATGGATGCCTTTGAGGGAGACCTCTCCTTTTGTGTAGCTGGGGTGTCTAAAATCGTGATTGGCTCTTTTGACGGTGGCTGGGGTCGGCCAGTCTTTATCCTCACGCTCCTTCTTGCCTTAAAATACATGGAAGGCTCCCTCTTTCGCTTTCTTTTTTGCTTTGGAGATGTGCTTAGGGTAGCCAGCACAGCTGCTGCTTCCCTGGCTAAAATCTCAAGCGATTTTTCCTTATGTTTCCCTATTTCCAGCCTTCCTGTAGAAAGTCCTGTGCTGACTATTTTCTGGCTTCCTGTAGAAACTATCTTCACTATTTTGGTCTATTTGGCTGGGGGTGCCATCCCTTTTAATTTTGCTATGGTTGTCTTGGTTGTGTCCTAACTTTCTTAGACTTTTTCAGTCCTCTCTGCCCTGCTCTGCAATCTTTTCTCCCTTTGTGTTGGTGCCTTTGTTCCACCCACAGTTTTGCGCTCAGCAGCTTGGCCTCTCCCTCGTTTCTCTCCTTGTTCTTTCTGTGGTGGTCTGTCTTGTATTTCCTTACCCCTGGCTTTCTCTTCTGCCTCAATGTGATCCTTTTCCTCACTGCAGGATGAAGTGAGTTCATCGGCCAGAATTTGAATATCATCATCCTTAGACATGTTGCGGAAAATCTCCCAAGAGAGAGGGATAGTGTAGGTATGGAGGGCATATTCCATGAGAAGCTTGATAAGCCCATGATGGGCTAGCTGATCCGGTGTCCCTTCCTTCAATTTTGTGCCACACTCAATTAATGATTGTAAGAGGAAATAGGGGATGCTTAACTTTTGTTCTGGGGGTAAATCCATCCTATGTCTGAGTTCGCTTAGCAATCGGAAGTGATAACCGTAGACAATACTGAACCACCCCTAATAGGTAATGTATTTCATGATCTGAAGGCTGACCTCGCTCCAAAAAAGATGTAGGCTGGCTCTCCAGACCCCATTCTTATCTTCTGTAAACTGTTCCTCTGGTAGGAAGAATTATTTCTTGGCTTTTTGGCCCAATTCCCTCTCCTCTTTGCTCCAGGGTATCCCTAATGGCATATCAGTAACCCGACTAATGAGTTGTGGGGTAAGCTTTAGGGTCAACCCTCTGAAATTCATAGTGGTCAGTGTCTTTGATTTAGGCTGCAGGGACATTAAGAACTCTTCTGTTACCCCATCGTCATGACCTTGAATTCTGTCACAAAAGGTCATCCAATTGGCACGGGTGAATAGGTTCACCACCTCGGGAGTTTCACACAATTTTTTGGAATCTGAGGGTTCCTTTCTGATAAACCCTCCTGGCATGGTGAGAGTGCCCTGTTTCAATGCTTTGAGCAAAAAGGGACTATTGTTTTATGTTTTCCTCTTTTGATCCTCAAGACATGGTTTCTCAGGTGTTTGTATTTCAACTTTGCACCAATTCCTTGGTTATAATGCTTTTGCTGCCCAAAACTCGACTGTCAAAAGGGAATTAGGCTTCCACAGACAGAGTGCAAAGCTTAATTTTCATCCCCAGCATGCATACAACCACATAAAATTCACATTCTTCATGCACAGGTTAGCCCTCACAGTGTTTTATCGTTTCTAGAGGAGGAATTTCTTAACAAGAACTGTGGAGGAGGATTTGACGCAGAACCAACTCAAAAAATTTCGTGTATCACACAGGAAAACTACTATTCTTGACCCACAGGTAGACTTGTCTCTAATTCTCCTACTCCAGACAGTTCAATTCACCACCTTTCGAAATATCATGCATGGGAATGGTGTTTTCGAGCCTACCTCTCTTCGAAACTCCAACTTCGACGCAGAAAGTCCAGGTTTCTCTGCTCCGGGAGGCTATGCCGGGTTTCCTGTAGAGCTCCTTCCTGTAGAACACTTTGCTGGCTTCTGGAGGATGTCACGGTGCTTCTGAACGAGCCTGGGACACGAGAGGATTTTGAAACGGGTCGAGAAGCTCGGGCTAGCAAACTCAGAGGAGGAGGACGCATACTTTGCTGAGAATGGTTGTAAGTGTAAATGACAACGATTAACTTGAGTTCTTCGGCCGAGCATTTTTTAATTACGGCACAATTCATGGCGAGGGGGGTGAGGTGGCCAGGCCAATTTGTTACCCAACATCACGACCATCATTCCTCTACATGTCTCTGACCGTCGTTACCTTCCCTCTGCCATTAACCGCTGCCACCCTGCCAATCCTGCCGATTCTCCCCCACTGGACACTTCCCACGTGTCGGCTGCACATCTCTTTGGTGAATTCGAACGTAACCGAGCTCGTTCGGATCCCACGAGGCCATTCGACTGATTGTGGGCGGCTAGTTGACTGGCCACCGAATTCGTTCAATCCGCACCATTTCACAGACATGCAGTTTTCAGAGTATAGTCTATGCAATTTGACGAATAAGGTTAGACACTTACCTGTGTGGCCGTGGACGTGTTCTACAGGCTTCGGGACGTGGAACGATGGCTTTGCTCACTGCTGCTTCGTGCACAGGCGCTGGAACTCCTTCTTTCATTGGCTGATGCTGTATGCATGGCTTCGGGACCTGATCCTCTGGTTGTAAATGCTGCATGCACAGGCTCCGTCTGATTTCAGCTGTCGAGGAGGTGTTCACGTCCAAGCGGAGTTTGTTACATGTCCCTTGTGTCGATTTCAGCTGCTACCGACTCCATAGCATGTGCTCCAGACAGATCAGCTGCTACAGGATTCCTGTAGGACATCCTGTAGCTGCTTCTCCTCCTGGGATGCATGCTTAAACGAGCAAGGTCGTATTCGCGGATGAAGAGTCCGGATGGAGCTTTGACAGGTAGAGTGTGCGAGCCTTTGTGTGCTTGATTTGTCACTTGGAAAAAAATAGATTCAATCTGAGGAAAACAGGACTCTTTGTATGACTGTGCAGGAATACATAACCAGATTGTTGCAATGGCGGTGGAAAGAGATGAAACAGGTGATGGGTGGAAGAGAGGGGTGGCTGCAGGCCTAATCAACAGACTTCAAGCTTCAAATCCCCTTCCAAAACTGAATTTGGCCTGCCCGAAGGCTCTACAGGATGTTTCCTGTAGAAAGCCCCAAAACTTCCTGTAGAAAGCTCAGGACTTCCTGTAGGAGGTTGAATCTCGACCCGATTGTGATCAAACCTTGGGAAAAGTGAGTGGCTATGGAGGTAGTGTCTGTAAGGATGTCCTGTAGCCTAGTACAGACCCCTGTCCTCGTTTTGCATGACCTTCTTTATCTGCAATGTATTCCCTGCAACCTGCAATAATTTTACAGAGATTAGACCTGTTCCTTTTTTCTATTCTTTCTTTTTTCTCCCCCCCCCCCCTTTTTTTTTTGAGAGATAGCAGGGGCGCCTCCATGAGGTTTTCACCTCCACTATCTGCCTTGGGCGCCTCAGAGAGGTTTTCACCGAAGGACCTTTTTTTATTCCATTTCTTTATTTTCTGAGAGATAGTTGGGGCGCCTCCATGAGGTTTTCACCTTCACTGTCTGCCTTGGGCGCCTCAGAGAGGTTTTCACCCAGGGATCTCTTTATTCCCCTTTTTTTTGGATGATCAAGGTGTGGCTGGAATAGAGGCAGAACCCTGCTCTACTACCAGCATTGATTTTTCCACAGTTTCAATGAACTCCTGCCTCGAAAGGGGTTTCTTGTAGATTTTCAATCGATGCCCATTGACAAGCATGGGGATGGCTTCTTCATCAATGGTCCTGATAAGGACTGAACCATTTTCATTGCATTTCTCCACTGTATATGGTCCTAACCATCTTGTCCTCAGCTTTCCTTTGAAATCCTTGTATCTTGAGTCATACAGCAATGCCCAATCTCCTGGCTGGAATTGCTTTTCATTAAGGTGCCGGTCATTCCATATCTTTCTCTGGAGTTGAACTACTTCTGAGTGGAGGAGGGCCTGCATTCTGTGTTCATCTAATCCATTCAGCTGCAATAATCTTTCACGTTGAGCATGGCTGAGATCTAGGTCCAGCTGAGCTGCCACCCTCAATGTGTTGTACTCGAACTATATGGACAACAAAGATTTCTTCCCGTAGACCAGCCCATAAGGTGTGAAACCTGTTGTAGTCTTCCAAGTGGTGTTGTAGGCCCAGGTGGCCTCAACTAGGCGATCTGCCCAATCCTTTCTGCTGCTGCTCACCACCTTAGTCAAAATCCCTTTCAATGCTCTATTAGTGACTTCCACCTGCCCATTTACTTGTGGATGCTATGGGGTGGAAGTCATGTTCTTGATCTTGTGATGAGCGAGCAAGTCTTCAATCAGTTTGGAGGTGAACTGGCTTCCTTGATTGGTGACTAACTCTCTTGGGTAGCCAAACTTGTAGAAGATATTTTCCCTTAAAAACTCAGCCACCTTTTCTTCTGTTGCTGCTTTGATTGCCTTTGTTTCTTCCCACTTTGTCAGATAGTTGGTGCACACAATGATGTAAGACCTTTGCTTTGAAGGACGGTTGATGGGATCCACAAAATCCATGCCCCACTTGTCAAATGGCTCGAAGGTCACTTGAGGTTGGAGAGGGATTTCATCCCTTGGAGTCGGTTTCCCCATCCTCTGACATTGGTCACACTGGCTGATGTATCTTCTGACATCTTGATGAAGAGTAGGCCAATAGTAGCCTGCCTATAGAATTTTGAAGGCAGTCCTTTTTGCTGCAAAGTGGCCTCCACAAGGCCCGTCATGACAGGTTAGGAGGATGTCAAAGACTTCCTCCTCCCTAACACAACGCCTCAAGATTTGATCTGGGCCAAGTTTAAACAGGTTGCCCTCGATCCAAGTGAATGGGGTGCTCTTCCTTACAATTACGCTCTTCTCCTTTGAGGATAGATGTGGAGGGAACTGTGCTGAGACCAAGTAATTTGCTATATCAGCAAACCATGGAGAGAGTACTGAGATAGCAAACAGATGTTCATCTGGCATCTAGTCATCCACTGTTCCTTCTTCACCTGCAGGCAAATCCAATCTAGACAAGAAGTCAGCAACAACATTTTCCTTACCTGGCTTGTCGACAATAGTCAAATCAAATTGCTGCAACAAAAGTAACCATCTAATGATACGAGCATTGACATCAGGCTTATTCATTAAATATCTAATCGCAGCATGATTAGTGTGTACAAATGTTTGATAACCAGTGATGTAGTGTCTGAACTTGTTTAGGGAATGGACTATAGCCAGGAACTCTTTCTCGGTTACAGTATAGTTCATTTCTGCCTTGGACAGGTTTTTGCTGACGAAGTATATGGCATATGGTAGTTTCTCCTCAACTTGTCCTAAGGCTGCCCCTATGGCTTTGTTCGAGGCATCAGTGTGGATGTGGAAAGGTAGGGCCCAGTTTGGACCTCTCAAGATTGGGGCGGACACCAACTTATCTTTCAACTCCTCTAGATCCCCCTAACAGTCGTCAGTCCATTTGAACTCAACATCTTTCTCTAAGAGGCCAAACAATGGCGAGGCTAGCTTACTGAAATCTTTAATGAATCTTCGATAATATCCTACTAAGCCTAGGAAACTCCGAACATCTCTTACCTTTTGAGGAGGTGGGACCTTTTGGATGATAACAATCTTATTAGGATCCACTTGTAATCCTTGCCGAGAAATGGTATGACCTACCACGGTCCCTTCAGTCATCAGGAATTCACATTTTTTGGGACTGAGGGACAGGTTCATCTCAATGCACTTGGTTAGAAATTTTCCCAGATTAGTCAATGCCTCTTGGAAGTTGGACCCATAAGGAGTAAAGTCATCCATATAGATTTCTACCGAATCATGGACCAACTCAGAAAATATGCTCAACACTGCTCTCTGGAAAGTGGCAGGAGCGTTTCATAGCCCAAAGGAAAGGACTCGGTAGGAAAAGGTACCCCATGGAAAAGTGAAGGTGGTTTTATCTTGGTCCTCTAGGCTTATTTGGATCTGGTTATACCCGCTGAACCCATCTAGGAAAGAGAAGAACTTCTTCCTTGCCAGTCCATCCAACACTTGATCTATGAAAGGCAAAGGGAAATGGTCTTTCTTGGTGGCTTTGTTAAGTTCTCAGTAATCTACACAGATTCTCCACTTCCTGTTCTTCTTGGGCACAAGCACTAGAGGTGAGACCCACTCACTATCGGAGATAGGGTAGATGAATCCTGCATCCAACAATTTTTGCAATTCTTCTTTGACAATGTCTTTAAGGGCTAGATTCATTCTCCTCTTAGGCTGCCTGACTAGTTTACAATCTTCTTTAATGTAAATGTGATGGGTACAGACCGAAGGGTGGACTCCTTTCATCTCCTTATAACTCCAAGCGAAAGCATCCAGATGATTGTTCAGTAAGCTACACAGCTCCTTCTCCTGGGAGGGAGATAGGGAGGAGCTGATCTTCAAGGTTATTTCGGGGCCAAATTCCACATTCTTAATTCTGGGAGAGGTTGGATCAGTCACACAGAGGTCTACTAAAGTGCTGGCTTGGGTATCTTCCACCAATTCCTCTAAGGACAGTGCACTGGGAGGTGGATTTTGAATCAAAGTCTCAATCAAATCATCCTCGGTTTGAGGGCCTCCCCTGGTGGTTTCTACTGTGCACAATGGTGTAGAGTAGACCTCATCCTCATCTCCCTCTTCCAACCAGAGTGGTAAGTCATGTTCTAGCAGAGGTTGGGCAAGAGGGTATAGGACTAGCTGCTTGGACATAGGCCCATTCTTGATGGTCATGCTTCCAGCTTGACAATTGATGTAAGCATCCGCAGTGGCTAACCAAGGCCTTCCCAAAATGAGGGGGTATCTAGTGAGATTTGCCTTTGGCTGAAGGGCAAAGAAGTCTGCAGGGTACTCCCAAGAGTCAATAGAGACCAAGACATCTTCCACAATCCCTTCGGGAGTCACGGTGGAGCGATCTGCCAACTGCAGGACTGTCAAGGTCTTCCTTAAGGAACTCTGAAGGTTGAGTTTAAGCATGGTGTCCCTGGTCATCACATTAATGGCAGCCCCTAGATCAATCAAGGTATGGGGGATTATGGTGCCATTGATGTAGACATCAACTACAGGACTCCCAGGGTCCAAATACTTTGGACACATTACTTGCCCCAACATTAGATCGGATTGTTTTCCTATGACATTGATAGTCGGGGCATCTCTCTTTCACCTGCCTGGGTGCCTGAAACACTTCTCCTTAATCAATTTGTTGTATATTGGTACATCTTTTATGGCCTGGAGAAGTGGTATTTTCACACACAACTGTTTAAGTTCTCCCAGAAGTTCAGTCTCCTCTGGGTTTGGTTGCATGGTTACTGTTAGTCGCTCAGGAAAGGGTGGAATGGCTTTGGGTTCACTTTCCTGTTTCTCTTCCTCGTCCTCTGGGGGAGGAGGTTGGCGATCTGGAAGGGTCTTCCCAGATCGCAGGTTGATCTCCTGGATCTCCACAGCATAGGTAGGGCATGTTATCTCCCCTGTGTATACTTGTTGGGCCTGTCGGTTGTTGGGGTTCATGTTCGGTTGATCAGGCATCTGTGGTTGTCTTGGAGGAGCAGGAGGTAATGGTTCTGGCTGGGCTGGTGGTGGAGGCAGAATGGTAGGAGGAGAGTTGTATTGGGGCCTCCACCCCGGTTAAGGTGCATTCCACTGAGGTTGTGGCTGGACATGTGAGTGAAACGAATGGGCAGTGGGTTGAGTATAGTATTGAGGTGGATAATACCACGGAGGAGGTGCGGACCAGGAAGGATAAGCAGAGGGACCCCAAGAAGGTATGTGAGCAGATTGGTTGGGGCTATAATAAGCCTGGGATGTCCCTTGCATCCCCTACTAGTAAGGTGTGGGCCCATGCGGCCTCCTTTGGTTGAGAAAGTAGAGAGGCTCAGTGGTTGCCTCAGTCCCTTGGTACATGGCTTTAAATCTGGGCAAGGTTGAGCATTGGTTTGTGGGGTGGTTTTCCTCACAAACGAAACATACCTCTACTGAGTGCAATGGACACTCGTTCTTAGGGTGCTTCCTTGTACATCTAGGACAAAAAATGGCCAAAGCCCTCTCATCTTCCTCTTTCTTTTGTTGGATTCGGAAAGTATCTAGTTGCATGGCAATGGTCTATCTCATCTCACTTTTGAAGTCTTCCATCTGATTAGCAAACTCATGCTTGGAGAAGGTAGTACTAGATGAAAGTGGATTCGCCCTACCTCTTTTCCGAGCTGCCCTAGAGTAGTTTCTAAACACAGACTTTATGTCCTCGTAAGGTAGTTGGTAGATGTCTCCTCCAGCTAGCATGTGAAGGGTATCTAGAAGGTCTTTAGGGACTCCTCGGAGCAGAACCAGCTTTAGAGTTTAAGGGTCAAGTGTGCACCTGACTCGTTTATAGCTGAGTTGGAACCTTTCCTCGTAGTCCTCTAAAGACTCATCATTTCCCATGGTCATCCGAAAGATTTCTCCCTTTGTTTCATTTGACCTATAGTAGTCCCGGTATTTGTTGTTAAAGGCTTGCTGCATCTGAGCCCAAGTGGTGATACTGTTTCCAAGTAACCCCATGAACCAGTGTAATGCTGCATCCTTGAGGGTAGAGGGAAAGAGTTTCAACTTTTGCTCGTCTTCTGCATAGTCATAAGTTTGACAAAGGACAACAAACTCAAACAGGAAGGTATCAGGGTCTTCAGTGGTCAATCCATGGAAATTAGGTAAGGCTGAGGGACTTATTTTCTTCATCTTCACGTCCCCATTGGTCTCTCGGATGGGGAAGGTACCTTCTATTCTCTCATCATCTTCTCTATTGTTTCTGTTTTCAGCCATGGTCTCAAAAGGAATGTTTTCTTGCTCTTCTTCTGTTATAGGATCTTCGTATATCTCAGGAGGTTCACCTATAGGTTCTTCTGGGTCACTGCCACCAAAGAAGAGAGAAGCATGACTCAGTGAAGTGGTGGGGGTGTTGGTAGGATTTTCCGGTATTATCTCTGTTCCTACGAGGCATGAAAAGATTTTTGGTTGCTTTTGCTTTTTTCTGCTTGTACCTGCAAAACTGAAACAGATGGAATTGCAACTAACTAAAATCTATCTTGCGGAAATGAAAATGCGGAATTGAAATGAAAGCAGGAAAGGACTAATCTATTTTGCTGAAATCAAATTGCAGGAATGAAATGCTAGACTACACTTGCAGAATTGAAATGCTATTCTACGCTTGCAGAATTGAAATTCTAGTCTATGCTTGCAGAATTGAAATTGCGGAATTGAAAGGCTAATCTATGAAAGCAGGAAATGTCTAATTTACTTTTGCAGAAATGAAATTGCAGAATGGAACTGAAATAAACTACTTAGCAGAAGGTTGGAGTAGAAAAAAAATAAAAGAAAAGCAGCAATCACAAATACTCTGACGCTTCCCCAGCAACAGCGTCAAAAAGAATGGTGGGCTCCAGTATTGCAGCAATAATGTTGCAACTCCTGGGACTCCCTTCTTTACTTTTATGAACCCGGTAGTTCGTAACAAACTTGGAAGCGACGGTGCTGTATGCACAAGTACTAGCTCTTGACGCAGTTGTCACTTGGTTAGCTGGCACAAGTCTGCTAGGAGCTGAAGCCAACTTCTATGAGCTCTGAGAAGAAGCTTTTTAACTGATGGACGAAAACTAACTCAAAGAAGGCTATTCTACCTGCAGAAAGAAACTGGAACGCTGAAAGGAAACATAAACCCTAGCAAACCCTAATTTTACCAGCTAACTCTACTGATGCAAGAAAGAGGATGCAAGCTACTGAAAGAGATGCCATTGACTTCTAGGAAGGTAAAATACATGTGTTTAAGCTACTTCTAAAGTAACATCTGAAAAAAACATCTTTTTGTATTTTTGAATATATTGCCAAAATTATCATGCATGCGATTTAACTGTTTTTGACTGTGCAGAGGTGGATTGGCGAGAGGAAATTCTTGGAGGCGTTCAGGAAGGTTCATAGAGGGCTTAAGGGGTCCTTAACACCCTTCCAGAGAGTTTCACAGAGTTTGGCTACCAGGAAACCTCATTCGTGAGCCTCTACAGGAAGTCTGCAGGGGTTCTACAGGATGTTCTGGAATTTCTAAAGGATGTCTATAATTTTCTACAGGTTGTTCAGAAATGGGATTTTGGAGGATGGATGGAGAGAGAAAGGTGAAGGAGTGAGTATGGAGGTAGGACAGGGGTGTGAGGAGGTCCAAGACTTGGTGGATGGAGTTGAGGAAAGATGAAGATGGCTGGATTTGTTCAAGGAGGAATGAAGCAATGTTGCACAAAAATTAGGGTTATGTGAGCAAGTGTGGAAAACGTGAGGCAAGAATCCGAGTTAGGGGATGGAGCAAATGGGATTGATGGAGTATGGGTAGATAGAGAAGTGGTACAGGTGCTCTGCAAGTTTTTTTTTCGACTTAACCAACAAAGACTTGTAAAATCAGAGACCTAGTTACGTTGACCTAATTTGATCTAGCTAATAGTAAAGAGAATGAACAGAAGTTTTAATTGCAAAGAAACCATGTATACGAACTATGCAATGATGCAATCAAGAATCTAAACATGTAACCAACTTCTGCAAATAAAAATCAAACACTAATGATTGCATGGCAATGCAAAGTCAGTGTTTTTGTTGGCAGAAAGGTCACCTTGATCCCAGCGCTTGATCCCACTGAGGGAGAGGTGAAATCAGAGGTTATTGATGCCCCTTTTCTAAAGCTTGTCCCTGTTAATAACCTATCAACTCAATCTGAACATCAAAAATCTTTCTAATCATCAATAGTGACCTAGTTAATTAACAAGATTTTAATCTACTTAACAAAAATTATTTTGCAAAGACATAAAAAACAAATAACAGTACATAAGGAGACCTTGGAACTTGGGTTGGGCCCAACCCCAAGAGCAACAGGCTCCTATAAAGAACTCAGAACCGATGCCAAGTAAAGTTGTTTTTCATTACTCAAAAATAATCATCACAAGAAAGTTATACATCAGTAGCTACAAGAAAACAAGCTGAGAAAATGGCAGCACTATAGTGCAAAGCCCAACAGTTCCAAAAGTAAACTATGAAGGCTGAGGCCTTCCTATTTATACAATACGAGGGTCTTAACAACCCTCCTTAATTCAAGGGACTCGGCTGTTCAAATTGCCAGTAAACAGTCACTCTTCCCAAAGCTGCTCGGCTGCCTTTAGGATTCATTTTGGTGGCTTGTTGAGCTCAGAGTTAAGGGTGGATATTTTGAAGAAGGGCCATTTAATGCAAGAGAAAACCTCCCTATGAATCCTCACCTCAAGCTTGGTTGTCACCTGGCTCATAATTGCTTGGCTTTGCTCCAAAATTTGTCCAAAAAACGTGAAATAACCATGTATTAGTCTCCTTGGTAGAGTGACCACCCTTATTCGTTCAAATAACATAAACATACTTAAAAAAACATGCATAATCTATGAAAAATGGTGGATTGACCAAGGTCAATTAGGAAAAATGAGCCCAATAAGTTACCCAATTCGGGGCTCATCACTTATAAACAAATCCTGTGTGACTTTGCCATGGCTACAGGTATGGAAGTTAATCTCTCCAAATCTAAGACTTTTTTTCTTTAATACCAATATTGCTATTCAGAGAAATATCTCTAGAATTCTGGGCTTTCAAAGGGATGTCCTTCCCTCCAAATGCTTGGGAGTTCCTCTAACTAACAAACCTTTGCACAAGAGCATTTGGGAGCCAGTGATTAATAAGATGCAGGATAAAAATCAGGAAATGTACTATTAGATCTTTAAACTTGGCTGATCAGTTAGTGCTTACAAAAGTTGTTCTTCAATCTATCTCCGTCTTCATGCTATCAGCCCTTCCTACTCCAAAAGGAGTTTTGCAACAATTTAGAACCATTCAATGAAACTTTCTTTGGGGTAAGGGGAAGTAGAGAAAGAAATGGGTGTTGGTAGCGTGGGATAAGATTTGAAAACCTAAAACCCATGGGGGTCTTGGATTCAATGATCGGGAAGCACTAAGCAAAGTTTTAGGGGACAAATTATGGTGGCGTTGGGTAAAAGATCCAAAATCTCAGTGGGATAGTATCTGGAAAGGAAAATATGCCAGTTCATGGCAAGATAATGATCACATAAGGATGAATGGCATCATAAAAGGATCACACATATGGAATAAGGCCTGGGAGAATAGAGGCTTAGTTCAAAAAAATAGCTTCTGGGAAGTCAGAAAGGGAGATCTTGCTTTG
Organism: Pinus tabuliformis; assembly: GCA_031772625.1. NCBI lineage: Eukaryota > Viridiplantae > Streptophyta > Pinopsida > Pinales > Pinaceae > Pinus > Pinus tabuliformis. The sequence goes on from CM062807.1 coordinate 1,236,940,172, forward strand.
TTTTGGGAGGATAAATGGCAACAAGAACCTACACTATTAAGAGAGGACTTTCTGGACCTCAAGAAAGAAACTGACGCCAAAGGGTTATTTAGGGTAAAATATTTTTGGGACCAAACCAATAGTGAAGGAAAATGGAGAACCTAGAAGAATATAGGTCATAGGAGCAAAAACTAAGGCACTTCTGAAAATGTTGGACCAAAGGAAAATTTTAGTGACAGGGGGGCATGACCAACTTAGATGGGGTAACAATAATGAAGGTACCTTCAATCTTAAGGAGGCAAAATGAAAACTCCTTGAACTGGACTCCAATGTACTGGACAGGGTTTGGTAGAACCTATGGAGGCATCAAGGATGGATGAAGATCAAACTCTTCATGTGGCTGGTTCATCATAAGAAAATTCTGACTTGGGAAAACATTCAGAAGAGGGGTGTTCTGGGTCCTTCCAGATGCCAGCTCTGTGAGGCCCAGGAGGAAACAATGGAGCACCTTCTCAATAGTTGTATTTTCACCTCCAGTTTGTGGGATGCTTTTGCCACTATTTTCCGACAGACAGACAGGGACAAAGGAAGCATTATCAACACCCTAAATAACTGGAGACGAAACTTCTCTGATTATGAATTTCTTTGCTCAGCTTGGGCTTTAATGCCAAGCTTCATAATATGGAATGTCTGGAAAGAAAGAAACAACAAAATCTTCAAAAATGTAAAAAGTTCCTTGCAACACATTTTTTAGCAGATCTTAGGACAACTTAAGGAGGTGGTAGGTACTATTGTGAGAACTTCCCCAAAGAATCCACCTTCAGAAGCTGAAATGCAGATACTTCTTCAATTGGGTATGCAGGGGCTTATACCACAGGGCTTGGATAGGAAGGTAATGACACAAGACACTAAGCAGGATTACTGGCATCCCTCCCCGCAGGGTTTTTTGAAATACAACATTGATGGGGCCTCAAAAGGCAACCCGGGTATTGCTGGCTTTGGAGGGGTGTTAAGGGATGAAAATGGTTGCATCCTTTTTATTTTCCATTGCCATTTGGGAAGAGCCATGAATAATATGGTGGAATTAATGGCTCTTGAGCATTGTTTAGAATTCCTGAAGCAGAATAATCTCCAGAATATAATAGTTGAAGCTGATTCTGAGTTAATCATTAACTCGGTCAAGAGAATCAGCTATGGCACAGAGCCAGAAAAAGTCTCAAAACACTGGAGGTTGCTTCAGGTCTTTCAACGGATTCAGCTTCACCTCCTGGGCTTACGTACCGTGAGTTTTACCCATGTGCTAAGGACGACAAATAAATTGGCGGACATCTTGGCCAATCAAGGGGTGCTCTGCACCAAAAGCAGGGTCGAGCTGAGTTGGCAAGAGATGCCTCAGAATAGATTAAAGGCGTTGTGTCAAGATTAGGCAGATGAGGACAGAATGGTGTTTCGCAACAGAGCCACAGAGATGGGGTCTAATTGATTTGGTCTATTGATGAAATGTTTTGGTTTATTTATGAAGTGTTATTTCTGAAGTGAGGTTAATTTTGGGATGCAAGTCACTGTCGGCCTCCTCAACCCTGGCAAGAACAAACATAGAAGTCGCTGGGGGAGGTTGCTTGGCAGACGTTGTTTCTTGGATAGATGGCTGGACGGAGGAATTTTCAGCTTCCTTTGGTTCAGTCACCCAAGGAGATGGGTTGGTGCGAGGGGCCGGATTCCTGGCTTTCTCAGCAGACTCAAAACCCCAGTTTTTCTTTCTGTGGTGGCAAAACCGCTCGCTGGGTGGTTTCTGGATTATCGCAGGGCCTTCAAGCTGAAAGTGGTTTTTCGGAGTTGGGAGCGATTCCACTCACAAAGAAACATGTGGCCAAGGGACGGGAAGGAATACTACCCTCATCGCACGGTAATTCTCAGTGCTTTTGGCACGTGTGATATGTTCCACAGCCATTGGATCAAGCACGACGAATCTACGGTCAAGATTAAGCGAGCATGTTGGTGGGTCCAGGGCGTTTATTGTGCAGACTCAAAAACCCCTGTTTTCTTTCTGTGGTGGCAATACTGCTTGCATGGTGGTTTCGGGTTTATCGCAGGGCCTTCAAGCTGAAAGTGGTTTTTTCGAGTTGGGAGTGATTCCACTCATAAAGCAACACGTGGCCAAGGGATGGGAAGGAATACTGCCCTCATCGTGTGGTAATTCTCGGTGCTCTTGGCGCGTGCGATATGTTCCACAACTGTTGGATCAAGCACGATGATTCTACGGTCAAGATTAAGCGAGCATGTTGGTGGGTCCAGGGCATTTATCATGTGGTTATTCTCTGTGTTTTTAGGTCTTTCGATATCTTCCTCCGCCGTTGAATCTCATGAGGAGATTCGACGATCAAGGAAAAATATGCAGGTCTGGTGAGCGTTATCTCTTGTGCTTGTTGCACTTCATGATGGGAATCAATGGATTTTGGGCAGACTACATGCTCGAGAGTTGTCCCCCATTCGAACGCGAAATGCTTTTAGAATGGTCCCTATTTCCTCATTGGGTCCATTTCTAATTCTAAAGTGCTTGCATGTTCTTGCCCCGATTTGAGCCTCGGCCGTCAGATCTGTAAGGGGGGATCGAATGGTCTTGTTTTTTGTTTGCATTTCGTGGGTTTTGTAGTTATGTTTGTGGAACCTTGGCTCAGCTTTTAAGCCTTGAGCTTGGTGACCTTGCCCTTAAGTAGTTTGATTTTTATTTGGCCCATAGTTCCTTTGGGAATGTTGTATTTTATGTAATTTGTTTTCCGATTTAAAGAAATAGAAGGTACAACTCTTGCTTTAGCAACAATAAATAATAATAATTATATTATAAGTCCAATAATTATTGTAACAGTTTTAATGAAAAATTATAATAATAATTATTATATTATAATAATATAACAATAATATTAATATTATCAAAAATATAATAAATCCAAAGATTTATTGATATTATTAACCAAGAAGATTATTAATATTATAAACCGAAAAGCTAAGGTATTTATATTAAACCATTGGATTAATATTATAAATTATATTAATAGTATTATATCCTAGGAATATGAACCTTTAGATTAATAAACCCAATAGATTTATATTATAAAGCGAAGGGATTAATAGTAAAAGCATGGGACATTATAAGAATAATACTAAGGCCATGATATTAATATTACAAAATAGAGGTATATAAATCCGTAATACATTATTATATGATCGATCATGGTTGACCATGGGTCGTCATGGTTCAGTGTGATTGGCCATGATTGAGCATCAATGACCATCGTTGATTTTCATATTGAGACAATCTTTGTCACAATATCATGCTGAACCATGATTGACCATAATTGACCATGGTTTACCATGGCTGACCATGGTTGATTTTCATACAGGTACAATCTTTGTCACAAACCTAAGGGATTTGTACTATAATCCTAAGGGACATAAATCCTAAGATAAATATTATAAACCCTAAAATTAATATTAAACCCTAATTATTGACCATGATTGACTATAGTCTATTTTTATATTGAGCCAATATTTGTCACAATGTGATGTTGGATCATGGTTGATGATGATTGACCATATATGGACATGGTAGATCATGACTGATTTTCATATTGAGATAATCTTTGTCACTATGTGGCTTTGGACGATGATTGACTATAATTGATTTTCATATTGAGATAGTATTCGTCACATAACCAAGAAATTAATATTATTAAACAAAGGGATATAAACCCTAAGATAAATATTATAAACCTAAATAAACATTAAACCCTAACATTAATATTATAAGACTAAAAAATTAATAAACCCTAGAAATAATATTATAAACTATATAAATAATAATATCTTAGGAATATAGATTCTTCCATTCAAAGTATAATTTAACGTAGAGATGCAACAAGATAAATAAAAAAACATAAATTGGAAAGGAAGCTTTTGTGATAACTAATTAACTTTGAAATACGTAGGATAAACTAGAAAGACAGGAGAAAGTGTAATAATGCAAAAGTGGAGTTTTTGATAAAATGAATTAAAAAAAAAAATATTAAAAAAAAAAACTTTTTAGGATAAGTAATTAATTTTTGAAGACTGGTTATAAAATGAATAGATAATATAGAAATTCACTCAAGACAATAGAAATTCACTCAAGACCGTTAGATGAAAACATTTGATTCTATTTGTGTTTACTTTTAATTCATTTATATTTATGGTTTATATAAAAAAATAATGATTCCAGAAAAACATGTGAATAGAAAATTTGTTAAAGAATAATAACAATTAATGTTAATAAGGAATTTAGACTTCTGTGATCCATAACATTGTTTAGAAAATCTTCGGCAAAATCACATAATCAATCTTTTGTCGACGCGTTTCGAACCAACTAGTGCGGTTCATCGTCAGGACAAGTTGAAAAACAGATCCAGCTTCGCGTGTTTAAATAGCTAGAGCAGAGACACCAACGGTTACCTAACTAAGGGAGCAAGGTCCAATTCAGTTATATCAGGTAAAAAATAGATAAAAATTAAATTAAATATAATAATAAATAAATCAATATATATAAATTTATATATAAATGTATAAAATTAGTTATATTCGGTGTGAGATAAAACTATAAACATATGAAGAATTATTAAATAATAATAAATTATTTATAAATAAATAAATAAATAAATAAATGTTAATAATGTAATTATTTTAGTAAATATAGTTTTATTGGTGAGACAGTTGCGTAACAGGAATTATGTAACAAAGTATTAAAATTATCATTTTCCATGAGACTTGATGTAACTTTGGAGAATATTTTTTCACTAGAACAATAAAAATTCCAGTCCCCTGTCACTTTGAGGTTTCCATGAAACACCGTCAAAGCTTTACCATGTAAATTCATGTGTTCGTTTTTGTGATTCAGTTTCTATTTTTTTTGGTGCATTTCTTTCATAAATGTTAAACTGGTATTAGAGCAAGGAGTGTGAGGACCATGGTCTGCTAGCAAAAGAAATTTGAAACAAGTTTCGAAACAAGCCATTATTCAAAGAAAACCGATCTCGGCGCAAATGGGATAGTCACATTCTTGGATAGTCACATTCTTGGAGGCCACATTCTTGGAGTAAGAGAAAGTAGCAGAAAACACATTAAAGAAAGTGCAGAGCCGAACCCTACTGATATAAGAAGAGTTGACGTTGGAAGAAGTGAAACACGCTGTTGGAAGTTTAGAAGAAAAGCGTTGTAGGGAGCCGACGCTGTCTTGAGCCTGATAAATGAAACGATGGTTGTTGACTGAAACGATTCCTAGAGCAGTCGAGGCATGTCGTTGTTTAATCCTCAAGTGCATAAGAGGACCAGACAACCAGCTCAAGGGTAGATTCTTTGTACTGTTGTTTGTTTTGAGGGTTGATTTAAAGCTGTGTATGAGATCCACATAACCGCCTTTTATTTTTTCTTGCATTGCCGCTGAGTATAAAGGAAAGCTCCGTAAAAGGAGTAAGGCAAGCTTGAAAAGAGATGAGATTGCTGACGGGAAGGTGCCATCTACTTTGTTGTAATTTTTTGACAGAAAAAATTATTTGTCGAAGAATTTATTTATGTAAGTGTTTGGCTTTTTTAGCTTGCAAAAGAGATAGAGGAATGGGCATCGGCAAGAGATTAAGAAAATTGTTGTCAAGGTAGAGATGGTTAAAGAACCATCATAGATCCATTAATCACGAATCTAACATGAAAAGAAAGGATGAAATTTCTTCAAGTGCAAATTTATTTTAAAGTGCAAAAAACGTGTAATTTATCATTGTTTAAATTGTATTTTTGATACAACTAATTAAACATGTATAGTATATTCTTTGTTATTATAGTTGATATCTCTTTTGGATTTGGAAAATATTTTATTTTTATTTTAAGAGGTATATGTGTCAAGTCCAAATTGAATATAGACATACTTACACATCTCATTCACACAGGAGGTTGTAGAATGAGCTTTTGAACTCAATCAGAACAATTAATGTTAATAATGTAATTATTTTATTAAATATGATTTTATTGTGAGGCAATTGTGTAAAGAAATTCTATACCATAAAGAGTTATATGACAGAATCTTTGTTTGAAAATGATGATTGTCAAAAAGATTTAATGTAACTTTGGAGAGAGATTTTTGACCTCAAACAATAAGAAATCCAATCCCTTACCGGTAAAGATTTCCTTCGCATATTGTCAAAATTTTACCATTTAAATTCTTATGTTCATTTTTGTGATTCACTTTCTATTGGTTACATTTCTTTCATATTTAAATGTTAACTGGCTCAAAATACCCAAACAAAAAAAATCAATATTTTAACCATATATTCATAGTTCTTCCTCTGCCTTTATAAATCATCCAACCTCTCAAATTAATAAATAGAATTGCATTAGGCTATCGAACCAACCTTGACTAGTTTGATGACGCGCCTATGTCCAAAAACACTGCATACCAGCCGGAACTTGTCGATATCGTCCGCTGGAAAATATGGTGCCAGCATGCATTTTTCTGAGCACTTTCTCCTCTGGACTCTGCAAGCAGCGCATGAAGATGTGTTCGGTCTTTGTGATGTGGACGAAGTGGCGTAGCTCATCTTCACAAAACGAAGGAAAGAAATCTGTTGTATCAGAACCTTCCTATCATTAATTTTCTGAAACAGAATTATATTGCGATAGCATCCACAGAGTATTGCTTACCTTTCGATTTTATGATGGAATTAGCGGAAACAGAACGTTAGAGTTCAACCCTAATACGCCAAAGTTCGAGAAAGACTTGGTTCTCGCATTAGTTCCCGTCTGAATGTCGGACTTTCTTCGTTATTTTCTAAACGATAAAGTTTTTCTAGATGATGGTTTTTTCAAAACAATGGAAGACTTACATGATCATAATGATTCCGTGAATCTATTAAAAGTTTAAAATATAGAGCACAGTTTGAAATGAATGTATTTTTTTCTAAACTATAATGACTTTACAGTCATTACAGATCATCAAGATTGCAGGAAGTTTAGTGTAATTTAAATACCACTTACGACAGTTCAGAATAAAATTTAATATAAATAAATGGTTAAATTTATTAAACGTGGAAATTTTAACTATGCCAATCCGTCTAAATCGACGAAAATAATAAAAAAAAAATTCATACAAATCTATTAAGAATTTAAACTGTACTGAAATTTTAGCATCTTTGAACTAGCTCTTTAATTTTATTAAATTTGAGATTTTAAATTTTGTCTATCACATTTATAATTAAAAACGACTTTGCGGTTTGCCCATGTATAATTAAAAACGACTTTACGGTCTGCCGATTTATAATTAAAAACATTTGTGTTGGCCCATTTATGAAAAGATTCGGTTGACCGCCGCAAATTGAATGTGTTTTCCGACTGCATATTTGAAAGCTTGAAACTATAGAGAAAAACTGGGAGAGTAACCATAAAATATTCAACGCGTCATACTGTTTAAACATGTTGTCGTCCACCTGATTTCCATTCAATGATGACTATTTTTCCTTTTTCCATTCATTGATACTGTTTAAACATGTTGTCGTCCACCTGATTTCCATTCAATGATGAATCTCCTTTTTCCATTCATTCGCTGACGGTGAAGGCCCACAATTTCGCCTTCCATTTTCATACCAATCTACTATCTTAATATTGGTAATAGGCATTCCCATCCTGGTACATAGCGGCAACGGAGGTGTCGGGCCTCTGTGGAGCACTAGCTGTGATATGGGATCCGAGATGGATCTCTGCAAGAACTTTCAGATGCTTTGGGGGAATCTTGATCACTGCTAAATTTAGAGGATGCGCTGATAGGATTCATATACTGAATGTTTATGCACCTTATAAGGACAGACCTTCCTATTCGGAAAATTTCATTGCCTCTCATATCTTGGAGAATGAAGCGCTACTCATCGCGGGAGATCTTAACTGCACAATGGGCCCAGATGAAGTTTGGGGGAAGGGGAAAAAAGCTGACTCTATTGGGGAGAAAACTAAGGAAGCAATATTGCAATACAACTATGTAGACATCTGTCCGAAATCTTTGTCCCCCACATGAGACAATGGTCGCACCGGTGAAGCCTATATTGCTAAAAGGCTGGACAGATACATCATGCATGAACAGCTGATGGAGAAACATGGTATCCCGAGTTGTCACACTCTCCTTGTCTTTATTTTAGACCATAGGCCAGTCTCTCTAAAATGGATGATCCCAAAATCTCAGAAAAGTTATCCGTTCAAGTTCAACAGGTATTGGCTAGAAGATGAAGCTTTTAACAACATGGTTCGGGAATTTTGGAAGGCGAACAGTAATACAACAGAAGCCTCTCCATCGGAGAACTTGATTGGCAAAATGAGCAATCTTAAATCCAAAGTGAAGGAATGGCAAATACAGAAAAAACAATCAAATGTTATTGAACTGAAGAAGATTGAAAAAGAACTAGCTGATATAGCTGATGGTATGACTTCCCATTCCATTCCATGGAGCACTCGGGCACGGATATGGGAACTTGGAAATAAGAAACAAAGTATATTAAAGATTGAAGAAATCTCTTGGAAGCTCAAAAGCCGAGCCACTTGGATGAAGGTGGGTGATAAGAACACAAAGTTCTTCCACCGATTTGCTAGCAAAAGAAGAGCTTCAAATACTATTTGGCAAATCAAAAATGAAGAGGGAGATCATTTGTTCTCCCAAGAAGACATATCCAAAGAAGTTGTTAATCATTTTAAAAAAGCATATAAAAGAGAGACTAACAAGGAGATAAACGATATCTTATGGGGCTTAGATCCTTTTCCAAGAATGTTTAATGACGAAGATAATGGAAAACTTTTCGTTGCTGTTTCGGAGGAGGAATTACTCTCTGTAATGAAATCCTTTAAGAAGGACAAATGCCCTGCCCCAGATGGCTGGACCATATACATTTTCATCCATTTCTTTGATATAATGGAAAAAGACATCTTGGGGATGGTGGAAGAGACCAGAATCCAAGGGAGAATACATCAAAATATTTCATCCACCTATATAGCACTGATTCTGAAAAGAAAGGACTTCTTTTCTTTTGCAGACTACAGACCGATTTCTTTATGCAATGTCATCTATAAGATCATTTCTAAAATTATAGCAGAGAGAATCCGAGGCAATTTATCAGTTCATATCACAAAAGAACAGCATGGGTTTCTAAGTGGAAGAAACATTCTAGAAGCTGTGGCCATAGCTCAGGAAGCTTTGCATTCTATGCAAACAAAAAATGTTGGGGCTGCCATTCTTAAAATTGATCTAAAAAAAGCCTACAATTGCCTAGACTGGAGCTATCTCAGAGTTTTACTTATCAAGATCGGGTTAAACGATATGTGCACAAAATGGATCATGGCTTGCGTGGAAGGAGTCAACTACGCGATTCTCATTAATGGATACCCCACATCTTTTTTCCTGGCTAAAAGAGGTCTCCGTCAAGGGTGTTCATTATCTCCAATTTTATTCATCTTGGTCATGGATACCCTTAGTCTGCACATCAAAAAAGCGGTTACTGCTGGAAAAATTGGCCCCCTTTTCATTTCGAGAGGTAACTTTCTTACACACAACCTCTTTGTGGATGACGTTCTTCTGTTCATTAGGCTTTGCAGGTTTACTTGGCATATAATGCATGAGATAATAAATTTATTTCAAAGGGCTACTCGCTTATATGTCAATGAAGGTAAATCCACATTTCATTATGGTAAGGATAATGAAGAGGAGATGGAATATATCTCTCAGCTTTTTAACATTCAGGCTATTTCCATAAAAGAGGGGTTAAAATATTTGGGGTATCATCTTAAACCCACGGGATACAATACTTCTGACTGGTCATGGATCATTAACAGATTTTATAAGAGAATATCAGGGTGGGAATTTAAATTCTTATCGCTTGCTGGCAGAATGATTTTAACACAGTCGGTTCTTGCACAAATCTGTGTATATTGGGCGCATCTGTATTACATTCCATTGGCTATAATTAATAAATTGAATAGCTTAATGGCAACCTTTATCTGGGGTGGATGCAAGGGAAAGAGAAAATATCATCTTACTATATTGGAAAACATCTCCCTCCCAAAAAAAAATGGAGGTTGGGGCATAATGAATCTGTGCCTCTTTGGCAGAGCTCTACTGTGCAAATCATTGTGGCGAGCGGTTTTTGGAAAAAGCTTATGGAGTTAGACTATTTGTTGGAAATAATACTGAGAGGGGGGGGGGGGGGTGAATCAGTATTATCATATCAATAAAACTTTTCAAATTTCATGCTCAGAAACATATACGCTACTTCAGTTAAGTGAACCAGCGTGTACACGCTACTATGTCTAAAGCAACTAGCGTATATCCAGAAATCTTATGATTCAGTTAGCCTATCTTCAGTAAATGCATCAGAACATTATTAACCACATTGACAGTAAACAGGTGCAGTATAATAGAACAGATCATCACATAAAAGCCACACACATGAACACCATGATATAAGGTGGAAACCCAATGTGGGTGAAAACCACCTGCTGCAAGTCGTCTCTTTCTTTCTTTAATAAGAATCTTCAGTTTACAATCTTTTGTACTGGTGCAGCCTTATACTAGTACGCAGGCTACAACCTGCAGAGGGCTACAATCCTCTCTCGTTTTCCAACTACTTTTGGAAGGGAGCTACAACCCCCTCAGCTCTTGTACTAGCCGATCCATTTACTAGTACGTAGGTGCTGACCCTACAGAAGGCTACAACCTTCTTTCCTACAGGGACCATGTTTCATCAATTTTCAGACTGGATCCATGAGTATAAAACAAACACTGCTGCAATACAATCATCAACTTATACTTGCATCACAATTCTCTAGATCACCCAATACTGAATCACTGAAACCCTGTCATCAAGAACAAAGAACACAAACCAGAGCTCAGAACTCTGCAACAACCATAGGCACAACTTCCAAGGACTAACCGCCACGGACCAAAGGTACTTTTCACATGTACGCACTTTTACTGAAGCCAACTTGCGTGTACACGCTGGTTTTCCTTAATGAACCTGCGTATATCTCTTTCTTGTCCTACTGTACTGAGATCTGTCCTCTGATGAAGTTGCCATCACTTGTACCTGTCTCTGAGTGAGTTGCCATCAAGGACAACACTTGTATCATAATGCCAACACTATTAAAATGAAATACCTTGGGAATGAAGATATTTACTATTGGTACAGGAACAATCTTAAATGGCCCTCACAAGGGTCGGCGATTTGGAGAAGTTTTCAAAAGATTCTTCCTTTTTCTATAGGCACTTCATATGGAAATTTCAAACTGGCAACAACATCCTTATTGGTGTTGATGCCATCAAGGGAGTAGAAATGGACCCAATAATCGACCCACAGCTTCTCACGCTACTCCAACAAAAGGGTTTCTTCTACTGGGCACAGGTAATAGAAGGTTGGAAGAATGCCATTCCACAATGGAAATCAAACACAGAACTGGGCCTCGAAGGTGAAATGGTTGCCTAATGGAATAGAATTGTTTGGAATATGAGGAATGCAGGATTTTATAAAACTGAGGACAGAGATTGCATTGAATGGCAAGCAAAAAAAGGCAGGTCCCTTATATTAGTAAGAGACATATATCTCTCATTGATAAAACAACAAAGAGAGACCTCCCGGAAAATCTTTCCATACTCTCTATGGAAGGTAAGTTGCCCGCTAAAAATCATTGTTTTCGTGGCTAGTATATCATAATAAAATCTCACATGGACAAATTTACAGAAAAGGTGCTGGCAGGGACCAGCCATATGCGTGATTTGCCTTGCCAATTCAGAAGATAATCTACACATTTTTTAAATTTCCCACAATCTCAGAGTTTGTGGATGCAATTGGCTTCTTATTTTGGCTTTCCTGCAGTCTCACATCCTTCCATAACAGAAGCATACGAATGGTGGAGTTCACAAAAACCTATCTGGCGGCCCATTCCCTTAATCGTTATCCTGTTCATATGGAAGTGGAGAAAAAAAAGAATCTTCCAAAACATCAAGGAGACTTTTGGACATATTATGGATAAGGTTATTCCTTATTACTTCTCCATACTCCAAATCATGCCTCAACAGAAAAATCAACAGATGGCTGCCTCTGACTATCAGCAACTCTTCTTCCCAAGGGCTCATTTCGATGGTGTGGCAAAAGATGGCATTTGCGCTTGTGGTGTTTACATTGTTATTTCAAATGATCTCCAATAATTCATATACTGGAATGGTGGCAAAGGGACAAATAACAAGGCAGAGGCCATGGCCCTGCATGGTATGCTTTTATTCCGTACTGTCATGGATATTGGACCTATAAATTTATATGGGGACTTGAAAATAATCATAGAACATGTGAAAGGCAAACAAGAAATAAGAAATGACAGTGTTACGAGATGGCTGGGCAGGATTACATCTCTATGGAAGTCTGCTACTTTCCTTATCTCACATATAAAATGCAAACAAAATGAGCAAGCGGATGTGCTATCAAAGAAAGGAATGCAAACTCCATTCCGAAAGTGGCACTAGAGCATCTCTATGGATTCCTGTACATATGTTATATAGCCTTTCTCTATGCCCGGCATATAAAGTCAACAAGTTTCTAGTATGCTACAAGCTCCTTATTTTCTCGATAATGTCTGAGATCTACAAGTATTCTACTTACTTCATAATCTTTTAAGTTTGCTATGGTGATTTGAAAATATGAAGTCCAAAATTTTTGTATATGTAACAATGAAGATGAACTGATGAAATATGCTCAGAATATGATGGCATAATCTAGGACAAAAGCACACCATTTTCTGTATATTCAGAACTATTTTTTGAACATAATATAAATACTATACTGCTTTTTCTTCTGATAAGTTGCCGCCAGATCATGCAACCATGATGTAATTGATATGATATATAGTAATTTCAGGTAATAGTCAAATAATTCAATTCACCCACTCCACTTCAATTACCAATTTACTATTTTATTATTGGTAATAGGCATTGAACACAGAGAAAATATGTGCCCACCCACGATTAGAGATTAATTTCAGGTAATAGTCACACAATTCAATTACTTCCAGACCACTTCACTTCACTTCAATTACAGAAATTATCGGCACGAAAAATGTGATCGAGCAGCAACGAGGAAGTTTAATTCCCCAAGGTTCATTCTCCATCTACTAGTGTTCCCGTTTTATGTGGAATGCCCATGCATAGAAAGATAGACCTATTTCAACATTCTGAAGGGGAAGAGGGATTACGAAAAGGAGTTGCATTGTCATGACACCATAAAGGAATATTTCCATAGTTATTTATTTATTAATTTCCATAGTTATTTATTTATTAACGAGTGTTATTCATATAATTAGTAGAAGAAACTCAAAGCATATCTCCCATTCATAATAGTATAACACATTATCATATATATCATCACACTATACATTTATTTCAGAAAGGCTACATGATTATATATATTATCACACCATACATTTATTTCAAAAAAAACCACATTTTATTTAAGTTTAATATTTACAAATACATTGTTGTAACAATATTATACATTTAGGCAATATGTCTCATCCAATTTAATTCCTTAACAACCAATTACTAACCAACCTTTTACATTATACACTCTCTTGGCTACTATAATCTCATTAAATGATTGAGATTGTTATCAGATAGCCACTTATATTAATATATTCTTTTTCATCTCTCACATCTCCATGTGATTGATGCCAATCCCCAATCACTATCTTCTCAAAAATATCGATTGCATCCATCATATTCCACCACTATTGGTTTTTCTTCTAGTTATCCTAGTACTAAAGATTTTTCGTTCATCTCTAATTATATTTTTATTAAATTTTCACCATCATATTCATTATCCAAATGAAGGTACCAACAAACCCACACCACACAACTTGAGGCTAGCTCCTAGACCTCCTTATATACAAATATCTACTGCTCAAATACTTGTAAACTTTTATACCATTTAGGTATTAATATGTTTGGTCTTACCAACAATGTCTTAGCTCACTCTAAGTTTCAGGTGCCCAATCTAACAAAGCTAGTAATTTTTGGAGGCATTTTTTTACCTTTTTAGCAATCAATAACAATTGGTGAAGTTGAGCTTATGCATAATGAGAATATAAATATATAATCTAATTTTTCATTAGTTTTATATAGTTTAACCAAATTTTCTTTAGTAATGAATTATTAGTTGATCAATCTCAATCTACAAATGCATAATATTTGAATAGATTTTCTCTAGTACCTTTTCGTGCAGTGTTCATCAATCTTGTATGCTTTTGTGTACATCTATTTTTTACAATAATAATTAGTTGATGGACCAAATAATTGCAGTAAGAAGGTTGAATTACTCATTTTAAATGTTAATGAGTAGTGCATACAAACATTCCATGTACCTCAATATATGTGAAAAATATGTTGAAACTACTATGTTTGAAAAATGAGGAATGTTATTTCTAAAAATATAATAACTAATGAAATAAATTGACATAAATTAAATACTAATTTTATTACAAGAAAACTTTTGAATTAAAAACTACATCAAAGAAAATGACAATAAAATCAATGTGCATAAGGCAAATAAACTAGAAGTATATTTTTAGAAAAAATAAATTATTCTAACATTAAGAAATAACAAACCAAAAACCAAACTATTGTAATGGAAAACCATCAAGAACACTATTTTAATTGCAAATCATAAAGAAAGTGAAATAAAGGAGGTATAAGAAAATAAACCCAACACTACTTTTAGCAATAAACTTCAAAGAAAACTTTGTATTACTTCGAAATTTGAATTTACAAAAGTAATGGTGATTCAATCTTGTAGAGAAGACTTCATATTCTATTTGAAAAAACATAATCCTATTTAATTTTTAATAATCTCTTGATTGCAAATTTGTCCCAAAATATCCTAAAATCATGCATCTAATTTTGTGAGATTACTCTAGTCTTCAATATGATGGGACCAACCTGTGGCTTCTGGTTTAACACTAACAGTGATTATTAACCCAATGATTTAATCAACAAATGCGTGATTAGTTTGGTAATCAAAAGTTCGCTGATATTTTTGGGTGTATTGATGGTTGTATTGATTGGCTTGTATGTTGAGAGGACAACAGTCCTGGCCTCGGGTTTCCTTCCTGCTCTTGGACTAACCCTAAACCTCACGTTGTTACTCCATCATTTTTGTTTTTCTTTGTTTGGTATAGAGAGCTCTATCCGCCGGTTCTATTGGTGACTGTAAATTTTCAAGCCCGATGCTCTGTTCTCGCCAACTATGGGTTCCTCTGTTGGTAGTCGATATAACTCTGCTTGTATTTTCTATCTGGTTAGCTGGGCTCTGTCATTAACTTATTGGCTTTTGTTGTGAGGGTTCTCTGTTCTCGGTGGTCTGGTGCTCTTCTGGTGTCATGATTTCTCCTTTGTTCCTTATGCACTCTGCTGAACTTCTTCAATGGTATTTTCAGCTATCTGTGTGATTGTTTCTTCATTTGACTCGTTTGAAATGTATTGGTTGATGCAGGTTGCAGACTCGAGAGACCCTTTCCTCTGTGTTCATTCATCTTAGGCAAGGTAATGACTCTTTCCTTGTTAAATGTTATTTCATTAGTTTTTCTTTAGTGCTAACAATTGCTACTCCTCATGAGCAGGATTTATTTCATTTGCCACGACCCAACTGTGGGTGCATTCGTCCAGCACTAACAGATGAACTGGTAAGTCCTCTTGGGGTCTCCTCCCTCACTTCAGTCGTTCATTTTTTTGGCCTTCGTTATAACAACGCTAATGATCTACTATGGATTCCGTGTAGGTTGTTGTGGCTTCTGGTCAAATGGCTACTCGGCCTTTCCTCCAAATGAAACCGGTAGGGTCGTTCCCTATTGCAGCTTGTTTGGTTTAAGGGTTTCCCAAGTTAATTTCTTCCTTGGTTTAGCTGGTCGATAGGTCAGGAAGTAGGGTCTCCGTTGTAGACATTTGTTAGCTGATGTTGAATAACCTTTGGGCCCATTTGAATGTAATTTTGTTTGTCCTTCGTTGGTCTGTAACTGTTCCAAGGTTATAACCCTGACCCTCATTTCTCTGATTTACTCTCGGAGGAGGGTTTTCTCGGCCTTAGGGTTGCTGGACTTTAGAATTTGTATTTATATAGTCTATATGCATGTATTGATACTGAAATACTTTTAAAGATCAACGAAAAAGAGATTTCGATATACAGGGTTACCTTGCTTGCAAATGCATCGCTTTGTGACTGTATTTAGTTTATTCTCTGCTACGGCTGTTGCGTATTCTTGTATTGTTGTACTTTGTTGAAGTGGCTAGAACTGTCTGCTCAGTCTCGCGTAGATGCGATGTCTCTGCTTGTCATTCAATTTTGCAACTATGTCTCTACTTGTCACTTGGTTTCTGGAACTTTGTCTCTGTTTATCTCTAAGGATTTATGATAAAATATATAGTTTGTCTTTACGTGATCCAGGTGGATATTGGTGGCCACCTGCCAAGTCCACCTGGACCCCCACCATTGTCTTTCTCAGCATTTTCAGTTTCCTTAATTGTAGCACAACTTACTATTTTTAGCAGTTTTTCGGGTCCTGAACTTCCGGAGCCGTTTTGAGGCCCTAAACGACGTTTTTTGGGAAATCTGGGGGCAACATGGGTCCATGGACCGATGTTGCCCTTCCCAAAGTGGTAGTGCTCGGATAGATCTTTCTAACGAGCTATTGTACGCGTCAAACAGAGATCGTATGCCAAAGTTACGACCCCGGGAAGTTGATGTACCAATTTACCCAAACGGGGCCCACAGTTTGGCGTTTCATCTCCTAGGGTTAGGTTTTGGAATGTTAAGGGTTGTCCATTGTTTCTCAACAATAAATAGGCCTTCGAGCCTCATTGTAACACAGTTCAGAGGCATGTAGCCATCACATCTCTTCTCAGAGATAAGCTACCATCGCCCTAGCTAGTTTATTGCCATTTCTGTTTGTAAGCATATTTCAGTATTTTCCATTAATGAAATGAAGTATTATTTCCGCTGCATCTTTGTGTATATGGTTATCTCTGTAATTTGTTGCGTTCCTGTTTAAATCCGGATCAGTGGTATCAGAGCGGTCTGCTTTTTCTCTGTTTTTCTTTGCATGTCCCCAACAAGGTCGGGATATAAGGAGTTAGGGCTTGAACTGGTTGAACCTTTGCAAGACCAGCCTCGCAAATCCCGACGGCCTCCCATGGCGGACGAGAAGAAAGACGAGGGGGCAGGAGATCCCATCAAAATCTTGCTCGAAGAAGCGCTCGAGCGACAACGGAACGCGATGATGGACAGCTTTGCGCAGATCCTTCAGCGGCTACCCAGAAGCGGCGCATCGGCTTCCAGTAGCTCCTCTGGAAACGCCACACCCTTTAAGGTACAAGTTAATTTTGAAATCCCCATATTCGAGGGTCAGATAGACGCCGATGCCGTAGATAAATGGTTAAATCTGCTAGAGGGTTATTTTTCTGTTCATGAATTTTCGAGTCGGGAAAAGATTGTTTTTGCTCTTCTCAAAGCAGCCCCCCACGTCAAGGACTGGTGGGAAACCTACTGCGAGCAGAAGGATGAAAGTACTGGCTCACTATTTTCAGCCGCACCCACCTGGGATTCGTTCCGGGATGCCATCAAGGAGCAGTACTACCCTGTCGGAAGCTATGAGGATGAATACATAAAGTGGACCACGCTGCGGCAGGGAAGGGACCAAGACGTGCCGGAGTTCACCAATCTTTTCCATACCCTTCGCACAAAGTTGGGTATCAAGGATTCGGAGCAACATTTGATACTCAAATACCGTGGCTGCCTGCACAAGTACATCCAGGAAGAAATACAGTTCTTAAACATCCCCTCGCTCGGCGCAGCATACCGGTATGCCGTCAAGGTCGAGCAGAAGTTTAAACAAAAGAAGCGAGACTTTGGATCTGCGAATCCAAAGCAGGGGAAAGGTGCCCCTAAACCACAGAACAAAGGACAAAGCCAAGGCGGGACAGCCCAAGACAACCAGCCGAAGCTGCAAGCAAAGAGCAACGCCGCGAAGCCGAGAAAGGACACTGGAAAATGGTGCGAGTTCCATAAGAGCTCCACTCACAACACAAGTGAGTGTCGGGCCAAGCAGTCACTGGTGGCTGAGCTAAAGGTTTCAGAATCAGATGCATGTTCCGACTCTGAGTCAGAACCCGATAAGGGGTATGAAAAAGGGAAGCAGATCATTGATGCGGATCCCAGCGCCACTGTTGCTACCGCAAAGATCCAGAAAAATGAACCCGAAGATCCAGAGGAGGAGGAGCGTCTCTTCCACTCCCAGATGTGGGTAAAGGGCTCCCCGATACAGTTCATTGTTGATAGCGGGAGTCAAAAGAACCTCATTTCGGCAGAGGTCGTGAAGCGGTTGGGCTTACCGACCACAGCACATCCACAACCATACACCATTGGGTGGCTTCACCAAGGGCGAGATCTTCGCGTGAGCCAGCAGTGTCGCCTTCCATACAACATCAAGCCCTTCACGGATGAGGTATTGTGTGACATTGCTCCCCTTGAAGTTTGTGATGTATTACTAGGACAACCATACTTGTGGAAGCGACATGCTGTGTATGAATCAAGGCCCCGTGCTGTTATTATTACATTGGGAAATAAGTTGTTCAGGATACCAGAGGTAGCACCACCTGCCGCCATCTCTTTGATTACTGCAAAACAATGCAGTAAGATCATTTCCAAAACCAGGAAATTTGTTTTCCTGATGATACGCCCTCAAGGGAAGAAGAAGACAGTGGCCGCGGCCTCCAAACGGGGTCCTCTGCACGGCAGCTACAGATGGACAAGATTGTGGAGGAGTACGAAGACATCTTCACCTCCCCGGCAGGGGTTCCTCTGCACTGTCAAGTCAAGCACTCCATCGATCTGACCCCAGGTGCGCCGCTACCCAATGGACCAATTTATCGGCGCTCCGTTCTGGAGAACAATGAAATCAAGAGACAGATTCAGGAGCTCCTGCAGAAAGGTCACATCCGTCCGAGTTCTTCGCCCTGTGGGAGCCCGATAGTGTTGGTACAGAAGAAGGATGGGACGTGGAGACTCTGTATTGACTATCGGGCGCTGAACAAGATCACTGTCCGTAATAGGTACCCGATCCCGCGGATTGATGACCTCCTAGACCAACTAAAGGGGGCGAAATATTTCAGCAAGATCGATCTGAAGTCAGGATATCACCAGGTACCAATTGAACCCTCAGATGTGTGGAAGACTGCCTTCAAATCCAAGGAGGGCCTCTTCGAATGGTTGGTCATGCCTTTCGGATTGACGAATGCTCCTGCAACCTTTATGAGGCTAATGGATGACATCTTGCGGCCATTCACCAACTCCTTTGTAGTAGTATACTTGGATGACATTCTGATCTTCAGCCAGAGTTGGGAAGAGCACCTCCACCACATCCGACAGGTTCTCCAAACACTGCGGCAACACAAGCTATGTGCCAATTTGGAGAAATGCACTTTTGGCATGACCGAGGTTCAGTATCTGGGATACATCATTGATGAACAGGGGGTGCATGTCGATCCAGCCAAGGTCCAAGTCATTCGGGATTGGCCCTCTCCAACCACTCTAACAGAGCTCCGCAGCTTTCTAGGTCTTGCCAACTTCTACCGCAGGTTTGTGTTGGGATTTTCTCATATTTCTTGGCCCTTGAGTCAAGTCACCAAGGGCGGGGCGAAAGCAAAATTCTTTTGGTCTGAATCTCAACAGAAGGCATTCAGGGAGTTGAAGGATCGCCTCTGCACGGCACCAGTGCTCGCGTTACCAGATTTACAACAACCATTTGAGGTCGAGACAGATGCCTCTGACTATGCTATTGGGGCAGTCCTTACTCAACATGGACATCCAGTGGCATATCACAGTGAAACACTTTCAGACACAGTCCGGAAGTACCCCACTTATGATAAAGAGATGTATTCCATTGTACAGGCCTGCCGACAATGGAAGCATTACATTTTGGGGAAGGAAACGGTCATCCACACAGACCACCGACCTCTGCAGTTCATACAGACCCAAGGGAAATTGCAGAATGATCGCCATCAGAAGTGGTCTACATACCTGCAACAGTTTCACTTGAATATCAAGTATAAAAAGGGCAGCACCAATAATGTTGCAGATTGCCTCAGTCGACCACCGATCATGGCGCTAACCACCGTGCTCAACTCTTGCGGGCACGAGACTTCTGATTGGCCACTTCTCTACAAAAGCGACCCAGAATTCGGCCACACATACCAGACACTCTTGGAGGGTCGGCAAGTTGCAGATTTTCACCTCCAGGATGCCCTATTATGCCACCTCGGTCACCTTTGTGTTCCTTCAAGCGAGCGTGCCAAGATGATTTGGGAAGCACACTACAGTCGGGCTGCTGGGCATTTCGGGGTCGAGAAAACAGTGGCAGTACTGCAAAACTATTTCTATTGGCCGAATCTTCGACAGGATGTTGGGAAGTACATCCGATCATGTACTGCCTGTGCCATTGCCAAACCGACCATTAAGAAGCAAGGCCTCTATACCCCGTTGCCTACCCCTAGTCGACCTTGGGAATCCATCTCCATGGATTACATGTCAGGCCTTCCTTCCACTAAGCATGGAAATGACTGTGTTTTTGTGGTCGTCGACAGGTTCTCAAAGATGGCCATTATGATGGCCTGCAAGAAGAATATCACAGCAGAAGCCACTGCTAAACTCTTCTTTGAACGAGTGTGGGTGCACTTTGGGATCCCACAGTCTATCATCTCAGATCGGGACAGTCGGTTTCTCAGCACCTTTTGGTCCAGTCTCTGGTCAATGCTGGACACCAAACTCACGAAGTCCACAGCCTTCCATCCTCAAACTGATGGCCAGACAGAGGTTGTCAATAGGATGATTGTGCACATTCTGCGCATGTATAACTCAAAGCATCCACGCACATGGGACGAGAGCCTCCCCTACGTTCAGCACAGCTACAACCGAGCTCTTCACAGCTCCACTGGCCATAGCCCTTTTCAGGTGGGTTTGGGATTCCAGCCACTATGCCCCATTGATGTGGCCATGCCACTTGCAGCTACTCACATGAATTCAGCTCATGTCCAGTCCGAAACAGATAAGGCCACCAGCTTCATTGAGCGCATCCAACATATTCGCCAGCAGGTCCATGACATTCTTGAGAAATCAAATGCCAAGTACAAGCAGCGACATGATCAACATCGGGTGCCACACAAGTTTCAGGTGGGCGACAAAGTCTGGTTGCATTTGCAAAAGGAACGCCTTACTGGAGCCTATCGAAAATTGAGACCACTCCGATATGGTCCTTACACCATTACTAAGGCTATGGGAGACAATGCATTTGAGCTCAGCATTCCCCCATTCCTTGGCCTGCACCCAGTATTTAATGTGGACCGCCTTCGGCCATACTTTCCACCATTGCTAGACACATCCGACATTGCAGAACAGCTCAAACCCACAGAATTAAATCCAGATTGCATGGAACAAGCTGCAACTGATCGGATCATGGACACACAGATCAAGAACACTCGCCAACAGAATATCCAACTGTATCGAGTTGTCAAAGCGGGCCAACTCCTTCAGCAGGGCAAGTGGCTCACCAGGGAACAAGTTCAGCAGAAGTTTCCTCATCTCATGGAGGAGCTCAACGCAATGGGGACCATTGCTTCCTAAGGGGGGAGGAATGATCCAGGTGGATATTGGTGGCCACCTGCCAAGTCCACCTGGACCCCCACCATTGTCTTTCTCAGCATTTTCAGTTTCCTTAATTGTAGCACAACTTACTATTTTTAGCAGTTTTTCGGGTCCTGAACTTCCGGAGCCGTTTTGAGGCCCTAAACGACGTTTTTTGGGAAATCTGGGGGCAACATGGGTCCATGGACCGATGTTGCCCTTCCCAAAGTGGTAGTGCTCGGATAGATCTTTCTAACGAGCTATTGTACGCGTCAAACAGAGATCGTATGCCAAAGTTACGACCCCGGGAAGTTGATGTACCAATTTACCCAAACGGGGCCCACAGTTTGGCGTTTCATCTCCTAGGGTTAGGTTTTGGAATGTTAAGGGTTGTCCATTGTTTCTCAACAATAAATAGGCCTTCGAGCCTCATTGTAACACAGTTCAGAGGCATGTAGCCATCACATCTCTTCTCAGAGATAAGCTACCATCGCCCTAGCTAGTTTATTGCCATTTCTGTTTGTAAGCATATTTCAGTATTTTCCATTAATGAAATGAAGTATTATTTCCGCTGCATCTTTGTGTATATGGTTATCTCTGTAATTTGTTGCGTTCCTGTTTAAATCCGGATCATTACGTTACAGATGATATTAATTAGATAAAAATAACAAGTATTGGACAGATGGATTCAAGAATGAAAATGTTTTCTCCTTGGATTATTCTTTTGCGCTGGAATGTGGAACCCTTTTCCCACTGTGGTACATTCGTTTTGTATTATTACAATGCAATTATTCAAACTCTTTGCAGTTGTTTCTTCAATTACACAGCTGATAACTATCTTGTTGTTTTAGTTTTCCTGTTCTATGGAATACATAGATGATATATATGTTTTTGTGTTTTTTTTAAGTAAATAGCTGAAAAATAAATAAAAGGAAAACAACAGTGTGGCTGTAACCACCTTCACCTAACTGTGTTGTCCCTAAATACCTATTAACTGATAATGAAATAAAACATGTTCCTAACACTGTTTTTAATTAGCAAACATAAATGAAATCTAATGACGATGAACGTCTCCTCCTTAGTTGAGACCAAGCACTCAGTCATGGTGTCCTTAGCTGGATGCCCCTGCATCAGGCTCCCAGGGTAAGAAAGATTCATGACTCTCGTCCATGAGCTTCTCAACTGAATAGCCTACGTGTTGTATCTTTCTGGTGTTAAGCCATGAACTGTCCTCAATGGGATGATTCTTCCACTTGACCAGATATTGCAGATATTCTTTCCACCGAGTTCGCTTGGCCACCTGAGTGTCGAGGATCCTCTCGATCTCAAGGGGCTGAGTGTAAGGCATTTGTCTCATCGAAGTCTCACTCCCTTCTTGTGTGTCCCATGTAGGCCATGTTGTACTATCTTCCTCCGGACTGGAAATATATGGAAACAGGTGTGCCACATTGAAAATGGGTGAGATGCCTATTCCTCGTGGTAGCTATAATTCATAAGCATTGGCGGAAAATTTCCGGAGAATTTGTAGGGACCAATCTTCTTGTATTTCAGTTTGTTGTATGCACCACTAGGAAAACGTTCCTTGCGCAAATGCATGAGAACTTCATCCCCCACATTAAACTGTACCTCTCGCCATTTCAGATCCGCCCGCTGCTTATACTTTTGACTGTTGTCCTGCAACTTCATTTTTACTTGCTCATGTAGATCATTCATTTCTTTGGCAAAATCTTCCCCATCAGCACTCTGTCTTTCTTGTTGTCCCAGATCTTGTAGTTCATGCACTCTGCGAGGATGCATGCCATATAAGATCTGAAAAGGACTGTAACTCATGCTGTGATTGGGTGAGTCGTTGTAAGCGAACTCCGCCTGGGAAAGTACTTGATCCCACATTTGTGAATTTCCCTAATCAAACTTTGTAGCAGGTTCCCCAAGCTCTTGTTTAACATTTGTTTTCCCATTGGTCTATGGGTGATAAGCAGAGCTGAAAATTTATTGTGTGTCCATCGTCCTCCACAAGGTGCACCAAAAGTTCCCTGTAAACTTCATGTCCCTGTTAGAAAGAATGGACTTAGGTAGGCCGTGTAGCCTGACGATCTCTGTGAAAAACAAGTGGGCCACGTGAGTGGCATCGCTGGATTTTCTAAAAGGGATGAAATGTGCCATCTTTGAAAATGCTCTACTACTACCATCACCGAATCATAACCCTGCTACATCCTCGGTAGACCCAACATGAAGTCTAAGCTGACTGAGTCCCACGGTCTACTCGGAATGGGAAATGGTGTGTAAATTCCCGTATTCTGACTGTGTCCTTTCGCCAAATGACACACTTTACATTTGGTCACAAATCTCTACACATCCCTTTGCATTCTTGGCCAATAATAAAAATGGTTGAGCTATTCTAATGTTTTGTCTATGCCAAAATGCCCGGCTAGACCTCCACTGTGATTCTCCTGAATGATATTTTGTCTCATTGAACAATCGGGAATGCATAACTGTCCCTCTATAAAAAATAGCTTCTCCTGCAAATCTTAGTCTAGCCATGGACTATTGTTTCTTAGAAAAGGATTCTAACAGGCTTCATAAGCCTCTTTGAAATCCACGTTGGTCTGATACAAGTCTTTCAAATGCTCAAATCCTAGCACTTGTATCGTACTCTCCTGCAAAAGCAAGGCTCTTCTGCTGAATGCATCTGCCACCTTGTTGGCCTACCCACTAATGTGTTTCAACACAAAGGTGAAACTCTGCAAATATTCAACCCACTTAGCGTGCCCGTGATTCAGCTTATGTTGTTGCATCACGTATTGCAGTGCAGAATTATCATAAAATAAAAAAAAAACTCATTTCCCAACAGATAGTGTCTCCAATGCTTCAGTGCTTGGATGACAACATAGAATTCTTTGTCGTAGGATGAATATTTCCGTCTGCTCTCATTCAACTTCTCGCTGGGAAACGCAACAGGTTTGTCTTCTTGGCTAAGTACAACTCCAATGGTTGTACTGCTTGCATCATAGCGAACTTGAAAAGGCTTTCTAAAATCTGGCAATCTCAGGATCTGTCTTTCTGTGATCTTTTTCTTCAGTATCTGAAAGCTATTCTCTGTTGCCTCAGTCCAATGGAAAGGCTGACTTGCCTTCTTTATAGTGTCAAACATAGGTGCACAGATTTCACTGAAATTCCTTATAAATTTACGGTAAAAACTTGCCAGCCCATGAAAACTATGTACCTCAAACAAACTTTTTGGGGATGGCCAGTTGAAAATTGCTGCAAATTTTGGTCCAAGGTATTGAGAAAGGCCTAAGACTATATAAGGATGAGAAGATCATTAGGACAAGGTGTGCAAGTATTGAATATCTTATGAAGTGTTAGATCAAATATGTAGGTTATGGGTTTCTGATGCTTTTCTTGATCTGAACTAAGGATGCACCTATGTGTTTGATGATGGATGATGGATCAGGATCATAAGGCCTAAAATGAATTATCATTATGTGGTTTGATCATGGATATTCTAGATCTAAATACTGACGCATGTTTTATTTGGTAAATGTTATGATCTGGGTATGTATGAAGTCAGGAATTGCAGTGAATTTATAAGTAAGTATTTGCAGATCTATACGCTAGTTTGCTTTGGTGAAGGCATGTATACATGCTTGTTTGGCTCTTCCAAGTAGCATATGCAAAATAAAATCTTGATGTTCAAGGATGATTGGTCTAACAGATCAATGTTGTTGTTTTACTCTTGTATTTCAATGAAGTCTTCTTAGATATGAAAGTAAAACTGAATGCATAAAGAGTTTGTGTCACATTGATTAATTGATTGAGAAAAAAGAGTGATCCTTGTTGCTATCTATTTAGAACTCTGTAATATGACAATAGATCTTCAGAATGTCACTGATTGGTACAATTTGTGGTTTAGAGGTTTTATGATTTAGTATCTTTAGAGGTATACACAGGTTTGGAAAAAGGAAGTAGCGTATACACGCAAGTTTTCTTCATTAAAGGAGCGTATACATTTTGAGACATGCCTTTTTTAGGTTATAGTTAGTTCTGGTTGTTGATGCAATGTTCTGGGTTCAGATTTGTGTACTGGTTACAGTGATCTATCTGTTCCAGTTGATTGGTTGAATTTGATTAAGTTTGAACGAATAGTTGATTCAGCTGTGTTAGAGGTTCAGTGATTATTTGATTCAGTTGTGTCATAGGTTCAGAGGTTTTCAGTGATTGATTGATTCAGTTGTGGTTGATTCATAGAGTGATGATTGAATTTCAGTGATTGGTTGATGCAGATGCATTTGATGGCTATATTGCAGTTATGATTTTTAGCTTCGATGTTGTTGATGGTTTCATTATGAAAAGTTGATGAAACGAGGCATTCATATTGTGGTGTTGTGTTCCAAGAGTATCCAGTTTAAAAATTCATGAAACACGGTCCCTGGAGGAAGAGAGAAGTTTGCAGCCTTTTGTAGGTTGGCGCCTACATACTAGTAAACATATCAGCCAATACAACAGCCAGGGGGTTGGAGCTCCCTTCCAGTAGCAGTTGGAGAACAACTGAAGGTTGTATCCTTCTTTAGGTTGAAGCTTACGTACTAGTAAATATATCGGCTAGTACAAGAACTAGGGAGTTGTAACTCCCTTCTAGAAGAAGCTGGAGAACGAGAGAAGGTTGTAGCCTTCTATAGGTGGTTGTCTAAGTACTAGTATGAATCTGCACTAGTATAAGATTGTAAAAAAAAAAAATTATTATTAAAAGAAGACAAAGATGATAGCAGCAGGTGCTTTTCACCCACATTGGGTTTCCAACTTAAATCTTGGTGTTCATGTATGTTGCCTATGTGTGACGGTTTATTTTTTTATTACTGCACATGGTTACTATTTAATGTTTAATAAAGTACTGATGCACTTGTTAGCACCTAAATCTGCCCTAGGCTGAAGGAAGGCAAAATTCAGGGTAACCACAAACCATGCTCAGTCTGGTAGCTAGCCCTACCAGAACAGGAGAGGGCTCTCTCCGAGTCACGCTCAGTGAATAGATAAGCAAAAAACGGTCTGAGATGACTTACAATGAAATATTGATCTTAGGCTAGTAAGTGAATATGGATACAAGAAACAATTTTTATGAATGACCGAGCTTCTGGGATGGTATGGGACCAACGGTCAGCAAAGAATAGAGAATTTAATACAAAGGCACAGATTACTTCGTGAGGCAAGGCAGGCGGAAAGTGTAGCAATTTAGTTTGGAATAACGCGGAACGGAGAGATTGCTGAGGAGTGTGAAAAGGGCATAGGAACATGAATCCTTTTCAACAAAAGAAGAACACTGAACATGAAATTTTCCCACAGGCAGAACAATAAAATTGAATTCTACCTAATCTCACTCAGAAAATATCACTGGAAATGAACATGAAATTGAATTATGAAACATAATGAAATACATATGAGAACATAAGAGACACATTTGCTACACTCACAACCACAAGAATCTCATGAAACAGAGCCGCTGCCTTTCATTAATTCTCTTCAAAAATACACAATGAAGAAACAGAGTTTCTTTCCCATAGTCTCCCAGAAGTTACAAACTAACCAACCCTTTGCAAATAGCTAGCATACAATATATAGAATGTGCCATGAAGAGATAGAATGCCTAAGGGTTGGGGAGTTACTCGAATCATTACAAAATGGAGATGAAGAGCCAACCATCAGCTACAGGTGCAGCGTTACAAACATGACAAATGGTTTCGGTGACCGTTTGCCTTCCTTCGCCACTTGGATAGAAGCCAATCTGGGGAAAAAATACTTTAAATGTTGCCTTTTGTCTGATCGTTGTCCACCATCAAACATCAGATCTGAACTTGAGATATGTACTGGGGCAAGACAATCTACAAGTAAACCATTTTCGTCCCCAGTGGAGTCGCCACTATGTTAGCACCTAAATCTGCCTTAGGCTGAAGGAAGGCAAAAATTAGGGTACCCACAAACCATGCTCAGTCTGGTAGCTAGCCCTACCAGAATAGGAGAGGGCTCTCTTCGAGTCACGCTCAGTGAATATATAAGCAAAAAAGGTCTAAGATGACTTACAGTGAAATATTGAACTTAGGCTAGTAAGTGAATAGGGATTCGGGAAACAATTTTCATGAATGCCCGAGCTTCTGGGATGGTATGGGACTAACGGTCAGCAAAGAACAGAGAATTTAATACAAAGGCACAGATTATTCCATGAGGCAAGGTAGGCGGAAAATGTAATAATTTAGTTTGAGGTACTGCGGCATGAATAGATTGGTGAAGAAAGTGAAAAGGGCATAGTGACATGAATCATTTTCAACAGAAGAATAACACTGAACATGAAATTTTCCCATAAGCAGAGCAATAAAATTGAATTCTACCTAATCTCACTCAGAAAATTTCACTGGAAATGAACATGAATTGAATTATAAAACATAACATAATACATATGAAGACATAAGAGACACATTTGCTACACCCACAACCACAAGAATCTAATGAAACAGAGCCGCTGCCTTTCATTAATTCTCTGTTAAAAATACACAGTGAAGAAAACAAAGTTTCTTTCCCACAGTCTCCCAGAAGTTACAAGCCAACCAACCCTTTGCAAATAGCTTGCATACAATATATAGAATGTGCCATGAAGAGATAGAATGCCCAAGGGTTGGGGAGTTACTCGAATCATTACAAAATGGAGACGAAGAGCTAACCATCAACTAGAGGTGGAGCGTTACAAACATGACAAATGGCTTGGGTGACTATTTGCCTTCCTTCGTCACTTGGATAGAAGCCAATATAGGGAAAAAATACTTTAAATTCCACCTTTGGTGCCAAAAAACCGAAGTGTAGATGAGCGGCCCACTTGGAGAAGTTGCGAATCGAAAATTCGTGAAACGGAAGCAAATTTGGCAATTTTTCCTCTGTGCGCCGCGCCATTTTCTCTGTGCATCGCGCTACTTTGGGGCCTGTTTTGGGGCACTTTCAGGTGTAAATGTTCCCAAGTGGGCTTGTTGGAAAGCCTGTCCTATCTACTTTCTAACCCAACTAGAATTTCTAAATTTGGTTCTCATTTGCCCCTCCAAAACTTCATTCTCCCAAGACTGCTTCCTGTGTGTCAAAAAAGGGGCAGAGAGGCCATTTTTTTGGTGTTTTTGACCTCCTGGAGACTCAGATCTTGCCCAAATTTCTTGTCCAGGCCCCAGTAGTCGTGATTTTCCATGCTGAATCCAAAAATACAAACCATTCCTCATTTCGAGCCCTAGATTTTTAGCGCCGCGCCACTGGGAGAAAAACCTGGTATTTTGCCCAAAAATTTGTCATGTGACCCAAAATGCCCCAAAAATGATCCAAATTTCTTGTCCGAGCACCAGTAGTCATGATTTTACATGCTGAATCCAAAAATTCAAACCATTCCTCATTTGGAGTTCTATATTTTTAGCGTCGCGCACTGGGAAGTGGCATGGCGCACTAGGCTTGAGGCGCGTCGCATATAGCCTGTGTGTAGCAGTTTTTACAGGAGACTTTTGGAGGCCTTCCCGGTGTCCAAATTGGGAACAAGATAGCTTGATGGAAAGGCCTTAAAGTCTACTTTCCAACCCAACTGGAACTGTTTAATTTGAAGTTCATTTTCCCTGTCAAAAATCAAATTTCCCAAGACTGGTCAAAATGTGCCAAATGAGGCTGCCTAAAGGCAGAGTGTTGTTACAGTCAACTTTTGAATCCCTTCCTCAACTCCAAATTGAGCTCATGATAGCTCATTGGAAATATATTTCTGTCTAGTTATCATTTTACTCATCAATAAAGTAATTTTGCTAACCAAGCTAGGAGAAACTTGATTTTCCAAGGTCACTTCAGAGGCGCATAAATTCTCCCGAGGCGATTGTATTTTTGACATTTCTCCAAAACCATGACACCTGTGTAAAATGTGAAGGAGGTTTTTCTTCCTTGGCATGTTTTGGATAAAACCCTCTCTCAGGTTTCCAAAATTCATCTTTTATTGCTCAGAAACATCATTTGCGTGAAACCTATCCCGATGTGTGGGACAAGGGATTTGCCAAAATGAAGCGAAATGAAGGGGGTAGGGGGCTTCTAAATTCTTGAGAAAATTTTTGAAAGTGGGGAGGGCTGTTAGAAAGTAGGGGAAAGTGGAATCTTAGAAATTTAGTTAGGGGAAAGGGTCCAAAAAGGCAAAACACAGGCCTAGCCTAGAAAATTGCCAAGTTGTAACAAGAAACTAGGGTTTGTGCGAAAATGAGGGATTTGGGGGATTTTAGTGATGGGAAGTGTTTAAGAAGGTACATTATGGATAGGGGAAGGTGTATGAACATCAGGATATAAGTTTTTCCGATGATTTTACCATCCAAGAGAAATTAGCTTCAAAACCCTAGGAGAGGGAAATGAACCTTGCCTAGCGCAACTGAAGCATGAACAAGGTGTAAAATGACCCAGTGGAACTTGAAATGATGATGAAAACCGTTTGAATGATGGTACACTCAGTGAATGGTGACATGGAACGTCACTTCGACAACTTTGACAAGGGTAAAATCAAACCCTAGACCTAATGCCTAGTGACGAAATTTTGCTTGAAGAGTCATTGAAATGACAAAATTTGACCTTGACACCTTAAAATCACTTTGTAAGAGCATGGTTGATCACTGGAGGAAGGCTGCAAAGACTGACACTTACAACACTAATTAAAGATCAACATATGATGAATTAACTGAATCATAAGCTCACTAGATATACACTGGTTACCTTAAGAATAGTTGCGTGCACACATGAGTTCCCTTCACTAAAGTAGCATATATAAATCTAATTATGGAAATGAAAAATTTATTGATTTGGTAATACTGATTCACCCCACCCCCCCCTCTCAGTATTATTTCCAACAATTGGTATCAGAGTAGCTCCTTTGGCAGAAGCTTGATCACTTGAAGGAGATCCGTAGAAACAATGGGAAAGAAGCTAAAGAAGAAATCAACTCAAAATAAGAAGGCATCTCAAAGGAACTGTGACAATGGGAGAGACAATTAGGGATTATGTGGAAGCAACTCTTCAGATTCAGAATCACCTCAGAATGAAGATGAACAAGCAAAAGAATTATCAGGTATGAATTTTTTGTCCTATGGTGATACATTTCTCTATTCAATTAAAGATACTGAAAGTGACAGTGAAACAACTGCATTTTCTCTTATGGGTGAAAGAGAAAGAAATCAAATAGAGGCAGAATTTAAAAGGCTCACAGACACAATTAGAGATCAAAAATTTCTAATTGATAAAAGGAAATGTGCCTACAAAGGAAAAATTACCAGGTTAAAGCCCAATTGGAGGAAGGAAACAAAATAAAGAAGAAGTACAAGGAAAAGGAAGATCAATGTCAAAAGTCGGAAGATGAAGTGACATCATTAAGAAATGAAGTTAGTGAAAAGAGTATAACAATCAAGAGACTTAAGCCCCACGGGGGTAGGCAAGTTGGTAATCACATCGCGGTGAAGTCGTTAGAAAGGCGGCTCCGCACTGAAGGTCACGAGTTCAAATCCCCCGGACTAACCCGGAGCTATGGAGAGGGGCGGGCGCATGCTCCCAGTGGTTATATAGGTAGCGGTCAAAATCGACCCCGTGTAACGCGAGTCGCGAGGCTGCCCCTGTTGCCGATTCCACTGTAAAAAAAATAAAAAAAAAATCAAGAGACTTAAAGATAGATCCAGTTACTATGAAAGTCTTGAAGCTAAGATCCTCTCTCTAAAAGAAGATCTTGAAAAATCAAATAAGCAGAATGAAGAACTACCTCAAGCAGATGAAGAACAAGAAAATGAGATTCTCAAATTAAGGCAACAAGTGGAAGAAGGAAGAAAGGTTGAAGAAATCTTGAAGAAGCAATATCTAAAAAAGGAAGAGAAATATGAGGTTGAGGTAAATATCTTAAAAGGTAAATTAGAAGAAAAGGATAAACTGTTACGATTTCAAGATAGTACTAAGATTATGGATAATATTCTTAGTAGTCAAAGGTATCCTACCATCAAAATTGGTCTTGGTTTTCATGAAACTCTTGAAGGTGAATCTAGTTCACAAGATGAGGTAGGGAATGCTAATGCAAAATCTGAAATGTTCAACATGGAGATAATAGGTCAACCCCATCAAAAACCAAGGAGAGAAAGACTTCAAAGAAAATCATTTACTCCTAACTATGGAAGTGATAATTAGCTCTTTCCTTTGATGAATAATGTTGAATTTTTTGTGTGTCATAATTTTGGACATGTTGCAGCAAGATGTAGAAGTAGAATGGTTCAAGCTAATAACCATCACACAGAAAGATCATTAGCTTCCAAGTACTTTAAGTGATATTGTTTTTCTTGCAATATGTTTGGTTACAAAGCCACTGACTGCTTTAGAAGGAATATGAAACATATAAGATGTTATGCTTGTAACAAGTTTGGGCATATAGCAAAAGAATGCAGGAGCAAATTTTGACCAACATACCAAAAGGAACAAACATCATCACACTCCAAGGTATGGAAGAAGAAGGAATTACAAACAGAAAGATGTGGCATAGCTCAGTATATAGATAGAACAGACTCAGAAGGAACTGAAAGTATGAAATTTCAGTGTCCTAATTCTCATACACAGTTATCATGAAGACAAGATGCGTATATACGTGAGTTAGAAATTTCACAATTGCTTATATGTTGGTTTGATGAAGAAGTAGTGGGGAAGACTCAGAAAAATGATTCAGACAATTATCAATTATCTTTTCTGTCTTGATGATTGATGACTATAGTATGTGGATGTTATTTAGAAGTGCTTTTGATCCTCATAAGTTGTTGATGACTTGATGTATATCCTATTCATGATGATGCCTTGATATTTCTTACTGATATATGCAATGATCAGATCTGACAGTGAATAGGTGGCACAGGTTCAAGGGGAGAATATGCTATGCTTCTAATAATGCATTGTTGGCATTATGTTTAGAAATATTTGGTACCTAATGATTCTTATCAATGGTGATGATGCTTATGTGGCTAAAGTGTTTAAATGATACATCATGCTAAGTTACGGGTATGAGTTTCCCATGATGAAATCTCAGATGATATTTGTATTGCTTGGGGTTACATAGTTGTTATTCAAATCAGATTTATGGATGATTGTGGATGACTTTTTGATGATACATACAATACATATATGTTTCTTACATGGTGATCTTCATAAGGACAAGGAGAAGGACAAAGCTTGAGTACACAACTTCATTATTTGATGTTGGTGTCATCATGCCTTCAAAGATGCATAAAGTTCATATGGTGCAGTTATGATGTAGGATTCCTATAGTTCTTGGCTCTCACATGGTTGAGGATTGTTGTTGTTGATGGTATCAAGAAAGCTTAACAAATGACCATGAGCTCATGGTTTTCTAGATACATAGTTGATGGATACACATTATGTTGGATACATGGATGATTACTTAAGTTGCATATTGACAAATATCATTGGTTGGCCAAGAGAATGGTGTTATTGTAGGTATCATGAAGACATAACTATTTGAAGACATGGATATTCAAAGACATGGCTTACTTAGTCACATAATGATGATGACTTCTTACTTTATGATGACAGGTTTGATAATCACATATGTTGATTATCATGGTTGATACTTATTAGATGTTGGATGTTCCCTAGTGATGATACATGGTTGATATATTGAAGGTTCTTGTGGAAAGATCATGCAGCTCTTGATGATGATGTTATGATCATAGATGATGAGTCATTAGTGATAGGAAGGTCATACTCACATACTTGAGTTATAGGGTCATGTTATTCCTTTGGAAAATATTGTTTAGCAGATTCTGCATGTGCTCAGGGGGAGCGTGGACGGTATAGTGCATCTCAGCATGGACAAAGGGGGAGTTTAATCAGAAAATTTAGCATGTGCCTAGGGGGAGCATGATCAATGTTCATAATCAGTTGTTCAGATATGAAAGCCTTCATTTTGGTCACCCCTTTACCCTTCATATCAAACAGGGAGAGTATCTTGGTCCACCCTTTGCCCTTGATGTCAAAGGGGGAAAGTATTTTGGTGTTGCTTGTTATCTCTAACAATTCCTACAACTTGCATTAATTAACACCAACATGGTTGGCATCAAGTCCAAAGGGGGAGATTGTTAGCATTATGATACATGTGTTGTACTTGATGGCAACCCACTAGTAGGAGAACAACTCACTTGTATATGGTAACTAGATGAATCTACGTAACTAGATGAATCTACAGGAGAGATATTAGAAGTGAAAGAACACATGGTAGTTGTGTTTACAGATGTGAAAAAATGTAGGGCAGTTCAAAGGAATCAGTTCAAAAGTAATGTACAATGGCAAATCTCATTATAACAGGTCTATTCAGAGGTAACAAAGTCATGGTACAAAAAAATAGGATGGAGGAACAAAGGACTATATATCAGAATCAAGAAGTTGAAGAAAAAGGACATTTTCAGGTATGTTAAGTTGTATATGTGGGTTCACTGTACAAAAAGAGCATATACATGCAGGTTAACAGAACAAAAGGAGTGTATACATATACACACACTTTCACAGGAGGAAAAGCACGTACATGTTGGAAAACCAAGGTTTGGTCCGAGGTATTTAGTCCAAGGTATTTTGGTCCAAGGTATTGATCCAAGGTATTTGGTCTGAGGTATTGACCCTAGGTATTTGGTCCAAGTTATTGGTCCTAAGTGGTTTTGGTCCAAGGTATTGAGAAAGGCCTAAAATTATATAAGGAGGAGAAGATCATTAGGCCAAGGTGTGCAAGTATTGAATATCTTATGAAGTGTTAGATCAAATATGAAGGTTATGGGTTTTTTATGCTTTTCTTGATTTGAACTAAGGTTGTACCTATGTGGTGATGATGGATGATGGATCAAGATCATAAGGCCTGAAATGAATTATCATTATGTGGTTTGATCATGGATAGTCTAGATTTGAATACTGACACATGTTTTATTCTGTAAATGTTATGATCTGGGTATGTCTGAAGTTGGAAATTGCAATTAAGTTATAAGTAAGTATTTGCAGATCTATATGCTAGTTCGCTTTGGTGAAGGTGTGTATACACACTGGTTCGGCTCTTCCAAGTAGCATATGCAAAAGAAAAGCTGGATGTTCAAGGATGACTGGTCTAATAGATTAGTGTTATTGTTTTACTGTTGTCTTTCAATGAAGTCTTCTTAGATCTGAAAGTAAAACTGAATGCATAAAGATTTTGTGTCTCATTGATTAATTGATTGAGAAAGAAGGGTGATCCTTGTTGCTATCTGTTTAGAACTTTGTAATATGACAGTAGATCTTTAGAATGCCACTGATTGGTACAGTTTGTGGTTCAGAGGTTTTATGATTAAGTATCTTTAGAGTTATACGCAGGTTGGGCAAAAGGAAGTAGAGTATACATGCATGTTTTCTTCATTAAAGGAGCGTATACATTATGATACATGCCTTTTTTAGGTTACAGTTTGTTCTGGTTGTTGATGTAGTGTTCTGGGTTCATATCTGTGTACTGGATATAGTGATCTGTCTATTCCAGTTGATTGGTTGAATTTGATTAAGTTTGAATGAATGGTTGATTTAGCTGTGTTAGAGGTTCAATGGTTGTTTGATTCAGTTGTGGTAGAGGTTTAGAGGTTTTCAGTAATTGATTGATTCAGTTGTGGTTGATTTAGAGAGTGATGATTGAGTTTCAGTGATTGGTTGATGCAGATGTATTTGATGGTTGTATTGCAGTTATGATTTTGAGCTTCAATGTTGTTGATGGGTCCAGTATGAAAAGTTGATGAAACGAAGCCTTCAGATTGTGGTGTTGTGTTCCAGGAGTATCCAGTCTGAAAATTCATGAAACATGGTCCCTGGAGGAAGATGGAAGGTTGTAGCCTTCTGTAGGCCGGCGCCTACGTATTGGTAAACATATCAGCCAGTACAAGAGCCTGGGGGTTGGAGATCCCTTCCAGTAGTAGCTTCAGAATGAGTGAAGGTTGTAGCCTTCTGTAGGTCGAAGCCTACGTACTAGTAGATATATTGGCTAGTACAAGAACTAGGGGGTTGTAGCTCTCTTCCAGAAGAAGCTGGAGAACGAGAGAAGGTCGTAGCCTTCTGCAAGTGGGTGCCTGCGTACTGGTATGAGTCTACACCAGTACAAGATTGTAAACATATTTTCTTGTTATTAAAATAAGACAGAGATGACAATAGCAGGTGGTTTTCACCCACATTGTGTTTCCACCTTAAATCTTGGTGTCCATGTGTGTTTATTATGTGTGATGGTTTATTATGTTATTACTGCACATGGTCACTGTTAAATGTTTAATAAAGTACTGATGCACTAATTAAAGATCAACATATGATGAATTAACTGAATCATAAGTTCACTAGATATACGTTGGTTGCC
This sequence comes from Pinus tabuliformis, assembly GCA_031772625.1. Lineage (NCBI taxonomy): Eukaryota > Viridiplantae > Streptophyta > Pinopsida > Pinales > Pinaceae > Pinus > Pinus tabuliformis. The sequence goes on from CM062807.1 coordinate 1,236,976,331, forward strand.
TTAAGAACAGTTGCGTGCACACGTGAGTTCCCTTCATTGAAGTAGTGTATATAAATTTGATTATGGAAATGAAAAGGTTATTGATTTGATACTATTGATTCACCCCCCCTCTTAGTATTATTTCCAACACAAATCATATTTAATTAATCAATACAAAAATTTAATTATTTAATAATATTTTTTAAATAGAAAGGATGGATTTATATTAGATAATTTGGTTTTCATGGTCTGAACCATTTACACATACATCTTTAAAACATGTATATGTGATCTCGCCAACTTCATAGTTCTAATAAATCCAAAAAAGAGTTTTTTTCCTCTTTAGGCCCTCCAAACTAAAATTATACATTAATAATTTCCATGTACACTCTACAAAATTCTCCCAACAACTTATCATACTTGAAATACATTAGCAAAAAGCAAAACTAAATAGGCTTGGAAGGCTCAACCTCATCATTTCCAAATTGAAGGATCTTGTTCCTACGAATTGTTCCAACAGTTGATGAAGCACCACCAATCTGCTCCTTTTGTGCTTCTACATCAAATTCCGTCTTATCAAACTTGAACTCATGAATGCTTACAAATATCTCATTACGAGTAGCCTCCACCATGTCTGATAGTAGATCAACTTCTACGCTTGCAAACTTCCTCTTAATTCTTGCTTGTAGCCATTTAAATCTCTTCTTAGCCATATTAGCTCTCGCCTCCCTCTTACTTTCAATGAACTCCAGTCTTCTGGAAATGAGCTCAACCCTTCCCATCAAGAGCATAAATAAATTCTCCACAAATTTTTTCCAATGGGCCAACTCAAGCTCTGAAACATGCCCCTTATCAACTCTCATTGTTATATGCTGCAAATTATGCCAGAGAAGGAGAGAGTGATATGACCATAAACCAAGAGTTCACTACATAAATAACCAATCTTCATCACCTCCCCTAAGGCAAGGCACTGATGGATCCATTAAAACCACATCTCCAGAGATCGAAACTAGTGCAAGCTTGGGCTTTTCGATGCACAGGACCAACATGCCTCCTTGCAAATTTAAGAATGATGAAATGTGGGAATATAATCATCTTTGTAAAATTAATGAACCCTGATGAACTCCATTAATACCAAAATTTGATTATGTCCAATTGTCCATCCCCTTGGGCGCGCCTCGGGCTTGACACGCAGGGAAGGGAGCATGAGGTACTCTGGATTGCAACGTGAAGACACACTTACATGACAACCTCTAGGTGGATAAATCATGGTTACATATCAATTCAAATGTTCATGCAATATCGAACTAATGTAGACCAACTATTCAAGAGGCAATTGGTGTTAATGTCTTATTTTTTACATATGAAAACAATCATTATGCTAAGGCACGAGATAAAAAATCCCTTGTTCAATATTTATCACAAGGATTGTGGGATTAGGGACAACTCCACAATTAGTCATTTTGTTGGCTTCTTATTGAGTTGTTGAAGAATGTGGAAAAAGGAGACTTCATCAAAATTTTCTAACGGGAATTATATTCTCATTACCTTAGATGGGAATGAAGAATATCAGCTTGAAGATACCTTGGAGATCGTCCTTATTACAATCATCGAATCCCCAAGATTTTTAACCCTTCTTATTATATTTGTTGTGACTAAATCCCAAAAAAATATAATATATTCATGTTCTTGGGGAAAATATCACCCTTCTCACTCTTACTCCTCTTTAAAATTTTATAAAAAAAAAAAAAAATTATTAAAAAAAACTAATTAATATTTAAATTTTATCCAATTTTGACTATCTTGCAAAATTGAAATTAACAAAATATAATGAGTGAGGGAGGTAGGGAATAATAACTCACATTGCCTTCATTTTTCTCAACCACTTCGTTTAACTTCAATATTTCATAGTTTGGAATATTTGTTAATCTTTGACAAATAAAACGGAAATTAAATTTAATAAAGAGAAAAGTAAATGTAATGAGGGAGATGAGTAAATTGTTTGAATTCGATAAAAATGAGAAATTTTGACTTTTAAATCTTCTTAAAATCAATATATGAAAATTTAAAACCTATTTCAAATGGTTAAACTCTTTAATAAATAGATATCTAAATATCAATGAATTTGAAAAGGTAAAAATCAACGAAAAGCGAAATAGATATATTTAATTTGAAAAAGTAAAAATCAACTAAAAGCGAGGAAGTAATTGTACAGTTTATTTTGAATAATTTATTTAATAAATAAATAAAGATTAGTTAACCCTAAAAAATAATTTTAAATAATTTAATTAAATAATGAGAAGAAGATTATTTAATATTTTATTTAAATTATTAAATTAAAATAATTTAATTTAATTTAATGTTAATTATTTTTTAAATTTAAAATAAATAATTTAGCTAAATAATGAGAAGAAGATTATTTATTTAAATTATTACATTAAAATATTTTAATTTAATGTTAATTAATAAAGAGAAGATTATTTATGAAATTAGATAATGATGATGATGGTTGTTAACGTCCACTGAGACCAAATAATGATCTATCGGACCTAAAAAGACAAATTATTTATTTTGATTTAAGATGTTATTCCGATGCTCAAAAAGCTTGGAGAGAAGCCTCCCGAGTTCACTATAATTTTGGCATTGTAAAAGACTAGAAAGGTCAATATTGTAACAAAGGTTGTGAAATTGAGATCTAATGTGGTTGTATGCAGGGCACTCTAAGAGGAAGTGGTTTTCATCCTCGATGCTCTTATTCTCACAAATATGGCAGATCCTTTCCATCCATGGCGTTTTAGGAACTACTCCATGGCGTTTTAGGAACTACCCAGCGGCCAGTCTCACTATGGAGCTCATGAGAATTCGTTCTAATCTTTGCTATATTAATTTTCTTTTTTGAGCTAGTTAGAATAGAGAGATACTTTTGATCTTCAAGGGTGGGGTTGATGACCTTCTTATAATAACTTAATTTTCTTTTAGACGCTAAATCTTTCTCACACCACAATTTTTCTTTGAACTTAGAAGTAACAATATCTTTAATGTTATTTATGTTTTGCAAAGCATCATTCTCATTGATCTCCCAATAGTTTAACTAGGCCCTTGTGTCCTTATGCCATCCTCGGTTAAGCCTTAGGTGATTTTGGCTGGAATTTAAAGCTAGCTTAGGAAGTCTATGATTGTAATATGGTTTTGGAGTTGTTCATAAGTTTGACAGAGAAAAAGATAATTCATTTTTTTATAATTAAAAATCTCTTTTTATTAAATCAAAATTAAATATTAAATATTGTTAGGAAAGATGAAACTATGTTATTTTAAATTATTAAACTTTCAATATATAACTATTGCTTTGTGTTTTATGGTGGAGATTAAAAAAGAATACCACGATTGAAAATATTTTTACTCTTTAATCAAAAAAATCTTTTTCAATTCCAAAATATACATGCCTATTCATGTAATAAAGGCAGAAATGTCATTTAATTACTATTTTAATTAAATTAATGTTAAATTTATTTTGATAAAATAAAAAGTAATTTTAAATTCCATTTTAAATAATTATATTTGATTAAAAAATATCATTAAATTTTCATAATTCATTTATTTATTAAAATGATCTTGAAATCTATTTATTTCCATTAAATTTAATAAGGAAAAAATATAAAAAAATCATTGTTATTCAAAAATATACCTAACTTATTTAAAAAAGATGGAAAAATAGTTTTGAGATTTAATTTGAATTATTAAATTTGACAAAGAAAGAATAATTCATTTTATATATAATTTAGTTATGTATTAAATTTTGATATTATTATATCAAAATATATGGAAAATAATTTTGAAACCAAAAAAAGTCATTCAATTTTTATTTGACTATGTATTAAATTAATTTATATATATAACATTTTTCCAGAATAACCAAATTTAATATAGGGAAGAAAATGAACTAATTTCTCATAATTCAACCATATATTATATTTTAAGTAACTAAATTTAATATAGGAAAAAAATCAACCATCTCATAATTCAACTATATATTAAATTCATATAAAGAAATATGAATGGGTGATTTTGTAACTTATCGTGAATGAACAAACTTGATTAAATCTTTCAGAGGAAATGTGAACAAGTCCTTTGGAACCTATCCCAATTCGTAAAAGTTGGTTTTTAGTTTATTTTAACGATAAAATTTAATAAAAAGAGAAATATCAACTGTTATATTTTTTTTGAAATGTTAAAAAACTGTTTTGGAATTTATTGAATAATCAAATTCTGTTATCCAACTTATTATAATTTGATTAATTTTTTTTTTTTAATTTTAAAAATAATTTTGATTGTAATTTAATTATTTTTAAATTTTTTATATTAAAATTATCGATTTAATTTAAATTTGAATTTTCAAAATATTAAATTTATTCATACACTTAAAAATAATTTTAAATAAAAATAATAATAATAATAAAATTATTATGCTAATTTTATATTTTAAAATTTATATAAAAAAATAAAAAATAAAAAATAAAAATAAAAACATTCAATGCCTTATAATCTGACCATGTACTTAATCTTTATGAAGAATGATGAAAATCTTTGGAAGCCTGCAACTCATGGAGATGAGTTGTCACTTGAGATGAGTTATCACCGCGTTTTCTTGCAAGCAAACTCAGCCATGTTATCCCCATGTTTTCTTTCTTGCCAAAGCTTTTCCATACAAACAAGTGGGTTATTGGGTTTCTTCACACCACGTCCTTTGATTTCTTCACACTTTCAAAAAAGCTTTTGAGATCAAAAAAATTTCATATTCATTTGATTTTTTGTTATAATTTTTTTAAATATAGCAAGGATCTTAATTCTAAGCGACAACTAATTTGACCGATATAGGAAAGTGGCGCCAGCTAATAACTGATATACGTAATACGAAAAAGAAAGATCTACTACTTTACACCCAACCTAACGATGTCAAATAATTAAACATAAAATGCATCTACCAGGAAATAAGAATTCCTACCATATTTGTCTCTCTTATTATTATTATTAAAACTGGCAGATCACCAAAACCGATAAACAAATAACGGCCTACTCCGCCTAACTAACATCGCTGGAAGCAAATGCAGAGTAACAAACATTTTTGACGGAAATAAATATAAAGAAAAGGAGGTTTGGCCATCAGTAACCATTTCGTGTTCCCCTTTTCTGAATTTGTCAACCGCCCCCGCCTTCAAATACCCTTACTCGCTCATCACAATTCCCAGATCGCCTGTTAGTGTCCCACGCAGCGCTGTTAATTTACCACTGCTGGATTCACGTCAACTGCAGGAACGACAGGAAACAAAATGCCGTCAATTGCCGCAATGTCCCTGCCTCTGCTACTGCTGGTTCTAGCGCTCGCGGTGGTAACGGACGTCGTCGCACAGACGCCGTCAAGCTGCTCCAGCGCTCTCGTTACTTTAGCGCCGTGCCTCAACTACGTGACCGGGAGCGCCCAGGAGCCTTCTCAGAGCTGCTGCAGCGGCCTCTCTAATGTCGTCAAAACGAACCCGGTGTGTCTCTGCCAGCTCTTTTCCGGCGGCAATACTGCCGGCGTTAACATTAATCAGACGCTCGCAATGGCTATGCCCGCCGCCTGCAAAGTCACCACGCCGCCCATCAGCGCCTGCAAAGGTCCAGAATTTTTCTCCCTTTTTTCACCCATCGAAGAAAATTATGAATTTTCTGACAGTGAATTCCTCTAATTTTTTAACTAATAATTTTTCCTGTTATTAACAGCTGCGGGCGTTCCCGTTCCTCCGATTAGTTCGCCTACGGCTCCGAAGGCCCCTTCGACCGGTTCGACCAGTTCCGGCGACAAAACGAAACCCACCAACACCGGTTCGAGTCCTGCCGGAGCCTCTTCTGCAGGCACTTTTGCCCCGACTGCCATCGGCCTGTTCTTAATGGGGCTCATTTTCTCTGCAATTCCTTTGTGAAGACCACCTTGGAATGTATGGAGGAATAAATAAATTTATAATGTGTTCATTGTAATGTTGTTTTTACAGTGTGAAAGTAGGCTACTGCGTCGAATGGTAAGCAATCTGATTTATGCCGTGCTGGTCACAAGTTCAATTCCGGTGCTTACCTGGCGACCATAGTTCATTTGTAGGAAAAATGTCGACGAAAAGCAATTAGTTGTGGTGAATCTTAATTGGGTATTGTTTAGGCATTATTGGTCCAAGTTTGTACGACTGCGATTCAAAAATTTTCTGCTAATAAAGCAATTTGATAATTGTGCCCAATGTTTAATTTTGGTACGGCTGAGATGAAAATGTGTAATTTCACTTACACATTTTAATGCCTGAACATTGTTTTTTATTTTTCTAACTTGGAAGGATTCATTCTGATTTTATTTTATTATAATCCCTATAAAAAATTTTAATGAAATTTGCCTAGTCATTTCGATATTATGTCTTTTTCAGTTTTAGTTTGGCTATCCTTAATGAGAATAAAATAACGTGCTTATTATAGATATATATTAAATTTCATAGACAGCGGTTATATTTCAATCGGAATGGTTTTATTTGGTTCACACTGTTCTGTTTTTTAATGGGAAAAATGGAATTTTGTTTCACCAAACGAATGTATGCTTTGATATAGCGATTATTTTTGTGTTGAGAATAACGTGCAACTATCTGATCTTTCTCTTAGCGCTTTACCCTTACATACTTAGAAACTTATTATAATTATTAAAGGAAGGAAATTATGTATATATAAAAAATCAATTAATGGTATGAGATTTTTTCTTTTTAATTCAATAAAATTCATGATAAATTAATTCCAACATTGTGAATATTGTTTTTTTGTCTTTTGAATAAGTATTTAACATTTTCTAATAAAGATTAAATTAAAATCATTATATATGATTTAAAAATAAGAAATAAAGTTTTTTTCGTTAATAGGTTTTGATATCTAATTTTGACTTATCAAAGTTATGGCGGTTGAAAAATATTAAACATTATTTTTAACTAGTTGTGAGTTAGATGTCATTTTCATCTTCGAGATATGTTCCATTTTCAAGTTCCGTTTTCAATTATCCAAAACATTATTTTTAACTAGTTGTGAGTTAGATGTCATTTTCATCTTCGAGATATGTTCCATTTTCAAGTTCCGTTTTCAATTATCCAAATACAAAATAGATTAATAACTTTTCATATTAATAACTTCCATGAAAAGCAAGTTTGAGACCCAACTCGAATCATATTCCTATTTTACTAGAGAAAAATTCTCTACTTATAAATGAAATAACAAATTATTTGGTTATATAAATGAAAGAACATTAGTTATCTTTTGCTATAAAGATAGAAATTGAATTATTTTGGTTTTGCAATATTCAATGAAATAACAAATTATTTGGTTATATAAATGAAATAACATTAGTTATCTTTTGGTATAAAGATAGAAATTGAATTATTTTGGTTTTGCAATATTCACATTGAGTAGACCAAATTATGATTGACTTATATGTTTTGAAAATGAAATCCATGACCATATTACATTTTTACAACCATGGTCACAAAGATAAAGGAAGGTAAGAGACTTTAGTAAGTCAATGGTGTGGTATTTTGTTTTACCTTCTTTTTATTTTAGTCTCACTTTGATAAAGAAATTACATGAAGAAGAGATTTTAAGTATGGGGGTTTTACGCAGTTACGACTACCTCTCTCATGGAAATGGTCATACGTGAATGATCATACGGTCATACGTGAATGATCTTACTTAACGCAGTTGAATCCCAAAAATGATATCTAATATGAAGAAGAGATTTTCAAAGTTAGAAGAACCAAGCCTTTGATATGATTCTCTTAAAATGTGATGGTGGTATCTTTAAATCAATAACATAAGAGATGAGAAAAAGATATCATTTTCCCAACGAAATTTAGAGGTCCTTTCCTAAAGTTCATGGGAAAGCCATAGGGGCGAAGACACAGAATGGAGGGTGAGGGTGTCGAGAATGGAGGGTGTGGAGGGTGAGGGTGTCGAGAATGGAGGGTGTCGATGATGATTTCCTCTAATTTTAAAAATAAGTGCAAAGAGTACACCTAGCTTGAATCTAAAGGAGGGTGTGGAGGGTAATTTCCTCTAATTTTAAAAATAAGTGCAAAGAGTACACCTAGCTTGAATCCAAAGAATGACAAGGAGGTGGCAAGAAGAAGAATATCATACTAGTCATGGATTTAAGAAACAAGAAGAAGAATAGCATACTAGTCATGGACTTAGTCATGGATTTAAGAAACAAGAAACTAGGTAGATAAAATCACATGCAAACAAAAAGATTTCCTTCACAATAATAAAAAAGGAGGTAAACAAGCATTGTCACTCCTTTCATTATGTAACCCCTTCATTTGATTATGATTCATAGGAGGAAAATGCTTTATTTGTTTATGATCATAGCAGAGGATATTGTAATTTGAATCAATGTCACTAAGTAGTGTAAGTGTTGGAATTATGAATTATGTGTTGTCCTTGATGGTGACCCACCTAATGTGTTGTCCTTGATGGCAACACACCTAATGTGTTGTCCTTGATGGTGACCCACCTGATGTGTTGTCCTTGATGGCAACACACCTAATGTGTTGTCCTTGATGGCAACCTACTTGATGAGTTGTTCTTTGATGAAAAACAACTTGATACAAATGTCAAGGATGTGTCTACAGATGTGACAGAGAGTTTTGACAAAGGCATAACAGTTCAAGAGGTCGAGTAATGACAAAGTTGAAATTTCAATAAGTATATGCACTTCTGTTAAGAAAAACTATGTACACACGCAAGTATGAAGAAGAAAAGGCGTGCACAGTTTCTGCACCATGGTATTCTAAATTCTGAGGGCACTTACCATGGTATTTCCCTGTGGTATTGAGCCCAGTAACGGATGTTTTGATCCCGTCTAAGAAAACCATCAACTTGAGTGTCATTTTGACTTGTGGTATTGGTTAAGGGCTAAGCTATATAAGGAGATGATGATCAAAGTGCTAGATTTGTGCAAGTGATGAATATTGTATGAATAATTAAATATGAAGAAAATATGCATGTAATGGGCTATTCATATTTTGCTTGATCTAAAACTAAGTATGCACTCGGGAATTTGATGATGGATCAGATCTATCCAATAGATATGAGATGAAAATCTTGGATATGAGGTGATTTAATCTGTGTTGATAGTGTCTTTGACACATGGTTTTTCTGTGTATGTCGAGATTTGGGTATGTATGAATTTTTGTGTTGTAGTGAAGGTTTGAATAAAAAATTGCAGATATGTATGTTGTTTTATAGCTTGCAAGGCATGTACCCACACAGGGCCTGATACTAGTAAGTCATGCATACACAGATTTGTTTCCTGAAAAGAGCTTATACACACAGGTTTGCTTTCAGGAAAGTACCTACAAAAAGTAGGGCTTTGATGACTGATCAGTTTAATCAGTTTTGATGTGTTTTTGGTATCTGTCAATGAATTCTTCTTGATGATTTGTTCTTAAACGTTGATGTTTTGATTATGAAATAACTGATTGAAGTACGTTGAAGATACTTGCTCTTTGTGATTGAAGTTCAGTAAAGGCTCTGCGGTTGTTTCAGAATGATGAAGTCTTCTTGATGATTTGGGCTTAAACATTGATGTTTTGATTAGGAAATAAATGATTGAAGTATGTTGAAGATACTATATCTTTGTGATTGAAGTTCAGTGAAGGTTCTACGGTTGTTTCAGAATGATGCAGTAGATCTTAGTATGATTCAATATTTATTTCAGAATGAGAGTGGTTTAGTTTTAATAAATCAATGATTTAAGATTTGTACGTGGGTATGCTTCGTGGAAAGCATGTACACACATGGGTTTTCTACTGTAAAGTAGCATACATATTTTGACATATCGTTGATCAGGGTTTACAGTAACAAAATCTAGTTTCTGTGATGTGTAGTATATTGATTGGTATTTTGGTTACAAAGATCTGACTGTTCTGGTTGTTTAAGTTGATTGATTTGGGTTTTAGTTGATTTGGTTGATTCAGTGATTGGGTTTCAATGATTGGTTGGTCGAATGGTTGAGTTACAGTGATAAGTTTCAATTTTGATGATTGATTTTGGGCTTAAAAGTTGGTAATGGGTCCAGTTTGAAAATTTGATGGGATATACTCTAGTTGTATTAATAACAGTCATGTACACACCCGAGTTACCTTCAGTAAAGTTGGGCATAGAAATCAGGATATGAAATTGAAAAGTTTAATGGTTTGGAAATACTGATTCACCCCCCCCCCCCCCCCCCCCCCCCTACCCCCCCACCCCTCTCAGTATTTTTCCCAACAATTAGTATTATAGCAGTTTCTTTGGTAGAAGCTTGATGGCTTGAAGGAGATCTGTCAAGACAATGGGAAAGAAGAAAAAGAAGAAAGCAACCCAAAGGAAGAAAATAATGAATGGAAGTAGATATTCAGAAGAACTCTGCTTTCTATTGATCAAGAATGAAGAAGAATTATCACGTATGGTCGTTTGTTCTAAATGTGATCCATTTCCTTGTCTATGCAATAATGATAGTGATAAAGAAGATAAGTTTGATCAATATTGTCAATTACTTATGGCATTTGAAGATGAGCCTAATGATAATTTCATGGATGCCCTAGAAGAAAATGATATTTTTATTGAATAAATATCTCAACCTAAGATTTGCTTAGAAGAAGCTAAATTAGTAGAAGAAAATTTGAAGAAACAAATCATAGAAAAATAAGAGCATAATGAGAAGCTAGAATGTGAAATAATTAGTCTAAGGAAAGAACTTGAGAAAGAAAAAAGATTTAATCTTAGATTTGCTAAAGGTTATGAAACCTTGGATGAAATCATCAAAGTTCAACGCTCACCTCTTATAAAGGCAGGTCTTGGATACTGTGAAGAAACATTAAATATTGTAAAGTCTTCTACAGAAACGGGAAGCTATCTCAATGCAGTAAAAAGAAGCAATCAACATCACTGTGTCCTACAACAAAAGAATAAAGGACCAAATGCCTCCCAGGTAAACTCTTTTCGATTCAATCAAAAGAAAAACACTAGAAGGTACTATGCTCCTAGACGATTCTAGTTTAATGGACAATGTTTTTCTTGTCAAAATTTTTTTCATAAGGCTACTTAATGTGTTTCTTACGAAATTATCATGACTAGGGAAGCAAGAAAGCAAAAGAATGAGAAATGCTCTCACAATGCCTTCTCTCCTCTTTAATATGAAACTGAAAACTCATTTTGGAATAACTTTGGGCATAAGGAATCTGAATGTAGGAGAAAAGGACTATCAATATCCAAAGATAAGCAAATAGAAACAACATCTAAGGTATGGAAGAAGAAAACCATTGAATTTGAAAATTGTGGTGTAGCTTTATATGTAGGGGATCAAGAAAATATGTGGTACATTGATAGTGGATACTCAAGACATGACAGGTGATAAAGATAAGTTTATGTCTTTTAATGAAATAAAGAAAGAAAATAACATAACCTTTGGAAACAATACACCTGCTACTATCAAAGGAAAAGGAATTGTTATGTTAAAATAAAAGGTTAAAGCTAGAAATGTTTTATTTGTTGATGGATTGAAGCATAACTTGTTAAGTTCCAGCCATATGTGTGACCAAGGGAATGAAGTTGTTTCTCGATCAAATAATTGTGTGGTCCGAAATATTGATACAGGAAAGACCATAATAAAAGGAGAAAGAACTCCAACTAATTTGTATGTCTTCGAAGGCAGTATAGAAAATTGTTACTTAAGAAAAGAAGAAGAAGGTTGGTTATGGCACAAAATATTGGGACATCTAAGCTTCAGTTAAATACATAAGTCAAGCAAGCTAGGAGAAGTTCATGATTTTCCAAACATCTCTCTACTAGAAAATACCATATGTAAATCATGTCAATTCGGTAAGAAAACTCGAGTACAATTCAATGCCAAAGAAGTTTCTGCATGTAGGCCTCTTGAAATATTCATACTAATTTGTGTGGGCTAGTAAAGAAAAGGTTACTTAAAGGTGAACAAGATTTCATCTGATTTATTGATGATTTTACTAGAATGTGCTAGATTGGTTTACTAAAGTATAAAGATGAAGCTTTTGATAAAGTTAAAGTCTTAAAAGATTTAGTAGAGAATGAGTTAGACTTGGAAATAAAATGTCTCAAATCTGACAGGAGAGGAGAATACATATCAAACGAAATTTTCAAATTTTGTGAACAACATGACATTAAGAGGCAGTTTTCTATAACTCAGATTCCTCAATGAAATGGGGTAGCAAAAAGAATGAATAGAACAATTCAACAAATGGTATGTGCCATGCTTGATGGGTCCAGGACACCTTGTACCTTCTGGGGTGAAGAAGCACGTACAGTGGTAAATATTGTTGGTCATCAGAATTGTCCTTTTTTTAACCCCACCTTTGTCCTAATCATGCTACCCAAACTGTTGAAAATAGCAACAAGAAATGATAAAAATAGAATCCAAACTATTCCAATTTTAATTTCTCCTTGAATTAAAATTGTGAATTAAATTCGAATTTAGTCTCACCTACTACTTGAAAAAATAATTAATTAATTCATTATGGATTAATTAGTTGGAGAAATTCAAGTTCGAAGTCTTTCTGAAGTCATGCAACAATTATCCCTTAAATGAAGGAGATTATCCCTTAATTAAGGAGATAAGATTGAGTTATATTTGAGTTGTAATTAGTTAGCTCACTTTATTGAGTTAAGTCCAGTTAAATTAGTTCCAAACAGTTTGAGGAACTAATTGTGAGTTCAGTAAGTTATGCATGCATGCATCCAACAAGTGTACCCCAAATAACTAAAGATTCTCTCATTAGTAACTCATGCATGTCTATTATGAGAAAGACCTATTTGAGATTAAAGATAGGGACACTGTATATCAGTTGCATGTTTTATCCTATAAAGGAAACTCATGCATGCAGAAGGAACAAGGTTCCTTTAGGATTGCACAGTTTTACAAGGTGTGAGATCTAAAGAAGAATCACAAAGCCATATAACCATATGCACAACAAATTAACACACAAAAATTAAACTGGCAGAAAAGGCAGAGAGCCATCATGTCGTCTCTCATGCTCATGTAATTATCTTTATTCAAATAATATAATAATACATTTAAATACATGAGTAAGTGGTCTTAAGATTGTGTGTTTATCTTAGACTCACTTGGTTCAGACAATTTCTCAACTTACACACTAATTTAGGAGAGCTAGTTGGAGAGAATCTCTCATCTAAACTAGACTCAGTTTAAGGAATTCTCATGATTTTATTTATTTAATTTAATAATTGGATCTATTATTGATTTCTAAGAGAGTGAGGCTAACAAGATTAGTGTTATACTTGGAAAAAGGAGGATCTCCCAGAGGAATTGCGCAAGGAAATAGGAGCTTGGAGGGTAGAGGAGAAGGCTTGTGAGAAGCTTTGATTGCCTGTGAGCATCTAGGAGGATTGTAGTAAGAGACAGATAGTTGTGAGAGCTAAGGCTTTGTATTATTCTGATATATTTCCACCTTGTATGATAATACAGATAGTGGGATTTTAGCTGAGGCTTTCCCTTGAGTATTTTCTGTGTTTCATGTGCATTACTTCTTCTTCTTCTGGTTATATGTGTTCAGCTTGATCTTGCTCAATACTTAAGCTTCCAAAAGGAAAATTGATATTAGAAGTAGATTGTAGTATTTTGCTTTAATATATTGCATTATCAGGTTAATCTATAGTCAAATTTTCTACTTCAGTCTTAGAGCGAGACATGTAGAGAATTTGTAGAATTTCTACATGGTATCAGAGCTAGCTAATCTATAGAGAAATTTCTACATGGTATCAAAGGCAAGTTTATCGGAGCCAAGTTTATCGAAGCAGTGAACAGTATACAGAGAAGAGAATTCGAAGTTTGAAGTTCGGGGTTGTAGGTGCAAATCGAATTCATGTATCATACTTCAAGGTTGGTCAATGGTGTTCTATGGCTTAAGACTCGAGTATGACTTGGAAGGTAGCTCGAATTACATAGCATGGAAAGATCGCATGGACGTTGTATTAGAAGACAATGGCTTGAAGGATTTCATTGAACAAGAAATCCTAAATCCGGGTTCAACTAAAGCACAAGAGTTGGTTGAGTGGAAGAAGTGTGTGGCGAGGGCGAGACAGATCATCCTTAAGGGAGTTCAAGACCATATTGTCTCGAGTCTCCATGGGAAGGATACTCCATATTCAATGTGGAAGACATTGAAGGACCTCTACCAAAATAGTAGCAACCAGAGGAAATTGGTGCTCAAGGATAAGTTTCGAAGAATCGAGATGGAGAATAACGACACTATTTCCACATATCTGAACAAGATCACCATTTGCAGAGATGAGCTTGGTAGTGTGGGAATAACTACTGCCAATGATGATATGGTGAGCCTCACTCTCCTTGGACTCTGTGAATGGAAGGGAGAAATTTCCGGATTGGGAACAATTGTGGTCAGATCTCATGTAGGGGGAGATCAGGAGGAGTACACAAGATGGTTCTTCATCCAAGATGATGATGAAGAAAATCTGGCCTTAGCGAGTAGGGCAAGGAAAGGGAAGGGGAAGGATTCCCATTCCAAATCGAATTCTTCTCATGGAGGGAAGAAGGATGACAATTCTAAAGTGAGATGCTTTAATTGTCATGAGATGGGACATTATGCGACTAATTTCCCATCGAATAAGTCCAAGAACGGATCCTCGGAAGGATCGAAAGGTGAGGCATTTGCCTCTCATTTTGAAATGGACTTTACTCTCATCGCATGCATGGTGTCATCGATGATGGGTTGTGGTTGGTATCTTGATAGTGGAGCCTCATCCCACATGACTGGCGATAAAAGTTTATTCAATACCTTAGAGGAGAAAGACCTCAAGATGCGCATAGAGATGGGTGACGGTGAAAGGTATAGTGTTTCAGGAGTGGGCACGGTTCTTTTCAGAGGGAGCATGGAGCTCTTATCACCTTGACTGATGTGAATAATGTACCTAGACTGAAGAAGACTTTGGTATCGATCCTGATGTTGGAGGACAAAGGCTACGATGTTGTTTTTAGTAAGGGAAAGGTTTTCCTTAGACACATCACCACGGGACAGGTGAAATAGATTAGTTCACGAGTCAAGAACCTATATTCTCTTGAGGTTCAAGATGCATTAAAAGCCTTGAGGAGCAAGGAAAATTTTAGAGACTTGGTGGTTGAGAGGGAGAGTAAATTACCTCTCAACATGCAGCCCCAGAAGAAGTCTCAGACAATTGTGGAGGAGCCACAATTGGAGAAGTGGGCAGAGGGATCACATGTAGCCATACCTCCAAGTGTGAGGTGGGGCGATGTGAAGTGATAGCCCCAAGAAGGCTGAAATTGAGGAGGGTCCATTGAGAGGTTTTAGCTCATGGATCATACATTGCTATGGGAGCCCAAAGTACATAGTAGCAGGAGGAATCAGTGGGATTGATGCAGTTAGAGATCAAAGTGACAGAGGTTAGAGTAGTCAGATACTGAAGAGCGCATAGAAGGATTGAAAACGGTGCAGAAAGGCAGAGTCATCAAAAGAGCAAAGTTTTTAGTTGACATAGGCAATAAAAGTCAGAGACTTTGATGACAAATGCATCATACTGATTTAGGTTGGATGTTTTTTTTGTTTCTGGAGTTTTTGGAGCTACAACACTCAAGAGAAGTGTTGCATGCAGAACATTGCAAAGGTTCAGGATCGGGATCGAGTTGAATTCATTTCTTGTTGAGAGGGAGTGTTGAAAATAGAAACAAGAAATGATAAAAATAGAATCCAGAATATTCCAATTTTAATTTGTCCTTGAATTAAAATTGTGAATTAAATTCGAATTTAGTCTCACCAGTTGCTTGAAAAAATAATTAATTAATTCATTATGGATTAATTAGTTGGAGAAATTCAAGTTAGATGTCAATTTGAAATAATGCAACAGTTATCCCTTAAATTAAGGAGATTATCCCTCAATTAAGGAGCTAAGATTGAGTTATATTTGAGTCGTAATTAGTTAGCTCATTTTACTGAGTTAAGTCCAGTTAAATTAGTTCCAAATTGTTTGAGGAACTAATTGTGAGTTCAGTCAGTTAATGCATGCATGCATCCAACTAGTGTACTCCAGATAACTGAAGATTCTCCCATCAGTAACTCATGCATGGCTATTATGAGAAAGACCCAGTTGAGATTAAAGACAGGGATATCGTACTATCAGTTACATGTTTTCTCCTATAAAGGAAACTCATGCATGTAGAAGGAACAAGGTTCCTTGAGGATTTTGCAGTTTTACAAAGTGTGAGATCAGTGTGAGTGATCAGTGTTACACTTGGTAACAGGAGGATCACCCAGAGGAACTGCGCAACGAAATAGGAGCTTGGAGGGCAGAGGAGAAGGCTTGTGAGAAAATTTGATTGCCTGTGAGAATCCATGAGGATTGTACTGAGAGCTGGTTAGCTCTGAGAGCCAAGGCTTTGTATTATTCTGATATATTTCCACCTTGTATGATAATACATATAGTGGGGTTTTTAGCTGAGGCTTTCCCCTGAGTATTTTCTATGTTTCATGTGCATTGATTCTTCTTCTTCTGGTTATATGTGTTTAGCTTGATCTTGATCAATATTTAAGCTTCTGCAAAGCAAATTGATAGTAGAAGTAGATTATAGTATTTTGCTTTAGTATATTGCATTATCAGGTTAATCTATAGTTTGATTTTCTACATCGGTCTCAGAGCGAGATTTGTAGAGGATTCATAGATTTATACATGGTATCAAAGCTAGCTGATCTATAGAGAAATTTCTACACAAACTCCTATTTCACAATTAAATTAAACCCTTTTACACATGATCCTTGCTCCCTTTTTGTGATTTTTTTGATATGGATCATAAAGGATTATTATTCATTTAAAAGGTTGAATAGGCTTATATTTCTTTGTAAGTTATCTATTCATATTTCCTTAAGGCATGGTGAGTAAATGTGATTAATCAAAGTCAGAGTTGGTTGGTGCAGGATTCGAAGTTCTTGTACCATCTGTCGTTCCTGTACCAGGTGGAAAACTGGCCTATTAGTCCATATTAACTCCAAAAATATCATATTTGTTAAGGAATGGCACACACCCACCGCTGAGGGTTTGTTCCATTTTCTGCATCAAGCTTGCGACGTTATGGATGTGATAAAGATGGAGGTCGATCATCATTCAATGCTTTTTTCCTGTTAATTTTTTCATTATGGCCAAGAGCCGAGCATCTATGTATAAATTAGGGATTCTAGGATAGGTTTAGTTAGAGATACTGTGAAGAAATTTGGTACCCTGTTGTGTAATCTTGTATCACCCTGTCCCTCTGAGTTGGATCTATGGTTTTACAATGTATATTTGCAGAAGCCTTTGAATAAATAAGGAGCTAATGCCAGTTTCATTTATTTCTGGTTCTTGTCATTATTTGTACTATTTCCCTTGTGCATCTGATTTTGAAGTTTTTGTAAAGGGAAATGAGCTAGTTGGCTAGGGCCCAGCCAATCCATCTCATTCTCCCTATCTTTCGTGGTGTGCTTAGATCTAGTTATGTTGGTGTGAACAGAGTGATTTTTATATGCTTGAGCTTGCAGGTTTGGCGAAACCCTTGTGAATGTATTTCTCTTATGCATGATCTCAAATCTGAGGAGTCCTTGTGTGTGTTGAGTGGATTTCTATTTCCAGTTTCAGTATTTTATTTCTTCCTAAAGCATCACATTGTTTCTTTTCTGAGAATGCTTCTTGAGTTATTTCTGAAATATTAGACAAGGTTGTGAGTTTAATGATTTAAATTTGATGTATTTCCTTATAGCACAATGTGCCCTAATATGAATACAAGTTCTGGATGAGTGATGATATCTCTGTGCATAAGTTTAGACTGTAACGATTTCCTTACATGAATGCAAATTAAATATCACTGAGTACAAAAATCATTTATGGCATTTTTCTGGGTTTAAAGACTTTATAAATTAATCTTCAAAATAGAGTATATTTATCAATATGATAGTTATCTGAAGAGGGTTAAGTTTCATCTTTTGGATAGTGTACTTTCATTTACAGCACAAGAGTTTTTCCTTTCTGCTATTGTGAGAATTCCCTTCAATCTTTGCAGTTATCTTTTTATTGAATGCTTGTTTTGGATTGGGAGTCTTTTTCATTAAAGTTTGAGCTAAAGTTTTCTTTTCTGTTTTTCTCATTTCCAATTTACTAGCCATAGCACATTAATATATGAGTGAAGGGTGGTTGAAAGCAAGCCCGTTCTAGTGCAGGAACAACGAGTTCTAAGTGCAGGAATAGAGCATTCTAGTACTGGAACAAAGCATTCTAGTACATGAAAAGAATGTTCCAGTACAAGAATAGAGCATTCCAGTACCAGAATAGAGTACTCTAGTGCAAGAATGAAACTCATTTTGGTATAGGAACATAATTGCTCTAGTACAGGAATGAGATATTTTCAGTAAAGGAAACAGATTTAAAGGCATAATAGAAAATCATTCTTTCTGTTTTCTAAGCATTGGAATTCAATCACAAGAACATACTTTATATTTTAATATTTTTTTAAGATTGATTACAAGGAATGCTTTAATTTTTATGTCAAAGTTTTTCATCAGTATTTTTCTTGAGTAAATTTAGTACCCAAAGTGACTTGGTGTCATTTTATTTGCAAGTGTAAGTAAGGATTGAAAGGTTTTCTTGTAATTTATTCTTTCAAATTTTACATGATTTAATTGTACTAGGAATAGAAATAGGGTTTGCAAGTTTTTGAAGTCCTTCTCTGGCATTTTCAATGCAACGCCTTCAAGTTTATGAACTCCTGGATTGATAATTAAATGTTAGTTTTTTAATTGCACCCAACATTTTACCATCATTGCCGGGGAGGCACTTAGGGGATTGACCTTAGTGATGTGTTGCATTTGGTTTTCTTTTTCACCTAGATTTTCTTGCAAGGTTTTGTTTCTTTCCTGCAAATGAATTTATAGTGTGATTCTCTTGCTTGTTGAAGCATACTGGACAATAATTCCAGAGAGCTCACAAGCCCGGTTTGTCTCCTTTCTTGCAAATGAATTTTTTAATCGAATCTATGGATCATTCTTGTTGTAATCAAATGTAATGTAATGTGAAAGTCCAATAGAGGAACATATGAATTTGAAGAGTCATGTCAGTTGAAAAGTCATAAGAAGTCAAACAGTCATGAGGGAAGTCGAAGAGTCACAAGGGTCGGTAATCCTCCTTGGCTATATACACCCCCTCATTGTATGAGTAAAGGAATTTTCACCTTGCCTCCTCCCACATAGCCTTGAGAGTCTTTAGTTTGTTCTTTGAGGAGTGAGGAGTGGCTCCAATGTCCCACTAATGGGGCTAGTGATGTATGGTGTACAGGTGTGTCTTGGAATTTTTTCTTAATTCATAAGCTTGTCTCAGGCTAACACGTTTTCACACATGTGTTGTATCCATTTTTAAGACTATTATTTAAACGTTTGTAATGCATGTTTGCTTAACTTGTACTAATATAGTTGAACTACTTCGGTTATTTTGGTACTTACATTGTTGAAGATGTGTTGTATTGTTTATCACTATTGTCTTGCTCGTGTGAACTACTCTGCTATACATTAGACAGACCATCCTTGTGTTTTATTGGTTATAATGACCGTCATCCCTGTGTGGACTATTCCGCTGAATGGTGTACGTGTTTTCCCTTGTACTTTAGTTTTAATAACTGCTACATCATTGTGGACTATTCCGTCAGATGCTGGACATACCTTTGTTGTTTTCACATGTGTCTCTCCCTGGGTGGTCTGCTACCTCTCATCTAGAGGCTCATTTTTATTCTCTCCCTTACAGTAAGAGAACCCAAACACTAAGTTACATTATGCACTAACCAGGCATACTCACCTCGCTTTCTTGAAGTTACAAGCATAACACTCTCATGTGTTGAACAAAAAGAGCTAAGGAAAATCTCTAAGATAATGGCAACCGTTCCATCGTACCGAATGGGACTCCTACACCAAACGATGTGAGGTCTAGTTGCAACTTCATATCGGGGAGATCCCATGAATGTTGGCGGGTCCAGCACCGTCAACATTTCTAGCACTAGAAGGAGGGTGACAAGTAGTTTATGGTTGAATGTCCTCTCAACCCAACTTATCCATCATTTGTCCAAGGTAGTAACACAAACTCCCTCTCTCACACGTGCAACTCTGAAGTTGGTTACTCCTCACCTCCTAGACTAGAATAATAAATTCCATATCATCAAATCTGTGTTTTCTGTCCCATCACCTATAAATTTGCTAAAGATGTTGGACTTATTCTAGGAGTACACACTCTTCCCTCTTTGCAGAGGAAGCAAAAGACTACACCCACAAGAGTGGTAGTCTTATCTATTGAAGAAGTAATCATTGCCACTCTTGAAGAGCTATAAGAAGTTGTTGAGAATGAAGAGGAACCTCCTATTTTCATAGAAGGATAAGTTAACAACTTACTCTTGGGCTCAGGTTCTAGTGGAGGCAACGGAGGGGAAGGCAGCGAAGGAGGCAGAGGCAGAGATAGAACAACTGGTTCAGAGGTTGAACCTTTAGATCTAGAAGAAGAGGAGGAGGACAAAGAAGAGGACAATATGGCTGATCAAAATATGGAATGAATGACATAGGGCTCATTGGCACTCCAGGGTGTCTTGCACAAGATGCCAAGACATGCATATATGCTATTAACGAAGTATGACCCTGCAGTGAAGGAAAAAGACCATTTATACATGTTCTGCCTACATCTGCAGACACTCGAGGTAGGTTATGATGATGTCGCATGTAGATTGTTTCCATGTACTTTGGATTGCAAAGCAATTGTATAGTACCATAGCCTTCCTGTCAACTCCATTCAGAACTGGGGGATGTTAAAGAGAATTTTCCTAGAGAAGTTTGCTGAGGACAAAACCCCTGTCATGTTGTTAAAAGAGTTGGGTAGTCTCAAGATGGAGCAGAAAGAAAAAGTTAAATATTTTAACCACACATTTAACCATATCTTCAACAAATTCATTACAAACACTAAACCCATGACTCGATCACAGTTGACTACTATACATTTTCACTGTCGACCAGTATTGTGCATTTTGTTAAGCACGCTATGAAACCAAAACTTTTATAAAATTGCCAAGAAGCAATTGATGTGGAGAAATACCTGCACACAATTGGAGTCATTATAGATGAAAAACTAGCTAAGGAATCCAAAGACATGGGGAGGAGGTTGCAGACTGTTGTGAGTAAGGTAAAGGAAAAGGAAGCAAGTAAAATCGATACTCTTACTCATCTCCTCAAGTCCTTGACAACCAAAGTAGCTAAACTTAACCAATGGACCACTGAGACAACTATGAGTAGAAGACCTCCTAGATTTGCATAGAGGAAGAATGTGACATTAGGTAGTAGGAGTAGCCACCCGACAAAATCTGCATAGAGCTCCATTGTTATGTTTGAAGTGGATGAAATTGTGAAGGATAACTTCTGCGCAATCCACGAAGAACGACATTCAGAGAAGTCTTGTCCAGAATGGAACCGAGTTATGAGCACTATGGCGTCATGTTAGAATGATCATTTTAAAGCTAGTGAGCAGGTTGAGCCAAAGGATGAAGATCATGGAAGATGAACGTAGTGCCTCCTTTTCTACCTTAGCTGCCTATGAAAAGTCATTATTCAATGACTAGATCAGCCAAGAGTGGGATGGTGAAGTTGTTCTGCAAACTGATGATCGACACAGATATGATCTGAGGTCGAAGATGAATAATGCCGAGGAAACTCCTATTCAGAGAGCTATTGTCCCTGCAATACAGAAAGCTAATAAGCAGAAACGACCGGCAGTTGATACCATCATCCTCAAATCGCTAGATCACATGGTAAGAGGCCTTAACAAGTCTCCTTCTCCTTTCAGTTTTGAATTAGAAATTCAGAAGCTAAGGATACCTATACCTCTGATTGAACTAGTGAAAAATGATTCCTTCAAGAGATCTATCCTCGAGGCCCTTGAGCCTAAAGCCATCCAAGCCTCCACTGACTATGTAAATCTGAAAGATGACAAATGAACTGTTGTTCTCAGCCTAATGATTGAAAATTGTGATGACAACTCTCCATCATTCTATGTCTCTTTGACTATTCATGACAAAATACTTCACAACTGCGTTATGGACACAGGAGCTAGCCATAATATAATGCCCAAGGCTGTCATGGATGAGTTGGGTCTTGAAATTACCATGTCTTATCATGACCTTTTTTCTTTTGACTCTAGAAAAGTGAAATGTTTGGGATTAATCAAAGATCTAGACATCACCTTGTCTCAGCTTCCCATGAAGAGCATGATGATGGATATTGTGGTAGCAGATGTACCTCCCAAGTTTGGCATGTTGCATTCCAGAGGTTGGATCAAAAGATTAGGTGGAACATTGCAAAATGATATGTCCTATGCTATTGTCCCAGTTTTTGGAGGTGAGAGTAGGAGATTATACAGATAAGTTTAGCTGGCTTATATCATTAGTGATGAAAGGAATCCCACTAATCATCCCATCTATGCTGTCGACACTAATTTTGGAGCCTGTATTCTTCAGATTGAAGAATCCCAGTTGGCCTCCATGCAGCTTAGGAAACCGATTTGCCATATCACAGAGGAAGAAGGCCCATAAATTTGGGACATGTTCTTTGATGGAGCTTGCTCTAAGGAAGCTGCAGGGGCAGGTGTAGTCCTTGTGTCCCCCACACAAGAATGCATTCATTTATCTTTCAAGTTAACTTTTCAGGTCACAAATAACATAGCAGAGTACGAATCCTTGATATTGGGCTTAAACGCTGCTAAAGAAATGGGCATCAAAGATCTGAAGGTGTTTGGAGATGCAGACCTTATCATTCAGCAGGTGAACACAACTTTCCAAGCAAAGCATCCAAGGTTGAAAGCATACAGAGATGAGGTATGGAAGCTTAAGGGTTCTTTTAATAGTTTCAGCATTTCTTACGTCCCTAGAATGAAGAACCATCTTGCCGATTCCCTTGTTGTGTCTGCTAGCACATTTATTCCTCCTTTGCCTCCTAAATTGACTTATGAAGTTAAGGTAAAATATAGACCATCTCTTCCTGAAAATGTCAAATACTGGAAAGTTTCTGATGATGATGATGAAATTGATAGGTTTTTACAAGTCATTGATGAATTTTCTGAAATGTACATTGACCAAGAAAACGAAACCATTGAAGAATGCAACCGGTCCAAGCTAAAGGACGAGATTGGTCAGGATAGCATTGTTCAGCTACCTAGTAACCATATACCCAAAGGATTGGTGCCCCTAGAGAAGATGTTTGATCATAATGATGTAACTTATAAGCCTGCCAAAAAAGAAAATGAGTCTGCAGTTCATATACATAATGTAGGGAGTACAGCCCATCCAAAGTACATAAATATGTCCACTCACTTGTCTTCTACCCAAAGTTCCAAGTATTGCACCCCGATGAAACAATTTTTTGATATTTTTGCTTGGGAGTACAATGATCTTAGGACCTATGACACCAACATCATTCAGCATAAGATCCCATTGGAGAAGAACACCATCCCTTTTAAGCAGAAATTAAGACCTATCGGCCCTCTCTTATTGCCATTGATTGAAAAGGAAATCAAGAAGTTTTTGGATGCCAAGATCATAGTTCCCCTAAGGTATTCAAAGTGGATAGCTAACCTTGTGGTAGTAAGAAATAAGAATGGAGAAATTAGGCTTTGTGTTGACTTCAGGAATCTGAACAAATGCTCTAAAAAAGACAACTACCCCCTACCTAAGATGGAACACTTGCTACAAAAAGTTTCAGGGACTAGAGTCATGTCTTTCTTAGATGGATTTTCAGGTTACAATCAGATTGGTGTACATCCAGAAGATCAAAAAAATACCGCCTTCACTACTCCTTTTGGCACTTTCATGTACTCCAAGATGCCTTTTGGATTGATGAATGTTGGGGCTACTTTTCAGAGGGCCATGGACATAACCTTTGTGGGAGAGAAGAACAAGTTTGTCCTTATTTACCTTTATGACATAACAGTCTTTTCTAGCAGTCACAAGGACCATTTGCAGCATTTGAAGAAGGTGTTTCTCAAGTGCAAACCGTTTGGAATTTCTGTGAACCCAAAGAAGTCACAGTTTTCTCTAGAAGAAGGCAAACTTCTGGGACATATTGTTTCTGCTGAAGGTGTGAAGATAGATCCAGCAAGAGTTCAAGCAATTCAGACATTGTCCATCCCAAGGTCAAAAAGGGACATTCAGTCTTTCCTGGGTAAGATTAACTTTGTCAGGAGGTTTATTCCAAACTTTCCAGAGCTAGTGAAGCATATCACTTCCATGCCGAAGAAAGGATCGGAAATAAAATGGACAGATGGTGAAAGAAGCTCTTTTGAAGCCATCAAACAAGCTATCATGGAAGCTCCCACTCTAATTAGTCCAGATTATACCAGGGAGTTTTATATCTTCTCTTTTGCCTCTTATGATACACTTGCAACAGTTCTATTGCGGAGAAATGATGAAGGTGTAGAGCACCCTGTGGCCTTTTTCAGCAAAACTTTGAAGGATATTGAACTAAGGTATGACCTTATTGAAAAACAAGCTTATGCTCTCATAAAATCTTTAAAGGGATTCAGAATTTATATTCTTCATTCCAAAGTGGTTGCATATGTACCTTTAGCCTCAGTAAAAGATGTCCTAACTCAACCAGATATTGATGGAAAGAGAGCTAAATGGATTCCAAAATTCATAGAGTTCAACATAGAGGTGAATCCCACCAAGCTTGTCAAAGGCCAGGGCTTGGCTAAGCTTATGGCTAAGGAAATTGTGGTTTGTTAGACATCAATTGCATGGATTCAAATTCAGGTGGTAAGCGGACAGAGGAAGCAGCAGAAGAGCATGAGCAGAATTAGTCTTTGGCTAAAAATCTAGCCACCTCTGAATGGTATTCCAGTGTAGTTCATTTTTTGCAGAAGCTAGAAGTCCCTCCAGGGTATAGCTCAATTCAAGCCCGAGCCATTAAGCTCAGATCATCCAAATTCTGCATTAATAAAAACCTACTTTACTGGAAAGACCCATCAGGGATCCTCTTGAGATGTCTAGACAAAGGACAATCTGTGGAAGTAATGCACCAGTTCCATTCTAGCATCTGTGGAGGGAATCATTATTGTAAAACCACAGCCCAAAAGATCCTGAGATCTGGGTATTATTGGCCTACTCTGTTCTCTGATGTGTTTTCTTTTGTGAAGTTTTGTGACAAATGTCAGAGGTTTGCAGGAAGAAAACAACTAAAATCTCTTCCCTTGAAGCCAGTACACGCCAATGGTCCCTTCCAGTATTGGGGCTTGGACTTCATAGGTGAGATCAATCCACGTTCCAGTGGCCATCACAAATGGATCTTGGTAGCCACTGATTATTTCACCAAATGGATTGAGGCTATACCCACTAAAAATGATAATCATCAGGTTATCATAAAGTTCTTGAATGATAATATTTTCACTAGATTTGGTTGCCCAACCAAACTAGTCACTGATAATGCAGCAACTTTCAGGGCAGAAGAATTGGTGGACATGTGTGAATCCATGGGAATTCAATTGGTGCATTCTACCTCATATTATCCTCAAGGCAATGGCCTGGCAGAATCATATAACAAGAGTCTTGTAAGGATAATCAAAAAATTGCTGGAGGACAACAAAAAGAACTGGGATTCCAAGTTGAAGTTTGCACTGTGGGCTGACATAGTTACCAACAAGAAGTCCATAGGAAATTCTCCATTTAAGCTGGTTTATGGCGCTGATGTTGTTTTTCCTATCCAGCTGATTCTCCCTATGGCCAAATTCTTGCAAGAAGAGCAGGATGAAGAGAATGACATGGCGAGGAGAATGAGTAACTTGGTTGAATTATAGCAGATCAGAGAAAAACTGGTTGAGAAGTCAAGAATTCATCAGAATAAGATCAAATAAACCTTTGATAGAAAGGCAAAAATGGACAGTTTTCAGGTTGGTGACTGGGTTCTCAAATGGGATGCATTGAAGGAAAAGAAGGGCAACCATGGTATATTTTATGCCTTATGGACGGGACCGTTTGTCATTGCTCAAGTTCATATGAACAATACTTTCATTCTGCACAATTTGGAGGGGGAAGGTGTTTTTGATGGCCCAGTGAATGGGCGGTTTTTGAAACCTTACTTCATATGAGGCTTTGAGGCCTTAATATTGTAATATGTTTTTTTAGTTTTTGCTTTCTATGAAAATAAACTCCATGCCCAATGGAACACTAGGAGATAAGTTTGTTTTGGTTGTTACTGGAAAGGTAGTAGTCTGCAATTCTTGAAACCTCACAGGGAGGCTTTCATCCCCAAAAGGAGCCAGTGTTAGCCCTAAGGTACACTGCTGTTATTTTAATCAAAATATCCCCTATTTTAGCTCTGATGGTCCATGTCTCCTCTTGCTCCACTTTGGCCATAAGCCGGGCTTCAAAATTATACACCTACGCTCATAAATATTAGCGGGTCTGCTCTCGGTTCATCTCCTTTCCGCTGCGCTCTCCATTCTCCGATCCTCGTCATCGATCTTCCCACTGATCTGATGGTCCACACTTCATCCGACTAATGATTTACACTCACCCGCTCTAACCAATCACCACTATTAGATCATTTTTCGCCAGATCTAATGGCTATTGCGCATATCGCTCGGGCAACAAGAGAGAGGGATACCAGCCCGATAAAGCAGTTTCCTCTCTCTCTTTCGCTGCTACGTGGCACCCGATGAATGGAATCAGGCGGGCTCTGACCTTTACCACTTACCACCCGATGACTGTCTGATATAAACCATATTTCGCTGGAGTAAACCGCTCTGGGGCGTTATCCTTCGAGCATCTCCTCCGCCCAATAGTCATTCAATCTATCCATCTAAGATCTGACGGCTTGGACTTATTCCACTCCCGCCATGACTTCAAGCCTCTAAATATCGATCTCCTCCGCCCATTCCTCCCGATCCAACAGCCCCTGTACCCCACTTCCCACCAGTCACCCAAGGAGGAAATTTTTTGGCTTTGTCAGTGTTTTTGACAGGCGGACAATTGAACTGAAATAACAAAATGCATGGCCGAAAGGGAAAAAAACAACAGCACGATGCAACCGAACCAACAAAAATGATCATGGAACGTGCTGGCACGAGTGAACCACCTGACAGCGCGGCGAAATTACCAGAATTTGATTACCGTGTTTTTTAGAAATAGAGCTCTCTGATAGATTAAGACATCTCGAGCCTCAGAGAGTTCAAGAGCATTGTAAAAAGCCTATAAATGGCCGAAAGTTCAAAGGAATAGAGGTTCAACTTTTGGAGACTGTGGATACTCTGTTCCTCCCAGCGTCTCATCTTCATTCCAGTAATACAAGCTTCTTTTGTTGTTACATGTTCAATTACCATCTTCTCCTTTGTTCTAAGCTTGCACTTGAATAGGTTATTCATGTTTTCTTCTGTGTCTAATGCTAGATAACTATCATCTTATCTCTGCGTTGATAAATTATATTTGCAAGCTTCATTTACTTTTTGTAGCTAGCCATTCATATGTGTTTATGTATGTATCTGCTGGTACAGTCAGGATTCTCCATCTATTCATTGAATCTATAAACTATTGAGCATTAGTGGTCGAAAGCCTTGTCAAACTGAGGGTGTTCATGCATGTCTTGAGTGAAAACAGAGTTGAAACAGTCATCTGACTTGATCCAAACCCCAATCCATTCCAATAGTTTAGAGAACGATATTGAAGATTTATATGTTACCAGGCATCTCCGAGCTACAACCTAGGAGAGTTTCCTGGAGTGCTAACAGGTAGTAAAATTGATATGCAGGGTTGGTATTTTCATTCACACTCCTCATCCTACCACTATCTTCCTTTTTCAACCTCAACACGTCCCTCAAAGAATTGTTCACTGAGAGCACTTTTTTGGGTTATTTAAGGCCATTGTGTGCATTGGTTTTTTGTGAAAGATGGGCCCTTGAAGGGTACTAGGATTGGAAAATGTCTCATACAACTTCATTTACCCTCCATTCCCTTTCCCTTCCTTCATATTTCCTTTTCCACCCTCAAGATGCTCACAAATTTAATCCTGTAGCAAAACAAGGCAATCCTGTAGCACTTTGTCCTGATCATGTAACACTACAAAAAAAGCCTTCAAATGCATTCTGATCTTCCCAACAACACTCCTCACCACCCTTAGGCACTCCATAATGATCATAAGACCATAAAATGAATAAAATGGATTCATAAACATAGTAGGAACTTTGCTTTGGTTAATAAAATAGATAGACAGTCATTCCCAACAATCCTATAACGATGCAATAGTAATTTTATGTTATTTTTTATCACATGTTAACAAGGGTATTTTTGAGTGATTCCACTTGTATTGAGTCACAAAAAAATTCTAATTAATAATAAAATTTACCCCATATCATTTTCACTTGATCACGTTACGCAGTTGGTAGGTTAACTAGCTCACTAATTCTAGAATTATTGGTTTTCAGAGTAGTAATTTTATGCTAATTTTTGGCAAATGTTAACAAGGGTAGTTTTGAGTTATTCCACTTGGATTGGAGTAATAGTACATCCTAATTAATAAAAAAAATTACCCCATCTCATTTTCATTTTATTTGTTTGGGAATTTGGAAAGTTAACTCGAGAAACAACAATTGTGTAGAAATCTTGTAACAATCATGTATTAGTTTGTTTTTGAGAACTTCTTTGCCCAAATTCGATCGAAATTCATGGTAGAACTATATTTATAGCCTATGAATTATGTAAGAACACTTTGGTTGAGTTGAGGCTTAGTTAGGTCGTCATTTAGCTCTCACATTACTCGCTTCTTGAATGTTGATTTCTGCAATTAGTCTAGATTTACTTTCCAGCAAAAGTAGAATAGATTTTCTTATTGTTATTTACCTTTTGCAACTTAGGATTGGTGGCTTACCTAGATCTTTGCTCATTGGAAGTTTTTTCATTGTCTTCTTTCACTTGCATCAAAGGGATTCAGACTAGGAAGAGGAAGGTGCCTAGGAAGTTTTGATATCTAATTTTGACTTAATCAAAGATAGGGCAGTTGAAAAATATTAAACATTTTTTTTAACTACTTGTGAGTTAGATGTCATTTTCATCTTGGAGATATGTTCCATAGGGCGGTTGAAAAATATTAAACATTTTTTTTAACTACTTGTGAGTTAGATGTCATTTTCATCTTGGAGATATGTTCCATTTTCAATTATCCAAATACAAAATAGATGAGTAACTTTTCATATTAATAACTTTCATGAAAAGCAGGTTTGGTTTTCATATTAATAACTTTCCTCAAAAGCAAGTTTGAGACCCAAATCGAATCATATTCCTATTTTACTAAAGAAAAATTCTCTACTTTGGTTACATAAATGAAATAACAAACTATTTGGTTATATAAATGAAATAACATTAGTTATCGTCTCGTATAAAGATAGAAATTGAATTAGTTTGGTTTTGCAATATTCACATTGAGTAGACCAAATTATGCTTGACTTATATGTTTTTAAAATGAAATCCATGACCATATTACATTTTTACAACCATGGTCACAAAGATAAAGAAAGGTAAGAGACTTTAGTAAGTCAATGGTGTGTGGTATTTTGTTTTAGCTTCTTTCTATTTTAGTTTCACTTTGATAAATAAATGATATGAAGAAGAGATTTTCAAAGTTAGAAGAACCAAGCCTTTGATATGATTCTCTTAACATGTGATGGTGGTATCTTTAAATCAATAACATAAGAGATGAGAAAAAGATATCATTTTCCCAACTAAATTTAGAGGTCCTTTCCCAAAGTTCATGGGAAAGCCATAGGGGCGAAGACACAGAATGGAGGTTGTGGAGGGTGAGGGTGTCGAGAATGGAGGGTGTGGAGGGTGTGGGGGGGAGGGTGTCGAGAATTGATTTCCTCTAATTTTAAAATAAGTGCAAAGAGTACACCTAGCTTGGAGGGTGTTGAGGGTGATTTTCCTCTAATTTTAAAAATAAGTGCAAAGAGTACACCTAGCTTGAATCTAAAGGAGGATGTGGAGGGTGATTTCCTCTAATTTTAAAAATAAATGCAAAGAGTACACCTAGCTTGAATCCAAAGAATGACAAGGAGGTGGCAAGAAGAAGAATATCATACTAGTCATGGATTTAAGAAACAAGAAGAAGAATAACATACTAGTCATGGATTTAGTCATGGATTTAAGAAACAAGAAACTAGGTAGATAAAATCACATGCAAACAAAATGATTTCCTTCACTATAATAAAAAAGGAGGTAAACAAGCATTGTCACTCCTTTCATTATGTAACCCCTTCATTTGATTATGATTCATAGGAGGAAAATGCTTTATGAAAAATAACTTGATACAAATGTCAAGGATGTGTCTACAGATGTGACAGAGAGTTTTGACAAAGGCATAACAGTTCAAGAGGCCGAGTAATGACAAAGTTGAAATTTCAAGAAGTATATGCAGTTCTGTTAAGAAAAACTATGTACACACGCAAGTATGAAGAAGAAAAGGTGTGCAAAGTTTCTGCACCATGGTATTCTAAATTCCGAGGGCACTTACCATGGTATTTCCCTGTGGTATTGAGCCCAGTAACGGATGTTTTGATCCCGTCTAAGAAAACCATCAACTTGAGTGTCATTTTGACTTGTGCTATTGGTTAAGGTCTAAGCTATATAAGGAGATGAAGATCAAAGTGCTAGATTTGTGCAAGTGATGAATATTGTATGAATAATTAAATATGAAGAAAATATGCATGTAATGGGCTATTCATATTTTGCTTGATCTAAAACTAAATATGCACTCGGGAATTTGATGATGGATCAGATCTATCCAATATATATGAGATGAAAATCTTGGATATGAGGTGAT
This sequence comes from Pinus tabuliformis, assembly GCA_031772625.1. Classification (NCBI taxonomy): domain Eukaryota; kingdom Viridiplantae; phylum Streptophyta; class Pinopsida; order Pinales; family Pinaceae; genus Pinus; species Pinus tabuliformis. The sequence goes on from CM062807.1 coordinate 1,237,007,269, forward strand.
TTAATCTGTGTTGATAGTGTCTTTGACACGTGGTTTTTCAGTGTATGTCGAGATTTGGGTATGTATGAATTTTTGTGTTGCAGTGAAGGTCTGAATAAAAAATTGCAGATATGTATGCGGGATTTATAGCCTGCAAGGTGTGTACCCACACAGGGCCTGATACTAGTAAGTCATGTATACACATATTTGTTTCCTGAAAATAGCTTATACACACAGGTTTGCTTTCAGGAAAGTACCTACAAAAAGTAGGGCTTTGATGAAAAGGGCGTCTGATCAGTTTAATCAGTTTTGATGTGTTTTTGGTATCTGCCAATGAAGTCTTCTTGATGATTTGTGCTTAAACATTGATGTTTTGGTTATGAAATAACTGATTGAAGTACGTTGAAGATACTTTCTCTTTGTGATTGAAGTTCAGTAAAGGTTCTGCAGTTGTTTCAGAATGATGAAGTCTTCTTGATGATTTGGGCTTAAACATTGATGTTTTGATTATGAAATAAATGATTGAAGTATGTTGAAGATACTAGCTCTTTGTGATTGAAGTTCAGTGAAGGTTCTACGGTTGTTTCAGAATGATGCAGTAGATCTTAGTATGATTCAATATTTATTTCAGAATGACAGTGGTTTAGTTTTCATAAATCGATGATTTAAGATTTGTACGTGGGTATGCTTCATGGAAAGCATGTACACACATGGGTTTTCTACTGTAAAGTAGCATACATATTTTGACATATGGTTGATCAGGGTTTACAGTAACAAAATCTAGTTTCTGTGATGTGCAGTATGTTGATTGGTATTTTGGTTACAATGATCTGACTGTTCTGGTTGTTTAAGTTGATTGATTTGGGTTTTAGTTGATTTGGTTGATTCAGTGATTGGGTTTCAGTGATTTGTTGGTTAAATGGTTGAGTTACAGTGATAAGTTTCAATTTTGATGATTGATTTTGGGCTTAAAAGTTGGTAATGGGTCCAGTCTGAAAATTTGATGAAACATGCCCTACAAGTTGTGTTGTGTTGTAGTAGGTGGATTCAGTATGAACATTTATGAAATGTGGTCCCCGAAGGTGTTGAAGGTTGGAGCATTCAATGACGGAGTTGAAGCTTCCTTCCAATGGTAGCTGGTAAACAAGATCAGGGTGTTGGAGCTCCCTTCCGGTGGGTGTCGGTAAATGAGATTAGTGGGTTGGTGCTCCCTTCCAGTAGGATATGGAGAAAAAGTGAAGGTTGTAGCCTTCTACGAGTGGGTACCTGTGTACTGGTACGAGTCTATGCTAGTACAATATTGTAAGAAGTTTTTCTTTATATTAAAAAGAAGAATAGAGACAACAACATCGATGGTTTTTTCCCACATTGGGTTTCAACCTTAAATCCTCGTGTTCATGTGTGTTGGTTATGTGTGATGGTTTATTTTGTTATTTCTGCACATGGTTACTGTTTATATAATCCTGAATGAAGTATTGATGCACTAGCTTAAGATAAATAGAAGATGAATTAACTGAAAAGAGAGTTTACTGGATATACTCTAGTTGTATTAATAACAGTCATGTACACACCCGAGTTACCTTCAGTAAAGCCGGGCATATAAATCAGGATATGAAATTGAAAAGTTTAATGGTTTGGAAATACTGATTCACCGCACCCCCCCCCCCTTCCCCCCACCCCTCTTAGTATTTTTCCCAACAATTAGTATTAGAGCAGTTTCTTCGGTAGAAGCTTGATGGCTTGAAGGAGATTTGTCAAGACAATGGGAAAGAAGAAAAAGAAGAAAGAAAATCAAAGGAAGAAAATAATGAATGGAAGTAGATATTCAGAAGCACTCTGCTTTCTATTGATCAAGAATGAAGAAGCATTATCAGGTATGGTCGTTTGTTCTAAATGTGATCCATTTCCTTGTCTATGCAATAATGATAGTGATAAAGAAGATAAGTTTGATCAAGATTGTCAATTAAGTATGGCATTTGAAGATGAGCCTAATGATAATTTCATGGATGCCCTAGAAGAAAATGATAGTTTTATTGAATAAATATCTCAACCTAATATTTGTTTAGAAGAAGCTAAATTAGTAGAAGAAACTTTGAAGAAACAAATCATAGAAAAATAAGAGCATAATGAGAAGCTAGAATGTGAAATAATTAGTCTAAGGAAAGAACTTGAGAAAGAAAAAAGATTTAATCTTAGATTTGCTAAAGGATCTGAAACCTTGGATGAAATCATCAAAGTTCAAAGAAATGGGAAGCTATCTCAATGCAGTAAAAAGAAGCAATCAACATCACTCCGTCCTACAACAAAAGAATAAACGACCAAATTCCTCCCAGGTAAACTCTTTTCGGTTCAATCAAAAGAAAAACTGTTATGAAACCAACTCAAGAAAAGATAGAAAAGATAGATCAACGCCTTAGAATTCAGCCTCTTCGAGGGGGAAACCTCCTTTACATTACATAAATGAACAATTCTTGGATGATTCAAATGACAAAACCTCTTTTCTATATATAGGAGTCTAAGGAGTCACAATATAATCCAACCGACCTAACAATAATAATATAAAGCCACAAAAATAACAATAGAGGGATTCTATGGGGCACAAAAATAACAATATGGGGGTAATAGGGAACAACAATATAAATAAGGGGTATAACTACAATAGTAATGGGGTAATCACTAGTATTATAGGGACCCAACATGCCCCTCTCCTTCAAAAAAGTGTTGTCCTCAACACTTGAGTAGTTCTGTATACTTCTGCATAAAATTATCATCCTCCCATGTGGAATCTTCAGCAGATAAGTTCTTCCACTTGATAAGATACTCTGAAATTGATCGATTTCGTAGCTATTGAGTTCTTGTTTCTGTGACTGCTTTCGGTTCCAATATAATTTTTTCTTCCTCGTCAAGTTCTGGCAATATTGTTTGAACTGGGAGCTTGTCGCCTATAACCTTCTTTAAACATGAAACATGGAAAACTGGGTGCAATCGAGAAGCTGCAGGAAGCTCCAATTTGTATGCCATAGTACCAATCTTTTGCAACACCTTGTACAGACCATAATACATTGGTGATAATTTATTATCCTTCTTAGCTTGCTTTAGGGACATTTGCTTATATGGTTGTAGCCGTAGGAATACCCAATCACCTACATCAAAACTTCTTTCACTGCGATGTTGATCTGCCTGTTGTTTCATTCTAATTTGTGCCAACACGAGGTTATCATTTAAGAGTTGGAGGACTTGTTGTTGATGTTAAATGTGATGTTCCACTGCCTGAACCTTAGAATTTTATCTTAAATATGATGTGATGGATGGTGGTTGATACCTATAAAGTACCATAAATGGGGTCATTTTTTTTGCTGTATGGAAGGAAGTGTTATACCACCATTCAGCCAGAGGCAACCATTTGACCCATTGTGTTTGTTTATCAGATACAAAGCAATGAAGATATCCTTCCAAACATTTGTTTACTATCTCAGTTTTCCCATCAGATTGAGGATGATAAGACGAGCTATGAGCTAACTGAGTACCAAGACAAGAAAATAATTCTGTCCAAAAATTTCTAGTGAAAATGGGATCTCTGTCACTTACAATAATCTTTGGGTTTCCATGTAGCTTTTGAATTGTTTCCATAAATGCAGTAGAAACTGTACTGGCTTTAAATGGATGTGATAATGCACAAAAGTGTGCATACTTGGTAAGTCTATCAACTACCACCATGATGACACTTTTTCCCTCAGACTTGGGTAAACCTGTGATAAAATCCATTTAAACCTCCTCCCAACGTTGGCTTGGAATGGATAAAGGTTGTAGTAGACCCGGTGTCTTAATTGTTTCAACTTTATTTTGTTGGCAAACCAAACATTCTGCCACAAACTTTTGAATATCTGATTTAAGGCCATCCCAAAAAAATTCCTTCTTAACCCTGTGGTAAGTTTTTAAAAATCCTGAGTGCCTTCCTAAGGGAGAAGTGTGAAATTCCATAAGAATATTTTGTTTTAGCTGGGAATTCTTACAGAGGTATAAGCGATCTTTGTACCATAACGAATCATTTTGCCAGCTAAATGTATCAGCCGTACTGGAATCTTGTTGTAGCTTTCGAATAAGTGCCCAAAATTCTTCGTCATTCTTCCATTCCTCCCTTGCTTCATTTATCCAATCTGGTTGGATAATAGAAATGGCACACAACAATGCTTCCACATCCTCATCCTTTCTTGAGAGTGCATCTACCACCACAATTTGCTTCCCTTTTTTGTAGATGATTTCAAAGTCATAACCCAACATCTTTGTGACCCACTTTTGTTGCTCTTTAGAGGATAATCTTTGTTCTAAAAAGTATTTAAGGCTATCATGATCCGTTTTTACCTTGAAGTGTCTTCCCATTAGGTAGGGTCACCATTTCTTAAGTGCATGGAGTATTGCCAACATTTCCTTCTCATAAATAGCTTTGCTTAAAAACTTTCCCTTGATTGGACGACTTTCAAAAGCAATGCTTCTTTCATATTGCATTAGAACATCACCAATTCCATTTCCTGAAGCATCACATTCCACAATAAAGGTTTTTGTGAAGTCCGGTGTAGCTAAGACCGGTGCTTGGCACATTGCCTCTTTAAGATGTTCAAAGGCCTTTGTTGCTTCCGGAGTCCATGAAAATGCATCTTTATTCAATAATGTTGTTAGAGGTGCTGCTATTCTCCCATAATTCTTAACAAACTTGCGATAATACCCTGTCAACCTAAGAAATCCTTGCAGATGCTTTATGGATGTGGGGATTTTCCATTCCTTAATGGCTTTAATTTTGCTAGGGTCTACCGTAACTCCTTCATGAGATACAATATGACCCAAATATTCCACCTCCTGGACTCCAAAGAGACATTTGGATATTTTTGCATATAATTGTTTCTCCTCCAATAGTTGTAGCACCCTGTCAACATGTTCAACATGATCCTTCCAAGACTTATTGTAGATTAGTATATCATCAAAAAATACTAACACAAATTTTCTAAGGAATGGTTTGAAAATTGAATTCATCAAACCTTGAAATGTTGAAGGTGCAGTGGTAAGGCCAAAAGGCATGACCAAAAATTCATAATGACCCTCATGAGTTCTAAATGTTGTTTTCGGAATGTCTTCAATCTTCATTCTGATTTGATGATATCCCGAACGAAGATCCAACCTGGTGAAGTAAATTGATCCATGCAATTCATCCAGTAATTCATCAATGACAAGAATGGGGAACTTATCTTTAATAGTGAGCTTGTTGAGCTCCCTATAATCCGGACACATGCGCCATGATCCATCCTTCTTGTGCACCAATACTACTGGAGTAGAGAAAGAACTTTGACTCGGTTGAATTATACCAGCCTCTAGCATTTCTGCAACCATACGTTCAATTTCACGTTTTTTGACATAGGGATATTTGTACGGCCTGATGTTTGGAGGAACACTTCCTGGAATCAGATGAATAACATGATCATGATCACGCATAGGTGGGAGACCTTTGGGAGTCTCAAATACCTTGGAATGATTGTCCAAGACTTTTTGGAGATCTGGAGAAATAGATGATTCCGATGTGGAAACATCTAGCAAACATAATTGTGCAATTACACCTCTTTGCTCCCTTTTTAGAAGCTTTGTCATACCATTAGAGCTGATTATCTTTCCTGGTTTCCTTGCAATACCCCTTAATTCAAATTCCTTTCCTTCCGTAGAAAATTTGATGAAAATTTCTTGAAAATTAAAAGCTATTGTACCCAAGGATTGTAGCCATTAGACTCCTAGTACAACATCAGCACCTCCCATTGGAATGGAAAGCATTGGGCTAGTCAATACATATTCTCCCATGGATAGCTTGATATTATGGCACCTTCCAGAGCAATTTATTTTTCCTCCATTTGCAATCATCACTTGACACTCTGGTGCTGGATATAGGAAGCAATTCAATTATTTTGCTACCCTACAATGAATAAAATTGTGGGTGCTTCCTGAATCAATCAACACTGTTACCTTTTTCTTCTTGATTTGTCCTTCTATCTTTATGGTTTGAGGAGTGGTAATTCCCGCCAATGCATTACAAGATATGGTCGGATTTAATTGTTCTTCATCTAGGCTTTGTTCCTGAAGTATATCCTCTTCTTTTGACCTTTCTTTCTCCTTTTCTTCTTCCTCTTCACAATCTATGTAGAATAATTTCTTCTCGGCACACTTATGACCTTTAGTGTATTTGCTATCACAACTGTAACAAAGCCCTTTTTCTCTTTTTTCTTCCAATTTTTGTGGTGTCAACCTTATAGGTTGTGGAAGACTAGGGGCAACAACACTTCCATCTTTATAGTTGTGAGTGGTATGCTTCCTGGTTGCCATAATTTTGCTTTCCATTTTTCTTGCTAACCTGAATGCCTTCTCTAATGAATCAGGTTCCCAAAGGCGAACATCATGTTGGATATTATCCTTTAAAGACCCTATGAACACATCAAACCTATGCTCCTCTGGAATATCTTTTACCCTTATGTTCAATTTTTGGAACTCCTCAATGTGCTTCATTACTGAACCCTTTTTTTTTAGACTTATCAATTGGCTAAAAAAAGTGTTGCTTTTTGTATCCTCATAATGTGCTATCAATTCTTCCATAAAAATTGCCCAAGTGATAAAATTTTTACGAGAGAAAAGCCATTGATACCATACAAACTTATTTGGTTCCAAATATACAGTTGCCATACATACCTTTTGTGTGTTTTGCACATTATTGAGATCGAAGAATTTCTCCATCTGTAATATCCATGTGGCAGGATCCTTGCCATCAAAATTCCTCATATCGATTTTTGGAATATGGTGAGTCTTCGATCCAACATTAGCATCTATGGAATCATGATTAACATTTCTTTTATTCTCATCATGAGTTTCCTTTAGTACCCTTTCATCCTTAGTGCCCATTTCTTGTAGCAACTTATTCATATTTATCTTCAATTCGTCCATGTCTGTCTTCAAATCTGTCTTCAAATCTGCCATGTCTCTCTTCAAATCTGTGTTCAAATCATCCATCTTAGCTTCCATGCCCTTTATGTTAGATTCCACACCATTTATCTTAGCTTTTGTTAGCTTTTGTGAGCGTGACATTTGTTGCACTTGTTCTTGTAATTTTGATATATCATGTAGCATTTCTTCCTCTTCTTCATGAGTCATGCTAGAGCTTTCAGGTTCCTTACTAGGTGTTTGAATTTTCTTTCCTCGGGGCATCAGTTACCGATAATAATGCTTTACTATGCTCTTTGAATTCCTTCAAACCAAGCTTATGCAAAAATTAAAAAAAAAAACTACACACCTTTTTTCACTTTGTAGAAGCCTGATATTGAATCTAATGTATCTCTGTAATTTCGAATCATTCAGTTCTGAAATTTTGATCTGTAGTATCCTTCTGAGTCCTCTTTCCAATTCCACAAGTCTGACCCAAATTTGTTTCTCCAAGGAAGAGTTATGCGAAATCTCCCACAGTGACTTGCTTATAGACTAGTTCAGTAGAGCAAACTTGTACGACGTTCCACGAGTCATTGTTTCGACCTATGGATCTGAAAAATGCATAAAAGAAACTACAGTCCGTCCTCTTTCTATACCTTACGAAATTTCAATCCGATCCTCACCGAGAAAGTTATGACGATTTTCCCCAGGTCACCTGTTTTGAATGTAATTCAGGAGTCTGCAAAAAGACCAACTTCCTCAGATCATATCTCCTAGAATATCGTGCGAAAAGCTCTAAAATTCAGACCCAAGGTTCATCGCGATTTATTCTCAAATGGGTTTTTTTTGTGACTTCTGAAACGTCACATAAAAAACGTTATAGCTAAAATTCCACGATGACTTGTTTGGAGCAGCAAAACCCTAGAATCCAAAGCTCTGATACCAAATGTTATGAAACCAGCTCAAGAAAAGATAGATCAACGCCTTAGAATTCAGCCTCTTCGAGGGGGAAACCTCCTTTACATTACATAAATGAACAATTCTTGGATGATTCAAATGACAAAACCTCCTTTCTATATATAGGAGTCTAAGGAGTCACAATATAATCCAGCCGACCTAACAATAATAATATAAAGCCACAAAAATAACAATAGAGGGATTCTATGGGGCACAAAAATAACAATATGGGGGTAATAGGGCACAACAATATAAATAAGGGGTATAACTACAATAGTAATGGGGTAATCACTAGTATTATAGGGACCCAACAAAAACACTAGAAGGTACTATGCTCCTGGACGATTCTACTTTAATGGACAATGTTTTTCTTGTCAAAATTTTGTTCATAAGACTACTTAATGTGTTTCTTACGAAATTATCATGACTAGGGAAGCACGAAAACAAAAGAATGAGAAATGCTTTCACAATGCCTTCTCTCCTCTTTAATATGAAACTGAAAACTCATTTTGGAATAACTTTGGGCATAAGGAATCTGAATGTAGGAGAAAAGGACTATCAATATCCAAAGATAAGCAAATAGAAACAACATCTAAGGTATGGAAGAAGAAAACCATTGAATTTGAAAATTGTGGTCTAGCTTTATATGCAGGGGATCAAGAAAATATGTGATACATTGATAGTGGATACTCAAGACATGACAAGCGACAAAGATAAGTTTATGTCTTTTAATGAAATAAAGAAAGAAAAGAACATAACCTTTGGAAACAATACACCTGTGACTATCAAAGGAAAAAGAATTGTTATGTTAAAATAAAAGGTTAAAGCTAGAAATGTTTTATTTGTTGATGGATTGAAGCATAACTTGTTAAGTGCCAGCCATATGTGTGACCAAGGGAATGAAGTTGTTTTTCGATCAAATAATTGTGTGGTCCGAAATCTTGATACGGGAAAGACCATAATAAAAGGAGCAAGAACTCCAACTAATTTGTATGTCTTGGAAGGCAGTCTAGAAAATTGTTACTTAAGAAAAGAAGAAGGTTGGTTATGGCACAAAATATTGGGACATCTAAGCTTCAGTTAAATACATAAGTCAAGCAAGCTAGGAGAAGTTCATGATTTTCCAAACATCTCTCTACTAGAAAATACCATATGCAAATCATGTCAATTCGGTAAGAAAACTCGAGTACAATTCAATGCCAAAGAAGTTTCTACATGTAGGCCTCTTGAAATATTCATATTGATTTGTGTGGGCTAGTACAGAAAAGGTCACTTCAAGGTGAACAATATTTCATCTTATTTATTGATGATTTTACTAGAATGTGCTAGATTGGTTTACTAAAGTATAAAGATGAAGCTTTTGATAAATTAAAAGTCTTAAAAGATTTAGTAGAGAATGAATTAGACTTGGAAATAAAATGTCTCAAATCTGACAGGAGAGGAGAATACATATCAAACGAAATTTTCAAATTTTGTGAACAGCATGAAATTAAGAGGCAGTTTTCTATAACTAAGATTCCTCAATGAAATGGGGTATCAAAAAGAATGAATAGAACAATTCAACAAATGGTATGTACCATGCTTGATGGGTCCAGGACACCTTGTACCTTCTGGGGTGAAGAAGCACGTACAGTGGTAAATATTGTTGGTCATCATAATTGTCCTTTTTTTAACCCCACCTTTGTCCTAATCATTCTACCCAAACTGTTGAAAATAGCAACAATAAATGATAAAAATAGAATCCAGACTATCCCAATTTTAATTTCTCCTTGAATTAAAATTGAATTAAATTCGAAGTTAGTCTCACCTACTGCTTGAAAAAATAATTAATTAATTCATTATGGATTAATTAGTTGGAGAAATTCAAGTTAGAAGTCTTTCTGAAGTCATGCAACAATTATCCCTTAAATGAAGGAGATTATCCCTTAATTAAGGAGATAAGATTGTGTTATATTTGAGTTGTAATTAGTTAGCTCAGTTTACTGAGTTAAGTCTAGTCAAATTAGTTCCAAACAGTTTGAGGAACTAATTGTGAGTTCAGTAAGTTATGCATGCATGCATCCAACAAGTGTACCCCAAATAACTAAAGATTCTCTCATCAGTAACTCATGCATGTCTATTATGAGAAAGACTATTTGAGATTAAAGATAGGGACATTGTACTATTAGTTGCATGTTTTCTCCTATAAAGGAAACTCATGCATGTATAAGGAACAAGGTTCCTTTAGGATTGCACAGTTTTACAAGGTGTGAGATCTGAAGAAGAATCACAAAGCCATATAACCATATGCACAACAAATTAACACACAAAAATTAAACTGGCAGAAAAGGCAGAGAGCCATCATGTGGTCTCTCATGCTCATGTAATTCTCTTTATTCAAATAATCTAATAATACATTTAAATACATGAGTAAGTGCTCTTAAGATAGTGTGTTTATCTTAGACTCACTTGGTTGAGACAATTTCTCAACTTACACACTAATTTAGGAGAGCTAGTTGGAGAGAATCTCTCATCTAAACTAGACTCAGTTTGAGGAATTCTCATGATTTTATTTATTTAATTTAATAATTGGATTTACTATTTGGGTTGTAATCATCTATCTGGCAACTCTACTAGAGGACGAACCTCTTGGCAACTCCCCTCCATAGTTCTAGCTCAGTTTGTGAGGCATAGTCAGAGAAATCCTCAGAGGCCACGAGCTGACTCGGTACTTGACCCTGAAAAAATCATCAAAAAAAGAAAGGTGTTGCAGAAAGGAGCATCAGGTTCAAGTAGCTCTAAACAATATTCTATATCTCTTCAAGAAAATCCTGTAATAGAACAAAAACATGTTGAGAGTATAGCATCTAATACTAGCAGTGAAGAAAAAATCTCAGAGATTCATAGAGCTCCTTATTCTTTAGGTTCTTATTTTGTTGTAAGCCCAAAGGAAGCCTCTCCTCCTATCCATCATACTCCTTTAGTCCTATCATTCACTCCTCAACCCTTTGTCATTCATACTTCCAGTACCCTTATAGCCACCACAACTATGGCAGCACCTACCAAAATGGAAAGAATCATAGCTGCTAGGTATGGACCTCTAGTACTGCCCACTCTTTGAATGCCATGTCTACTAGAGAATCAAAAGTATATGCCTAAGTTCAATGGGACAGAAGGTGTTACAGCTAAGGAACATATTGAATCATTCTATAGCTATGCTGATAACCTAGACATTAGTGAAGATGATGTATGGATGAGAGTATTTGTCCAAAGTCTAGATGGAGATGCTAGAAAATGGTTCAAAGAACTAACCCCAAGGTCTATAGAAGATATTGAGGCTTTAGATGATACATTCCTGAAGCATTGGGGGGATAAGAAGGATCTACTCTACTACCACACCGAGTTTGGGAACTTAAAGAGGGAAAATGGTGAGTTGTCTTATTTTAATAAGAGGTTTAACCACATGTACAACAAGATACCAACTGAATTAAAACCCACCACTACCTCTGCTAAACTCACCTATGCTAGTGCCTTTGATTCTGACTGATGTACACTGTTGAGGGAGAGATGATGTGCTACCTTGGCTGATATGCAGGATGCAGCCTTGGAAGTAGAATCAAACATCATGGATGCAGAGAAGCCCAAGGGGAATGTTGATAGAAGGAGACATAGGGGCGAACCTTCATCATCTTCAGATCCCAAGATAGATAAATGACCAAGATGATAGAGTCATTAGCCTCTCAAATCTCCAAATTAAAGGTTGAGCAGCACCCTGGGAAAGGAAGAGTTCCTAATACCTTTGCTCCTAGAAATCCAAATCCATATAGAAGAGCTAATGAGCAGTTGCAGATTCTGCAAAGAAGTAAAGATGCCAATGAAGACCAAAGGGTGAAGACCCCTTTCTAGAATGTAGTCATGGAAGAAGAGCAGTTTGAAGAGGATGATGAGATTCATTGTCTGGAAGACAAAGGAAGTGCCTCCTATTTTACCTCAGCTGCCTATGAAAAGTCATTATTCAATGACCAGATCAGCCAAGAGTGGGATGGTGAAGTTGTTATGCAAATTGATGATCGATACAGATATGATCTGAGGTCGAATATGAATAATGCTAAGGGAACTCTTGTTTAGAGAACTGTTTTCCCTGAAATACAGCAAGCTAATAAGCATAAATGACTGGCAGTTGATACCATCATCCTCAAATCTCTAGCTCACGAGGTAAGAGGCCTTGACAAGTCTCCTTCTCCTTTCAGTTTTGAATCAAAAATTCAAAAGCTAAGCATACCTATACCTTTGATTAAACTAATGAAGAACGAGTCCTTCAAGATCTATACTCAAGGCCCTTGAGCCTAAAGCCATCCAAGCCTCCATTGACTATGTAAATCTGCAAGATGATAAACCAGTTGTTGTTCTTAGTCCAATGATTGAAAATTGTGATGACAACTCCCCATAATTCTATGTCTCTTTGACTATTCATGACAAAATCCTTCACATCTACCTTATGGACACAGGAGCCAACCATAATCTAATGCCCAAGGCTATCATGGATGAGTTGGGTATTGACATTACCAAGTCTTATCATGACCTGTTTTCTTTTGACTCTAGAAAAGTGAAATGTTTGGGATTAATCAAAGACCTAGCCATCACCTTGTCTCAGCTTCCCATGAATAGCATGATCATGGATATTGTGGTAGCAGATGTACCCCCCAAGTTTGGCATGTTGATTTCCAGAGGTTGCATCAAGAGATTAGGTGGAACATTGCAAAATGATCTGTCCTATGCTATTGTCCCAGTTTTTGGAAGTGAGAGTAGGAGATTATACAGAGAAGCTCAGTTGGATTATTTCATCAGTGATGAAATGAATCCCACTAATCATCCCATCTATGCTATTGACATTAATTTTGGAGCCTATATTCTTCAGATTGAAGAATCCCAGTTGGCCTCGATGTAGCTTAGGAAACCAGTTTGCCAGATCACAAAGGAAGAAGGCCCACATATTTGGGACATGTTCTTTGATGGAGCTTGCTCTAAGGAAGCTACAGGGGCAAGTGTAGTCCTTGTGTCCCCCACATAATAATGCACTCATTTATCTTTCAAGTTAAATTTTCAGGTCACAAATAACATAGTAGAGTATGAAGCCTTGATATTGGGCTCAAACGCTACTAAAGAAATGGGCATCAAAGATCTGAAGGTGTTTGGAGATGCAGACCTTATCATTCAGCAGGTGAACAAAACTTTCCAAGCAAAGCATCCAAGGATGAAAGCATATAGAGATGAGGTATGGAAGCTCAAGGGTTCTTTTAATATTTTCAGCATTTCTTACATCCCTAGAATGAAGAACCAGCTTGCTGATTCCCTTGTTGTGTCTGCTAGCACATTTATTCCTCCTTTGCCTCCTAAATTGACTTATGAAGTTAAGGTGAAATATAGACCATCTTTCCCTGAAAATGTCAAATATTGGAAATTTTTTGAAGATGATGATGAAATTAATAGGTTTTTACAAGTCATTAATGAATTTTCTGAAATGCACATTGACCAAGAAAACGAAACCATTGAAGAATGCAATCAGTCCAAGCTAAAGGACGAGATTGGTTAGGATAGCATTGTTCAGCTACCTAGTAACCATATACCCAAAGGATTGGTGCCCCTAGAGAAGTTGTTTGATCATAATGATGTACCTTATAAGCCTGCCAAAAAAGAAAATGAGTCTGCAGTTCATAGACATAATGTAGGGAGTCTAGCCCATCCAAAGTACATAAATCTGTCCACTCACTTGTCTTCTGCCCAAAGTTCCGAGTATTGCACCCTGATGAAACAATTTGATGATATTTTTTTCTTGGGAGTATAGTGAACTTAGGACCTATGACACCAACATCATTCAGCATCAGATTCCACTGAAGAAGAACACCATCCCTTTTAAGCAGAAATTAAGACCTATCAGCCCTCTCTTATTATCATTGATTGAAAAGGAAATCAAGAAACTGTTGGATGCCAAGATCATAGTTCTCTTAAGGTATCCAAAGTGGATAGCTAACCTTGTGGTAGTAAGAAAGGAGAATGGATAAATCAGGCTTTGTGTTGACTTCAAGAATCTAAACAAATGTTCTAAAAAAGACAACTACCCCCTGCCTAAGATGGAACACTTGCTGCAAAATTTTTAGGGGCTAGAGTCATGTCTTTCTTAGATGGATTTTCAGGTTACAATCAGATTTTTGTACATCTAGAAGATTAGGAAAAGACCACCTTCACTACTCCTTTTGGCACTTTCATGTACTCCAATATGCCTTTTGGATTGATGAATGTTGGGGCTACTTTTCAGAGGGCCATGGACATAGCCTTTGTGGGAGAGAAGGACAAGTTTGTCCTTATTTACCTTGATGACATAAAAGTCTTTTCCAGCAGTCACAAGGACCATTTGCAGCATTTGAAGAAGGTGTTTCTAAAGTGCAGACGGTTTGGAATTTCTATGAACCCAAAGAAGTCACAGTTTTCTCTAGAAGAAGGCAAACTTCTGGGACATATTGTTTCTGCTGAAGGTGTGAAGATCGATGTAGAAAAAGTTCAAGCAATTTAAACATTGTCCATCCCAAGGTCAAAAAGGGACATTCAATCTTTCCTGGGTAAGATTAACTTTGTCAGGAGGTTTATTCCAAACTTTGCAGAGCTAGTGAAGCACATCATTTCCATGCTGAAGAAAGGATTAGAAATAAAATGGACAAATGGTGCAAGAAGCTATTTTGAAGCCATCAAACAAGCTATCATGGAAGATCCCACTCTAATTAGTCCAAATTATACCAGGGAGTTTTATATCTTCTCTTTTGCCTCTTATGATACACTTGCAACAGTTCTATTGCAGAAAAATGATGAAGGCGCAGAGCACCCTGTGGCCTTTGTCAGAAAAACTCTGAGGATGCTAAACTAAGGTATGACCTTATTGAAAAACAAGCTTATGCTCTCATAAAATCTTTAAAGGCATTCAGAATTTATATTCTTCATTCCAAAGTGGTTGCGTATGTACCTTCAGCCTCAATAAAATATTTCCTAACTCAACCAAATATTGATGGAAAGAGAGCTAAATGGATTCCAAAATTCATAGAGTTCAACATAGAGGTGAAGCCCACCAAGCTTGTCAAAGGCTAGGGCTTGGCTAAGCTTATGGCTGAGGAAAATTACGATTTGTTAGACATCAATTGCATGGGTTCAAATTCAGGTGGTGAGCGGATAGAGGAAGCAGTAGAAGAGCAAGAGCAGAATCGGTGTTTGGCAAAAAATCTAGCCACCTCTGAATGGTATTCCAATGTAGTTCAGTTTTTGCAGAAGCTAGAAGTCACTCTAGGGCATATCTCAAGTCAAGCCTGGGCCATTAAGCTCAGATTAGCCAAATTCTGCATTAATAAAAACCTGCTTTACTGGAAAGACCCGTCAAGGATCCTCTTGAGATGTCTAGAAAAAGGACAATCTGTGGAAGTCATGCACCAATTCCATTCTAGCATCTGTGGAGGGCATCATTATTGGAAAGCCACAACCCACAAGATCATGAGAGCTGGGTACTATTGGCCTACTATGTTCTCTGATGTGTTTTCTTTTGTGAAGTCTTGTGACAAATGTCAGAGGTTTGCATGAAGACAATAGCTAAAATATTTTCCCTTGAACCCAGTACACGCCAATGGTCCCTTCCAGCAGTGGGGTTTGGACTTCATAGGTGAAATCAATCCACATTCCAGTGGCCATCACAAATGGATCCTGGTAGCCACTGATTATTTCACCAAATGGATTGAGGCTATACCCACTAAAAATGATAATCATTAGGCTATCATAAAGTTCTTGAATGAGAATATTTTCACTAGATTTGTTTGCCCAACCAAACTGGTCACTGATAATGCAGTAGCTTTTAGGGCAGAAGAATTGGTGAACATGTGTGAATCCATGGGCATTCAATTGGTGCATTCTACCTCATATTATCCCCAAGGCAATGGCCTGGCAGAATCATCTAACAAGATTCTTGTAAGGATAATAAAAAAAATGTTGGAGGACAACAAAAAGAACTAGGATTCCAAGTTGAAGTTTGCACTGTGGGCACAGGGTTACCAACAAGAATTCCATAGGAAATTCTCCATTTAAGCCGGTTTATGGCACTGATGTTTTTTTTCCTATCTAGTGGATTCACCTTGTGGCGAAATTCTTGCAAGAAGAGCAGGATGAAGAGAACGACGTGGCAAGGAGAATGAATAACTTGGTTGAATTACAACATATCAGAGAACAACTGAAGTCAAGAATTCATCAGAAGAAGATCAAATAAACCTTTGATAGAAAGGCAAAAATGGATAGTTTTTAGGTTAGTGACTGGGTTCTCAAATGGGATGCATTGAAGGAAAAGAAGGGCAACCATGATAAATTTGATGCCTTATGGACGGGATCGTTTGTCATTGCTCAAGTTCAGATGAAAAATACTTTCATTCTGCACAATTTGGAGGGGGGAGGTGTTTTTGATGGTCCAGTTAATGGGCGGTTTTGAAACTTTACTTCATATGAGGCTTTAATGCCTTAATATTGTAATAGGTTTTTTTTTAGTTTTTGTTTTCTATGAAAATAAAATTCATGCCCAATGGAACACTAGGAGATAAGTTTGTTTTGGTTGTTATTGGAAAGGCAATAGTCTGCAGTTCTTGAAACCTTACAGGGAGGCTTTCATCCCCAGAAGGAGCTAGTGTTAGCCTTGAGGTACATTGCTGCTATTTTAACGGAAATATCCCCTATTTTGCCTCCAATTGTTCACGTCTCCTCTTGCTCCGCTTTGGCCATAAGCCAGACTTCAAAATTATACACCCGCACTCATAAATATCGGCGGGTCCGCTCTCAGTTCATCTCCTTTCTACTGCGCTCTCCATTATCCAATCCTCACTGTCGATCTTCCCACTAATATGATGGTCCACACTTCATCCAAATAACGCTTTATGCTCACCTGCTCCAACCAATCACCACTGTTAGATCATTTTTCACCAGATCTAACAACTATTGCGCATATGGCTCGGGCAACAAGAGAGAGGGATACCTGCCCGATTAAGTGGTTTCTTCTCTCTCCTCTACTACTATGTGGCACCCAATGAATGGAATCGGGTGGGATTTGACCTTTACTGCTTACGGCCCGATGACTATCCGATATAAACCATATTCCGCTTGAGTAGCCAGCTCTCGGGCGTTGTCCTTCGAGCACCTCCTTCGCATGATAGTCGTTCGATCTACCCATCTAAGATCTGATGGCTTGGACTTATTCCGCTCCCACAACGACTTAAAGTCTCTGATGATTGATCTCCTCCACCCATTCCTCATGATCCAACGACCCTCGTACCCCACTTCTCACTAGTCACCCAGGGAGGAAATTTGTTGGCTTTGTCAGCATTTTTGACAGTCAGACAGATGAACTGAAATAACAGAATGCATGGCCAAAAGGGAAAAAAACAACAACACAATGCAGCCGAACCAACAAAAATGATCATGGAACACGCTGGCATGAGTGAACCACCTGACAGCATGGCGAAATTACTAGAATTTGATTATCGTGTTTGTTAGAAACAGAGCTCTCTGAGCTCATGTTTGTCTAGTTATGACATCAAGTAGTTAGAAGATAGAGGGGATAGATTAAGACATCTCGAGCTTCAGAGAGTTCGAGAGCATTGTAAAAAGCCTATAAATGGCCGAAAGTTTGAAGGAATAGAGGTTCAACTTTTGGAGACAATGGATACTCTGTTCCTCCCGGCGTCTCATCTGCGTTCCAGTAATACAAGCTTCTTTTGTTGTTACCTGTTCAATTACCATCTTCTCCTCTGTTCTAAGCTTGTACTTGAATGGGTTATTCATGTTTTATTCTGTGTCTAATGCTAGATAACTGTCATCTTATCTCCGCATTGATAAATTAGATTTGCAAGCTTCATTTACTTTTTGTGGCTAGCCATTCATATGTGTTTATGTATGTATTTGTTGGTACAGTCAGGATTCTCCATCTATTCATTAAATCTATAAACTATTGAGCATTAGTGGTCGAAAGCCTTGTCAAGATAAGGGTGTTCATGCATGTCTTGAGTGAAAACAGAGTTGAAACAATCATCTGACTTGATCCAAACCCCAATCCATTCCAATAGTTTAGAGAACGATATTGAATATTTATATGTTACCAGGCATCTCCAAGCTACAACTTAGGATAGTTTCCTAGAGTGCTAACAGGTACTAAAATTGATATGTAGGGTTCGTATTTTCATTCACACTCCTCATCCTACCACTATCTTCCTTTCTTCAACCTCAACACGTCCCTCAAAGAATTGTTCACCGAGAGCACTTTTTTGGGTTATTTAAGGCCATTGTGTGCATTGGTTTTTTGTGCAAGATGGGCCCTTGAAGGGTACTACGATTGAAAAATGTCTCATACAACCTTAATTTACCCTCCATGCCCTTTCCCTTCCTTCATATTTCCTTTTCTACCCTCAAGATGCTCACAAATTTAACCCTGTAGCAAAACATGGCAATCCTGTAGCACTTTGTCCCGATCATGTAACACTACAAAAAAAGCCTCCAAATGCATTTTGATTTTCCCCACAACACTCCATAATGATCATAAGACCATAAAATGAATGAAATGGATTCATAAACATAGTATAAAATTTTCTTTGGTTAATGAAGTAGATAGACAGTCATTCCCAACAATCCTATAATGATGCAATAGTAATTTATGTTATTTTTTTATCACATGTTAACAAGGGTATTTTTGAGTGATTCCACTTGTATTGAGTCACAAAAAAATTCTAATTAATAATAAAATTTACCCCATATCATTTTCACTTGATCATGTTACACAGTTGGTAGGTTAACTAGCTCACTAATTCTAGAATTATTGGTTTTCAGAGTAGTAATTTTATGCTAATTTTTGGTAAACATTAACAAGGGTATTTTTGAGTGATTCCACTTGGATTGGAGTAATAGTACATCCTAATTAATAAAAAAAATTACCCCGTCTCATTTTCATTTTATTTTTTTGGGAATTTGGAAAGTTAACTCGAGAAACAACAATTGTGTAGAAATCTTGTAGCAATCATGTATTAGTTTGTTTTTGAGAAATTCTTTGCCCAAATTCGATCCAAATTCATGGTAGAACTATATTTATAGCCTATGAATTATGTAAGAACACTTTGGTTGAGCTGAGGCTTGGTTAGGTCGCCATTTAGCTCTCACATTACGCACTTCTTGAATGTTGATTTCTGCAATTAGTCTAGATTTACTTTCCAACAAAATTTGAATAGATTTTCCTATTGTTATTTACCTTTTGCAACATAGGATTGGTGTCTTACCAAGATATTTGCTCATTGGAAGCTTTTTCATTGTCTTCTTTCACTTGCATCAAAGGGATTCAGACTAGGAAGAGGAAGGTGACTACAGCACATACTGTGTCGACACCTTTTAAGTTTGTAGGAACCCTTGGTTAATAATTTAAGTTTGTAGCCTTGGGAGTTCTACCATTCTTGCTGTAATATTGAGGCTCATCAATAGATTCACTATGGTGATAGGATAGGCCCATGGTTATAGTGATTAGTCATGAGGAAGGGTGATAGAGGGGAGTAAAGGTACCAGTAAGATAGGTGCCAAGAAAATAGTGCTAAATTTCTCTTGCACCAATTATAAAGATGAACATAGTTAAAAAAAATTAGTGTTCATAAATGTGATTACACAAAAATTTAGAATGTAAGCAGGGGTGCAGAGAGATCTAATCTATGTAAGAGATTTGTCAGTGATGGTGTAAAGAGTAGCATAATAGAAGTATCAATAGTAAACCTTACACAAAGTTCGAATAAATACTTGCATATGTTTGTGTGAGTGAATTCGTAGAAATTATATCTAAGCCAGAGAATACGAGATGTAGAACATAGATGGAGTTGGAAGCCATCACAAAAAATTCTTATTATTTAAATAATCTTAAAGGATTGTTCTATGGAGTCTTTATAGTAGTAATTAAGTGCAAATCTAAATTTTTGAACCAATTACAAAGGGCCAGTAAACAAATGTTGTTAAGAGAAAATTAAAGAGGGAATAGAAGAGATCTTGTGAAAGAAAAAATTGAATTTGAGATCAAGAATTTAGTGTAAGGAAGAATTAAAGAAGGTTCCTTTAAATCTAGTCTAAAAATGTGATGAAAAATAGATCTAGGAGTTAAAAGACATTGGTTCAATAGATCTAAAAAGGATTAGTGCCTCCATGAAATTGGTGCTTGCAAATCTGAGGGGGTTTTCACCTCCATCAAGTTGCTTCTTTCAAACTTAGGTCGATTGGTGTCTCTTGCAAGTTGTTTCTTGCAAACTTAGGGGGGGTTGGTGTCTCCTACAGGTTGGTGTTTGCAAACTGAGGGGGATTGGTGTCTCCTACAAGTTAGTGCTTATAAACTAGTGGGTATTGGTGTCTTAAGCAACTAGTTTCCTGCAAAGATAAGGGGATTGGTGTATCTTGTAGGTTGTTTCCTACAAGGACAGATGTAATTGAATTTGGTTCTCTCAAATACATCTAATCAAAACAAGTTTTGTAGTTTTCTCCTAGATGGGTTTCCATATATGTCATGTGTTCATTGTTTGTGTATATTGATTAATGAATGGTTGTTTCTAATAGTTGTTTAAATTTATAAAAAATGTATGATATTGATTCTCCCTCCTCCTTTTTTATATAATCTTAATTCCAACAAATATATGATTTTTGATGGCTACAATATGGTATGTTAATATGAGATATGGCAACAATATGAGGAGTAAGGAAATTTGGAAATTCATGAAGACTACATTTCCAAATTCAAAGGATGATTAGTAAAATTTTATCATCTATTTGAAGAAGGATGAGGTTATAGTAGTCATAGTAACCTACATCTCTAGGAGTATTCACTTCCATACAAATTAGAATTGATTTTCCTAATCATGTCTGGAAGAAGTTGTAGACTATATGTGTTAAGACCAATAAAAATCCTGTTATGCATATTTAAGAAAGAGTTGATATCTCTTGATCTTTTCTCGTTCAAAAAATTGAATATTATTTGGCTCAAGTGAAGGAGCTAAAATTAAAATTGGGTGAATGTGGAACATGTTTTCCAAAGAAAAAGATTTAGTTCATAAAACTAATCTTGATGAATTTGGAGACATCCTATGATGCTTTTGGCATTTTGTATTAATTGGATGTCCATAAAATAAAATGGAAAGGATCATATTAACTCTTTTTGTGGCTTGCTAATCTTCAACTTAAGAAACAATCCCATTCAATGAAATGAAAAGGTTAACACAACTGTAGAGAATGAAGTTAAGTAGGAAATCAAGAGAAATAATAGTATTACGTCAACCACGTTGTTATGGAGAAGAATGATGATTAAGCATTAACTAAGAAAAGTAGGATGATGATGACCTATTATTATTGTTGAAATTTAGGACAAATGGAGAAGACTTCTTGGAATAATATTGACTATCCTATAGGACTAAACTTCAAAAAGTAATGCACGTAACCATACTTTCCCCATTAGTGCTTCTCAACCCTTACATGATCAAAATTCTAAAAGTGAGTGGATATCCAACTCTAGTTGTATCCACCACAAGGCCAATTACATTCTCCCTTTTCCTGTTGTTGATGATTGTTTTCCTACTACTGTTGGTTGTGTTAAAATTAAATGTTAAAATGATGTGAATGCTTAATTATGTCATATACATTGTTCAATTCCCAAATTGTTAATTTATAGGTCTCAACTAAGTCAAACTAGAAAGGAGATAGAATTCTAGATAGACAAAATTCTTGTGAAATATATGCACAATAATGTCAATGTTGTCTATGAGGGTATTCTTGAATTTAAGCACAAATTTTAAGAGTTTTACAAATTTTCCCAAAATATATCTAGCACAAAATACAACCATAGGAAAGATTTATGACTAGAATAGTATTTAGCTTGAAAGACTCAAACATCTAAATTTTTGAATTATGGAGATAATGTAAAATGTGACAAGGTGGTTGGAGTAACTAGGGTTGATTTTCATAATGTTTTATGCGAATAATATGTTGTAGGAAGGCATAACCAAGTCATATTTGAAATAGGAAAGTATTCGAGAGCTAAGATATTGAGGGTGACCTACATTCCATGAGAAAACCATGACCAATAGGTGTTATATATGTTTTGATTTTCATGGATTTATTTTTAGGTACACTTAGGTATATTTCTTGAAGAATAATAATTTGGGATATTGGAAGCATAACCAAGTCATATTTGAAATAGGGAAATATTGGAGACCTAAGATCTACCTAGAAACTTATCCAGGGTGTCTTACATTCGATGAACAAACCATGACCAATAAGTGTAGGATAAGTTTTATTTTCATGGATTTATTTTTAGGTATACTTAGGTATATTTCTTGAAGAATAATAATTTGGGATAGTGGTTGAAAAGCAACTAAGTCAACCTATGATATATTTGAGATTGAATATTGGTGGTTAATATGTATGCAAAGATTTGGAGAGCTACTTATCACGACATGGTATCTACTAGTAGAAATTAGTACCATACAACTTAATAGAATGACATTCTTGAATGGAATAATTATACCTTTGTCGAAATGGCATAGTGTTCATCTCATTGGACATTGGAGAGATTTCTAGGTAAATAACGGGCCTCAAAATAAAAATAAAAAAGTGATATCGACATCGACTAAAATAGAACAAGTATCATTCAAGATGATGATGTCCACCATAAGGGTAAATAGAAAATAAACTATTTTTTTTTTGTTTTTGGTTTTATCTCCTTATAAGTTTACTCGTGTTTCAAGAATTGTGTACTCATTAAATAAGTAATTAAATTCCATAACCAAAGAGTACCAACTCTTACTTTTGATAGACCCAAAGTGAGAGAAATTAGAAATAAATAAAGAAAACATGTTTCTTTCCTTCAGAAACATGTTTTTTCTTCATTTCTTAAGAAATAAACATGTTTTTTTTCCAACATTTCTCACTTGGGGTCTATCAAAAGTATGTAGAGTAAGTACTTGTTGAACTTGGAATTTAATTCATCATCCAACGAGTGCCTACATTTAAAATTTGACTAAATCCATAAAGAGATAAAGAAAAGCACAATTAAAAGTAATATATATATATATATATATATATATTTTTCCTTTTAAAAAGTCATAACTCTTATTTTCAAAGGAACGTTTTAGAGCTTGAACAATTTCTAATATTTTAGGAAAAAGCCATCCATTGCTAAAACTATCTTTTAAATCTAATCCTAACTAAAGTGGCATGGAACGTGAATCCTCTTTAAAAATGGAATAGGAGAAATCTCTCACCGAGACACCTCAATATGATTTGATGCATAGTGTGAGATCATATTCTAGATAGTAAGACTAAGAATATAGATTCGAATGGTCATCTTATATTATGATGGGCCACTCTAAAGAGTAAAATGCCTATAAATAGTTTGACCTAGTCAAACAATAGAGTATATATAGTAGAGATGTTGTATTTGATGAGAAAACCTTAGACATTACTCTATTGAATTCTTCTTATGTCTTATTGAACATTAATCCACTATAGATTTCACAATTCTTTAGATCAAATGGCCATTACATAAGTCTACCATTCATTAGATAATTGACCCCTATACAAAAATCAATATGCAATAAACCTTCTATAGATTTGACCACAAGCTTCAAAACATATTTAGTACACTAATAGATATTTTGGTACACGAACTCCTTAAACAAGATTTTTTTTTTTTCAACGGATAACTATAACAAGTGACGATACTAGTGCAGATGCAGGAAATAACAATGACTTAAGGAAGACTAAAAATTGGGAGAAATATGGTACTATTTATCTAATGGCATGTGTCTAGAAGCATGTGATATTTCTATATATATACATGCATAATGCCAACCTAACTAGGTGAATGTTATGGTTGATAAGTTTCATTACTCCATGAAGAATCAAACATGGGACTTAGTTTGACAATAAGGAAGGAATGTGGTGACATATTTATATGTATACAAGACCAAGTTCACACTAAGAGTGTTGTTGAAAAACACATGACTCATTTGGTAGAAAAGGGTTTTTATCAACAAAAATGAAACATTATACTGAAACCATTGCCCGTATTTGAAATATGAATTATGTTTCACTAATTATTTTCCTTGTTTCTCATGTTGTATGGGAGGTACATTAAATGGATCTTAAAAGTGATTTTTCACATTGTAGTTTCACTAAAGATATTTACATGGAGTAACTCCTTTGATTTAAGAAGGATGGAAAAAATAGTTTTTGATTCAAGAAATCGTTGTATCCTTTGAAAAAAGGACATAGGGTAGGGTATGAGAAAAGTTATTATTTTTTCTCAATCCAGGTTTCAAATATCCAACCAAAGGATATGGTGTGATATTAATTGTTGCAATGTTTCTTGATGATTTGGTCATCACTTGAAGCATTGTTGATTTAATTTTAGATTTGAGGAAACAATTAGCAAATGCATTTGAGATAATTGACATTGGTCTATTGTGTTTAGTTTTGGGCAACCTAGTCTTACAATTGCATGATGGTGGATATTTATTTTTGAACCTAAATATGTACATTGAATCTCCTAGTACTTAGGTTCAAGATGGAATATTCTAAATCATGTGGCACACCTTAGTATTGGGGAATGAAGCTAACTAAAGTATCTATTTCTCTAAAAGTTGATGTTGTTTTCTACAAGTAACTTATTGGTAGCCTCATTTATCTAACTCGCCATGGCCATCATCTTTCATTTTTGTGTTAATGTGGCCTCTCAAGTCTTTCAATATCCATGGAAACATCATTTGTAGTGGAGAGGATTTTCCCATTATATCACGAGCACATATAAATTCTATATAAACAATTTTAGTGCTAGGAACTAGTTAGTTAGTTATATCAACTTGAATTGGGATGGACATGGTAATAACAAGAAGCCCACATCAATCTATGTCTTTCATCTTGGCTTTGGTCCCATACTTTGGTCATGTAAAATGCACAAAGCAAACTCCCTTTCAACTATCAAAAACAAATATTTTAGCACTACTACTATTGGCATATAGGTAGTATGAATTCATAATATTTTGGGTGAACTTGGATTTCTAATTGAGGAATTTGATATATTCTATTGTGATCATTAAAGTGCCATCAATATAGTTGAAAATATAGTTGCTTAAAGTAAGATAAAGCATGTGGATTTTTATAGTCATATTTAAAACCACTAGTATAAAATTTTGTTTATCTCTTATCTCTTGTAGAATAAATAATCAAATAATCAATATTTTTATAAAGATTTTGACAAAAGTCATGTTTGTGAAACTTAAAAATCCAATTGTACTTCAAATAACTATAATTAATTTAAACACTCAATCATTCACCCTAAATGTGATGATCAAATACAAAGCATGGTTCTCTTTATAGGGAAGGTACTTTTTGAGCTATGGATGTTATAGTTGTAAAGAGGACTATTTGATGTGGATTTTCTTTTAATCATCAAAGCAATTTTAATTAAATTTATGGATCTCATCATTGAATCATTTGGTGATATGGATTGCTTAACTTTGAAAATAAAATTTGAGTTCTCATGGATTTATCTTAACTAAAACTCTATATCCAACTAGTACCTACTTTGCAAACTTTTGATAGACCTAAAGTGAGAGAAATTAGAAATAAATAAAGAAACATATTTCTTTCCTTAAGAAGCATGTTTTTCTTCATTTCTTAAAAAAGAAACATGTTTTCTCTTTCTTTTTCCAAGTGCCTATATTCGAAATTTGATAAAAACTACAAAGAGATAAAGAAAATTACAACAAGAAAAACTAAACTTATTTTTTCCCTTTAAAAAGTCATAACCCTTATTTTATTATTTTCATTAGAAGGCACATTTAGAGCTCAATGTTTTTCTAATATTTCACGCATAAGCCATCTACTGCCCCAACTATCTTCTACATATGATCTTAATTAAAGTACAATGGAACATTACTCCTTCAAAAAACAGAATAGGAGAAATTCCTCAATGAAACACCTCAAAATGTTTGGATGCATAGTGTGAGTTCCAAATGTTAAGAGTAAGAAGATAGATTCAAAGAGTCATATTGTATTATGATGGACCAACCTAAATAGTAGAAGGCCTACATGTTTAATCTAGTAAAAAAATATATTATTTATAGGGGAGATATTGTCTTTAATGAGAAGACCTCACACATTCCTTTATTGAACTATTCTTATGGTTGTTTGTAATAATTCGTTGGAGATTTCCTAATTCTCTAGATCAAATGATTATTAGATATGACCATTGACTGGATAATTGAACCCCATACAAAAATTACTATGCAATCAACCTTCCATTGAGTTGATCACAAGATTTAAAACCCTATTTAGTCCATTAATAGATATTTTCATAAAAGAGCTCCTTCAACATGAGAATTTTGTTTTTGAGACGTGACTATGACAGTGGAAGCTACTAGTGTAGATGCAAGAAATATCAACGACTCAAGGAAGAATAAAATTCAGGAGAAATATGGAAGTATTGGTCTAATGACATGTGTCTAGAAGCATGTTATATTGTTATATATATGCATGCACATGGCCAACCTAAATGGGAGAATTTTGTAGTTGATGAGTATCATAACACCAGTTGACCACAAGGAAAGAATGTGGTGACATATCAATATGTATACAAGACCAAGTTCATATTTGAAAGGCACAAAGCTCATTTGGTAGAAAAAGGTTTTTGTTAGCAAGAAGGAACCATTATACTGAAAACGTTTGCCCCTATTTCAAATATGAATTATGTTTGACTAATTCATTTCCTTGTTTCTCATGTTGGATGGGAGGTACATCAAATGGATATTAAATGTTCTTTTTTGCATGGTGGTTTCACTAAAAATATTTATATGGAGTAACTTCCTTCGTTTAAGAAGGATGGAAAACTTATTTGTTGATTGAAGAAATCGTTGTATCCTTTGGAACAAGCACTTAGGATAGGATATGAGAAAATGTATCGTTTTCTCGTCAATATTGGTTTCAAATATCTAAACAAAGGTTATGGTGAGAAATTGATTGTTGCATTGTTTGTTGATGATTTGGTCATCATTGGAAGTATTGTTGATTTAATTTAGGAGTTGAAAATACAATTAACAATTACATTTTAGATAATTGGCCTTGGTCTTCTGCATTTAGTTTTGGGCATCCTAGTCTTACAATTGTATGATGGTAGATCTTTATTTTTGAACCCAAATATGTATCAAATCTCCTAGTACTAAAATTTAAGATGAAGATTATGTACCATGTGACACACCTTATTATTAGTGGGGATTAATGCTAACTAAAGTGTGTGTTTCTCCCAAAATAGATGCTACTTTCTACCAGAAAATAGTTGGTAGACACATTTATCTAACTCACAATGAACGTAATAAAGTGTGTGTGGTCTCTCAAATCCTTCAAGTTTTCTATGAAAAAATATCATAAGCACTTATCAACTTGATAGAGATCATCCCAGTGCCAAGAACTAGTTAATTAGCTATATCGACTTGAATTGAGATGGAGATAGTGATAATAGGAAACCCACATTATGCTACGTCTTTCATCTCGCTCTAGTCTCATAATTCGGTAAGGAAGACTCCCTTTCCACCATAAAAGTTGAATAGTGTGGTATAAGTACTATTGGAATAAAGGTAGTGTAGATTCATAATTTGAATTTCCTCGGTTGAATATTGTGGTATAATTACTATTGGAATAGAGGTAGTGTAGATTCATAATTTGAATTTCCTCACTTGAATATTGTGGTATAAGTATTATTGGAATAGAGGTAGTGTAGATTCATAATTTGAATTTCCTCGGTTGAATATTACTATTAGAATAGAGATAGTGTAGATTTATAATTTAAATTTCCAATCCAAGGAGTTAGCTGATCATCCAAATGCCATACATATATTATGGTATAAGTACTATTGGAATAGAGGTAGTGTAGATTTATAATTTGAATTTCCAATCCAAGGAGATAGCTGATCATCAAAATGCCATACATATAATTGAAACTCTAGTTCCTTAGTGTTTTATCTATTATATTGCAAAATATGTGATCAAATTACCAATATGATGTGGACTTTCTTTTAACTGCCAAAGCAATTTTAATTACATGGATCAAATCGTCGAATCATTTGGTGATATGGATCACTTAACTTTGAAAATAAAAATTGAATTCTGGTGGATTTAACTCAACCACACTGAGAGAGCCGTGTTGTGGATATATACGTAAGACTCAATCCTCTAACTATAACAATTTTAAAGAAAAAAATCCAACGCCATCAATACACTACGACCTAATTAAGCCTAATCTCCTCTACGCAATGTTTGCATATCTGAATGAATATGGTAGGCGAAAACTGGTAAACGATTTTAGCCACCCCCTCCTTCCTTATTTATCAAGTTATTTCCCCTCTCCTTTAAAAACCAAACCTATCACTTTCTCCTTCATTCCCAGACTGAGCAACCAACAATACTGTTCGATCCCTGTAAGAGTCTGGAATTCTGTATTTGGTTCTTGAAAAGTCCTCCATGGCTTTAAGAAAATGCAGATCCTTAATAGCAATATTGGCCCTCGTGGCGTTTCTGGCCGGTGCCGGGATCAATGAGGTGGCAGCCCAGTCATCCTCGGTTTGTTCCAGTCCATCAGTCGATTTGACGCCATGCCTAAATATCATCACGGGAAGCAACAATGGCGTGCCCACTGGCAGTCCAAGTAAGGAGTGCTGCGGTGCAATGGGAACGGCCGCCGAGGGCGGAGTTGGTTGTTTTTGCCAGCTCGTCTCCACCAGCAATGCTATAGGGTTGATTAACCGGAGTTTGGTCCTCAGCATTGCTGGGTTATGTAGAATCAAAACACAGCCTCTCGACCAATGCGAAGGTAAGGCTACTAGGTTCGAACCTCTGACCTCTTGTGAATATGAATAAAACACATGGCAGTCTAAACTTTGTGTTGTTTTGATAAAAATTCAGCAAATACGGGCGTTCCTTTCACGGCCCCGGCCGCTTCTCCAGGTAGTACCTTTCTTCTGAAAAACTTGGAGCGTTTTGACGTATTAGTTTAATTTTTGAATGTCTGCAATTCACATTGATTTAGGACTAAAGACATTAAATCTAAGACTAAAGTGAGAATTTTTTATCGGGTTCAACTTATTTAATGTGATTCAATGTCACGACAAGATCAATCACATTAAATAATTTGAAGGACATCCCCACAAAAATCTCTTATATGATGTCTACGGAGAAAACTTTGCTCTTAATTTAATTTTGACAAGAAGAGCTTTGTGTTTATGCGTTTTATGTTTCCAGTTTCGATTCCCGCGCCAGCACCGGCTAAAGATCTCGCACCTTCGAGCTCCTCGGTAGATTCGGAGGCCAAGGCGAGCCCTTCGGTAATTTCTCCGTCGACTGATCTTTCTCCGGCGAGTTCACCGACATTGCCGGGTTCGTCCAGTAATCATTCTCCGACGAGTTTGCCGGTCCGGCCAACGTCAGGCGTCGACGTTAACGGAGCTTCTGGAGTTTATTTACCGTCACTTGTCGGAAGTTTTGCCGGGCTGGTTTTGACACGCATGCTATTGTGAAAAAAATGTTTTAACTGAGAAAATGGGGGGATTTATTTACAAGACATTTTCCATAGTGCTATTTAAAATTTAATCAAATAGGGATATATTATCATATTTTAAGTGGGTAGCATTATGGATACCAACCATAAAATATGGTGTATATTTTCCTTATTATTATTGAAGACTATGACTTTATTCTATTATTGTCATTACTTATTATGGAATCAGGTTTGACCTATTTTGATGGGACAGCTTTTGGGTTTGAGTCTCAGCAGCATTCAACTGCAATGTTGACCGTCGTATTTATTTTCTCTCCAAATTTCCACTTAACAAATTTTGTAATGTTTGAGAACCAAGTTTCAAAGGTTAGCATCTCATCATTGATATGTGGAAGGGAAAGCATCTCATCATTGATATGTGGAAGGGAAAATATGCAATTAAATTGAAATGGAAAAATGTTTTTATGATATAAATACTTTATTTATTTATTATAAAAAATTTAAACGAAAATTATAGATATAATAAATTTATAAATAAAATTGTTTAAAATTTTTTATAATATTAAATTTTTTTATTAATAAAATTAAAGGTATAAAATTAAAAACTTGTAAATTTTATAATAAAAAAAATTAAAATATTAATACTTATAAAAATTATAAAAAATTGAAAATCTAAATATTATATTTTCAATCAATCTCAACATTAAGTGCTTTTGCTTTGTGAATTTATTTAAGTTTTACTAATTATAATTTTATATTTTTTATAGTTATTAAGTTGAGAGGCTCATTCCTCTCTGTTGAGGAGGCCCAAAGGCTGAATTGTAATGTTTGTATTACTTCTTTTTGATCAGTCTCTTAAAGACGAAGCCATCTCTGGGTCATAGTTGTTTTGCCACAGCTATTTTATACTGCAAATCTGCTCTGATTTAAACACAGAAAGGAGACTTTTTTGTGTTTGTATGCTTGGTCTAGCAAGTAGTTCTTACGGAAATGCTCAGCATATGCAATGTAACTTTTTATTCTCTTAATAAAAAAAAACAGAAAGGAGACTTTTTTGTGTTTGTATGCTTGGTCTAGCAAGCAGTTCTTACGGAAATGCTCAGCATATGCAATGTAACTTTTTATTCTCTTAATAAAAAGTTCGCTTTTTCTTCGGAAAAAAAAAAAAAAAGTTGAGAGGCTCATTCTATAGTTTAATATGACAGTCATTTGTAATTCTGCTCAACATATAATTAATAGATATTTCTCTTAAAATAAAATTAAAATATTTTGTAAATAGAAAAGCAATATTAGCTACAATAAAAAAACAATAATGAGTATGTTATGCATGTTTAGTTAATTGTCTATATAGCATAATATAATTTCATGTAATCAGCAGTAAAATAATAATAATAATTAATTGATTTATGACCATATCAATTTCATATATAAAATGTCAAAAGAAAATATATTAATGTTGTACATAATAAAATATTCAATGTGGGTTATCATTAAAATATTTCAATACTAATTAATATTCACATATACTTTAAAAAAGATTTGAGTTTGATCGTTTTTAGAAACAAAGATTTTTTGTTAGATTTAAGACTTTTGTGATCTATAATGTAGATAAATGTCTTTCGAATAAATCACATTATTAAGATTTAGTCAAATCCTAATAATGTAATTTATCCTACAGACATCTATCTACAAATTTTTTTTTGTTGAATCAAACAAAAATAATTAACTTATAAATTAAGTTAAATTATATACTCTATATTTCATTCAAAAATGCAATTTGAAAATTTACGGATTATAAAACATATTGCACTTAAAAAGATCTGGTACATTTTAATACAAGGAATACTTTAAAAAGATTTCTTATATGCACTATACTAATAATATTTTATTGGGTTCTTAATTTAATATAATTTATTATTGGGTTTAATATTACTCCCTTGTGGAACTCCGCCTAGGAAGAGATTAAGCGCGAGGAAGCTCTGCAACTAAAACCTAATGGCAACCAGAAGGTAAAACAACGAGGAAATACTAGTACAGTTAACGGTGCAGAAAACCAAGAGTAACACCAAAAGAAAAGTGGGGATCCCGAGAGCAACACGCATGACGGAAGAGGTCAAGAGGGGTGAGATCCCCTCCTACTGAGATGTCGCGACGGGAGAAGGACAAACTAGTCAGTCGGCAGCAGAGAAACAAAACACAGGCCCAGTCTTAGGTGCGACCTGACAGGCGAGTAGAAGAGGAAAATGCCTGCCATGTGCAGAGGAGAAACCAAGGTTTGTAATCCCGCCAAATAAACTAGAAAGGTACAGAAGCTATATGAAGGATCACGCCTTGATCTGCAAGTTCGTTGGAGTCTGGCCGTCCGAAAAAGACCTCACCAGATGGATTCATCAAAAATGGCAGCCCCTTGGACACATCGAGCTAAAGCTGGGAGCAAAAGGCTTCTTTACAGTAATCTTCTCTAACCTGCAAGGCAAAGAAAGAGAGTTTGAGAATGGCCCTTATTTTTACTATAATGTTGGTTTATTTATGAGATATTGGGAAGAATGTTATAACCCCAATAAGGAAAAATTTCTAGCAGCACCGGTGTGGGTTAGATTATGTGGTTTACCAATGGACTTTTGGGACCCGGAAATTCTGGAAGGGATAGGAAACATGATAGGGAGTTTTGTGAAAATGGCGGAAACTACAAAAAAATCAAGGTATACTTCATATGCTAGGATTTGTGTATACATGAACATAGCTAACCCGATCCCAGATACAATGGAGCTAGAGTACCACGAAGAAGTTTGGCAACAAACCCTTGACTATGAACATGTACAGTTTCGATGCCGCAGATGTCACGAATATGGGAACCTGGCCAAAGAGTGCCCCATAAAAATGGAGTAAGATGAGAGGAAAAGCAAGCAACAGAAGAGAAAAACACAGATCAAGAAGGATTCCAGGAGGTGAAGAGCAGAAGAAGACCAACAAAAGGAAACCCAAATAAAGGAAAGAAGGTACAACAAACAAACCCAGGAAAATCAAATAGCTTTGAAATCCTACAGGAAGAAGGGGAAAATGAGGACCAAACCATGGAATACCATGAAGACAACAAGAAAGACACAAGATCCAGTAGTGAAAGGACCTATACTAAGAGGAAAACCCCGAGTGATATTCCAGAAAAAGGCAAGGAACATGAAGAACAGACAGAAAACATGGAGACAGAAATGGAGACAAACAGGGGGGAAGATCTAAGTATAGGAGAAGAAGTTCTGAGAAAGCTATTAAATGAATGGAGAAACTTGGATGAGAGATTTATCCCCGAGGACCAGAAAAGACTCTATGCAGAAACATTCCAGCAATATCAAGCCAAACAGGAGAAATGCAAAACAGTGCCTGAAGAACATCAAGAGAACCCGAAGGATAGTTGATCAGAGCAGTGAGAACAAGTAAAAGGAGGGAAAAAAACGAGGATGGAAAACCATTAAAGATTCCATTCAACTAATGGGGGAAATGCTAGTGAATACGGGGAGAGTTGTTCCGCTCTTGGCGGTGTTCCAAAACCTTAACCAAATCCCTCAATGATATTGACATCTTGGAATATAAGAGGTCTCAATAGTAAATGGAAGCTGAGACATCTAGTGGAATGGTTGAGAAAAGACAGGCCATAAATTATGTTGTTACAAGAAACCAAACTCTTAGGACAGAAGATGGAGGAAATTCTAAATAAAATCAAACCCAGATATGAGCATGTAATCATAGATGCTAAAGGAAGTGCAGGAGGGATAGCAGTCATTTGGAACCCAACAAAAGTCATAATAGACTGGTGGATAGGAATGCCCAGAATCCTCACAAGAAAGTTTAGACTCATAGGGCAAAGTGAATGGTTCTTAGTCTCAGTAGTTTAAGGGCCCCACACCCATGTAGACCGAGTCTTATTTCTTACTCATATGCAAAATCTTGGAAATATGCATCAAGAACAGATGTGGATCATTGCAGGAGACTTCAATATGACAACATCCAAAGAAGAGAAGAAAGGAGGAGTTAAGAGGGAAGACCCAGAGATGGAGAGATTCAGAGACTTGCAAAGGGAATTAAGAATGGTAGACATTCCAACCATAAATGGTAAATTTACCTGGAATAATAAAAGAGGCGGGAGCAAACAAATAGCATCAATACTTGATAGATTTCTAGCCTTATAACACTTAATAGGAAGGGATATCTACTATGAAGCCTCCGTCCTCCCTTCCATAGGGTTAGACCACTGGTCTATTAAATTGGAGATAGCTATGAACACACAGAATAAAAAGAGGCCGTTCAAGTTTGAGGCCTTCTCGCTAAGAGATCCAGAATTCTTAGCCAAAGTGAAAACTTGGTGGCAAGAGAGAAAAAATGGAATGGAAGGGAGAAATAAAATGCATACATTCCAGATCAGACTAAAAGACCTAAAAGGAAAAATAAAGAAATGGAACAAAGAAGAATTTGGTAACATACAAAAAGCAAAGGAAAACCTACAAATAAGAATGGAGGGAATCCAACAACAAATCATAGAAGCAGGCAGGAATTGACAGAGGAGGAAGGGAGGGTTATAAACCAAATCGAGAAAAGACAAAAGCAAGAAGAAATACTATGAAAACAAAAATCACGAGTCCAATGGTTGAAAGAAGGGGAGAAAAATTCAAAATTCTTTCACAAAGCAATGCTGCAACACACACATCATAATAGAATATTTTCACTCAAAGACAGTCAAGGGAACAAGGTACTTGCACAAGAAGAGATGGAGAAGTTACTGGTCGATTATTTCAAAGGGATCTTAACAGAACCTAATATTAGCAAGCATGAGGAAATTACCAAGGTGTGCCACCATATTCCAAAAAAGTAACTAGAGAACAGAATCTGGAATTGCTTAGGGTGATCACGAAAGAAGGAAGTGGAGGAAGTGGTTAAAAAGATGGCAAAGAATAAGGCCCCAGGGCCAAATGGATTCATTATCGAATTCTACCAAGCCTCCTGGAGTTTCATGAGCCAGGACATAGTGGAACTTGTGGAAGAATCAAGATGTACAAAGCACATGCATTCATCTCTCAATGCCACCTTCCTTGTTCTAATTCCAAAAACGGAGAACTTGGAAGAACCTCAAGGATTTAGACCAATATCGCTCTATAATGTAATCTACAAAATTCTGGCTACAATAATGGTAAATAGACTTAAACCAATTTTGCCTTACCTCACAGCTCAGCAGCAAACTGGTTTTGTAAAAGGAAGACAGATAATGGATGGTATAGTAGTTGCCCAAGAGGTAATACATTCACTGAAAACCTCTAGAAACAAAGGCATGCTAATAAAACTGGATCTGGCAAAAGTGTATGATCGTCTTAGTTGGGAGTATTTGGGGGATATTCTAAAAGCTCATGGATTTGACGAGAGATGGGTGAAATGGGTAATGTCAATGGTGAGTACCCCAATGATGTCAGTTATGCTAAATGGATCCCCTTCAGAAGCTTTTAACCCCACGAGAGGGCTCAGACAGGGAGACCCCCTCTCCCCGTTTCTTTTGATCCTAGCAGCAGAAGGACTGGGAAGGCTAGTGAAAGTGAGCCTGGCCAATGAACAAATAAAGGGATTGAGAATTTGGGGTAATAAAATTCCTATAACACACTAGCAATTCGTAGATGATGTAATGATGTACGGATAATCTACCCTCAATGAAGCCCAACAGATCTTAAAAATTCTCTCTGAGTTCAAAAGGGCCTCAGGGACAAAGATTAACAATGAGAAATCAGAAATATTCTTCTTCAACACACAGGTAGCATCCCAAAGATTTCTGGCTCGAACAATGGGATTCAAAGTAGGAAGCTTTCCAGCAAAGTATCTTGGCATAATGCTCAATGAGTATCAGTACCAAGTAGCGAATTGGGGACCCCTCCTAGGCAAGATAAGGAAAAAAATAGAAAATTTGACATTCTGGTCTCTGAACACCCCTAGTCAGATAATTCTTTTAAGAGAAGTATTGCAAGCAATCCCAATATACCAGATGTCTAGCCAAGTTGTTCCTAAATCTATTTGTCAAAAATTAGTAGACATGTTTAAGAAATTTTTATGGCAAGGAACAAGTAAAACAAGAAAATGG
The DNA here is from genome assembly GCA_031772625.1 of Pinus tabuliformis. Classification (NCBI taxonomy): domain Eukaryota; kingdom Viridiplantae; phylum Streptophyta; class Pinopsida; order Pinales; family Pinaceae; genus Pinus; species Pinus tabuliformis. Next base: position 1,237,042,872 of record CM062807.1, read on the forward strand.
GCATTGATTTCCTGGGAATGGCTCAACAAACCAATTAAAGATGGAGGCCTAGGTTTGCGAGACCCCTACAAACTCAACCAAGTGATGGGCGCGAAACTGTGGTGGAGGTGGACATAGGGCGGATAGGACCTATGGAAGAAAATATGGGAGAAGAAATATGAGGCAGCAGAGAAACCAGAAGACAAGATGAGAAGCCAAACATAGGAAAAGGGATCAACAATTTGGAATTTGGCTAGGAACAATAAAGATTTGATAAGAGATTACATCTTTTGGGAGGTAAGAACGGGAGACACAACCAAGTTTTGGGGGGAATGCTGGCAACAGCAGGAAAAGCTTCTCCATAAAGAAGCCCTCCAAGAAATCTAGGAATTCACCTCCCGAACAGAGGGGGAATTGGTCAGAAACTTCTGGAAGCCAAGTATAGGGGAATACTGGCGAAATTGGAAGCAAAAGGAAGACTGGGCAGCAGCCCCAGAGATAGAAAGCTGGGGATATTACAGTAGAGAAATGGCATCTAGGAAAGTTGCAGTTAAAATAGGGCAAGATATGCTCCGATGGGGAACCTGAATAAAGGGCACTTTTTTTATAGCAGAAGGTTATTACTTAAAAGTAGGACATAATAAACAGATAGAATTAAGAAAATGGAAAAAATTATGGAACATTTAAACTTGGCCTAAAGTAACCTTCTTTCTGTGGATCTTATACCATGGACAGGCACTAACCTAGGATCAAATCCGGAAAAAAGGCATGCAAGGAACCTCTCCCTATGCGTTATGCCAAGAACAGGAGGAGACGATGGAGCACCTAACAAACAACTGCGTGGTAAGTAGCACCCTGTGGAGCAGTTACCATCAATTATTTGAGCAATGCCACAAAAACTACCATAATATAAAGAATACCTTGGAAATTTGGCCAAAAAAGCCTTACCAGAACCTGGTCTTAAATCGCGCATGGAGGCTGTCAGTAGGGTTCATGCTTTGGAACATCTGGAAGGAAAGAAATGCAACATGATCTTTAAAGGAGCAAAGAGGACTTCGGCCGAAATATGGAAACAAACAATCTAGAATATGAGAGAAACAATTTTAACAGAACGATGGAGCGACAAAGACTGGAAGATTAACCAAACAGAGGAGAGAATTTTGCAGCGGCTACAATTAACCCAAAGCATGATAGATAGAACACCAAGTAAAATACAACATAGAGAAGTTGAAGAGATAAACACTTACAGGCATCCACCACAAGGCTTCACCAAGCTAAACTTTGATGGAGCAGCAAAAGGCAACCCAGGCAACCCAGGCAAATCAGAAATAGGGGGAGTATTCAGAAACAACGAAGGAAACACCCTGATAATTTTTGCGATGGATTGTGGAGAAGCAACGAATAATGAAGCGGAGTTACACGCGCTGAAATGAGGGCTCGAAATCGCCATCTAAGAAAAGTACCAGAACCTTCAAATTGAAGGGGATTCGAAACTGGTCGTGGACATGGTAAAACAATTGCAAAACAAGACACCGACAGAAAAGATCAGCAGGAGTTGGAGAATAGTATGGTTAACCAGTCAAATAGGGAAAATGATCAATAGAATAGACTATCTAATTCCCACTCATGTAAGGCGAACAGGCAACAGACCGACAGACTTGTTAGTGAACTGGGGAAGCCAGAACAGGGGAAGATTGATGGACATCGAAGGAACAGAACTCCCTCATCTGGAGGAGAAGGAGCAATTGTGGAAACTCTTAGACATCGATAGCGGTGGCAATAGGGATCCAGCAAGGAATGTTCAGGAAAAGGCAGCAAGTGGCAATTGTGGGGAAAGGACACAGTCGATGATGATAGATGGGATGCACGTGAGACAGGACCAGAGTCAGGTAGGTGACGGAGCAAGGCAACTGATGGAGCAGAGCAAGGATAGGTCGCATCCCGAGAAGATAGCAGAGACACAATCAAGAAAGGATATGGGAGAGTGTGGAGTTGGGAAAAGAGTCAGCGAAAGGATGGCAAGTGGTAGTAGTAGGACATAAAGGATACGACAGGAGCAGCCGGGAGGACGTAGGAGTTATGACGAGTAAAGGAGGACAGAATGATTGAGGCACATCTCAAGGAAAGGACCCGGGGAAGAGCGTCGGGAAAGACAGAGGATAGGTGGAGGTCAGAAGGGATAGAAGGCTAGGAATTATACCTAGAGGGCTTGAGGTGGTTGTAGGCATTTGCATGCAGCAGAGCACGAAGCGGGAAGGAATGTTGAAAGGTGGTAGACAGGTGCGTTCAGAGAAAGACTCGGGCTTTGGTGAGGAAAGGTGGTATGTAGACTCTGTCTCCTGTTCTGTAGTTTCCATGGTAGATAGAAGTAGGTGTCTCTGGGGCCTTTCTGAGATAACCTTGCGACCGTTATCAAAAGGTAGGCTTAGCATGTCCATAGGTAACCTAAGACCCGAGAAGAGTCGTCCATCCTGGACTAGACGAGCTCACCTGCAAATCCTAGCTTCTGGGAATTTTAATGATCTTACGAGGAATTTGACTCTAGGACGCATGAGGAAAGGAATCCCCAATCCCAGGAAAGTTTTCAGGGTGGGGAAGATTGGAACCCCTGGAAGACGAATTGATCCGGTAAGTCGATGGAACCTTGATCCTCTCTTTCCTGTGGGAAAGTCCAAAAGGGAAAAGAGTAGGTATTCCCTGGAAACCAGGCGAGAACGTTGTCCCCTTCGACCGATGAGCAACGAGGGATTCCTGTGAATTTCCTAAGTAACGGAAGTGAGAAGGGCCGACTTACAGGTCGGTCCTCGGAGTGTTCTGGGATGCCTTACCATTCTCGAAACCAAGGAAACAAGAAGTCTAGCACAAAAAGGGTGGTAAGTGGTCGGGTTAAAACTGAAAATTTAAATAGGGTTACTAATTTATGGTATCATGTCTTCTTAGGTAAGAAAGACTAAGTAAAGCTCAGTCTCCAGTCAAGTATGAAGATGGCCCCGTGGAAAGCGAAGAAGGTTCCAAAACAGGAAGAGGGAACCAACGAAAGCCAGACAAGGAGAGGAAGGAAATCGGAGGTCGAGCATAGGACGTACATGATAAATGCATATATGGTGGGGAACTCTCCTGAAAGCCGTGAGCAGATAACTGGCTGGGAAAGAGAACTGAGATCGATCAACTCGAACTAGGAGATTCCTAGGGGAGAGTGGGAGGCCATAGTGCCAGACCCTGGAAATACACGCAGTCGCAACTCACTCTTCAACAAGGCACTTCAACATTACTAGATAATGAAGCATGTAGTTGCTAGAGCAATGGAAATGAATGAGGAAGTCCGCGAGGAAGAGGAGGAAGAAAGAAGACAAGAAGATGAATAGTCCCAGAATCAGACTCATGAGGAGTTGCAGAACATGAAATCAGAGCTTCTTAAGGAAATAACAGCGGTACAGATTCAGGCCTCCCACAACAACCTCATCCTGGAGAGAATGGAACAGACACTGAGGGAGATGAAATGGGTAATGGAACAGAGGAAAGAGACCCCTAGCTCAAGTGCCAAGGCGCCTGCCCCGATTATTTCCTCAAATGAGGACTAGTGCAACAAGTTTAGTTTGTTATTTTTGATGTTAAAAAACTGAATTATGAAGTATTATCGTAGAATAAATGATAAGATATTGAGTAGAGCTCGAAAGAGCAGACATGTTAAAAACACAGAGATGAACATTTTTAAATTTTGGTGTGGATTTAATGCAGATAGGTGGGTGCCTCGTTTCCTTCGGGCAGGTATGCCACCTGGAACATAAGATAAGTGGGTGCCTGGTTTCCTTCGGGCAGGTACACCACCTGGAACATAAGATAAGTGGGTGCCTGGTTTCCTTCGAACAGGTACACACCTGGAACATTAGATAGATTAGATGTAAATTTTCATTATGAAATATAAATAACAACTCTGCCAAAGTTAACAAAAAAAAATATCATTTATTATTATCTTATTGACTTTGTTTTATTTACTTTTGTCTCGTTGCATATTAGTTCTTATAGTGAATGATCTCCTTAAGCTACCCACCGAGATGGTTTATTGTGTTTAAATATGCTTTGATCCTACTATTTCATTCATCTTTTCAATTGGATGGTTCATTGTATATTGTATTTAAATATGCTTTGAGCCTACTATTTCATTGACTTTTTCAATTGATGATTGTGACGTTTCTCGTGTTGAGTGTGAAATTCTCTCACACGAAACATTCCGAATATCTCAAGCTATAGGTAATAAGCATTTCTAATATCTTAAGCTATAGGTAGGATTATTACCTTATGTTTAAAGCCCAAGTGAGTTTGAGATCTTTAGATATTGAAGAAAAATAATTTTGGATAATGTTTTTGGGTTTTTTTAACAACTCCTCAAAATTTCACGTTTACAGCCTAGGTGAATTCACTAAGATTGTTAAATATTGAAATCTGAAAATCTATTTTTAGATATTGGTTTTTTTAGTTTATTTAAATTACAATAATTCAAAATATATAAATAAAAATAATTGTACAATATAGATTTAAATAAATTTTACACATAATTTTTAAATAATAGAAAAATAATAATAAAAAATAAATTTGATATAAAAAATATTCACTAAACATCAAGTAAATCAGTTCAATAAAAATTCCAACAATGAGTTTATTAAATGAACAATAAAAATATTTAACCAATTATTTTTAGAAATCTTTATTAAGATTTGGACCAAGAATATCCTTAGAAATCTTATATATAAAATTAAATTATAAAAAGAAACAGAATGCCATATAAACGAAAATAGAATTAAAATATGATCTAAAACACTTAAGTAATATAATTCACATAGTTAAATATTATAGAAGAGATTTACTAATTAGCATTTAATAAAAATCAAATTTTAACTAGTATAAGAAGATAAATAGCTTTAAAAGAGACCACAAATCAATGTTACTTTATATTTCCTTGCCATTTTTGAAGATATCCCTATTATCAACAAGACTTTTGGCAAATAGAAAATAAAGTCATTTGAAAATAACTCTCAAAACTTTGGCGTGCCTTCTACGAATCTATTTCTTTTGCACTTTAATCAAACATTTATTCAGTTCAATTGTTTTCATTTATTATTATTATTATTATTATTATTATATTTTGATTCTCAAATTGTCAATGGAGAATATGATTAATACATTTAAAATCTCAAGGGAATATTTTTAGAACTTTAACTAAACGTAAGACATGGTGTCCCACTAGACTCAACTTATGATATTTATATCATAATAAAACTATATTCTTTATGACTCCCAATAAAAATATTCATAAAACACAATATCATAATCAAACACAACACCATAAATATTCTATGTATATCTCCTTTTATATCAAAATTTAAAAACTATGGTACTTTAAATTTTCCAAACTTATATACCATATCAACACTACTAGCCAAAATTTAAAATCTTAAGTGTTTCAAAAATGGCAAGTACTACCCTTAAGGCATATCCAAAAAAAAAAATCTCCCTTTCCAACATCTCCTATTTTCTATATGTACGACTTTGAATACACTAAAGTTGATCGGGATAACATTATGCTTGGGAGTTTATCAATAGACTTCTTCTCTTTTGCTTTTTCTAGTAATGGGGCTTCAAGGAGAGGATTCCTTTCAACATTAGGAGGTGGCTTAGAAAATGAAGTAGCTAAAGTAACCATAGGAAAAATAGAAGGTGGCATAGGAAAGTTTCTTGGCCTTGTTAGCCAATTGAAAATTCCATATGGAGGTCTAACAAGGTTGTCCTCCCATCCACCATGCATAAGTTGAGGTTGTTATTCAGGAATGTCCATTATGTTGGGGTGGGGTTATAATGGGGAATTTTGCGGCACAAGGATCTATAAGGCTTATTTTCCACCAAAATATAAGGTCCCTATTTTTAGTAGTTAATTAAGTTCATGAAACTTAACATCCAAATGGATACAACAATGAATACTTTCATTTCTTTCATGTTTCCAAATAACATGTGGCCTTCTCCCTTGTACCTTCTTGTTTTCTCTTAAAACTTTGCTCACAAAGATGATCTAAATAGATGTAATATAAGCCTATTAAAATTCTCATCCATGACATATGCAATGATTTATTAGATGTAGAGAGGAGAGTAAACTTTCACAAACAATTCACTGAATATAATTTAGCATGACTCAAATTCATGGACAATTAACTTACTTGAAGAGAATTAAAAGTAATGTAAAAAATGATCCACGATAAGAAACTAAGTTCTTATTACACAACTTATTTTTGAGTTTATCTGTGATTTTAGGTCTTCAAGCTTTTGACTTCAAAGAGACAAGTCTTATCTCTAAAATATTTTTTCTTCATGCTTCATGTTTTCAATAGTATATATATATATATATATATATATATATATATATATATATATATATATATATATATCTATCTATCTATCTATCTATATATGTATATGTATATATATATATATATGTATATATATATATATATGTATATATATATATATATGTATATATATATATATATATATGTATATATATATATATATGTATATATATATAGATATATATATATATATATACATATATGTATATATATATATATGTATATATATATATATATATATATATATATATATATATATATATATATATATATATATATATATATATATATATATATATATATATATATATATATATATATATATATATATGACAATCTCGATTTTCAATATGCATATTCATAACAAAAAAATCCCAATACACTGAGTATATAATTAACCTTTGAACAAGAAATGAATAAAAAGGTGATGTAAAGTGAAATAAATGTATGAATGGAGATACCCAACCCATTACGAATATATTTGTTGTAGGATTCTTTTTGTCTGCCAAAAAAAAGTCATAACAACCCATTATACCTTTAAAGTTCCAACACAAAGCATCTTCAGAGATAGAGCATAGGTACGATCATTTTACATATAAAATGTTTGCTTACAAGGTCAAGATGAGATTAAAAAAAAAAAGTGAGCATCTTACTTTCGATGTGGGAATCAGACTTAAAGGACACATTACTCAAACATAAGCCAATCTAAAGCATTTAACAATAAATCATAGCTACAATGATACTAACAAAAACTACACAAGAAAAATTCCATACCTTCAACCCAAGCCAAATTTCTTACTGCCAAGACGCTCCATAGCCTTCATAAGGCTCCAAAATCTCTTTACTCAATGGCCAAAGTGATAGAGTAGTTCATAATATCATCAGCTACAGAGTTTTGCCTCAACAAGTTCTCAAATAGAGAAAATGAAAACCTACTTTGAGCCTTCACCACTTTAATAATGATAGCTAAGTTGGTGGTTTGTGTCATTTAATGCAACACCAACCTCATCAAGGATACACACTTGATGTAAGGGATTTTATGAACCTATACACAAACTCTATGGGAACTCAATATCCATCCATAGAGCATAAAAATACATGTATATAAGTGTAAGAAAAATTAAAGAATAACTAATGCAATGAGAAATTGAGAAACTTTACAGGAGAAACAATAAGGGACAACATCAAATTTTCATTCTTATTCACATACAAAACATTTTTTTTACAATGACAATATAATATTACTCTGCCATATACCTTTGCATACACACCATATATTTCATCACCAAATGCACCCAACTATTCCTCTGGTCTTATATTCCATCCTCCTTTTCTAGCTTCAAGGGATCTTCTTGTTTTCATCCTCTTGAGCTCTTCTTATTTCTAATCTTGTCTCCCATTTTCCCATTATTTTCTCTTGGATGTTAAAGGATAGTTGGGAACTAAATAGTTATGGTGGTTTGACTTTCTCAATCATTTCCTAGGCCAATCAACATTCCATTACACATTGAACAATGATGATGGTTTGAATCCCTAGCTAATCATTGTCTCCTTGTGTGGTTCAAAAACTAATCATTGTTTCCTCGAACAAGTGGCCCATCAATTCACCAAAAATTCCATTGAAACACATAAGATCATTACAAGTCATGATCTATAATGTTGTAATGGTGTCACAACAATGGTGGAGTCACAACATTGCAACAACAAGAGTGTAACAATATTGTAACAATAGGGTGTTGTCACATTAATATGGAGTTTTGGCATTGTAACAGTAATAACATCATAGAAATAGTAACAACAAGGTGGTGTCACAACAACATAACATCAACAGTGTCACAACGATGGTGGAGTCACAACATTGCAACAACATGAGTGAAAAAATATTGTAACAATAGGGTGGTGTCGCATCAATATGGAGTTTTGGCATTGTAAAAATAATGACACCATAGAAATTATAACAACAAGGTGGTGTCGCAACAACATAACATCAACAGTGTCACAAAAATGGTGGAATGTAAACACAATAACAAAAACGGTGTTGCAACATTCATATTTTATCCTCTAAGATACTATGTAAAATTGATCAATGCCTATTGCTTTTTGTCAAAGACACTCTTGCATGAAATATCCATGATAAGAAAAACATGAGCTTCTAGCTCATGTGGAAGCAAATATAATTTTTAAAGAGGAGGAATTTCCTTGCAAGCATGTCAATTATAGGCTTCCAAAATCCACAATGCATCCTTAGAGCCTTTACTTATATACACTAAATACTCATAATACTTCTTATTTCATGTGTTTATGTTGATCCTCTTCACTATAACTTACTCTAATTATTCAAATAGATAGGTGGGAAATTGTTTCTTCCACACATTTGGGATCCCCTTCTACTTCATGAAACTCATACAAGTCAATAAAATTGAATATTGGGAAAACGTTAAAGTTATTTGGAAATTCCAACTTATATGCATTATGAGAAACCTTCTTTAAGACTCAACTTGGTTTGATTTTATTGTACTTGAGCTTATTATATGTATCATTGGGAAATATTTCTTTCTTTACTATTTTACCTACACTTCAATGAATGATTCGATATATTGATAGAATGTTGTAGGAAAGATTGGGAATACATAATACATCATTAAAATTGTAACACCCTTCACCCACATTTACCCAAGCTAACTGGTCCATTGGGGTAAACATGTGATGAAGAGTTACTATGATATGATTCAACTCCCCAAGTATAGTTAAGGAAGTGGAACTGACATGAAAAGACCAATCTAACCTTCCACACATGTTACAGAACCTTCAAGAGCCAACCAACCCTTCCAGGTGACCAACCCTTGAGGAAACTTATGTCTTCACTTCCCTAAAGAAATCGCTCCCATGACAAGGCATGCATGCAACTAGGACCCTCTAGTCTCTCCCACAGTAGGGAATCCATGAGACTGTGGCATTTTTCAGGCAATTCTATGTCAGCGACCCTAGATTCCATGCCACTTTTTCAAGGCCAAGACTCAAGCCATTGCTCAGAACTTCATGAAACTTCCAGAAATGATAAATAACATAGAAACAAGGGTACTAATGCAAACACTTGAAGAAGGGCTTGAATTGACCCCTACTAGCCATGATCCACATTTCGATATCTCCTCACAATAGTTGTACTATTATCTATTAGGTCATTCATTCATTAACATTTCATATACTAACAGATGGTCCTCCAAATTAAACATAAATTAAGGCTCATATGACCATCCTTCAACACATTAAACCTCTCTTTTTTTGCATTAGATGACATATTTTTAGCTTTAATATGTTCATTAGGAAGGTTTAGATATAATTGCATATTTGTGCTTAACATTATTTATTTTTGTAGAATATTGTGAGAATATTGGGCATATTATGAATATTTGGAGGATGATATAATCTAAGAAATTGCTCCCTACTACATGAGGATCAATATTGGATTATAAATTAACAAAATATCATGAAATTATTGACAAATTATGGAGCTCTGGTGATTGAGAAAACCTAGGAATGTGTTCCTTGTCATTTAATGCAAATTCCTAGTGTTGGGAAACAGCTCTAGTATTTGAGGGATTTTGGAGGGGAAAGCTTCATCCTTTCAAGGAGAATGTTTCCCCATCAATTTGTAGAAGTAAAAATTCGACTTTTCCTCTAGAAGAATGTATTTCTTAGTCTTGTTTTAGATAAAACTTGTTATTTAGGAACTCCACTTTCATTTCTAACAGGGATGTGCTTGGATGGATTCAAATAATGAAGTTTGGTGTCATTTTTAGCTTCTAAATATTGGTTTCCTTCATAGGAATCTGATTTTCCTTGGGCTTGGCCATCCCAAGAGCCTCAAACCCTATTGTACAATTTCTGTGTTTCCTTTGAATGTCTTTTTCACTTCCATCTCTTATTTCTGCATTTCCTATTCATGTTTCTTTTGTTTTAGGTTACATTGGTTAAATGATTGAAATAAGTTGTTTTGAAAGTTATCTATAGATTCACAAGAATGATGCATCCTTAGAACAACTTTGAAAATTCATATTCATCATTGAGCTACCTAGGTTGGTCTACTAGTTCACAAATCTAGAATTTATGGAAATCCCTTATAACAAAAGAGTAGTATTTTTTTGCTATTTTTTAGAATGTGTTAATGAGCCTAATTTGAGTTTATTCCACTTGTATTGGGTCATAAAAAATTTAAATTTAATAATAAAATTTACCCCATATAATTTTCACTTGATTAGGTTAGGAATTTGGTAGGTTAACTAGCTCACTAGTTCTTGCATTAGGGGAGTTTTGAGGTCTAAAATGGGTCTCCTAAGGAAATTATAAAATAATAGTGGAAATAATAAAATAATATTAGATTACATCATCAAATTTTAGAAGGAAAAAAAAATTCAACTCGTATTTTCAACTTATCTCCTTATGGGTTTATTCAAATTTCAAGCAGCAACACTCGTGGGATGCAGAATTTGATTCCTCATCCAAGTAGTACCCATGTTGCATATTTTCGATGGACCTTGCCACACGAAAAAAAAAGAAATACATGAAAAGCGTGATTGCAATCACGTTTTTTCATGTATTTCTCATTTTTCATGTATTAGGGTCTATTGAAAGTATGTAACATGGGTACTCCTTGGATGATGAATTAAGTTTTGCATCCAACGAGTACCCCCCGTCAAAATTTGAGCAAAACATTAGGGACAAAAGTTGAAAATAAGAGTTGAAAAAGTAGTTTTATTATTTTATTATTTTTTAACAGTTTTACCTTTTTACTCCAAAATGGTGAATCATCCCCCATGGTTGACATCATCATATTGAATCCTATTGGTTCTTATACAATTTATTTTGGTTGTACATTTTCCTTAGGAGGCCTATTTTAGACCTCAAAATTCCCCTAATGAATTTCAAGTTTTTAGAGTAGTAGACTTTTGTTATTTTTTAGCACATGTTAACAGGGGTATTTTGGAGTGATTCAACTTGGAGTGGAGCCCTAAAACGTCATACTTAATAACAAAATTTTTACCTTCCCATTTTCATTTGATTTACTTGGTCATTCGACAAGTTATCTTGCTCTTGTAGCAAAATAGGGCCTCATGTAGCACCTCGTGTAGCACGTGTTAACGTAACCAGATCTACTCCAAACACTTGGTTTTTTTCCCTTAGGCTTGAATAATGATCTATAGGCTTTAAACTATGATCTATTAATACCAAAAACCTCTTAAACCTTGCCACTTCTCCATTTTAATTCACCTCTTTATTTTGGATTAGTGGACAGGTTAATGACTTGAAGAGCATAATGATGATTTTCATGATTACTTTATGAAGAGCCTTATGAACTCTATTGAAAAAATATATCTTGAATATAGTAATTGAAGAATGATTTTATTTTGTTTCATACATATTAATCTAGGGTTTGTATTTCCGACATTGTTATTTCTATTGCATAGGCTAGGCTTCCTTTTGATGTACCATTTACACTCTGTAAATAGGTTAATGTTTACATTTCTACAAATAGGATGAACAGTTACATTCATGCAAAGTAGGATAGCCTTTTCTTTTGCAAAAGTAACTAGGATTTCCTCTCTGCAAAAGTAATTAGGTTTCCTTTCTACAAATAGAGTAACATTTCCATTTCTGCAATTAGTCTAGGCCTGGATTTCATGGCATTCACTTCATTGCATCACATCAACAAAAGAAGGGCACATTGCATGTTGCACATATAGTGCTGACACCTCTTAAGTTTGTATGAATCCCGAGTTGATAATTTAAGTTGGTAGCCTTGGGAGTTACAACATTATTGTTGCAATACTAAGGCTCATCACTTTTTGGTGACGTTGCCGAGGATGTATCAAAGTATGCACTATTTTCTCCCATAGTTGGTTCGCTTATTTTACTTTCTATAAGAAAAAAAATATCATTAGGCATATTTCATTTGAAAGATAGAAAAATTGCAATGCATTAACATTCTTATTCAAAAAAATTTACTTCTCCAAAACCAGCAACCCCCCCAATTGATTACGTGGTGCAGTAAGAACCACATCACCATCCACTTTTGCAAGTAGAAAAGAAGAGGTGGTAGAGTAGGTAGAATAAATGGATAGAGATGATGACAATGAAGAAGATCCTCTTGTATTTCCCATTCAAGACACTGATATCAGTGTTCATATGAAGAACATCCCTCCATCTTTCCTTCCAAATTTCCATGGTATGAGGTCAGAGGATCTAGAAACCTTTCTATTTGATTTTGAAATCCTTTGTAGATCTTATGGTTACTTATTAAACACTCAAAATTTTAGATTGCTTTTGGAAACATTAAAGGATAGATCTCTTAAATGGTTCATAAGTTTAGGGACTAATTCAATAAGATCATGGAATGATATACAAAAGATATGAAAAAGATATTTCTAGAAAAATATGAAGATAATGATTTTAAACAAATATTTAGAATGACTCAAAAAGAATATGAGAACCTTGAGGTTCTAATAGAGAGATTTATGTATAATGTTAAAAGGGAAAAATTGCATCATTTAGGATTTGACACACTAAAAATATCTTACTTAAAACAATTAGAGATGAGTGGATTGATCTCCTTGACCTCATGAGTAGAGGTGATGTATACCAATTACCATTTGAAGAAATTTGTGAAACATGCAAGAAAAAATCAAGAGGAAGGGTGAGAGTAAGTAAATCAACATCAAGATTGGTAAGTCAAGTTGAACTTGGAAATTTGTTTGATGAGTTTAGAACGTAAATTCGTAGCAGTCTAAGTGAACAAGTATAAATGTTAAGAATGAAAAATGAGAAAAAGGGAGATGTTTATATTTGTGTTATCCATGCAAAATCAAATGCTACTAAACATTATCCATCATTACCAAGGTTGAAGGAATTTTACGAAGAAGACAATGGAGCAATTCAATCACCAAAGCAACTATGTTATGTAACTCCAAGAGGACCATGGAAGCCTAGTCAACTTGGTATGATGAAAGAACCTAATTCACAATTTCAAGGTTATGCACATCCATCTCAATTTAATTAGAACACACCCTTTCCTTGGAAACCTTAGCCAACTCAACCCCAAAAACAATCCTGGAAACAAGGTTAGCAAGGACCTTATGGAGAAAATCCATAATATCCTCAATATTTTCCTTAATATCCTCCATACCCAACTCCATTCTATCCCTACCATCTAGCTCCACCACAACCACAACCTCAACCACATCCATATAAAAGGCCCACTCCCACTCAACTACTTGGACCACCATTTCCAAATCCAAACAATGAGGTAGCTCAACCCACTTATAATGCTAAGATACAATAATTCCAAACATATCCTATTGATCTAAATGGTATTCATCTTAGCTCAGGAAGGGTATTTCAAAAATATATTCTCTTAATGTAATTGAAGGAAAACATTCAAAAAAGGAAGATTCAAATGAGAAGGACAAAGAATCATGCACTGCACTTGACGAAGAGTAGACATCAGAATCAAAGATTGAGAAAAATTCCCTCATGTTTACCATCAGATCCTCCATGTGTTCAAGAGAATAATCAACAAAAAGAGGAAGATTGGAATTTCATGGTAGAAGAATGCATGAAGAATGATCCAAATGAGAATGTGAACCAAGGGCATCAAAGCTATATTAAGCTTTGGTTCCAAAAAATTAACAATATGGAGCATCACTCTCTTCTTCAATAGTGCTTGATATCATCAAAGTCAAAGCATCTGGTCTCTAAAATTCAGGTACATATCAAAGCATATATTTCGAGCTTACACATAAGTCTATCTATCATCATTATGTGCACATGGCTCAATTGGAGGTATTCCTATACTTGAAAGAAATGTAGAGTAGGATAGAAAAAGGAAAGAAAAAATGAAAAAATAAGAGGAAAAATAAAATCTCAAGTGAAAACCTCCTTTGAGGCACCTGATATTGGCTCATTGATTTGAAACCTCCATGAGGCATTCAATGGGTTGGAAAAGGATAAAAGACAAAAGAGAGAAAGAAAAGATCCTATGTGAAAACCTCCTTTGAGGCACCTAAGCAGACCTACTAGTTGAAAATATCATTGAGGTAGCTAGTATGTCTAGGGAAAAAAGAAAAAGAAACGAATAATTAAAAGGAAAAGAAAAAAATAAAATTACCCATGTATCTCCCTCTGATGAATGTAGGTGCTCTCCAACCTTTGCAAGCAACAAGAACATTTTAGCACCAAAAGAAAAAAAAGTGATAAAAAACCTAGTTAAAGAAAGTCAAACTAGGGCTTTCTCCTCCTTTGCCCACATGCTCCAACAAGACCAAGGCCATGTAAATCCATCACCCTCATCCATTTACAACATCCACCCATCATTTCTAAGTATTTCCCATTCATTTTCCTCGCTTTCCTAAAATGCTACAAGAGGGTTATGTTTTGCTACAGGAGGGGAAAATACACAGGGCAATTTTTTTTTTACCATATCTCAAAAATTGTGCATCCGTTGACTGCAATTTTTCTTAGGGAGTTGCCTATGGATGATGGTAACATGCTCAAGTAATTTCAACAAATTCTAGTGCACACTTTTTTGAGAAATCAACCTCCATCACCTAGAACCATTTTCATTTTTTTATCAAGATTCATGCATCCATTGGCCAAGATGTTTTATGAGGAGGTGCATAAGGATGATGGAAAAATTCTCAAACAATTTCAGTTCAATCCATTCTAACTTTTGAGGGATATGGATAAAACAATTCTGCTACTAGAGACTATCTTGAAATGCTACAGGAGAAACCGAAAGTTCTATAAGAGGGTGATAAAATTGGAAAAAGAGCCCCAAACATCCTATTTTCCTTGGGAAATTTGGGAGAGGTCCACTCAAATTCCTTCACCCCAATAACCACTCCATTCATCCAAATCCATCACTAAGATTCCATCTACACACATGAAAAAAACACAAAAAAAAGGATTTTGACTTCATATTTTTTTTCTTTCTCACAACTTTCACCACCTTATGAAGATGTTATAGCCAGGCAGCCAAAACACGACAGATCATTCATGGAAATGTGCACAACATTCAACACTCAACACAGTTTTGTAAGAAATTCACGCACGCTCCACACCGAGCTAGTACACAAACAAACACACCTACACTGATCTATGTATAAAGGATTAATCCTCATATTATTTTTCATCTTTTTGGGCCCTCTGTGAGGGAGTTGGGTCCATACAAGCTCTTAGACACAAAAAGGAAATTGGAGGAGTTGACATTGTGCACAGATTCACTCAAAACTATTCATATATTACACCTCAAAACTAAAATACAAGTCATATAAATAGAGCTCATGACATCCAACAATTTATAAACTAAAAGATTGTTGTTGAGAAAACATCTCAACAACACAATCCACTCAACAAATGAATCTATCTATTTACTAATGTAAGAAATATGTCCAAGTACTTATAATGTCAATGTGCAACTTCACTCACTCAATTTTTGAGATCCTTGCATCTCATATTAGTATGATTGCATCAATTGATTTCTAGATGGTATTTGGATATTTCATAAACTCCATAATATTGAAACATATTAAATTAATTTTAATCTATAGAATCATAATTAATAAATTAATAAATATAAACAATGTGAAAGTATTGTTAAATCATTATGATGCACGCAACCAATAGAAATCAAGTTGAATTGTATAGTTAGTTAAAAATCCACCATGTCATCTACATTTGAGACAAGGCATCAAGTTGTCTACATCAAAGCATCCATGGAGTTAGTGATTCATTAATAAGTGATTAGCATTAAATCACTCTTCAACTAATTGTGACTGAAGCTCAATGATGTTGATAAAATTTAATAAAATATTTTTTTAAGTACTTTAGTCTTAAGACTTTAGGCTAGTTAAGTATTTCAATAAAATTTTGCGAGAAAATAAGATTTTATGGTGAAATACATCTAATTATTACTCATAGAGATAATAAATTACTTACATACTGATAACAATATTTCGAAGAAAATATTTCTAAAAATAAAAAATATTTACTTTGAAAATTCATGTTATGTTCTATCACCTAATCTCCCCACGTAGGGTGTTCATGTGAGGGGCTTTCCTCCTCACCTCATGATGAGAGCCAGTGATATAAATGAATGGGGTAGGTTACCCTCCAAATGGTAGTATGCATGGCCACTCGTACACCACGCTCAAACAACCATGAAAACAAGCTTGTAAGAGCTTGTAGAGTACGTGTTACAAAATGTGCATAACTTAAGGGAAGGACACTTGGTCTAAAAGTTGACTTGCATGGGAATTTTGGAAGTTATAATGACAAATACATGGTCGAAGAGTGTGAATTATAGTTTGGTATGGCTTGCTAAGGATAAATATTACATATTCAATGTTGGTTGCATGAAGTTAATCCAATGTCCATGGGCTATCGAGAGATTTTGAAGATTTCTTTTCCTGACAGGATAATTCATGTAGGCTCTGAGGTATGTTGGTGTTGGCTTGTTGGGGCCTGTCCCAAGTTTAGAGGTGATTTAGCCAAACAAATCCCATTACTACTGGCCCTTTCGGCAACAATCCATCAAGCGCGGACTGAGGTCTCACACAAAGTAGTATGGGAGGGTGCTAGAACCAGGTTTCCACACCCTGGAGATGTCTGATGTTTTCAAGTGGTCTAGGGTTCAACCCTACGCACACGTTGCTATGCGCACTTACCCGTACCTCACAGATTGAGATGTTGCCTTTGCGCAGCCCTACTCGGGGGCCGAACAATGTTCTTACCCAAGTCCTTACTAGCAACCCGATATTAGTTGACTAACTTAGCTTATTTGTATGCTTTCAGTTATACTTAACAATATTCACAATTCATACAAGTGCGCGTAATAAATAAACAGTATAACTGCAAATGACCTCAAACATGTAATACTCAGAACATATGCATAGAATTGGTAACAAAACTTTTCTTTATAATCTCTTTTCTGGTTACAAACTCTATTCTACCCTGCGCACTCAGCTGCAGGGGTCCATGGACTCAGCTACAGACTCTATTAGGCCTCTGTGCACTCAGCTATAGAGCCTCTTCCTACTACTACGACCCAAAACACACTTACACACTTGCTCTTAGCTTCTATCTCATACTAAGTTCTTCCTCACTTCACTATATTTTACACTCAGATCTTCACTCTATTTATACAATCCCATGGTCCGCGGACCATGTGTAGGTCGACATTACATTCAACACTTATGGTCGACAACCCTATGACTCTAACATACACTTCGCGCTCGCAATTCATGGAGATTTACAATAATATCAATCAAGACTTGGGCTTTGAGCCCCAAAACATGTTGTGGGGGTATGCCATGCCCAACAGGTCCCCAACATAAACATCGTGACTCACCCTTGAGTCACTCTGTCAGTGCGGCGATCTTGGCGCGGAGTCCCTCCAACTACTCTCGAATGGTACTGATGTCAGCAACACACTAAGCTACTGCTTGTTGAACCTGCTACATCCGTTCTTCTGAGGCCTCTATTTCCAGCGTGCTGCCTTGCATCTGCGCATGCATCCCTTGAATGTGCGTAAGATTCCCTTCAATATTTGCTGTGATTGTGAAGGCTTCGTCAATCCATGGCTAAACGCATGCTTTGAGAACTGCTTCCTTATGGCGCACTTCGTCCACCTTCTCCTTTAATGCCTTGGCTTGCTGCATCCTCGCAAGCCCCTGAGTGAGTGCTACTATTTATGCAATCCCTCTGACGCTATTGTATTTCTGTTGGAGTTCGCATGCCTCTATTTCTAGGTGTTGGATGTGGGCTCCTCCTGCAGAGTCATGAGGACCTCAAGTGCCTGTTCCAACATGTTGGTACAGTCGCACATTGCACCTCCAATTTCTTCCAACACTACTGTAATAGCACTGGCACACTGTTCTCTGATTTATAAAGGAGTGGAAGAATGCGCCTTCAACTATAGCTCGGTGATCTAGAGATTCAACTCCAACTGCACCTTTGTTTTCTCATCCATGGCCTCGTGGACTCTAGTTGCCAAACTATGGATCCACACTTCTACTGGTAGATCTGCTGCGATGGCTAGCTCTAGGATGCGTCGGCAAGCGTCATCTTCCATGTGCACCAACTGTTGATTCTGCGACGCCAATTTGTTGTGCTGCAAGCTGAGCTATTCTATGTTTATTTTCTTCATGCTAAGAACATGGATTGCGCGGCTCTCCCGGGCCCGCAGTTCTGCCATTATCCCATCCTGTATCTGATACAATGTTTCCTGGGGAAGGGTAGCTAGGTTAAGGCAAAGGTCTTTCATCATGTTAAGTGTCAACCGATCCATCGCATTGGATGACACTAGAGCTCCCTTTGGCAACACTATTGTGTTTGCCATCCTCGCATGTAACATTTTCTCTGTTGTTGAAGTTCCTGTTGTGACGTGTGTTGACAGGGTACCTTCCTGAGGGGGCCTTACTTGTAACTCCTACAGTTGCGTCTTGAGGGCCCCCAACACATTCTGATGCTCCTACATGAACTCCAGAAGTGCTTCACATGTGAGATCACGGAACGTCTCATCGATGCCATGGAGATCGCCTTTGGTTAAGGTGATCGGGTCAATGGCCAACTTTGAGGCCTTGACCTTCTTCCTTGGGCTTGATCTTTCTTCGATGCGCAGGCGCTTTAATTGGGTGGATGGGTCCCCTGGGTCCACACTCCCTTTTATTGTTTCTGTTTCCTCTGCCTCCTACCCTAAGGACGTTTCTTGGCCCTCATCTGCCTGTGTTGTTGCTACCTCTGCTGCCTGCACTGCTATTGCTGCTTCTATGGCCTTCTTCTACTCTACAACATTCTGTGCTGCTTCACACACTGCCCTTACCTCAGCTGTTGCTTTTTGGTTCCACCTTTTCTCTGCTAATTGAGTGACGCGTAACTTAGCATCAAGGAAAATTTTAAGGATGGAAAATTTTCTTGAAGTTTAGAAACATTGGCGAATCTCACTAATCCCTAATATGCAAACTATAAATTTTTTAATGATATATTTGCAAAATTATTCAAATTTATAATGATTTTATATATAGTCTCTATATAATGTTGGCGATTTTTAAGATAAAATAATTTTATATTCTAAAATTTGGGCGAATCATCTTTTATAAAAATTGGAAATTGGCGAATCATTTTTTGGAAAAATCATGGAAAATTAGCCCATTGGGCGAACATTAGCCCCTAAAATTTTCCATGCTTAGCATCATCCTTTTTCTTCTGGGCTGCCACCTTCTCCAATTCTGCCAAGTCTGGAGCGCGCCATTCGAGAGGCCATGTCTCTAAGACAGTAAAAATCACATCATTAGTGACTACAAATGATAGATAAAGCCTGGACACTATTTGGGTTGTAATCATCTATCTGGCGACTCTACTGGAGGACGAACCTCTTGGCCACTCCACTCCATAGTTCTGGCTCAATTTGTGAGGAATACTTAGAGAAATCCTCAAAAGCCACGAGCTGACCCAGTTCTTGACCCTAAAAAAATCATCAAAGAAAGAAAGGCATTGCAGAAAGGAGCATCAGGTTCAGGTAGCTCTAAACAATATTCTATATCTATTTAAGAAAATCCTGCACTAGAACAAATAAATGTTGAGAGTATAACATCTAGTACTAGCATTGAAGAAAAAATTTCAGAGATTCATAGAGCTCCTTATTCTTTAGGTTCTTCTTTTGTTGTAAGCCCAAAGGAAGCCTCTCCTCCTATCCATCATGCTCCTTTAGTCGTATCAGTCACTCCTCAACCCTTTGTCATTCAGACTTCCAGTACCCTTATAGCCACCACATCTATGGCATCACCTACCAAAATGGAAAGAATCATAGCTACTAGGTATGGGCCTCTAGTACTGCCCACTCCTTTGAATGCCATGCCTACTAGAGGATATCATAAGTATATGCCTAAGTTCACTGGGATTGAAGGTGTTACAGTTCAGAAACATCTTGAATTATTCTATAGCTATGCTGATAACCTGGACACTAGTGAAGATGACGTACGGATGAGAGTCTTTGTCCAAAATCTTGATGGAGAGGCTAGAAAATGGTTCAGAGAACTGACCCCAAGGTTTATAGCAGATATTAACAATGTAAACTTTGAAATGAGAACTGATATTATTACCCATTTCGTAGAGATAGCAAAAAATTGACCCGATTTTGAAAAGGGGCGATGCAGAATACACATATTTTTTTTTAGAACATAGTTTTTGGCACTTTAAATAACCTTAAATAACCGATACGATTACCTGTTTCATAGAGGTAGTAAAAACATGACTCGATTTTAAAAAGGGGCGATGCAGAATACACATATTTTTTTTAGAACATAGTTTTTGGCACTTTAAATAACCTTAAATAACCGATACGATTACCCGTTTCATAGAGGTGGTAAAAACATGACCCGATTTTAAAAAGCGGTGATGCAGAATACAATAATTATTTTTTGGAGCATATTTTTGACAATTTAAATATTCTCATGTATCAAATATAAATGTTCGTTTTTAAATGTTAGTGATTTTTATGTTGATTTTGAAACGTCGTTATACATCATACTTTTTTTCTTAAAGGACTTATTTTTCACACTTTAAAATTTATTATGTCCATTTTTTTTTTTAAATTATGATTACTTAAAGAATTTTTAAGTTGTTTTATTTCTAATTTTCTAAATGTTGATTACTTCAAGAAAGTCATATAAAAATATATATAAAATAAGACAAAATAAAAATGTTAATAAAAAAAATTTATTTTATAAACTATAAAAGAATTTGGCCAAAAAAAAAAAAAAAACACATAATTTAAAATATATATATATATATATATATATATATAATAAGTAAGTCAAAATAGAAAAATAAAAAAAAACATTAATAAAAACAAGAAGAAAAAAATAAAAAATAAATGAAAACAAACTAGATTAAAAAAAAATAGAAAATTAAGAAAAATAAAAATAAAAAACTAGTAAAATTAACATTAAAAATATTTAAAAAAAAAACTAAAAAAACAAAAATACACTGAAATTTACAAAAACAACCATAAAAATATAGAAATTTTAGAAATATATGTTTAAAAAAAAAAAAAAAATTAAAAAACATGTATTTAAAATTAAAAATTAAAATTTTCAAGAATTATGTATTTTCTATTTAAAAAATAAAAAACAAAATTGATTAAACACAAAAACACAAAAAAAAAAAAATGAAGAAAATTTAAAATTTTTTAAACTTACCTTTTCTTTTATTTTAAACACAAAAAAAAAATATAAAAATTTTTATACAAATTTGATATTTATAAACAAATATGATTTTTTATTATTTAAAAAAAAAACAATTATTAAATTAATTTTTTTAAACACCATTTTTGTTTTTTATTTTAATATTTATAAAAAAACAAATTTTTTTTTTTTTAACGGTTTTTTTCTTATTTAAAATGTGTAATTTTTTTTTTTTTTATTTAAAATAATTATTAAAAAAAAAAATTTCTTTGCCCCCCGGGTGGCCCGTCGCGGCGCGGCCCAGGGCGGAGGCCTACACTTCGGGAATCGACCCTCTGCCCACTGGGCGGCCCGCGAGGGCGGAGGCCTGCACTCAGGCCTCCGCCCTGGGTCGTGCCGCCGCGGGCCGCCTGGTGGGCGGAGGATCGATTCCCGGAATCGACCCTCCGCCCACCGGGCGGCCCGCGGCGGCGTGTCCCAGGGTGGAGGCCTGCGTGTAGGCCCTCCGCCCGGGGCCGCGCCACCACGGGCCGCCCGGGGGGCAAAGATTTTTTTTTTTTAATAATTTTTTTTAAATAAAAAAAAATTAAATTTACACATTTTAAATAAGAAAAAACCGTTTTTTTTTTTTTAAATAAATTTTTTAATAATTGTTTTTTTTATAAATATTAAAATAAAAAACAAAAAACATTGTTTAAAAAAAATAAAGTTTTTAATAATTGTTTTTTTAAAATAATAATAAAAAAACCAAATTTGTTTATCAATTAATTTAAAAAAAAAATTAATATATACTTTTTTAAATTAAAAAAACGATATGTATTAAAAAAAATTAATTTCTTTTTCTTTTTTTAAATAGATAAATAAATGTTTCTTTAAAAATTTTAAATTTTTTGGTTTTTTTTTTTAAATTTGAAAAGACATATTTTTTAAAATTTTTTGGTTTTTTTTGTTTTAATTTCAGTGTATTGTTATTTTTTTAGTTTTTTTTAAATGTTTATGATGTTAATTTTGCTAGTTTTTATTTTTAATTTTGTGGATTTTCTATGTTTTTTTTTTTTTTTTTTTTAATCTAGTTTGTTTTAATAGTTTTTATTTTTATTTTTGTTAATTTTCTATGTTTTTATTAAATTTAGTTTGTTTTTAATTTTCATTTTTTTTTTAGTTTTTTGATAATGTTTTTTTTTTTTTTTTTTTTTTTTACCTAAATTTTATAGTTTATATATATTTTTTTTCTTTTCCATATATATATATATATATATATATAGTTTCTTTTCTCTTCTTTTGACAATGTTTTTTATTGTTTACAGATTTTTGATATTTTTTATTATTTCTTTTTTTCCCATTTTTTTAAATATGTTTTTTTATTATTTATTTGTTTATAATTTTTAACTGTTTTTTTAGTTTTTTTTAATTTATTTTTTTTGACATTTTTATGATTTTTTTTATTTTTTTTTTTAAGTATATGCTTGAATTTATGTTTTGTTAATTTTGTAAAAAAAATTGTTTTGTGTTTTTTCATTGTTTTAATTTTTAATTTTATTTTATGTCTTTATTATTTGTTTGAAATTTTAATCCTTTTCAGGGTCATGATAAAATATTTTACGCTATTATTTTGAAATGTTGAAATATTACCCTTGAAAAAAAAGGGAAAAAAAAGTGTTATTCCAACGTTAACACTTTTTGTTTTGAGGGCATTTTTACGACAAATTTTGCATAAAAAATTGGTTTTCACCGCCATTTTTAAAACATGCTCAAAATTTACCCTAGGAAAAAAAAAGTGTTATTCCACCATCAACACTTTTTGTTTTTAGCACTGTTTTTGATGTTTTTAACGTTGGAAAAAAAAGTGTTATTCCAACGTTAACACTGAGTTTGGGAACTTAAAGAGGGAAGATGGTGAGTTGCTGTCTGATTTTAATAAAGAGGTTTAACCGCATGTACAGTGAGATACCAGCTGAAGTAAAACCCACCACTACCTCTGCTAAACTCACCTATGCCAGTGCCTTTGATTCTGACTTCTGTCTACTATTGAGGGAGAGATGATGTGCTACCTTCGTTGATACGCAGGATGCAGCCTTGGAAGTAGAATCAAACATCATGGCTGCAGAGAAGCTCAAGGGGAATGTTGATAGAAGGAGACAGAGGGGCGAACCTTCATCATCTTCAGATCCCAAGATAGATAAAATGACCAAGATGAAAGAAACATTAGCCTATGAAATCTCCAAATTAAAGGTTGAGCAGCACCCTGGGAAAGGAATAGTTCCTAATACCTTTGCTCCTAGAACTCCAAATCCATATAGAAGAGCTAATGAGCAGTTGCAAATTCTGTAAAGAAGCAAAGATGCTAATGAAGACCAAAGGGTGAAGACCCCTTTGTAGAATGTAGTCATGGAAGAAGAGCAATTTGAAGAGGATGGTGAGCTCCATTGTCTGGAAGACAATGGCAGTGCCTCCTTTTTTACCTCAGCTACCTATGAAAAGTCATTATTCAATAACCAGATCAGCCAAGAGAGGGATGGTGAAGTTGTTTTACTAACCGATGATCGACATAGATATGATCTGAGGTCGAAGATGAATAATGCCAAGGAAACTCCTGTTCAAAGAGCTTCTCTCCCTGCAATACAACAAGCTAATAAGTAGAAATGACCAGCAGTTGATACCATCATCCTCAAAGTTCCAACTCACAGGGTAAGAGGCCTTGACAAGTCTCATTCTCCTTTCAGTTTTGAATCAGAAATTCAGAAGCTAAGCATACCTATACCTTTGATTGAAATAGTGAAGAATGATTCCTTCAAGAGATCTATCCTCGAGGCCCTTGAGCCTAAAGCCATCCAAGCCTCCACTGACTATGTAAATCTGCAAGACGACAAACCAGGTATTTTTCTTAGCCCAATGATTGAAAATTGTGATGACAACTCCCCATCATTCTGTCTCTTTGACTATTCATGACAAAATCCTTCACAACTACCTTCTGGACACAGGAGCCAGCCATAATCTAATGCCCAAGGCTGTCATGGATAGGTTGGGTCTTGACATTACCAAGTCTTATCATGACCTGTTTTCTTTTGACTCTAGAAAAGTGAAATGTTCGGGATTAATCAAAGACCTAGCCATCACCTTGTCTCAACTGCCCATGAAGAGCATGATGATGGAT
This sequence comes from Pinus tabuliformis, assembly GCA_031772625.1. Classification (NCBI taxonomy): domain Eukaryota; kingdom Viridiplantae; phylum Streptophyta; class Pinopsida; order Pinales; family Pinaceae; genus Pinus; species Pinus tabuliformis. The sequence goes on from CM062807.1 coordinate 1,237,067,639, forward strand.
ATTGTGGTAGCAGATGTACCCCCCAAGTTTGGCATGTCGCTTTCCAAAGGTTGGATCAAGAGATTAGGTGGCACATTGCAAAATTATCTATCATATGCTACTGTCCTAGTTTTTGGAGATGAGAGTAGGCGATTATACAGAGAAGCTCAGTTTTCTTATATCATCAGTGATGAAAGGAATCCCACTAATCATCCCATCTATGTTGTCGACACTGATTTTGGAGCCTGTATTCTTCAGATTGAAGAACCCTAGTTGGCCTCCATGCAGCTTAGGAAACAGGTTTGCCAGATCACAGAGGAAGAAGGTCCATAAATTTGGGACATGTTCTTTGATGGAGCTTGCTCTAAGGAAGCTGCAGGGGCAGATGTAGTTCTTGTGTCCCCCACACAAGAATGCATTCATTTATCTTTCAAGTTAATTTTTCAGGTCAAAAATAACATAGCAGAGTATGATGCCTTGATATTGGGCTTAAACGCTAGTAAAGAAATGGGCATCAAAGATTTGAAGGTGTTTGGAGATGCGGACCTTATCATTTAGTAGGTGAAAGAAAATTTCCAAGTAAAGCATCCAAGGCTGAAAGCATACAAAGATTAGGTATGGAAGCTCAAGGGTTCTTTTAATAGTTTCAGCATTTCTTACATCCTTGGAATGAAGAACCAGCTTGATAATTCACTTGTTGTGTCTGCTAGCACGTTTATTCCTCCTTTGCCTCCTAAATTGACTTATGAAGTTAAGGTGAAATATAGGCCATCTCTGCCTGAAAATGTCAAATACTGGAAAGTTTTTGAAGATGATGAAGAAATTAATAGGTTTTTACAAGTCATTGATGAATCTTCTGAAATTCACATTGACCAAGAAAATGAAACCATTGAATAATGCAACTAGTCCAAGCTAAAGGACAAGATTGGCTAGGATAGCATTGTTCAGCTACCTAGTAACCATATACCCAAAGGATTGGTGCTCCTAGAGAAGTTGTTTGATCATAATGATGTACCTTATAAGCCTGCCAAAAAAGAAAATGAGTCTGCAGTTCATAGACATAATGTAGGGAGTCCAACCCATCCAAAGTACATAAATCTATCCACTCATTTGTCTTCTACCCAAAGTTCCGAGTATTGCACCCTGATGAAACAATTTGATGATATTTTTGCTTTGGGATTACAGTGATCTTAGGACCTATGACACCAACATCATTCAGCATAAGATTCCACTAGAGAAGAACACCATCCCTTTTAAGCAGAAATTAAGACCTATCAGCCCTCTCTCATTGCCGTTGATTGAAAAGGAAATGAAGAAGCTGTTGGATGCCAAGATCATAGTTCCCCTAAGGTATTCAAAGTGGATAGCTAACCTTGTGGTAGTGAGAAACAAGAATGGAGAAGTCAAGCTTTGTGTTGACTTCAGGAATCTGAACAAATGCTCTAAAAAAGACAACTACCCCCTGCCTAAGATGGAACACTTGCTACAAAAAGTTTTAGGGGCTAGAGTCATGTCTTTCTTAGATGGATTTTTAGGTTACAATCAGATTTTTGTACATCCAGAAGATCAGGAAAATACTGCCTTCACTACTCCTTTTGGCACTTTCATGTACTCCAAGATGCCTTTTCGACTGATGAATGCTGGGGCTACTTTTTAGAGGGCCATGGACATAGCATTTGTGGGAGAGAAGGACAAGTTTGTCCTTATTTACCTTGATGACATAAAAGTCTTTTCCAGCAGTCACAAGGACCATTTGCAGCATTTGAAGAAGGTGTTTGTAAAGTGCAGACGGTTTGGAATTTCTGTGAACCCAAAGAAGTCACAGTTTTCTCTAGAAGAAGGCAAACTTTTGGGACATATTGTTTCTTCTGAAGGTGTGAAGATCGACCCAACAAGATTTCAAGAAATTCAGACACTGTCCATCCCAAGGTCAAAAAGGGACATTCAATCTTTCCTAGGTAAGATTAACTTTGTCAGGAGGTTTATTCCAAACTTTGCAGATCTAGTGAAGCACATCACTTCCATGTTGATGAAAGGATCAGAAATAAAATGGACAGATGGTGCAAGAAGCTCTTTTGAAGCCATCAAACAAGCTATCATGGAAGCTCCCACTCTAATCAGTCCAGATTATACCAAGGAGTTTTATATATTCTCTTTTTCCTCTTATGATACACTTGCAACAATTCTATTACAGAAAAATGATGAAAGTGTAGAGCACCCTGTGGTTTTTTTCAGCAAAAATCTGAGGGATGCTGAACTAAGGTATGACCTTATTGAAAAACAAGCTTATGCTCTCATAAAATCTTTAAAGGCATTCAGAATCTATATTCTTCATTCCAAAGAAGTTGTGTATGTACCTTCAGCCTCAGTAAAAGATGTCCTAACTCAACCAGATATTGATGGAAAGAGAGCTAAATGGATTCCAAAATTCATAGAGTTCAACATAGAGGTGAATCCCACCAAGCTTGTCAAAGGCCAGGGTTTGGCTAAGCTTATGGCTAAGGAAAATTGCAGTTTGTTAGACATCAATTGCATGGGTTCAAATTTAGGTGGTGAGTGGACAGAGGAAGTAGCAGAAGAGCAAGAGCAGAATCAGTCTTTTGCTGAAAATCTAGCCACCTGTGAATGGTATTCCATTATTGTTCATTTTTTGCAGAAGCTAGAAGTCCCTCCAGGGCATAGCTCAAGTCAAGCTTGGGCCATTAAGCTCAGATCAACCAAATTCTGCATTAATAAAAACCTGCTTTATTAGAAAGACCCATCAGGGATCCTCTTGAGATGTCTAGACAAAGGACAATCTATGGAAGTCATGCACCAGTTCCATTCTAGCATCTGTGGAGGGCATCATTATTGGAAAACCAAAACCGACAAGATCCTAAGAGCTGGGTATTATTGGCCTACTCTATTCTCTGATGTGTTTTCTTTTGTGAAGTCTTGTGACAAATGTCAGAGGTTTGCAAGAAGACAACAACTAAAATCTCTGCCCTTGAAGCCAGTACACGCCAATGGTCCCTTCTAGCAGTGGGGCTTGGACTTCATAGGTGAGATCAATCCACATTCCAGTGGCCATCACAAATGGATCTTAGTAGCCACAGATTATTTCACCAAATGGATTGAGACTATACCCACTAAAAATGCTAATCACCAGGTTATCATAACGTTCTTGAATGAGAATATTTTCACTAGATTTAGTTGCCCAACCAAACTAGTCACTGATAATGCAGCAACTTTCAGGGCAGAAGAATTGGTGGACATGTGTGAATCCATGGGCATTCGATTGGTGCATTCTACCTCATATTATCCTCAAGGAAATGGCCTGGCAGAATCATCTAACAAGATTCTTGTAAAGATAATCAAAAAACTGTTGGAGGACAACAAAAAGAACTGGGATTCCAAGTTGAAGTTTACACTGTGGGCTGAAAAAATTACCAACAAGAAGTCCATAGGAAATTCTCCATTTAAGCTCGTTTATGGCGCTGATGTTGTTTTTCCTATCTAGTTGATTCTCCCTGTGGCCAAATTCTTGCAAGAAGAGCATGATGAAGAGAATGACATGGTGAGGATAATGAATAACTTGGTTGAATTATAGCAGATCAGAAAACAACTGGTTGAGAAGTCAAGAATTCATCAGAAGAAGATCAAAGAAACCTTTGATAGAAAGGAAAAAATGGACAACTTTCACGTTGGTGACTGGGTTATCAAATGGGATGCATTGAAGGAAAAGAAGGGAAACCATGGTAAATTTGATGCCTTATGGACATGACCATTTGTCATTGCTCAAGTTTAGATGAACAATATTTTCATTTTGCACAATTTGGAAGGGGAGGGTGTTTTTGATGGCCTAGTGAATGGGCAGTTTTTGAAACTTTACTTCATATGAGGCTTTAAGTTCTTAATATTGTAATAGGTTTTTTCAGTTTTTGTTTTCTATGAAAATAAACTCCATGCCCAATGGAACACTAGGAGATAAGTTTGTTTTGGTTGTTACTGGAAAGGCAGTGTTCTACAGTTCTTGAAACCTCACAGGGAGGCTTTCATCCCTAGAAGGAGCCAGTGTTATCCCTGAGGTACACTGATGCTATTTTAACAGAAATATCCCCTATTTTAGCTTCGATGGTCCATGTCTCCTCTTGCTCCGCTTTGGCCATAAGCCGAACTTCAAAATTATACACCCACACTAATAAATATCGGCGGGTCTGCCCTCGGTTCATCTCCTTTCTACTGCGCTCTCCATTCTCCAATCCTCATTGTCGATCTTCCCACTGATCTAACGGTCCACACTTCATCTGACTAACGATTTACTCTCACCCGCTCCGACCAATCACCACTGTTAGATCATTTTTCTCTAGATCTAACGGCTATCACGCATATCACTCGAGCAACAAGAGAGAGGATACCCACCCGATAAAGCGGTTTTCTCTCTCTCCTTTGCTGCTACGGCGCCCGATGAATGGAATCGGGCGGGCTCTGACCTTTACCACTTACTTCATGATGACTGCCCGATATAAACCATATTCCACTTGAGTAAACCGCTCTCCGGCATTATCCTTCGAGCACCTCCTCTGCCTGATAGTCGTTCGATCTACCCATTTGAGATCTGACGGCTTGGACTTATTTTTCTCCCGCCATGACTTCAAGCCTTCGGCGATTGATCTCCTCCACCCATTCCTCCTGATCCAATGGCCCCTGTACCCCACTTCCAACCAATCACCTAGGGAGGAAATTTGTTGGCTTTGTCAGTGTTTTTGACAGTCAGACAGTTGAACTGAAATAACAAAATGCATGGCCGAAAGGGAAAAAAACAACAGCATGATGCAGCCGAACCACCAGAAATGATCATGGAATGTGCTGGCACGAGTGAACTACCTAACAGTGCGGCGAAATTACCAAAATTTGATTACCGTGCTTGCTAGAAATAGAGCTCTCTGAGCTCATGTTTGTCTAGTTATGACATCAAGTAGTTAGAAGACAGAGGGGACATATTAAGACATCTCGAGCTTTAGAGAGTTCAAGAGCATTGTAAAAAGCCTATAAATGGCCGAAATTTTGAAGGAATAGACGTTCAACTTTTGGAGACTATGGATACTCTGTTCCTCCCAGCGTCTCATCTTCAATCCAGTAATACAAGCGTCTTTTGCTGTTTCATGTTCAATTACTATCTTCTCCTCTGTTCTAAGCTTGCACTTGAATAGGTTATTCATGTTTTCTTCTCTGTCTAATGCTAGATAATTGTCATCTTATCTCTGCGTTGATAAATTAGATTTGCAAGTTTCATTTAATTTCTATAGCTAGCCCTTCATATGTGTTTATGTTTGTATATGCCGGTACAATGAGGATTCTCCATATTTTCATTGAATCTATGATGCGGGAGCATAAAGACCATGAAAAGGGGGGTGTGATAATTTTAGTATTTTGTTATTTTAATAAAGCAGATTATGTAAATATTCCTTTATAAATAAAAGGATATGGGGGGAAATAGTTTAGGAGAAAAACTTGGGATAGAATTCTATGTTTTTCAGTTAAAATTAGGATAAGAGGGAGAATAAAGCTTCATGCTTTAAATCATTATGGGAAAAAGGGAAAAGCTGGCTTTTGTAAAAGATAAGGATAAAAATGACTATTTTGATCATAAAACAAAAAGAAAAAAATTTAGGAAAGAGCGCCTTGAGCATATTTTTAAAGAAGAAACCTATGCGCTCTGGAGAAGACAATTCTGTCCTCTGTAATGTACATATTCAAAAAAAAACGTGGAATAAAATTATGTGTGTGTGTTGAAATGATTTGTTTTGTCCCTCATGCGCCTTCATGGTGCATTGATAATTGAATTCGTTCTCTTCATAATGATTTACAGCTTAAATGATAGTTGCGCATGCCTCTGGTTCTCCAAGGTTATTACCTCTGTTTTATAATTGAATGATTTACCTGCGGATTATCGTCATTGTTTAGATACCGGCGCCGAGACTGTGGAACTGTCGGTAGTTATGTTCTGCGTTCAATTTGATGGTTGAAGCACATGCAAAGCGTTATGGAACCGGCGTATACATAGCTGTCTATTAATCCTTGGGGTCGTGCGTTCCCATCCTATTACAACCGGAGCTGTCCCATATGAATTGGTGTGGTCCCATATCTATTGATCGGTTTATGTTTTGCGTTAACTATTTGCTGGAGTTGTATGCATATAATGCGGGTTTGCTGTAGTATTAACAATATAAATTTATAATGGAAGCGTAGTTGTAAAGGTAAAGCGTATGGGAGGCCGGTTGTCTTAAGAAGTTGCAGCTGTTAAATTTAATTGATGACCGATTCTGTAATACACATATCTGTCCGGGTAATATCGATTGCTGCGAGGCATATCGATTCTGTGCGTTGGCTTATTGTTGGATAATTTAGAGAAGAGCATTTATATGCAGTGACTTGTTAATGACTGATGCGCCCAGGATAAGAGAGACAGAAATTGACCAAGCAATAGAAGAATTATCTGAACGACTAGAGAGACTGTCATTAAAGCCTGCTTCCCCACCATCATTAGTGGTATCAGAGCCAACGACTGACATTGAATTGAATCTCAGGAGCAGAAGAAGGATGGCCTTCAGAGTTGGAAGAGGACGAGGACGTGGTGGAAGAGGACGACCTGCTGCCAATGCTGAATTATTTGAATCAATGGAGGAGCTGCGAGCTAGAGTGGATGCTTTAACTACAGGTCGAAATATAGATGATGGAGATGTCAGTGAGCCTGAAGTTGAAGCTGCTGAAGAGGAGGAAGCTGTACAGGTTACTCCTGAGATGAGATTCTTCCAGTCAGTGTTAAAATCCACAGCCAGGCCATGGAACCAATTAGTACCAGTATATCAAGGAGGATTGAATCCAGAAGAATTGATCGACTGGATCAACAACATGGAGAAATTCTTTGATTACGAAGAAACAGAAGATGAGAAGAAAGTTAAGTTTGATGTCACCAAGTTAAAGGGCCATGCAGCACTTTGGTGGGATGGTGTGCAGGTGGAAAGGAAGAGACTTGGTAAGCAGCCAATCAAGAACTGGAGCCGAATGGTAGCAAAGTTAAGAGGTAAGTTCTTGCCTAGTAATTATCAGCAAACATTGTTTAGACAAATGCAAAATCTTAGACAGAGAGCTTTAACAGTGAAAGAGTATACAAAAGAGTTTTATAAAATAAGCATAAGAGCTGGTGAAGCCCAAGACATAGATGAGAAGGTGGATAGATACATGAATGGCCTCAGAATGGACATTCAAGATGAGATCAGTTTGTTGTCTCCTAAAACAGTAGAGGAAGCTTATCAGCTAGTGCTGAAAGCTGAGGAAAAACTCATCAGGAAGCAGTCTGCCAGAGGGAAAGAGACTTTCAGAGGGAAAGGAAGTCAAGGTGGTAGAGGAGGATCTACAACACCTAAATAAGGAGCTAGCAGTAGCTCAACCCCGCATGCACCCAGAGAAGGTGATGCAAGAGGCAGAGGGAGTTTTTCCAGAGGAAGAGGAGGCAGAGGAGGAGGCAGAGAGATAAGATGTTACAGATGTAACAAGCTAGGACACAAAGATTTTGAGTGCCCAGAGAATGCAGACATAAAGCAAAGGAATGCAATTGTTGCTTCAGCTGAAGAAGAAGCACCAGCGGTAGCGGTAACAGAAGAAGAAGATGCACCAGAAAGAGGAGAATCTCTGGTGGTTAATAAAGTCTTACTTAAGCCAATGAAGGAAGTGGCTACTGAACCGCCACAAAGGAAAGCTTTATTCAGGATAGTGTGCAAATTCCAAGGGAAATGTTGCCAGATGGTTATTGATAGTGGCAGTACTGACAATTTGGTCTCTACAGATGTAGTGGAGAAATTGAAGCTGAAGACAATGAAGCATCCAACACCGTATAAGGTGTCATGGTTACAAAAGGGACATCAACTGTTGGTAAGTGAACAGTGTGAGGTGGAATTTCAAGTGGGCAAGTACAAAGACAAAATTGTTTGTGATGTGATGCCTATGGACGTGTGTCACATATTGCTTGGAAGGCCTTGGCAATATGACAGAGGAGCCATGCATGATGGAAAGAGAAACACCTACAAGTTTGGGAAGGATGGCATCAATCATACATTGTTGCCTCTGCAAGAAGAAGATGAGTCGGGACAGAAGACTAATTCAAGAACTCTGTTACTTGGAAAAAAGGAATACCTGGAGCAGATGATAAGGGCTGAGGAGGATATGCAATCTCGTGAAGCTGTTACAGCACAAGAAGAAGTTCTTATGGATGCAGAAGAAGTAGATCAGTCTGTAGCACGGATAAGTGAAGCAACAGTTGAAACTGTTGAACTCTGTGATTTTCAAACTGACAGTTTGTGTGTGAATGCAGGGACTGTAAGTGATGATGAAATGCTGCAACAGTGCTATAAGGAAATTGCATTCTTAGAGTACTGGTTGGAGAATCCAAGATATGACAGAGAGATTGCAAGTGAAAAAGTTCAATACAAGGGACAAGAGCAAGAAAGCATCATGGATAGTGTCAAGAATTCGGATCAGCATGCTGATATGCTGGCAGAAGAGAAGGACAAAACAGAGCAACCACTTGAATTATTGCCAAAAGAAGATAAGGCACAACAGCCTTATGTTTTTAATTTTAACAAATGTTTTGTGAGTGCAGGTGATGAAGAAGACAATCCATCACTTGGAATGGTCTTAAGGGAAGAAGAACTGTTGCAGAATGAGGATAAGACAGTTGTGCAGAAACTTGTTTCCATGGGTGACAATAAAGAGCTGGCTTGCTTAAATAGCCAAGAGAGAACTGCTACAATGTTAGAAGATGAGGCTACAATGTTTGAAGACCTTGCTTTGATTGGAAAAATCAATCAAGATGATGTTGGACAATTACTAAAGATTGTCAAAGAAGGTGGTGAGCCAAAGAATGTTGCAGAGGGTCAGGAAGTTTGGGAGGCAGCAACATCTATAATGAAAGCTAGAGCAGTTATGGCGATAGTTGAGACAACATTGACAGCAGCAGAAGAGGCACTGAAGCCTTATGGTTTTTATTTTAAAAATTGTTCTATGAATGCAGGTATTGTTGCCGGTGCTGAGAAACATTTGACTCAGCTGAACAGTCAATTGAAGGGAAAAGAAGTTCTCTGTTCCAGAAGACAAGAGGGTGTGGATGATCGGGTGGCTGTCAGAACAGAGACCAGCATAGAGGCAAGAAGTCAGCAGGCAGCAAGAAATCAACAGCTGGGAGATTTATTGGACCAAGAGATTGAAAACATCAGAAAACTGATGACGATAGTATCCTTGAAGAGGCCAACAGCAGTAAAACAAAGGAGAAGCAGCGAAAGAAAGATAGCAGAAGGTTATGAAGGCTTAGTCAGTGCGGCGATGCAGCATAAAGTGTGGAGACCTGGAGAAGAACAACAACATCAATGACAAGTGGAAAATGGCAGCACAAGATATGGGATCCAGGGAACCATAGATCTGAACACATGATCAGGAGATCATGAAATTTTTCTACCTTGGGAGTCTGATGCGGGAGCATCAAGACCATGAAAAGGGGGGTGTGATAATTTTAGTATTTTGTTATTTTAATAAAGAAGATTATGTAAATATTCCTTTATAAATAAAAGGATATGGGGGGAAATAGTTTAGGAGAAAAACTTGGGATAGAATTTCTATGTTTTTCAGTTAAAATTAGGATAAGAGGGAGAATAAAGCTTCATGCTTTAAATCATTATGGGAAAAAGGGAAAAGCTGGCTTTTGTAAAAGATAAGGATAAAAATGACTATTTTGATCATAAAACAAAAAGCAAAAAATTTAGGAAAGAGCGCCTTGAGCATATTTTTAAAGAAGAAACCTATGCGCTCTGGAGAAGACAATTCTGTCCTCTGTAATGTACATATTCAAAAAAAAAAAAAACCGTGGAATAAAATTATGTGTGTGTGTTGAAATTATTTGTTTTGTCCCTCATGCGCCTTCATGGTGCATTGATAATTGAATTCGTTCTCTTCATAATGATTTACAGCTTAAATGATAGTTGCGCATGCCTCTGGTTCTCCAAGGTTATTACCTCTGTTTTATAATTGAATGATTTACCTGCGGATTATCATCATTGTTTAGATACCGGCGCCGAGACTGTGGAACTATCGGTAGTTATGTTCTGCGTTCAATTTGATGGTTGAAGCACATGCAAAGCGTTATGGAACCGGCGTATACATAGCTGTCTATTAATCCTTGGGGTTGTGCATTCCCATCCTACTACAACCGGAGCTGTCCCATATGAATTGGCGTGGTCCCATATCTATTGATCGGTTTATGTTCTGCGTTAACTATTTGCTGGATTTGTATGCATATAATGTGGGTTTGTTGTAGTATTAACAATATAACTTTATAATGGAAGCGTAGTTGTAAAGGTAAAGCGTATGGGAGGCCGGGTGTCTTAAGAAGTTGCAGCTGTTAAATTTAATTGATGACTGATTCTGTAATACGCATATCTGTCCGGGTAATATCGATTGCTGCGAGGCATATCGATTCTGTGCATTGGCTTATTGTTGGAGAATTTAGAGAAGAGCATTTATATGCAGTGACTTGTTAATGACTGATGCGCCCAGGATAAGAGAGACAGAAATTGACCAAGCAATAGAAGAATTATCTGAACGACTAGAGAGACTGTCATTGAAGCCTGCTTCCCCACCATAAATCTATAAACTATTGAGAATTAGTGGTCGAAAGCCTTGTCAAGCTAAGGGTGTTCATGCATGTATTGAGTGAAAACAGAGTTGAAGCAGTCATCTGACTTGATCCAAACCCCAATCCATTCCAATAGTTCATAGAACGATATTGAAGATTTATATGTTACCAGGCATCTCCGAGCTACAACCTAGGAGAGTTTTCTGGAGTGCTAACAGGTACTAAAGTTGATATCCAGGGTTGGTATTTTCTTTCACACTCCTCATGCTATCATAATCTTCCTTTCTTCAACCTCAACACGTCCCTCAAAGAATTGTTCACTGAGAACACTTTTTGGGGTTATTTAAGGCCATTGTGTGCATTGGTTTTTTGTGCAAGATGGGCCCTTGAAGGGTACTAGGATTGAAAAATGTCTCATACAACCTTAATTTACCCTCCATTCCCTTTCCCTTCCTTCATATTTCCTTTTCCACCCTTAATATGCTCACAAATTTAATCCTGTAGCAAAACAGGGCAATCCTGTAGCACTCTATCCCGATCATGTAGCACTACAAAAAAAGCCTCCAAATGCATTCTGATTTTCCCCACAACACTCCTCACCACTTGTAGGCACTGCATAATGATCATATGACCATAAAATGAATAAAATGGATTCATTAACATAGTAGGAACTTTGCTTTGGTTAATAAAGTAGATAGACAGTCATTCCCAACAATCCTATAACGATGCAATAGTAATTTTATGTTATTTTTTATCACATGTTAACAAGGGTATCTTTCAGTGATTCTACTTGTATTGAGTCACAAAAAAATTCTAATTAATAATAAAATTTACCCCAAATCATTTTCACTTGATCAAGTTACGCAGTTGGTAGGTTAACTAGCTCACTAATTCTAGAATTATTGGTTTTCAGAGTAGTAATTTTATGCTAATTTTGATCCAGGTGGATGTTCATGGCCACCCACCTATGAAATCTGGACCCCCGCAACTGTCTCTTTCATCTTTTCAGTTTCCTTAATTGTAGCACAATTTACTATTTTTAGCAGTTTTTTCGAGTCCTGAACTTCTAGAGCCATTCTGAGGCCCTAAACGACGTTTTTTGGGAAATCTAGGGGCAACATGAGTCCATGGATTGATGTTTCCCTTCCCAAAGTTGTAGTTCTCAGATAGATATTTCTAATGAGCTATTGTACGCATCAAACGGAGCTCGTATGCCAAAGTTACGACCCCAAGAAATTGATGTACCAATTTACCCAAATGGGGCCCACAATTTGGCGTTTCATCTTCTGGGGTTAGGTTTTGGGATGTGAAGGATTTTCCATTATTTATCAACAATAAATAGACCTTCGAGCCTCATTGTAACACAGTTCAAAGGCATGTAGCCGCCACATCTCTTCTCAGAGATAAGCTACCATCACCCTAGCTAGTTTCTTTCCATTTCTATTTGTAAGCATATTTCAGTATTTTACAGTAATGAAATGAAGTATTATTTCCACTGCATATCTGTATTTATGGTTACCTCTGTAATTTATTGCGTTCCTATTTAAATCTGGATCAGTGGTATTAGAGCGGTCTGCTTTTTCTCTGTTTTTCTTTGCATGTCCCCAACGAGGTCGGGATATAAGGAGTTAGGGCTTGAACTGGCCGAACCTTTGCAAGACCAACCTCGCAAATCCCAACAGCCTGCCATGGTGGATGAGAAGAAAGATGAGGGGGCAGGAGATCCTATCAAAATCTTGCTTGAAGAAACCCTTGAGTGACAAAGGAACACGATGATGGACAACTTTGCGCAGATCCTTCGGCTACCCAGAGGTGACACATCGGCTTCCAACAGTTACTCTTGAAACACCACACTGTTTAAGGTACAAGTTAATTTTGAAATCCCCATATTTGAGGGTCAAATAGATGCAGATGCCGTAGATAAATGGTTAAATCTGCTAGATGGGTAATTTTATGTTCATGAATTTTTGAGTCGGGGAAAAGATTATTTTCACTCTTCTCAAAGCAGCCCCCCAAGTTAAGGACTGGTGGGAAACCTACTGCGAGTAGAAGAATGAAAGTACAGGCTCACTATTTTCAGCCACACCCACTTGGGATTCATTCCGGGATGCCATCAAGGAGCAGTAATACCTTATCAAAAGCTATAAGGATAAATACATAAAATGGACCACACTGCGACAGGGAAGGGACCAAGATGTGCTGGAATTCACAAACATTTTTCATACCCTTCGCACACAGTTGGGTATCAAGGACTCTGAGCTGCATTTGGTACTCAAATACCGTAGCTGCCTACACAGATACATCCAGGAAGAGATGGAGTTCCTAAACATCTCCTCAATCGGCATAGCATACCGATATGCTGTCAAAATCGAGCAGAAGTTCAAATAGAAGAAGCGAGACTTTGAATCTGCAAATCTAAAGACCAAAGGACAAAGCCGAGGCGAGGTGACCCAAGACAACCGGTCGAAGTCGCAAGAAAAGAACAACACCACGAAGTTGAAGAAGGATAAGGGAAAGTGATGTGAGTTCCACAAGAGTCCCACTCATAACACAAGCGAGTGTCGGACCAAGCAGTAGTTGGTGGCCGAGTTGAAGGCTTCAGAATCAGATGCATGTACCGACCCTGAGGCAGAACCTGACAAGGGGAATGGCAAAGGGAAGTAGATCATTGATGCGGAGCCTAGTGCCACTATTGCCACCGCCAAGATCCAGAAGAATGAGCCTGAAGATCCAGAGGAGGGGGAGCATCTTTTCCACTCATAGATGTGGGTGAAGGGTTCGCCGTTGCAATTCATTATCGACAATGGTAGCCAAAAGAACCTCATTTCAGCAGAGGTCGTGAAACGGTTGTGCCTACTGACTACACCACACCTACAACCATATAGTATCGGGTGGCTTCATGAAGGACAAGATCTCAAAGTTCGCTAGCAGTGTTGCCTTCCCTACATCATCAAGCCCTTCACAGATGAGGTATTGTGTGATGTTACACCTTTGGATGTTTGTGATGTACTATTAGGCCAACCATACTTGTGGAGGTGACATGCTGTGTATGAGTTAAGGCCTCAAGCTGTCATTATTTCTTTGGATAATTCATTATACAGGATACCGGAGGTAGCCCCACCTACCGCCACCTCTTTGATCTCTACGAAGAAAGGAAGCAAGCTTATCTCCCAGACTAGGAAATTCATTTTCTATTTGATTCGCTCCCAAAGTAAGGGGAAGTTCGTCACCACATCCATGACCCCTGTGAAGGGTTCCTCCACGCAGCAGCAGCAAAAGAATACGGTCAGGATAGAACACAGGAACAACTTCTCCTCACCCACAGGGGTACCACAGAAGCTTCAGGTGGGCAACAAAGTCTAGTTGCATATGCAAAAAGAACGCCTTACAAGAGCCCATCATAAGCTCTGACCACGCCGACATGGCGCTTACACCATTACCAAGGCTACTAGAAATAATGCTTTGGAGCATAGCATTCCTCCATTCCTTCGCTTGCACCAAGTGTTCAATGTGTACCGCCCTCAACCATGCTTTCCACCATTACTGGCACATCAGAGATTGCAGAACAGCTCACTACGGACCAAGTTCAGCAGATGGAGGAACTCAACACAATGGGGACCATTGCTTCCTAAGGGGGGAGGAATGATCTAGGTGGATGTTGGTGGCCACCAACCTATCCCATCTAGACCCCCACAACTGTCTCTTTCAGCTTTTCAGTTTCCTTAATTGTAGCACAATTTACTATTTTTAGCAATTTTTTCAAGTCCTGAACTTCTGGAGCCGTTTTGAGGCCCTAAACAACGTTTTTTGGGAAAGCTGGGGGTAACATGGGTCCATGGACATATATTGCCCTACCCAAAGTTGTAGTGTTCAGATAGATCTTTCTAACGAGCTATTGTACGCGTCAAACAGAGATCGTATGCCAAAGTTACGACCCCGGGAAATTGATGTACCATTTTACCCAAACGGGGCCCACAATTTGGTGTTTCATCTTCTAGGGTTAGGTTTTGGGATGTGAAGGGCTTTCCATTATTTCTCAACAATAAATAGGCCTTCGAGCCTCATTGTAACACAGTTCAGAGGCATGTAACCGCCACATCTCTTCTCAGAGATAAGCTACCATCGCCCTAGCTGGTTTCTTTCCATTTCTGTTTGTAAGCATATTTCAGTATTTTACAGTAATGAAATGAAGTATTATTTCCATTGCATATTTGTATTTATGGTTATCTTTGTAATTTATTGTATTCATGTTTAAATCCAGATCAAATTTTTGGAAAACGTTAACAAGGGTATTTTTGAGTGATTACACTTGAATTGGAGTAATAGTACATCCTAGTTAATAAAAAAATTACCCCATCTCATTTTCATTTTATTTGTTTGGGAATTTGGAAAGTTAACTCGAGAAATAACAATTGTGTAGAAATCTTGTAGCAATCATGTATTAGTTTGTTTTTGAGAACTTCTTTGCCCAAATTCGATCCAAATTCATGGTAGAACTATATTTATAGCCTATGAATTATGTAAGAACACTTTGGTTGAGCTTAGGCTTAGTTAGGTCATCATTTAGCTCTCACATTACTCGCTTCTTGAATGTTGATTTCTACAATTAGTCTAGATTTACTTTCCAACAAAAGTAGAATAGATTTGCTTATTGTTATTTACCTTTTGCAACTTAGGATTTTTGGCTTACCTAGATCTTTGCTCATTGGAAGTTTTTTCATTGTCTTCTTTCACTTGCATCAAAGGGATTCAGACTAGGAAGAGGAAGGTGCCTACGACACATACAAGGTCAGCACCTTTTAAGTCTATAGGAACCCTTGGTTGATAATTTAAGTTTGTAGCCTTGGGAGTTGCACCATTCTTGTTGTAATATTGAGGCTCATCAATGGATTCACTATGGTGATAGGATAGGCCCCTGGTTATAGTGCATAGTCATGAGGAAGGGTGATAGAGGACCAGTAAGATAGGTGCCAAGAAAATAGTGCTAAATTTCTCTTGAACCAATTATAAAGATGAACGTAGTTAATAAAAATTAGTGTTCATGAATGTGAAAACACAAAAGTTTAGAACGTAAGTAGGGGTGGAGAGAGATCTAATCTATGTAAGAGATTTTTTAGTGATGGTGTAAAGAGTAACATAATAGAAGTATCAATATTAAACCTTACACAAAGTTCAAATAAAGACTTTGCATATGTTTGTGTGATTGAATTCGTAGAAATTATATCTAAGCTAGAGAATAAGAGATGTAGAACATAGATAGAGTTGGAAGCCATCACAAAGAATTCTTATTGTTTAAAGAATCTTAAAGGATTGTTGTATGGAGTCTTTATAGAAGTAATTAAGTGCAAATCTAAATTGATGAACCAATTACGAAGGGCTAGTAAAGAAATGTTGTTCAGAGAAAATTAAAGAGGGAATAGAAGAGATCTTGTGAAAGAAAAAATTGAATTTGAGATTAAGAATTTAGTGTAAGGAAGAATTAAAGAATGTTCCTTTAAATCTAGTCTAAAAATGTGATGAAAAATAGATCTAGGAGGTAAAAGACATTGGTTCAATAGATCTAAAAAGGATTAGTGCCTCCATGAAATTGGTGCTTGCAAATCTGAGGGGGTTTTTGCCTCTATCAAGTTGCTTCTTTCAAACTTAGGTGGATTATTGTCTCTTGCAAGTTGTTGCTTACAAAATTGGGGGGGCTGGTGTCTCCTACAGGTTGGTGCTTGCAAACTAAGGGGGATTGGTGTCTCCTATAGGTTAGTGCTTATAAACTAGTGGGTATTGGTGTTTTAAGCAAGTAGTTTCCTACAAAGATAAGGGGATTGGTGTATCTTGTAGGTTGGTTCCTACAAGGACTGATGTAATTGAATTTGGTTCTCTCAAATACATCTAATCAAAACAAGTTTTGCAGTTTTCTCCTAGATGGGTTTCCATATATGTCATGTGTTCATTGTTTGTGTATATTGATTAACGAATGGTTGTTTCTAATAGTTGTTTAAAATAAAAAAACGTATGGTATTGATTCTCCCTCCTCATTTTTGATACAATATTAATTCCAACAAATATATGATTTTTTATGGCTATAATGTGGTATGCTAATACAAGATACGGAAACAATATGAGGAGTAAGGAAATTTGGAAATTCATGAAGACTACATTTCCAAATTCAAAGGATGATTAGTAAAATTTTATCATCTATTTGAAGAAGGATGAGGTTATAGTAGTCATAGTGACCTACATCTCTAGGAGTATTCACTTCCATACAAATTAGAATTGATTTTCCTAATTATGTCAGGAAGAAGTTGTAGACTCTATGTGTTAAGACCAATAAAAATCATGTTATGCATATTTAAGAAAGAGTTGATATCTCTTGATCTTTTCTCGTTCAAAAAGTTGAATATTATTTGGCTCAGGTGAAGGAGCTACAATTAAAATTGGTGTATGTGGAACATGTTTTCCAAAGAAAAAGAGTTAGTTCATAAAACTAATCTTGATAAATTTGAAGACATCCTATAATGCTTTTGGCATTTTATATTAATTGGATGTCCATAAAAGAAAATGGAAATGATCATCTTAACTCCTTTTGTGCCTTGTTAATCTTGAACTTAAGAAACAATCCCATTCAATGAAATGAAAAGGTTAACACAACTGGAGAGAATGAAGTTAAGCAGGAAATCAAAAGAAATAATAGTATTACGTCAACCATGTTGTTATGAAGAAGAATGATGATTAAGCATTAACTAATAAAAGTAGGATGATGACGACCTATTATTGTTGTAGAAATTTAGGATAAATGGAGAAGACTTGTTGAAATAATATTGACTATCCTATAGCACTAAACTTCAAAAAGTAATGCAAGTAACCATATTTTCCCCATTAGTGCTTCTCAACCCTTACATGGTCAAAATTCTAAAAGTGATTGGATATCCAACTCTAGTTGTAGCCACCACAAGGTCAACTATATTCTCCCTTTTCCTATTTTTGATGATTGTTTTCCTACTATTGTTGGTTGTGTTAAAATTAAATGTTAAAATGATGTGAAAGCTTAATTATATCATATACATTGTTCAATTCCCAAATTGTTAATTTATAGGTCTCAACTAAGTCAAACTGGTTTTCCTGAATTTAAGCATAAATTATATGAGTTTTACAAATTTTCCCAAAATATATCTAGCAAAAAATACAACCATAGCAAAGATTTATGACTAGAATAGTATTTAGCTTGAAAGACTTAGACATCTAAATTTTTGAATTATGAAGAAAATGTAAAACGTGACAAGGTGGTTGGAGTAATTAGGGTTGATTTTTATAATGTTTTATGTGAATAATATGTTGTAGGAATGCATAACTAAGTTATATTTGAAATAGGAAAGTATTCGAGAGCTAAGGTATTGAGGATGACCTACATTCCATGAGAAAACCATGACCAATAGGTGCTATATATGTTTTGATTTTCATGGATTTATTTTTAGGTACACTTAGGTATATTTCTTGAAGAATAATAATTTGGGATATTGGAAGCATAACCAAGTCATATTTGAAATAGGGAAATATTGGAGACCTAAGATCTACCTGCAAACTTATCCAGGGTGTCTTACATTCGATGAACAAACCATGACCAATAGTTGTAGGATATGTTTTTATTTTCATGGATTTATTTTTAGGTATACTTAGGTAGATTTCTTGAAGAATAATAATTTGGGATAGTGGTTGAAAAGCAATTAAGTCAACCTATGATATATTTGAGATTAATGATTGGAGGTTAATATGTATGCAAGGATTTGGAGAGCTACTTATCACAACGTGGTATCTACTAGTAGAGATTAGTACCATACATACTTAATAGAATGACATTCCTGAATGGAATAATTATGCGTTTGTCGAAATGGCATAGTGTTCATCTCACTGGACATTGGAGATATTTCTAGGTAAATAATGGGCTTCAAAAAAAAAAAGTGATATCGACATCGACTAAAACAGAACTAGTATCATTCACGATGATGATGTCCACCATAACGGTATATAGTTTTGGACCAAGATAAACTAATTTTTTTTTGTGTTTTGTTTTATCTCCTTATAAGTTTACTCATGTTTCAAGAATTGTGTACTCGTTAAATAAGTAATTAAATTCCATAACCAACGAGTACCTACTCTTACTTTTGATAGACCCAAAGTGAGAGAAATTAGAAATAAATAAAGAAAACATGTTTCTTTCCTTGAGAAACATGTTTTTTTCTTCATTTCCTAAGAAATAAACATGTTTTTTTCCAAATTTTCTCACTTTGGGTCTATCAAAAGTATGTAGGGTGGGTACTTGTTGAACTTGGAATTTAATTCCTCATCCAACGAGTGCCTACATTTAAAATTTGACTAAATCCATAAAGAAATAAAGAAAAAGCACAATTAAAAGTAATCTTTTTTTTCCTTTTAAAAAGTCATAACTCTTTTTTTCAGAGGAACATTTTAGAGTTTGAACAATTTCTAATATTTTAGGAAAAATCCATCCATTGCTAAAACTATCTTTTAAATCTAATCCTAACTAAAGTAGCATGGAACGTGAATCCTCTTTAAAAATGGAATAGGAGAAATCCCTCACCGAGACACCTCAAAATGATTTGATGCATAGTGTGAGATCATATTCTAGATAATAAGACTAAGAATATAGATTCAAATAGTCATCTTATATTATGATGGGCCACTCTAAAGAGTAAAATGCCTATAGATAGTTTGACCTGGTCAAACAATAGAGTATATATAGCAGAGATGTTGTATTTGATGAGAAAACCTTAGACATCACTCTATTTAATTCTTCTTATGTCTTATTGAACATTAATGCACTATAGATTTCACAATTCTTTAAATCAAATGGCCATTACATAAGACCATTCATTAGATAATTGACCCCTATACAAAAATCAATATGCAATAAACCTTTTATAGATTTGATCACAAACTTCAAAACCCTATTTAGTACACTAATAGATATTTTGGTACACGAACTCCTTAAACAAGAAAAAATTGTTTTCTCGATGGATAACTATAACAATTGACGGTACTAGTGCAGGTGTAGGAAATAACAATGACTTAAGGAAGACTAAAAATTGGGAGAAATATGGTACTATTTATCTAATGGCATGTGTCTAGAAGCATGTGATATTTCTATATATATACATGCATAATGCCAACCTAACTAAGTGAATGTTATGGTTGATAAGTTTCATTACTCCATGAAGAATCAAACATGGGACTTAGTTTGACAATAAGGAAGGAATGTGGTGACAAATTTATATGTATACAAGACCAAGTTCACACTAAGGGTGTTGTTGAAAAACACATGACTCATTTGGTAGAAAAGGGTTTTTCTCAACAAAAATGAAACATTATACTGAAACCATTGCCCCTATTTGAAATATGAATTATGTTTCACTAATTATTTTCCTTGTTTCTCATGTTGTATGGGAGGTACATCAAATGGATCTTAAAAGTGATTTTTTCACATTGTAGTTTCACTAAATATATTTATATGGGGTAACTCCTTTGCTTTAAGAAGGATGGAAAAAATAGTTTTTGATGCAAGAAATCGTTGTATCCTTTGAAGAAAGGACATAGGGTAGGGTATAAGAAAAGTTGTTATTTTTTCTCAATCCAGGTTTCAAATATCCAACCAAAGGATATGGTGCGATATTAATTGTTGCATTGTTTCTTGATGATTTGTTCATCATTGGAAGCATTGTTGATTTAATTTTAGATTTGAGGAAACAATTAGCAAATACATTTGAGATAATTGACCTTGGTCTATTGTGTTTAGTTTTGGGCATCCTAGTCTTACAATTGCATGATGGTGGATATTTATTTTTGAACCTAAATATGTACATTGAATCTCCTAGTATTTAGGTTCAAGATGGAATATTCTAAATCATGTGGCACACCTTACTATTGGGGAATGAAGCTAACTAAAGTGTCTTTTTTTCTAAAAGTTGATGTTATTTTCTACAAGTAATTTATTGGTAGCCTCATTTATCTAACCCACCATGGCCATCATCTTTCATTTTTGTGTTAATGTGGCCTCTCATGTCTTTCAATATCCATGGAAACATCATTTGTAGTGGAGAGGATTTCCCATTATATCATGAGCACATATAAATTTTATATAAATAATTTTAGTGCTAGGAACTAGTTAGTTAGTTATATCAACTTGAATTGGGATGGACATGGTGATAGCAAGAAGCCCACATCATTCTATGTCTTTCATCTTGGCTTTGGTCCCATAATTTGGTCATGTAAAATGCACAAGGCAGACTCCCTTTCAACTATCAAAAACAAATATTTTAGCACTACTACTATTGGCATGTAGGTAGTATGGATTCATAATATTTTGGTTGAACTTGGATTTCTAAATGAGGAATGTGATATATTCTATTGTGATCATCAAAGTTCCATCAATATAGTTTCTTAAAGTAAGATGAAGCACGTGGATTTTTATAGTCATATTTAAAACCACTAGTATAAAATGTTGTTTATCTCTTATCTCTTGTAGAATAAATAATCAAATAATCAATATCTTTATAAATATTTTGACAAAAGTCATGTTTGTGAAACTTCAAAATCCAATTGTACTTCAAATAACTATAATTAATTTAAACATTCAATCATTCATCCTAAATGTGATGATCAAATACAAAGCATGGTTCTCTTTATAGGGAAGCTGTTTTTGAGCTATGGATGCCATAGTTGTAAAGAGGACTATTTGATGTGGATTTTCTTTTAATTATCAAAGCAATTTTAATTAAATTTATGGATCTCATCATTGAATCATTTGGTGATATGGATTACTTAACTTTGAAAATAAAATTGAGTTCTCATGGATTTATCTTAACTAAAACTCTATATCCAACTAGTACCTACTTTGCAAACTTTTGATAGACGTAAAGCGAGAGAAATTAGAAATAAATAAAGAAACGTGTTTCTTTCCTTAAGAAGCATGTTTTTCTTCATTTCTTAAAAAAGAAACATTTTTTCTCTTTCTTTTTCCAAGTGCCTATATTTGAAATTTGATAAAAACTACAAAGAGATAAAAAAAAGTACAACAAGAAAAAGTAAACTTATTTTTTCCCTTTAAAAAGTCATAACCCTTATTTTATTATTTTCATGAGGAGGCACATTTAGAGCTCAATGTTTTCTAATATTTCACACATAAGCCATCTACTGCCCCAACTATCTTCTACATATGATCTTAATTAAAGTACTATGGGACATTACTCCTCTTCAAAAAACGGAATAGGAGAAATTCCTCAATGAAACACCTCAAAATGTTTGGATGCATAGTGTGAGTTCATATTCCAGATGTTAAGAGTAAGAAGATAGGTTCAAAGAGTCATATTGTATTATGATGGACCACCCTAAATAGTAGAAGGCCTACATGTTGTTTAATCTAGTAAAAAAATATATTATTTATAGGGGAGATATTGTCTTTAATGAGAAGACCTCACACATTCCTTTATTGAACTATTCTTATGGTTGTTTGTAATAATTCATTGGAGATTTCCTAATTCTCTAGATCAAATGATTATTACATATGACCATTGACTAGATAATTGAACCCTATACAAAAAACACTATGCAATCAACCTTCCATTGAGTTGATCACAAGCTTTAAAATCCTATTTAGTCCATTAATAGATATTTTTGTAAAAGAGCTCCTTCAACATGAGAATTTTGTTTTTGAGATGTGACTGTGACAATTGAAACTACTAGTGTAGATGCAAGAAATATCAACGACTCAAGGAAGAATAAAATTTAGGAGAGATATGGAAGTATTGGTCTAATGACATGTGTCTAGAAGCATGTTGTATTGTTATATATATGTATGCACATGGCCAACCTAAATGGGAGAATTTTGTAGTTAATGAGTATCATAACACCATTTGACCACAAGGAAAGAATGTGGTGACATATCAATACGTATACAAGACCAAGTTCATATATGAAAGGCGCAAAGCTCATTTGGTAGAAAAAGGTTTTTGTTAGCAAGAAGGAACCATTATACTGAAAACGTTTGCCCCTATTTCAAATATGAATTATGTTTGACTAATTCATTTCCTTGTTTCTCATGTTGGATGGGAGGTACATCAAATGGATATTAAATGTTCTTTGTTGCATGGTGGTTTCACTAAAAATATTTATATGGAGTAACTTCCTTCGTTTAAGAAGGATGGAAAACTTATTTATTGATTGAAGGAATTGTTGTATCCTTTGGAACAAGCCCATAGGATAGGATATGAGAAAACGTATTGTTTTCTTGTCAATATTGGTTTCAAATATCTAAACAAAGACTATGGTGAGACATTGATAGTTGCATTGTTTGTTGATGATTTGGTCATCATTGGAAGTATTGCTGATCTAATTTAGGAGTTGAAAAAACAATTAACAAATACATTTTAGATAATTGGCCTTGGTCTTTTGCATTTAGTTTTGGGCATCCTAGTCTTACAATTGTATGATGGTAGATCTTTATTTTTGAACCCAAATATGTATTAAATCTCCTAGTATTAAAATTTAAGATGAAGATTTTGTACCATGTGACACACCTTATTATTAGTGGGGATTAATGCTAACTAAAGTGTGTGTTTCTCCCAAAATAGATGCTACTTTCTACCAGAAAATAGTTGGTAGACACATTTATCTAACTCACAATGAACCTAATAAAGTGTGTGTGGTCTCTCAAATCTTTCAAGTTTTTCTATGAAAAAATATCATGGGCACTTATCAACTTCATAGAGATCATCCCAGTGCTAAGAACTAGTTAATTAGCTATATCGACTTGAATTGAGATGGAGATAGTGATAATAGGAAACCCACATTATGCTACGTCTTTCATCTCGCTCTAGTCTCATAATTCGGTAAAGAAGTCTCCCTTTCAACCATAAAAGTTGAATATTGTGGTATAAGTACTATTGGAATAAAGGTAGTGTAGATTCATAATTTAATTGGGTAAAGAAGTCTCCCTTTCAGCCATAAAAGTTGAATATTGTGGTATAAGTACTATTGGAATAAAGGTAGTGTAGATTCATGATTTGAATTTCCTCGGTTGAATATTGTGGTATAATTACTATTGGAATAGAGGTAGTGTAGATTCATAATTTGAATTTCCTCACTTGAATATTGTGGTATAAGTACTATTGGAATAGAGGTAGTGTAGATTCATAATTTAAATTTCCTTAGTTGAATATTATGGTATAAGTACTATTGGAATAGAGGTAGTGTAGATTTATAATTTGAATTTCCAATCCTAGGAATTAGCTGATCGTCAAAATGCCATACATATGTTATGATATAAGTACTATTAGAATAGAGGTAGTGTAGATTTATAATTGAATTTTCAATCCGAGGAGTTAGCTCATCATCAAAATGCCATACATATATTTGAAACTCTAGTTACTTAGTGTTTTATCTATTCGATTGCAAAATATGTGATCAAATTACCAATATGATGTGGACTTTCTTTTAACTGCCAAAGCACTTTTAATTATATTTATGGATCTTATCGTCGAATCATTTGTTGATATGAATCACTTAACTTTTGAAAAAAAAAATTGAATTCCCGTGGATTTAACTCAACTACAATGAGAGAGCCGTGTTGTGGATATATACGTTAGACTCAGAGAGCCGTGTTGTGGATATATACGTCAGACTCAATCCTCTAACTATAACAATTTTAAAGAAAAAAATCCAACGCCATCAATACACGACGACCTAGTTAAGCCTAATCTCCTCTACGCAATGTTTGCATATCTGAATGAATATGGTAGGCGAAAACTGGTAAACGATTTTAGCCACCCCCTCCTTCCTTATTTATCAAGTTATTTCCCCTCTCCTTTAAAAATCAAACCTATCACCTTCTCCTTCATTCCCAGACTGGGCAACCAACAATATCGTTCGATCCCTGTAAGAGTCTGGAATTCTGTATTTGGTTCTTGAAAAGTCCTCCATGGCTTTAAGAAAATACAGATCCTTAATAGCAATATTGGCCTTCGTCGCGTTTCTGGCTGGTGCCGGGATCAATGAGGTGGCAGCCCAGTCATCCTCCGTTTGTTCCAGTCCATCAGTCGATTTGACGCCATGCCTAAATATCATCACGGGAAGCAGCAATGGCGTGCCCACAGGCAGTCCAAGTAAGGAGTGCTGTGCTGCAGTTGAAACGGCCGCCGACGGCGGAGTTGGTTGTTTTTGCCAGCTCGTTACCACCAGCAATCCTATAGGGTTAATTAACCGGAGTTTGGTCCTCAATATTCCTGGGTTATGTAGAATCAAAACACAGCCTCTCGACCAATGCGAAGGTAAGGCTATTAGGTTCGAACCTCTGACCTCTTGCGAATATGAATAAAACACATGGCGGTCTAAACTTTGTGTTGTTTTGAAAAAAAATTCAGCATATGCGGGCGTTCCCTTCACGGCCCCGACCGCTTCTCCAGGTAATACTTTTCCTATGAAAAACTTGGAGCGTTTTGACGTATTAATTTAATTTTTGAATTCAGGTTTCTGCAATTTAATTTTTGAATTCAGGTTTCCGCAGTTCACATTGATTTAAGAGTAAAGTTTTTCACTAAAAATTATATGAAGAGAATTTTTTATCGCGCTCGAATTATCTAATGTGGTTCAGTGCCCCGACAAGATCAGTCACATTAAAAAATTTGAAAGACATCCCCACAAAAATCTCTTATATGATGTCAACAGAGAAAACTTTGCTCTTAATTTAATTTTGACAGGAAGAGCTTTGTGTTTATGCGTTTTATGTTTACAGTTTCGATTCCCGCGCCAGCACCGGCTAAAGATCTCGCACCTTCGAGCTCCTCGGGAGATTCGAAGGCCAAGGCGAGCCCTTCGGAAATTTCTCCGTCGACAGATCTTTCTCCGGCGAGTTCGCCGACCTTGCCGGGTTCGTCCAGTAATCATCCTCCGACGAGTTTGCCCGTCCAGCCAACGTCAGGCGTCGACGTTAACGTCGCTTCTGGAGTTTATTTACCATCAGTTGTCGGAAGTTTTGCCGGGCTGGTTTTGACAAGCATGCTAGTGTGAAAAAAAATGTTTAAACTGAGAAAATGGGGGGATTTATTTTCTAACGATAAATGACATTTTCCATAGTGCTATTTAAACAGGGATATATTATCATATTTTAAAGGGGTTGCATTATGGATGCCAACTATAAAATCTGGTGTATTCTATTATTATCATTACTTATTATGGAATCAGGTTTGACCTATTTTGATGGGACATGTTTTGGGTTTGATTGTTAGCAGCATTCAACTGCAATGTTCTCCCCAAATTTCCACTTCACAAATTTTGTAATTTTTTAGAACCAAGTTTCAAAGGTTAGCATCTCAATCATTGATATGTAGAAAAATATGCAACTAAATTGAAATGGAAAATTGCTTTTACGATATAAATATTTTAGTATTTATTATAAAAAAGATTTAAAAGAAAATAAGATATATAATAAATTTATAAATTAAATTGTTTAAAATCTTTTACCATATTAATTTTTTTATTATTATTAATAAAACTAAATATATAAAATTAAAAATTTGTAAATTTTATAATAATAAAAAAATAAAAAAATTAATAATAATAAAAATTATAAAAAATTAAAAATCTAACTATTATATTCAATATAAATATCTTGTATTACATACACAACTATTTATTAAAAAAATAAAATAAAAATAAAACATTTATAAAAATACATTTTCCTTCTGTTTTAGAGATCATTAAATGGAACCTAAAATGAGACAAACTTGTTGAAACTACAATCACACACACGTTGCAAAAAATTCAATCAACCTCAAGACTAAGTGCATTCGCTTCGTGAATTTATTCCAGTTTTACTGATCATAATTTTATATTATTTATGTTATTTATAGTTATTAAGTTGAAACACTCATTCTATAGTTTAATATGAGAGTCATGTGATTATGCTGAATATAGAATTAAGATATCTTTTTTAAAATAAAATTAAAATATTTTGTAAATAGAAAAGTAATACTAATTATAATAAAAAAATATTAATGAATATGTTTAGTTAATTGTCTATATCTCATAATATAATTTTATGTAATTAGAAGTAAAAAATAATAATAATTAATTGATTTATGACCATATCAATTTCATATACAAAATATCAAAAAAAAATGTTAATGTGGTATATAATAAAATATTCAATGTGGGTTATCATTAAAATATTCAATACTAATTAATATTGACATATACTTAAAAATAGATTTCTATTTGACCTTTTTAAAAACAAAGATTTTTTGTTATATCTAAGTCTTTTGTGATCTATAATGTAGATAGATGTCTTTGGGATAAATCACATTATTAAGATTTGGTGAAATCCTAATAATGTGATTTATCTGAAAAACATCTATCTACAAAAAAAAAGATTATTGAATCGAACAAAAAAACTAACTTATAAATTAAGTTAAACTATATACTCTATATGGCATTGAAAAATACAATTTGAAAAATTACAAATTATAAAAAAAATCAGTTAAAAAAATCTATACTTTTTAATACAAGGAATACTTTAAAAAGATTTTTTATATGCATTGTCTTGAGTGGGCCTAATAGTTAAGAGCATGTGTTTCCTCCTAAGAGGTCACAGGTTCAAAACCAGAGGGGATAGAGTATGTATGCCTTTGTAGACTTGGTCTCACCAACCTTAACCGCCATCATCATCATCACTAATAATATTTTATTGAATGGCTAATTTAATATCATTTATTATTATCTTATTTGATTTACTTTGCCTTTGTTCGCTTTAATTTTGTCTTTGTTGCATGTTAGTTCTTACCGTGAATGATCTCCTTAACCTACCCACCTAGATGGTTTATTCTATTTAAATATGCTTTGATTCTACTATTTGCTTTGATCCTACTATTTCATTCATCTTTTCAATTGGATGGTTCATTGTATTTAAATATGCTTTGAGCCTACTATTTCATTGACTTTTTCAATGGATGATTGTGATGTTTCTCGTGTTGAGTGTGAAATTGTCCTTTCACACAAAACATTTCGAATATCTCAAGCTATAGGTAGGATTGTTACCTTATTTTAAAGGTAACAAGTGAGTTTGAGATCGTTAGATATTGAGGAAAAATTATTTTGGATAATGTTTTTGGGTTTTCTTAACAACTCAAAATTTCACGTTTAAAGCCTAGGTGAGTTTCACTAAGATTTTTAGATATTGAAATTTGAAAATCTATTTTTGATATTGGTTTTTTTAATTTATTTAAATTACAATATTTCAAAATAAATAAATAAAAATAACTTTACAATATAAATTTGGATAAATTTTACATATAATTTTTAAATAATTGAAAAATAATAATAAAAAATAAATTTAATATAAAAAATTTTAGTAAACGTAACGTAAATTAGTTCAAAGAAATTTCAACAATGAATTTATTAAATGAAAAATGAAAATATTTAACTAATTATTTTTAGAAATCTCTATTAAGATGTACCAAGAATATTTTTAGAAGTCTTATATATAAAATTAAATTATAAAAGGAAATTTAGTGCTATATAAACAAAAATAGTATTAAAATATGATCTAAAACACTTAAGTAATATAATTCACATAGTTAAATTTCTAGAAGAGATTCACTAATTAGCATTTAATAAAAATCAAATTTTTTAATAAGTACAAACTAGTATAAGAAAATAAATAGCCTTAAAAGAGACCACAAATCAATATTACTTTATCTTTCCTTGCCATTTTTAAAGATATCCCTATTATCAACAAAACTTTTGGCAAATATAAAATAGTCATTTGAAATAAGTCTCAAAACTTTGTCATGCCTTCCATTAATCTATATCTCTTTTGTACTTTAATCAAATAGAAAATAAAGTCATGACTCATGAGAGATTTTTTGGAGTAAATCACATGATATTTCATTTGTCGACGCGTTTCGAACCAACGAGTGTAGCTCATCGTCAGGACAAGTTGAAGAATCAGATCTAGATTGCTAGTTAAATAGTCAGAGCAGAACATCCAACGACTATAATGAACGACATTAGATCTCAGTTTCAAAGAGACAAGTCTTATCTCTAAAATTTTCTTTTTTTCATGCTCGATGGTTTCAATAGTATATATATATATATATATATATATATATATATATATATATATATATATATATGAATGACAATCTCGATTTTCAATAAGCATATTCATAACAAAAAAATCCCAATACACTATGTATATAATGAACCTTTGAACAAGAAATGAATATAAGGGTGATGTAAAGTGAAATAAATGTATGAATGGAGATACCCAACCGGTTATGAATATATTTGTTGTAGGATTCTTTTTGTCTGCCCAAAAAAATTCATAACAGCCCATTATACCTTTAAAGTTCCAACACAAAGCACCTTTAGAGATAGAGCATAAGTATGATCATTTTACATATAAAATGTTTGCTTACAAGGTCAAGATGAGCTAAAAAAAAAAAAGTAAGCATCTTACTTTCGATGTGGGAATTAGACTTAGAGGACACATTACTCCAACCTAAGCCAAGCTAAATAATTTAACAATAAACCATAGCTACAATGATACTAACAAAATATACACAAGAAAAATTCCATACCTTCAACCCAAGCCAAATTTATTATTGCCAAGATGCTCCATAGCCTTCATAAGGCTCCAAAATCTCTTTACTCAATGGCCAAAGTGACAGAGTAGTTCATAATATCATTAGGTACAAATTTGTGCCTCAACAAGCTCTCAAATAGAGAAAATGAAACCCTACTTTGAGCCCTCACCACTTTAATATAATAGCTAAGTTGGTGGTTTGTGACATTTAATGTAACACCAACCTCATCAAGGATACACACTTGATGTAGGGGATTTTATAAACCTATACACAAACTCTATGGGAACTCAATATCAATCCATAGAGCATAAAACTACTTGTATATAAGTGTAAGAAAAATTAAAGACTAACTAATGCAATGAGGAATTGAGAAACTTTACAGAAGAAACAATAAGGGACAACATTAAATTTTCATTCTTATTCACATACAAAACATTTTTCTTACAATTAGAATATAATCTTACTCTGCCATACACCTTTGCATACACACCGTCTATTTCATCACCAAATGCACCCAAATATTCCTCTGCTTTTATATTCCATCCTTCTTTTCTAGCTTCAAGGGATCTTCTTGTTTTCACCCTCTTGAACTCTTCTTATTTCTAAGCTTCTCTCCCATTTTCCCATTATTTTCTCTTGGATGTTATAGGATAGTTTGGAACTAAATAGTTATGGTGGTTTGAATTTCTCAATCATTTCCTAGTCTAATCAACGTTCCTTTACACATTGAACAATGATGATGGTTTGAATCCCTAGTTAATAATTGTCTCCTTGTGTGGTTCAAAAACTAGTCATTGTTTCCTTGAACAAGTGGCCCATCAATTCACCACAACTTCCATTGAGACACATAGGATCATTACAAGTCATGATCTATAATGTTTTAATGGTGTCACAACAATGGTGGAGTTACAACATTGCAACAACATGAGTGTAACAATAGGGTGGTGTCACATTAATATGGAGTTTTGGCATTGTAACAATAATGACACCATAGAAATTGTAACAACAAGGTGGTGTCGCAACAACATAACATCAACAGTGTCACAACGATGGTGGAGTCACAATATTGCAACAACATGAGTGTAACAATAGGGTGATGTCACATTAATATGGAGTTTTGGCATTGTAACGATAATGACATCATAGAAATTGTAACAAGGTGGTGTCGCAACAACATAACATCAACAGTGTCAAAACGATGGTGGAATGTAAACACAATAACAAAAGCAATGTTGCAACATTTGTATTTCATCCTCTAAGATACTAAGTAAAATTGATCAATGCCTATTGATTTTTGTCAAAGACACTCCTACATGAAATATCCTTGATAAGAAAAACACGAGCTTCCAGCTCATGTGGAAGCAAATATAATTTTTAAAGAGGAGGAATTCCCTTGCAAGCATGTCAATTTTAGGATTCCAAAATCCACAATGCATGCTTAGAGCCTTTACTTATATTCACTAAATACTCATAACACTTCTTATTTCATGTGTTTATGTTTATCCTCTTCACTATAACTTACTCTAATTATTCAAATAGATAGGTGGGAAGGTTTTTCTTCCACACATTTGGGATCCCCTTCTACTTCATGAAACTCATACAAGTCAACAAAATTGAATATAGGAAATGTTAAAGTTATTTGGCAATTCCAACTTATAGGCATTATGAGAGACCTTCTTTAAGGCTCAACTTGGTTTGATTTTATTGTACTTGAGCTTATTATATTATCATTGGGAAATATTTCTTTCTTTACGATTTTACCTTCACTTCAATGAATGATTTGATATATTGATAGAATTTTGTAGGAAAGATTGGGAATACATAATACATCATTAAAATTGTAACACCCTCCTCCCACATTTACCCAAGCTAACTGGTCCATTGGGGTAAACATGTGACAAAAAGTTACTATGATATGATTCAACTCCCCAAGTACAGTTAAGGAAGTGGAACCAACATGACAATACCAATCTGACCTTCCACACATGTTACAGAAGCTTCAGGAGCCAACCAACCCTTCCAGGTGACCAACCCCTGAGGAAACTTACTTTTTCACTTCCTCAAAGCCTCAATTGCTTCGATGACAAGGCACACATGCAACTAGGACCCTCTAGTCACTCCCACAGTAGGGAATCCATGAGACTATGGCATTATTCATGCAGTTCTATGTCAGCGACCCTAGATTCCATGCCACTTTTTCAAGGCCAAGACTCAGGCCACTGCCCATAATTTCATGAAACTTCCAGAAATGATAAATAACATAGAAGCAAGGGTACTAATGCAAACACTTGAACAAGGGCTTGACTTGACCCCTAGTAGCCATGATCAGATTTTGTCAAACATATCACAAACACGTAATCTATAGGTCACAACAACATATCTAAGCATAGGGGTCTCATACTTATCTGACAATCATCAAAGAGGAATGATATCTCTTCACAATAGTTGTACTATTATCTATTAGGTCATTCATTCATTAAAATTTCATATACTAACAGATGGGCCTCCAAATTAAACATAAATTAAGGCTCATCTGACCATCCTTCAGCACATTAAAACTCTCTTTTTTTGCATTAAATGACATATTTTTAGCTTTAATATGTTCATTAGGAAGGTTTAGATATAATTGCATATTTTTGCTTAACATTATTTATTGTTGTAGAATATTGTGAGAATATTGGGCATATTATGAAGATTTGGAGGATGATATAATCTAAGGACTTGCTCCCTACTACATGATGTTTCTAGGAAAACTAGTGTCTTTTCGATCTACTAGTCCCACTAAGATGGGTAGCTATCTTAGAAACAAAAAATCAAAGCACTTTGCGATTTCCTTTATGTATGATAGATAAGAGAGAAGTAAAGAGGGCCAACCCGCATCTTTCGCTTGACTCCTTGCTTGATTTCTCTATCCCTTGATAGAGCTTGCAACTCCTCTCCTACTTGTCCCGCTTTAAAGAATACCTATAGAGACGAAGTGACAAAACACCATCAAAGAATCTCGATCTATAATATCATAAACAATGCAGAATTAGAAATACCTTGACCATACAACTGCATTCACAAATAACAAGATTAAAAAATACACGATTATATGGAGGAAAACTCAAAGAACTTTATTAATAGTAGAAGAGAGGATTACAACCCAACTGTTTGATCCAGCATCATCCTCCCAGCATCAAAGCCCTCTTCACCTCATCAAAAGCAAGATCACCCAACAATACAATGCTTCTTCTAAAAGAGAAACTAACAGCACTTCTTTACAAATAACAAAATTCCAACCTCTAGATCTTTCAGATGAGGGATCCATTTATAGATATTTGCAGAGGTGTGAGTCATCTCTGGGTTTTTGATTAGTGTCATTCCACTTGTAGTTATTAGTTCCACTTGGAGATTTCGCTAATCTCTTACTCATCCCTGGGCGAATACAGAGAGGGAATTGTCATAGGAGAAGTTTCTAGAAGATTCCATGAGCATCCACTTAGCAAACTATCTCAGCCATTTGTCCATTCTCGCTCATCACACCCTACATAAGGTATCTGCAGTATTCATCACACCTGGATAGTGTACGAGCCAGTATGAATCACACATTGACCAAGGAGTAGTCAATATGGTCCAGTTTTGGCTAATTCTGAGTGGTTTTTCAGGTGGAACTTCTGGGAAATGATGTAATCAGTTGACCATGATCTTTTAGGGTATGAAACAACACTTTTAGGGGTTAAAGAGCCCTTGGTTTATTGACATATATGATTGGGGTTGCAGTTCCCAAATATGTCTATAACAATTGCCCCTTAAAGTATGAGGTCGTAAATATTTTGATATCGGGTGAAATGCTTTATCATGAGGATCCGAGGAATTTGAACTAGAAGGTGACCTGTATAAGATACAATAAAATACATCATCATCATATTATTTTCATGATCTAGCTGAGGTGGGCATTCCCATGCTCAACTTTATAAATTCATTTTCATGTACATAGGATAGATAATCATCTGCTATTGCAGACTGGTGATTCTTTGTATGTAGAGTCATCATCCCTTAGCTTGGATGATCATCTGTGCAACTTCTGTGTATATTTGATGTCTTTATACTCCTGAATATATCGCAGCCCGGATGGATGAAACTAGATCTAGGGTTTTCAAACTTGTTCAATATTCGCCCGATGTACAAGTCAATCCATGTGAAAAGATGTCCTGAAGTCAAACATGGAAAGACATCGCCTGATTACCAGCCAATGATGTGAACTGTTAACATGTGCGAGAGGAATCACCAATAATGATAATGATCCTCAAGGTACTACAATACAATTCACGTGGTGCGAATATATGATCTGATGTCGAGCACCACGTAAAATATTTCGGTCAAAGGCCATTGATGTAAACTTGTCGCTGAAAGTAAGAAACTTTCCATTGAGGCATGCAAGCTTCAAAGTACTGAAAGGGTTGTTTCTAAGTCAACTTCTTGGATAATGAGTTGATGTTGAAAAGAGGTGACCCATTGTAGGAGGGCCTTAATGTATTCCACATCTATGACGTGAAACAATCCAAATGATTTTCTGGAGGGGGAAACGATCTAATGATACAAGGTTCAGGAATGACAATCATGAAAAATGGAGGGTGAAGGTATTGCAGTGGATGAAGCGTTAACTGGGTGGTGAATTCTTTGAATGACTTCTCTAAAACATATCGGAGACACTGAGATGGATTGGTAGCGTTAACCCCAAAATATGGATGGTACAGAGGATCAATGGTGATATGACCAGTGAACAGAATAACCTAACCTGACTCAATCATGGTGATGGAGTGAAAGTGTCATGTTCAAGAGCGACCTGCTACCAATGAAGTTCTTCAAGTTTTCTTCCCATTTTCCCCAGCCATTGCTGACCAATACCTCTTTATTTTTGCCAAGCTTGAGGAGGATAACATATGCTTGTTCTATAATTTTCCCTTCGGGCAAACCTGTCACTATGTTTTAGTGAGATTAGTGACAGTGAAACTCATTCTTGTCTGGGTGGAAAAGTTTGTCACTATAGTTTTAACGAGTTTAACAACAAGGATAACTCAGTCCTTTTCATGTTTAGAGAGTTTGAAAAGGGACGAAAAGGAAATCCAACAGTCCTTTTTCGTAGCATAATCCCTTCAGTCCTAAAAAGTATAAAAGAATACGAAAGGGATGACTTTTCGATTGCTTTAGTGAGCTGAAAAAGACAAGCACTCAATATTTTTGTGGGATGATCCCTCAGGTCCAAAAATATTAAAATGTAGAGGAGGGATGGTGCTTTCCTTTACTTTAACGAGCTTGAAAGGCCAGTAGCTCGACAATCTTTTCATATTTAACGAGTCTAAAAAGAGCTTAAAAGAGACTTGTTTTTTAGGAACGAGTGGTGTTTTCGGGTAGCAACTGGTTCCAAGTAAGTTTGGTACTTCTCAAAACATGGCGCTGTGAAGAGGGTGGCTAACAGAATCACTCATCGTAGCTGTTCCTCAAAAAGGTAAACAATCAAGTGGGATCCTATGATCGGCCAAAAGAATGGAGGTATTGGTAGGAACACAACCAAGGTTTAAGAGGATGATAACGTGGCAATCACAGAGGTCATTTACTAAAGCTGAGTTTATTGTTTGATGACCTTGAACCTTTCATTAACATATGCTCAGTGGCGGGTTTATTCTTTAACGAGCTTGAACCTTGCAGAAACCTTTCTCATACCAATAGTCTAAAGATGTCTCTCATTGATAGGTTTATTTTTTAGTGAGCTTGAACTCTACGATAACATATGCTCATTGCCTTCTCATGTAGGCTAGAAACGACCAAACTACAGAGCTAACTACACTAAAATCTAAGGAACTACTGAGGTTAGGTAGGATAGTTTTGTCTTCCATCTAGAAAAAACACTTCCTTTGCTTCGTCCGTGCACTGCAGACAAAGGTGAATGGTGGTCAGACCAATCACCTAACCTAAGAAGTTGAAACTAAAAAGCTAAAAAGCTAAAAAATGAAATTGGTCGATTTTATCTTGCATAAAAGGATTTGCATGCCCCCAGGTATCAAGAAAAGGAGAGTCTCCAGGTCACCATATGGAAGTCCCTATGGTTAGGCAAATTTGTTTCTATTAGCGGAGCAGACAAAACACTTCTTTGGCTTTGTCCATCGATATAGACAAAGGTGAATGGGGTGAGATAACAATTCCAATCACATAACTTATTGGGAAACCTATCTTTTCAGTTGGGTTCGCCTGTCAAAGGAGACCAGGATGCATGCCCCCTAAGCTTCCTTACATTCACCGGACTACTTGCCGCAATCAGGTGGATGGAATGAAGGTTGAACAGACATTCTCGACGCAAGGAGACCATTTAGGGATGATGTTTGACTTGGAGCTGTGTTTGAACCAAGAAATGAAAGTTGGTCGATAAGCTGTACCATTTTGCCTTCATGCGGGAAACACATCACTCGAAAAAGTGTGGAAACAATAACTTCCATGATATATATATATATATATATATATATATATATATACACATATATATATCTATAGTCACGTCCAAGAAGTAGATTGTAATCTAATGGTCCTTGGACTACCATCATGTTCAAATGAACAGTTTTCCTTTTTAAAGTTATCGTCAACTTCAGAAGGATCCCTAATGGTCGACTGGTTCCTTTGTTAAAGCCTGACAAATTTTGTGTCATAGGCATAAGCGACGGTGAACCAAGCACTTTCCAAGCAATTGAGGAAAGGATAGTCACTAAAGCCCCTTCATCTATGATAGTGTCAGACACGATCATTTTGTAAACTTGCATAATGATTCAGAATGGTACATT
Organism: Pinus tabuliformis; assembly: GCA_031772625.1. Classification (NCBI taxonomy): domain Eukaryota; kingdom Viridiplantae; phylum Streptophyta; class Pinopsida; order Pinales; family Pinaceae; genus Pinus; species Pinus tabuliformis. The sequence continues at coordinate 1,237,103,743 of CM062807.1, forward strand.
AGATGGAAGGTGGGGTCTCGCTAGTTGATTCCAATCGAAGGAAACGACTAGACTGCTTGGAGGGGGTACTGGATAAACGGCTGGATAAACCCCTTGAACTGGGGAATTTTCCTCCTGTTGTAAAAGAATGGGCAGATTTCCCCAAAGTTCATCAGAATCTGTATTAACAAAAAGAATTTGAATAGTATTATTCTCATTCTCTTTGGAAATTGTATCATCTAAAGGTGGATCTTATGTAGGCAAGACTGGGTCAACCACCATCTCGACCTGTTGACTTTGGTTCGGTATGGACTTAGAAGGTTCACTCTCAACGATAGGCGTTTCGACCAATGATTGAGTTACGTTAGTCGAGTTTTCAACTAGCAAAGGACTTGGTGAGAGCTTCTTGTATCCAGGTGGGAGTCGCTGCGGTGAAGTAGGATGGTTATCCAAGACTCTTTTGGCTTCATCCAAAAAAGGAAAATGGTGATGAGCATGATTACCTTCACATAACCTACATGGAAATCTGACCTTTCCTTTCTGTCCATTGACTTCATTTTCACTAGTTGATGGTGTGCTTTTAACATGATCGCCAGAGGTTGATGACACCGAATGGTGCGAATGGGGAGACCATTCTCTCAAGATCCGCAGAATGCAAGGACAATCTCGATGAAAATGGTTTCCTTTGCAAATTATGCATGGAGATCTGGGTTTGGAAAGTTCAGAGTGCAGATTTTCACAAGATGATTCATGGTTTCCCCCTTTCTTAGCTGACCTCTTCTTTTTCTTCTCCTTCCCTTCTTCTTCTTCTCAGCCACTTGGTTTTTAGTATCACTAGTTTCACCAAGCGAAGAGGAAGAAGGGGAGGGAGAAACAAACGAAGCAGAAGGTGAAGGGACAACTTCAATATCATCCGGTTGCTGATTCCATTGCTGAGGAATCATGGTATTTTGAACAACAAAGGTTGAGAATAGCCATATTGGTAGGAAAATTGTGATTCCCGGAAAGGACAATGTAGCCATATACGAAGCACCGATATCTCCCCAAGAAGAGAAGGGACTAGGATTCCCCCCAAGAGGGATTCCTTGATTGGTGGACTCCATCACCTCAACCTAAGATCAATGAAGGAATAGGGATGTTATTCTGAATTAAATAAATTTTAATGACGCTTTGACACAAATTTGCTTTTCAATTTTTAAGAGTCAAGAAAAAGCTGAAGATGACTCTAGTCCCCTTCGATTTTTAATGAGCCTGAAGTGACAAGTTCTCAGATTTTAATGAGTCGAAAAGGAATGAAAGTGACTACTTTGGAAATCTAGACAGAGGGATTACCAAACCAATCGAAAAACTGCAATATACACCTTGGTGGTAAATTAAAGAGAAATTACCAAGGACTTATGTATGGTATTCAAACTTCCCGAATGTTGTGTTTAGTGCATTGCGATCGATAGGGCAGTAGACACGGCTTCCTATGGATAAAGGATATCAGATTATTGTGGTCTCCCAATATATACTCGGCGGTACGGGCACTTGTCATTTCAAAGAGGAGGAATCACCCAACCTTCAATGAAAATGATAGTTACCAGGTTTTATGACGCCAAACACGTCTCTAGCCTAGACCTATAGATGTGTTGCGTTAGGTTCCAAACCGCTGCTAAGTTCATTGAAATTTATTTTAGAGTTGATCTTGCTTATAAGTTTGCCTTTCAAGGTTCACCGTGTGATGTAGATGTAAAATTTCTAAATATGCAATCTAAAATGATAAACAGTCGTTTATTTTTTTTAGCGATGAAAATCCCAGCTACTAAGGAAAGAAGATAATGATTCTTTCAACAGAGAGCAAAGAGCACACACTAAATGCACTTTTCCTAAATCATTTTCCGCATACAGTCTAAATTCAAATGAAAATGCATGTATTTGTTTTTCATTCCCTTTAATGTGAAGAATGCAAAAAAGGAAAACTAAGTACAGATCTGAACTATTTTCTTCAAAGCGACATTTCGACAATTTCTTTTCAAAATGAAAGGAAGACTAAAACGACACTTTTCGATTTTGAATAGAAAATTTCTTTTGACACTTCAAATATTAACAATTTAAATCAAATACATTGGCAAAAGTACAATCAACTATCTAGAGGAGGAAGACTTTACGACACTCTTCTTTTTGACCCAAAATGATAGTTACGACACTTTTTTGAATCAGAATGATAGTTCGATTTAAGCAACTTTTGTCGAAGGATTGCAAATGAAGGACAAATACATAAAAACATTTACTAATCCTAATCAATGGAGGCTGAACAATGTAAAGGAAGGAGGCTTCAACAATGAGATACTGATCATAAGCAGCAAAACAACTAAATAGAGCTAAAAACAAGAAGGAAAAACCCAAATTTCAAAGAGAGAAATAATATTACTTAGTCATCGCACCTATGCTTCTTAGAAACAGGGATGCATCTCACCTGCTACACATGGGAGGTGTGATGCATACTAGTTTCCAGTTACAGACAATGCGATGGGCCATGGAGCGAAACTAAGTTGGGTTTTTGCTCAAAATTTGCAACTAAGTTCAGTGATTTAAGTTGAGCTATGATGGACAGTAAAAACAAAGTATAGGGGTATGATCTTGGGAGGCTATTGAGCTACCAAAAGGGCGTTTAGAATGCTTGTAAGTTAGAATTTTAGTTCATAATCTAACTCGGATATTGATTGAAGTAGCATTCATCTACTTTGCAATTAAATAGTAAGAGCAGTTCAAAGGCTATCTGGCTAACTTCAGGCTCCGTCTGTAGTTTATAAAGCAAACAATAATAAAAAAAAAACAAACTATTCAATCCCCAGTGGAGTCACCATTTTGTTTCTGGGAAAACTAGTGTCTTTTCAATCTACTAGTCCCACTAAGATGGGTAGCTATCTTAGAAACAAACAATCAAAGCACTTTGCAATTTCCTTTATGCATGATAGACAAGAGAGAAGCAAAGAGGGCCAACCTGGATCTTCTACTTGACTCCTTGCTTGATTTCTCTCTCCCTTGATAGAGCTTGCAACTCCTCTCCTACTTGTCCCGCTCTAAAGAATACCTGTAGAGACAAAGTGACAAAACACCATCAAAGCATCTTAATCTATAATATCATAAAAAATGCAGAATCAAAAATACATTGACCATACAATTGCATTCACAAATACACGATCATATGGAGGAAAAATCAAAGAACTTTATTAATAGTAGAAGAGATGATTACAACCCAGCTGTCTGATCCAGCATCAAAGAACTCTTCACTTCATCAAAAGCATGATCATCCAATAATACAATGCTTCTTCTCAAAGACAAACTAACAACAATTCTTTACAAATTACAAAATTCCAGCCTCTAGATCTCTTAGATGAGGGATCCATTTATAGATATTTGCATAGGTGTGAGTCATCTCTGGGTTTTTGATTAGTGTCATTCCACTTGTAGTTCTTAGTTCCACTTGTAGATTTCATTGATCTCTTACTCATCCCTAGGCGAATTCAGAGAGGCAAGTGTCATAGGAAAAGTTTCTAGAAGATTCCATGAGCATCCACTTAGAAAACTATCTCAGCCATTTGTCCATTCTCACTCATCACACCCTACAAAAGGCCTCTTTAGTATGCATCACACCTGGCTAGTGTAGGAGTGAGTATGCATCGCACCTTGACCAAGGAGCAGTCAATATGGTCCAGTTTTGGCCAGTTCTAAGTGTTTTTTCAGGTGGAACTTCTGGAAATTATGTAATCAATTGAACATGATCTTTTAGGGTATGAAATAACACTTTTAGGGGTTAAAGAGCCCTTGGTTTATCGACATATATGATTGGGGTTGCAGTGCCCAAATATGTCTATTACACATGAGGATCAATATTGGATGATAAATTAACAAAATATCATGAAATTATTGACAAATTATGGAGCTCCAGTGATTGAGAAAATCTAGGAATGTGTTCCTTGTCATTTAATAAAAATTCCTAGTGTTGGGAACCAGATCCACTATTTGAGGGATTTTGGAGGGGAAAGCTTCATCCTTTCAAGGAGAATGTTTCCCCATCACTTTGTAGAAGTAAAAATTCAAATTTTCCTCTAGAGGAATGTATTTTTTAGTCTTCTTTTGGATAAAACTTGTTTTTTAGCGACTCCACTTTCATTTCTAACAGGGATGTGTTTGGATGGATTCAAATAATGAATTTTGGTGTCATTTTTAGCTTCTAAAGATTGGTTTCCTTCATAGGAATCTAATTTTCCTTGGGCTTTGCCATCCCAGGAGCCTCAAAACCCTATTGTACAATATTTGTGTTTCCTTTGAATGTCTTTTTCACTTCCATCTCTTATTTCTGCATTTACTATTCATGTTTCTTTTGTTGTAGGTTACATTGGTTAAATGATTGAAGTAAGTTGTTTTGCAAGTTATCTACAGATTCGCAAGAATGATGTATCCTTAGAACAACTTTGAAAATTCATATTCAACATTGAGCTACCTGGGTTGGTCTACTGGTTCACAAATTTAGAATTTATGGAAATTCCTTGTAGCAAAATAGTACTATTTTTTTGCTATTTTTTAGAATGTGTTAATGAACCTCATTTGAGTTTATTCCACTTGTATTGGGTCATAAAAAAATTAAATTTAATAGAAAAATTTACCGCATAGCATTTTCACTTGATTAGGTTAGGAATTTAGTAGGTTAACTAGCTCATTAGTTCTTGCATTAGGGGAGTTTTGAGGTCTAAAATGGGTCTCCTAAGGAAATTATAAAATAATAGTGGAAATAATAAAATAATTTTAGATTACATCATCAAACTTTAGAAAGAAAAAAGAAAAACTAAATTTTCAATTCGTATTTTCAACTTATCTCCCTATGGGTTTACTAACATTTTGAGTGGCAACACTCGTGGGATGAAAAATTTGATTCCTTATCCAAGGAGTACCCATGTTGCATACTGGACCTTGCACAAGGAAAAAAATAAAAAAATAACATGAAAAACGTGATTGAAATCACGTTTTTTCATGTATTTCTCATTTTCCGTGTAGTAGGGTTTATCGAAAGTATGCAACATGGGTACTTCTTGGATGATGAATTAAGTTTTACATCCAATGAGTACCCCCCGCCAAAATTTGAGTAAAACCTTAGGGAGAGAAGTTGAAAATAAGAGTTGAAAAAGTAGTTTTATTATTTTATTATTTTTCAATAGTTTTACTTTTTTACTCCAAAAAAGGTGAATCATCCCCCATGGTTGACATCATCATATTGAATCCTATTGGTTCTTATATAGTTTATTTTGGTTGTACATTTTTCTTAGGAGGCCCATTTAGACCTCAAAATTCCCCTAATGAATTTCAAGTTTTTAGAGGAGTAGTTTTTTTGTTATTTTTTAGCACATGTTAACAGGGGTATTTTGGAGTGATTCCACTTGGAGTGGAGCCCTAAGATAGGATACTTAATAACAATTGTTTTACCTTCACATTTTCATTTGATTTACTTGGTCATTCGACAAGTTACCTTTCTCTTGTAGCAAATAGGGCCTCTTGTAGCACCTCTTGTAGCACGTGTTAACTTAACCAGATCTACTCCAAACACTTGGTTTTTATCCACTAGGCTTGAATATTGATCTATGGGATTTAAAACATGATTGATTAATACCAAAGATCTATTAAGCCTTGCCTCTTCTCCATTTCAATTCACCTCTTTAGTTTGAATTGATGGACAAGTTAATGACTTGAAGAACATAATGATGATTTTCATGATTACTTTATGAAGCACCTTATGAACTCTATTGACAAAATATATCTTGAATACAATGATTGAAGAATGATTTCATTTTGTTTCATACATCTTAATCTAAGGTTTCTATTTTCAACATTGTTATTTCTATTGCATAGACTAGGCTTCCTTGATGTACTATTTACACTCTGTAAACAGGTTAATGTTTACATTTCTACAAATAGGATTAACAGTTACATTCATGCAAAGTAGGATAGCCTTTCCTTTTTTCAAAAGTAACTAGGATTTCCTCTCTGCAAAATTAATTAGGTTTCCTTTCTACAAATAGAGTAACATTTCCATTTCTGTAATTAATTTAGGCTTGGATTTCATGGCATTCACTTCATTGCATCACATCAACAAAAGAAGGGCACATTGCATGTTGCACATATAGTGCTAACACCTCTTAAGTTTGTATGAATACTACGTTGATAATTTAAGTTGGTAGCCTTGGGAGTTACAACATTATTGTTGCAATACTGAGGCTCATCACTTTTTGGTGATGTTGTCAGGGAGGTGTCAAAGTATGCACTATTTTCTCCCATAGTTGATTCGTTTATTTTACTTTCTATAAGAAAAAAAAATCATTAGGCATATTTCATTTCAAAGATAGAAAAATTGCAATGCATTAAATTCTTATTCAAAAAAAATTTCTTCTCCAACACCAAACCCCCCTCCTCCACTTGATCACATTGTGCAGTAAGAACCACATCACCATCCACTTTTGCAAGTAGAAGAAGAAGAGGTGGCATAGTAGGTAGAATAAATGGACAGAGATGATGACAATGAAGAAGATCCTCTTGGATTTCCCATTTAAGATACTGATACTAGTGTTCATATGAAGAACATCCCTCCATCTTTCCTTCCAAATTTCCATGGTATGAGGTCAAAGGATCTAGAAACTTTTCTATTTGAGTTTGAAATCTTTGTAAATCTTATGGTTACTTACTAAACACTCAAAATTTTAGATTGTTTTCGGAAAAATTAAAGGATAGAGCTCTTAAATGGTTCATAAGTTTAGGGACTAATTCAATAATATCATGGAATGATATACAAAAGATATGAAAAAGATATTTCTAGAAAAATATAAAGATAATGATTTTAAAGAAGAAATATTTAGAATGACTCAAAAAGAATATGAGAACCTTGAGGTTCTAATAGAGAGATTTATGTATAATGTTAAAAGGGAAAATTTGCATCATTTAGTATTTGACACACTAAAAACTATCTTAGTTAGAACAATTAGAGATGAGTGGATTGATCTCCTTGGTCTCATGAGTAGAGGTGATGTATACCAATTACCATTTGAAGAAATTTTTGAAACATGCAAGCAAAACTCAAGAGGAAGGGCAAGAGTAAGTAAATCAACATCAAGATTGGTAAGCCAAGTTGAACTTGGAAATTTGTTTGATGACTTTAAAACATAAATTCTTAACAGTCTAAATGAACAAGTAGAAATGTTAAGAATGAAAAATGAGAAGAAAGAAGATGTTAATCTTTGTGTTATCCATGCAAAATCAAATGATACTAAATATTTCCCATCATTACCAAGGTTGAAGGAATTTTACCAAGAGGACAATGGAGCAATTCAATCACCAAGGCAACTATGTTATGTAACTCCAAGAGGGCCATGGAAGCCTAGTCAACTTGGTATGATGAAAGAACCAGATTCACAATTTCAAGGTTATGCACATCCATCTCAAAGTAATTAGAGCACAACCTTTCCTTGGAAACCTTAGCCAACTCAACCCCAAAACCAATATTGGAAACAAGGTTGGCAAGGACCTTATGGAGAAAATCTATAATATCCTCAATATTTTCCTCAATATCCTCCATACCCAACTCCATTATATCCCTACCATATAGCTCCACCACAACCACATCCATATGAAAGGCCCACTCCCACTCAACTACTTGTACCACCAATTCCAAATCCAAACAACAAGGTAGCTCAACCCACTTACAATGCTAAGATACAATACTTCCAAACATCTCCTTTTCATCTAAATGGTATCATATTTGCTCAGGAAGAGTATTTCAAAAAAGAGATTCTCTTAATTTCATTGAAGGACGACATTCAGAAAAGGAATATTCAAATGAGAAGAACAAAGAATCATGCACTGCACTTGAAGAAGAGTAGACATCAAAATAAAAGATTGAGAAAGATCCCTCATGTTTACCATTAGATCCTCCGTGTTTTCAAGAGAATAATCAGCAAAAAGAGGAAGATTGGAATGTCATGGTAGAAGAATACATGAAGAATGATCCAAATGAGAAAGCGAACCAAGGGCATCAAAGCTATAGTAAGCTTTGGTTCCAGAAAATTAACAATATGGAGCATCACTCTCTTCTTCAACAATGATTGATATCATCAAAGTAAAAGCATCTGGTCTCTAAAATTGAGGTACATATCAAAGCATATATTTCGAGCCTACACATAAGTCTATCTATCATCATGATATGCGCATGGCTCAATTGGAAGTATTCTTATACTTGAAAGGAATTTTGTTATTTTCATGTAGAGTAGGATAGAAAAAAGGAACGAAAAAAATGAAAAAATAAGAGGAAAAATAAAATCTAAGGTGAAAACCTCCTTTGAGGCACCTGAGATCGGCTCATTGATTTGAAACCTCCATAAGGCATTCAATTGGTTGGAAAAGGATAAAAAAAAAGAGAAAAAGAAAAGATCCTATGTGAAAACCTCCTTTGAGGAACCTAAGCAGACCTACTAGTTGAAAATATCATTGAGCCAGCTAGTATGTCTAGGGAAAAAAGAAAAAGAAATGAATAATGAAAAGGGAAAAAAGAAAAAGAAATGAATAATGAAAAGGGAAAAAAAGAAATCACCCATGTATCTCCCTCTAATGAATGCAGGTGCTATCCAACCTTTGCAAGCAACAAGAACAATTTAGCACCAAAAGAAAAAAGTGATCAAAAACCTAGTCAAAGAAAGTCAAACTAGGGCTTTCTCCTCCTTTGCCCACATGCTCCAACAAGAACAAGGCCATGTCAATCCGTCACCCTCATCCATTTACAACATCCACCCATCATTTCCAAGTATTTCCCATTCATTTTCCTTGCTTTCCTAAAATGCTACAGGAGGGTTATGTTTTGCTACATGAGGCCAAAATAGAGAGGGCAAAAAATTATTTTTACCATATCTCAAAAATTGTGCATCCATTGACCGAGATTTTTCTTGGGGAGATGCCTATGAATTATGGTAACATGCTCAAGGAATTTCAACAAATTCCAATGCACACTTTTTTGAGAAATCAACCTCCATCCCCTAAACCATTTTTACTTTTTATTGAGATTCGTGCATGCATTAGCCAAGATGTTTTATGAGGAGGTGCATAAGGATGATGGAAAAATTCTCAAACAATTTCAGTTCAATCCAGTCTAAATTTTGAGGGATATGGATATAACAATTTTGCTACTGGAGACTATCTTGAAATGCTACAGGAGAAACCAAAAGTGCTATAGGAGGGAGATAAAATTGAAAATAGAGCCCCAAAGGTCCTATTTTCCTTGGGAAATTTTGGGAGAGGTCTGCTCAAATTCCTTCGCCCCAACAACCACAATCACTCCATTCATCCAAATCCATCACCAAGATTCCACCTATGACCACACATGAAAAAAACATAGAAAAACGATTTTGACTTCAATTTTTTTCCTTTTTCACAACTTTCACCACCTTATGAAGACGTTATAGCCAGGCAACCAAAACAGCGCAGATCATTCATGGAAATGTGCACAAAATTCACTGCTCAACATAGTTATGTATGAATTCATGCACGCTCCACACCAAACTAGTACACAAACAAACACACCTACACTGATCAATGTATAGAGGATTAATCCTCATATTCTTTTTCATCATTTTGGGCCCTCGTGAGGGAGTCGAGCCCTTTCAAGCTCTAATACAAAAAATGAAATTGGAGGAGCTGACATGGTGCACATATTCACTCAAAACTATTCATATATTACACCTCAAAACTAAAATACAACTCATATAAATAGAGCTCATGACATCCAACAATTTCTAAATTAAAAGATTGTTGTTGTGAACATATCTAAACATCACAATCCACTCAACAAATGAATCTACCTATTTACTAATGTAAGAAATATGTCCAAGTACTTCTAATGTCAATGTGAAACTTCGCTCACTTAATTTTTGAGATCCTTGCATCTCATATTAGTATGATTGCATCAATTGATTTCTAGATGGTATTTGGATATCTCATAAACTCCATAATATTGAAACAGATTAAATTAATTTTATTCTATAGAATCATAATTAATAAATTAATAAATATATGCAATGCGAAACGATTGTTAAATCATTATGATGCAAGCAACCATTAGAAATCAAGTTGAATTTTATAGTTAGTCAAAAATCCACCATGCCATCTACATTTGAGATAAGGCATCAAGTTGTCTACATCAAACCATCCATGGGGTTAGTGATTCATTAATAAGTGATTAGCATTAAATCACTCTTCAACTAATTGTGACTGATGCTTAATGATGTTGATAAAATTTAATAAAATAAAATTTTTAAGTACTTTAGTCTTAAGACTTTAGGCTAGTTAAGTATTTCAATAAAATTTGGTGGGAAAATAAGACTTTATGGTGCAATACATCTAATTATTACTCATAGAGATAATAAATTACTTATATACTAATAGAAATATTTCAAAGAAAATATTTCTAAAAATAAAAAATATTTACTTTGTCAATTCATGTTATGTTCTATCACCTAATCTCCCCACGCAGGGTGTTCATGTGAGATCTTCCCTCCTCTCCTCGTGATGAGAGCCATTGATATAAATGAATGGGGTAGGTTACCCTCCAAATGGCAGTCTGCATGGCTTCTCGTACACCACACTCAAACAACCATGAAAACAAGCTTGCAAGAGCTTATAGAGTACCTGTTACAAAATGTGAATAACTTAAGGGAAGGAAATTTGGTCTAAAAGTTGACTTGCATGGGAATTTTGGAAGTTATAATAACAAATACATGGTCAAAGAATGTGAATTATAGTTTGGGATGGCTTGCTAAGGATAAATATTACCTATTCAATGATGGTTGCATGAAGTTAATCAATCATCCATGGATTGTCGAGAGATTTTGCGTATTTTCTTGTCCTAGCAAGCTAATTCATGTAGGCTCTGAGGTATGCTCGGCTTGTAGTGCCTATTAGTTGGAAGTTAGCTAGACAAGGATGTTCCACCTCTATCACAATTTGCAGCAACCACCATCAGTTCATGTGTGGATTACTTATCATCTCAATTTGGGATTGTGCTTCAATTATAGATTTTTTGTTAGCACAATTGAGCTAAAAAATTGGGATTATTGGTTTTTGGTATTATTACCCATCGTTTGGATTGCTTATTATCGGGAGCATGTTCATTTTGGCTCAGTGACTTCCCTTAATGTATTTTCTAAAGGTAACCCTATATCATTTGACAAAGTTTTCCACTATCCTTCATCAATTTTTAGATTCTATTTCTAGTCTTCACTCAGTCTTCCCTCCTAGCTCCTGCGAAGCTATTCTCTCTTTCCCATCACTCAGAATTCTCTTTGTTTCTTATCTAGTATTAAGTCAATTTCAATGGCGAGGCATCAACTCTCTACTACTCAACGGGTTGGAAGAAGAGGGTGACATGGCTTCTCCCTAGTATCTAATCATATCCCTTCTTCTTCCCATCACACTCAAGGCCAAGTTGTAGTGCAGTAGCTATGGAGCGCTATAAGGACATCATCCTTGCAATAGTTCAAAGGGTTACCTCTAATGTAGAGGAGTAGGGTAGACAATCTAGATGCTACATACTAGATAGACAAGTTGAACGAGACACTAGGGATTGAATCCTTGAGGTAGGTGAATCCACTAGAGTAAGGAAAACCTCCTATATGAAAACTATAAACCTCTACTCACATATCAAGGCCCTCATGGGAAGGGTTTTAACTGATAAAGTTGATGTTCAACATTAGTTATTTGTACGACTGAATTAATGGATAAAGTTGATAGGATCAATAGGAAGGTCTCATCCCTCATTAAGAACTTGACAAATCTTGACTATTCTTCCTCCGACAATGATCATGAGCCACAACCACTAGTAAAAGTGGGTCCTCCTATAACTAGAAGCAAAATCTCTTTACTATTAATGTTACTAGCATCCTTATTAGTTTAGAGCTTAATTTCTTTGCTAAACATAACTTCATGTTTATAATTTATGAGATAGCACATATAATTAGTAATTTAAAAACTTTAAATTTATGTTACTGATCTAGTTTCCCCTAAATGACATAACAGTAACACAATATAATTTTCTAAAATAGTCTTTTTCAAAGTAATATAAATAATCTAGCTCTACAACAAAAAATATATTACCTAATCATAAAAAACAAAAATATTAAAAAAAAAACAACTAAATATTTATAAAATATATATATATGTATAAATAAAAAAATTTGAGAGATATATATAATCATATCTATCTATCTATCTATCTATCTATATATATATATATATATATATATATATATATATATATATATATATATATATATATATATAATTGAGAGATATACATTCGAAGCACTATTGGGGTTAAACAGGGTTGTCCACTGTCCCCTACCTTGTTTGGGATCTATATTGATGAGTTGGAAACATTTCTACACAAGCATATCCAAGACACTGATGGTTGCCTTCTTCACCAGGTTCTGATATCTATTATACTCTTTGCTAATGATGTGGTCCTCCTCTCCTCATCACCAGAAGGATTGCAAAGACAACTGGATGCCTTAGCTCTGTTCTATGACCATCGACAGTTGGCGGTCAACCTGGGTAAAACCAAGGTTATGATCTTCAATGGGGTGAAGAAAACCTCAGACCTTCACTTTCTATTCAGAGGGGAGGAGATTGAGATCATCATCATGTATACTTACTTGGGGGTGCAATTTTCAGGTCCCTGCTTCAATTTGTGACCAGCGCTTCAGTCTCGGATCAATAAAGGATGTGGATCCTTAGCCCTTCTCGAGAGACGGTGCTTTCTACATCATTTCTAGGACATCTCATCCAAGATGAGCCTCATGGACACCTTGATTCATCCTATTGTTCTATATGGCTCAGAGATTTGGGGACCATCTTTACTTGAGTCAGACTGGGCTTCAGCTGAGACAGTCCAAATTCTTCTTCTCCGCTGCACCATTAGGTGCAAACTCACAGTGTCGTAGCACATCATCCTTGCAGAGTTTGGAGCTCATCCCTTTCGGCTTGAGACGGTCTTCAGATTGGTTTCATTCTTACATCGTGTCTAGGGCTTGGCAGACTCGATAAAGAGTAGGGACCGTTATCCTTACTTGGCATATTGCTCTTCTAAGACTATTTCCTCTTCTACTCCCTCAAGTCAAGCTAGATGTTGGTTTACAAGAGTTGCAAACCTCTTAGAGTCAGTGGGAATTCAGTTGGATCGTCTCCCTCCTTTCCGATATTCCTTAGATGCTCATGATCACCTTTTACCTACTAGACAAGAGCTAAACAAGATCATCAGGGAGGACATCTACAAGCAGTTCATCCAGGTCACATGGGTCAATCCTCCAGGAGGGTTGCGCCCAAAGATGGCCTTCTATGTTGAGCACTTCTTGGAGTTGAGAGACGGGCTTATTGTTTGACCCTAGTATACATTTCACCATTGGATGCATGCTCTTCACATTCCTCTAGGCCAGTTCAGAGTAGGTTCTCATAGACTTTGGGTAGAGACAAACCACCAGGTGGATAAACTAGACAGACTCTGCCAGGTATGTCATTTATAGGAAGTGGAGACTGAGGTGCACTTCATCCTTGGATGCCCTATCTACCACGAGATCAGAGGAAGGTCTTATTACTTGTTCAGAGATTCTCGGACGCTTGCCAACTTTTTCAGGTACCCCGATGAGAGATGTTTGGCCCTATATATGCAGGAGGCTCTTACGTTCCAAGTACATATTTTTAGCCTCCCATTAGACCAGACCCCACACAGAGGATCACAACATTTTTCAGGGTACTACCTTCAGACAACGGCACCAAGAGATCGATTGATACCAGTACATATCCAGACTCGAGATCAGTGAGGATCCATGGGACCTCACCCTACCACACGAGATGTGAGCAACAATTTCGTCTCAGATCCGTTCCTGGGGGATAGGCTAGGTCCTCCAGCGTTCAATAGCATGTGAAGCCCCCCCAAGACATGATTTAGTGGACAATCTACACTTGCCATCGGCTCTTCATCAGGCCAACAAACATTGTTGAGTTTCTTCAGCATTATTCATTCAGCCTCAGATGTTATGAGAGATGGGTCTGATCCTCAGACCTATTAGGTCGTGGATCTTCTCCGCTAGGACTAGAGGTTGATTTACTTCATGCATTGTATCTTTTATAGGAGACCGTTTGGTTCTCCTGCTTTGTATATACATCAGTGTACTCAAGAGTCTCTTTGACCTACTTTGTGGTCATTAATTGGACATAAATATAATTCTCTTATCTTATCTATATTATATATATATATTTTAATTAATTTAAAAAATAATTCTAAACATGATTATTTTAAAACACCAAAATCTTATAGTCGAATATAAAAAGAGTTATATAAAGGATATTTGACCTCCAAAGATGAGTGTATCGAAAGGCCTTTAAAATAAAAAAGCATCAATATTATAAATACAAATTTTTATTATTCTTCATCTATAAATTTATAAAAGATTCTAATCCTTAATGTCATAAAATCATATAATATTACACATAATTTATATTAAACTTAATTTTTCTATAAAGACAAATATTCTGTCAAGTAAACAAAGCCATCGAATGATTGTTCTCTGATTTTTTTTTGAAAGCCTTGCGCCTAACGGCGTGGAAATAAAGTGTTATGCGAAAGCACGTTTGACACAAGTAAACCTCGTGGAATATCGGCAACCGATTGATTCGAGATTTGTTTAAGAGAATAGACGCTCGAGATTATCAGCACTGTGATGGTGGGTGGCAGAAATTGCCAGTTCTTAACGGTAGTCATGGGCGTGGTGGCCTTCATGGCAGCAGCGGGAAGCAGCGTCGGCGAACCCGACTCACAGCCGCCCTGTTCCTCTCCCGACTGTACAACGCCCCTCATAAGTATATTACCATGTGTAGACTACATTACTGGAAATAATAACACCAGCGCACAGCCAACCAATGAGTGCTGTTTATCGATCGCTGCCATCCTCGCCAGGTCCGACTGCCTTTGCCAGCTTTTCCGTAGCAGCGATTACCTTGGCTTTCCAATAAATCAAACCCTCGCCTTCTCGCTCCCTGCAGCCTGTAATATCAACGCTTCCGCCCCAAATTGCACAGGTACAGGGCGTCTAGGTTCTTTCTTTTGCAGATCCTTGCAATCTTTATGGCAAGATTCGAAATCTTGATCGACATGAAGATTAGAACGATTTTTAGTTAAATTTAATGTGCTCGTGCAGATATTTTCTTTTATGACCGCGGTCGCCCGTGCTCCTCAAAGCCCAGATATCGCAATTTTAATTGAAATTCTCGAGAATTTATCTGACATGTTATTTTTATGCAGATATCACATCGTTCGTTTAAGCTCAAATTCTTGAAAACTTATACCACATTTTCTTTTAAAACGGGGGTTAGAGCTTCCCTTTTTTCCGTTTATGTTGAGAACACAGGAGATCGTTCGTTTTAGTTTAAGTTCTTGAAAATTTGAGAGCGGCAATTTTTCTGCAACATCTATCTGGCACTCCTTTAGAATCTACTTTGAATACAAATGTTCCTTCCTTACCTTTTAAATTCCCAATGATTTATGGAACAATTTTATTTATTTATTTATTTTAACCTACGAGAGCCTGCAGGTTTTTCTTCCTATAGTTTAAATTCTTGAAATCTATCCTGCACTTTTCTTTTGAAACTTAACTTTATCGGGTAAAAACTAGAGAGCTCAGAGCTTCTGTTCGTTTCAGTTTAAATTTCCTGAGAAATTATCAAACATTTTATCGAAAAATTATTTGGCATTTTTCTATCAAAACCTCTATTTAATTTTATAAAAAATCAAGAACGCAGTTCAGTTTAAATTAATGAAAAGATGCAGCATTTTTCACTTAAAACGAGCGTTTAGGATGAGAAAATCTAATAAAGAAGGATGAGAAAATATAATAAAGAAGCTTGAGGACACAAAATAAAGAAGGTTGCGTTAATTTTAGTCAAAATTCTTGGAAATTTATGTTAAATTTTTCTTTTATAACCGACGGTCTGCGGAGAAATCTTGAAAGCTGGAAGGTTTTCCTTCGTCGTAGTGCCAATTTTTGAAAATTTATCCGGCGTTTTCCTTTTAAAACCTACCGCTTATGCGGACAAACATAGGCAGATTTCGTTTGTTTTAGTTTAAATTCATGAAAAAATTACCAGAAATTTTTGTTACAAACCCTACGTTTATAGCAAGAAAAAGTAAGAGAACTTTCATCCGTTTGGTCGTTTGCTATTGCGTTAAGAATTGATTCCTTTTTATTTAAAACTTTGCTATTGCGTTATGAATGTCTGTTCTTTTGTTTCATCTTTGGTTCTAATGCAGAGTTGCTCAGACAAAATACGCTCAGGTGCGGCACACCGCCTCAAGCACAGCACTTGCCACCGCCGCCTCGAACATCAATAGGCTCGCCATCTCCAACCGTTTCTTTGACAGGTAAACGAAAGATTTTGTATGTTGCAGTAGAGGATATGTGTATGAAATTGAAATATGAAAGGAATTTGATCTTCTGGTCCTCCTGTTAACGTGTCTCTAGTTCCATCTTCAGATACAGACGATACGGTTTCGGCACAATGCCCGGAGAGTAGTCACCCACAAGCAAAAGCTATGCAAAAACATGGGAGTGGAGCCGGCGTAATTGTCACACCAGTGATCATGGGGATTGTTTGGCATCTCTTTATTATCACCATCTTGGAATGAATATCAATTATTTTAGGGTAGATGGATTGGAAGTATTAAATTTTGAGGTGAATATTGATTATGTTTCTTTAATTCTGTAAAATTTAAATTTCAGAGAAAAGACAGCAGCCCTTCGGCCGCCCTGCTATGCCATAATTATTTTAGAATGGTTAAAATTTAATTGTGGTGGAGATTTGGTTTTGATGGTTCAAATATGTGATCCTACATATGGAGCTAACAAAATAATATTTTAATAGTTTCTCTTAGCCGAGCCATGCCATGCCATGCTAATCTTATGTATCCAATTTTATTGGATGTCTCCGAAAGGACAATTTCTTCGGTGAAATTTAAAAAACTGTAAACTTGCCTTTTGAAGGCCATAGAATGTAATAATGTTACATCATAAGTTCGGTTAATTTGGTAAATGGTTCCTCTTAACCTTTTTTTTTTTAATTATTCTTCAGAATTTGATATTACAGTTACTTTTTATTTGATTTATTTTTAATAAGTAATTTTTATCTTTCTAATTATATTAAATATAAATGTTATATCTTAAATATAATTATATCTATCTAAGATTAAAATCTATATTTATGAGAGATTTTTTGGGTTAAATCACATGATATTTCATTTGTCGACACGTTTCGAACCAACCAATGTTAATCAGATCCAGCATTGCATGTTAAATAGTCCCAAAACCTCCAATAGCTATAATCCTTGACCTCCAATGGTTATAATCCTTGCCTCCAATAGCTATAAACCTTGACCTCCAATGGTTATAATCCTTGACTAGGCAACGGACTATTTAACATGCGATGCTGGATCTGATTCTTTGAACCACACTGGTTCGAAATGGGTCGAAAAATGAAATATTCGAAATGGTTCGAAAAATGAAATATCATGATTTACGCCAAAAAATCTTTCATAAATTTGATATGGATCACAGAACCTTCAATTCAACAACAAAATCTGTATTTTTTAATTAATTAAAATGTAGGTTCCAAATTACCAAAATGTATTGTCTTACATTTCAATACTTAATTGAATAATTTATTATTTTTTTTAAAATAATTTTTACTGAAAAATATAACTAATTTATAAATCAGTTACTTGTATATTTAACAGAATTTCATAATAAAATTGAAAATAATAGCATGCATATGATGTGATAAATGTTAATACATAATTTTTTTAATGATGTGATGATTGCTGATATAATATAAACTAATACATATTTTTCTATGATAAAATATTAAAATATATAACTTTAAATAAAAATATTTATACTATATAATATATAATATATAGTAATATTCATATAGTGGATATTAACCATCATTATTAAAAACAAGATATTATTCATGATAATTTTATTTATTTAGCATTTATATGGATGGGGTGAGAAGAGATGATAGAAGTGAAGGTGGTACCACCTATGTCAACTCAAGTATTAATCATGAGAGAAGTGTAATGTTGTGGGCATGTATCATTATCCATTCATAGCAACAATGAATTTTTGGAAATCCTTTCCCACATGTATCAAGAGGTATAAAGAATTTCTTTTTAAATTTAGGAACCTTCCCAGTATCCCTTCATGTTGGATAATGATGGCTTCTAATATAGTGTGCTTTAGTTTTATTAATTGGTTAACTATCTTAGCATATCTTTTTGTGCTTTTGTTATTGTTGGACCTAGTTTGGGAAGCACGGTAATGATCTTGATGATGGAGTAGCTATGATGATCTCAAAGTTGACCTCAGTGAAGCAACAATGATGGTTTTGATCTCAACAGTAAAGAGGATTGGTGTCTTGGTCTTGGAGTGGCTCACGAAGTCAAGGGTCTTGGTCTTGGTGTTCGTCAATAAGAATCTCTATAAGACGAATTTTGTGCAGGTTTTCCTCTCCAAGAGGGAGAGTTCTTGGCCTTGGTAGAATTCCATATCTTGTGCTCTTGTCTCTTTGCTTTGATAGCTATTTGTTGAAGTAAGAAATACATACACTAATGATAATAAGAAAAAGATTGTGATAATAATCTAAAAGACTAAATGCCTCATAAAGAGTTATCATGATAATAAGAATCTCATTAATTCAATCTGCGCTAGATTCTTCAACATGGTATCAGACCTATGGTTACAATCAGACGAAGGGAAAAAAAGAGACATTCAAGGATCAAATTTCTAGCAGGGCATCAAAGCAAGCTGGAAGATGCCAAGATCTACATTGCAGAATCAAACACTAATCTTTATCAAACCCTAGATCAAAGAGAATTCTAAAATAGCAAGAGCTTTTGTCTCCATTGTCATCATCAAAAGGGTCATCAAGGCACTCATCAAGTTGTCCACAAAGCAAGATAGCTCGAAGGACCTAAAAAAAAGATCACATCAACTTGGAGAAAGTTGAAACCTTAGTAGCAATCCTGATCTATACCATGAAAGATGAAAATATGATGAAGCAGCAAATCATCTATTGAGGAAAGGCTTCCTCATTTGAAAAAGGATCATCCAAGAAGAATTCCTCATACATCTTCTTCATCAACATGACCAAGGTGAATATTTTTTCTTCACAAATCAAGTCTCTTTTTATAATCAAGTTATGTTAAGTGACTTCATTTCTACATGGATATCTATGAATCAGTTGGTTTATTGAAATTCCTTGCATAAAAAAGGAGGATAGATACAATCCCTGGAAGAGAATTCATTGATGTCTCTGCAAAATAAGGTCAAGCATTGTTTGAAATGTATCAAGAAGACTCATATGATTCGTATGAAATCACTTAAATTTACTTGCCTGGAAAAAGGAGGATTGTAATTATCCTCATAGTTAAGAGAAGTAAGTGGACATATCAAGGTCTCATTTGAATTCATGGAGGGAATTCTTAAGGTTTTCTCATCCCTATGTAGCAAGAAAGGATACATAAAATAGATATGTGAAATACTAGAAGATATATCCTCTGAAATGAAGTAAAGAAGGTCATATCACTTAAACCTAACTAAAGGTATCAAAGAATGAAGGAATATCTTCATGAGATCTCAATTGAGAGATCTAGGAAAGATTATAAGAAGGGATTCATCATTCATAAGTGAGGTAACTAATGTTGATGAACAGGAAGGTAACCTCATCAGACAATTTGTGGTCTCCATGCTAGATAGAGAAAGACAAGTTCCAAACAAAAGTATTAAAGGTTAAAGAACTCAATCATGTGAAGAAAGGAAAGAAAGGTTTAGTCCTCAATCAAGACAAAATAGTATAAGGTTCAATGCTATAGAAGAGTCCCTAGCTAAGAGGGAGCTTTTACAGGTCCCTGGTCAAGAGAGAACTTGAATTAGATTACCCCTAATTACAAAGGAGTGATAGTTCTGTTTTTCTTTTTCATGTGTCATGCACTAGTCCAAGACTAATAACCGTAAGTCTAGTTGAATTCCATGAATGGAAATGTAGACACATGATAGACACAGCATTCTTGTCTTCGCCTAGGAAGAAAGAATGGAGGGTTGCGTAATCATCTAGCATATGATACTCTTTGAGGATGTGTAGGGCATCCAAGATAAGATTAGGCAAGAGGACTGATATATTCTGAGGGTTGGAACCCAAGATAAGAATAATCCTAGAAGGTCATACTCAACAAACACTCGAGTGGGTATGTACCTTGAGAGACAATGATGTAAGTGTCTATAAATAATTGGTCTCGCCAACATTGCAGCCACCATGATCTCGTAGAGATATGGAGTTTTTAGTCAAGGCCTTGCACTATGACAATGTTCATTGATATGATGTTATATAGATGTGATTACCAATCCGATTCTTCTTATGAGAAATTCTTCATATTGAGAATAACCGAGTACAATTGTAAATACCTCCCTAGTTGAGAGGGAGTGTTGAAGAAAAGTTTAACTAGGTTCGTTATTTGTTAATGTAATTTTGATCTTTGTACTTGTCAAGAAAAATAAATATTATTTTTGTAAACTATCTGAATGGGTTTCTTTCTCATTCCATAGGTCTAGGAAAGTCAAAGAGTCAAAATCATGTTAAAGAGATCTTCTTGAGAATTTATGTAATGTACATGGGTCAACCTAGTGTCAAGTAGCCCTCCAAGACAAGCGCCATCCTCCAAAGAAGAAGACTACCAACAAAATGATGAAGAGACAGTTAATTCAGCTTCATAATATATAGAGATGACATGTCCACTCAATAAAATGATGCAACGGTTCACTAATTTCACATAAGCTTGCATACATGGACCAACACCTATATATATGTAGTTGGAGTAATCACATGAGAATATAATTCAAATCATTCAAAAAATTCTCATGATATAGTGATACATGTTGGACACCTAATCCTCAATGGGTTAGTGTGGAAGCCAAATAGACAAAAAGAAGTCCAAGAGACCTTGGGATGTGAAACCAAATGGTCAAACAATGTACTATAAATGTATATCAGTTGTTAATAAAAGATTTACTCTCATGTTTTATCTTTCCTATTTGTTGTTGCCCATGTGTGTTTAACATGGCATCAGAGCAGGCGATTGCTGGTCCTGCTCCAATTTGAGCCACTTGTTTTGTGGTCTCTATATACATGTCAGTTCTACTTTTCTCCTAATCAGAATTGATCAAGATTTCCACCTTATAGAGCGTCATATTTTTCCCATCCAACAACATTCTTGACAACATTAATTAATGCCCTATCTGCTTGTCAGAATTGAGCGTTTTATTCCTCATTCTGTTCCATATTATTTCCTGCACTCTCTGTGGATTGTCTGCCATAACCATTGTCTGCCATTAGCTGCCACCTCTGTCCATCAGGTCTGCTAATTACATGCAACAAGACGTTTCATCTAAAAATGTCTCTGCGATTCTGAATTTGTGCTCTGTCTACCATAATTATTTCTATGCCATTTCTGCCATGCCTCAGCTCTGAAAACATTCTGAATCGCCATTGAATGCCTTGAGGTAATGCTGCTACATTGAATCCCTTGAGGGAGTGTTGCTACGAGGGTTTTATGATTTCACTACGTGAATGGTGCGTGAAACGCCGCTGGTGCGTGAATCAAAGCCTCTATTTGCATGAGAGAGTGTTGATGGATTCTAGCTAATTCTCTGATGGTTTAGATCCTAGAGGTATTAACCAAAGCTCTCTGTCTCACGTTAATGTTAGCTTCTAGAACATTTCCATGAATGTTGAAGCTGTCATGGTCTCCACATCCCACACTATTAATATATCTGCAATTTGTGACCATAAAAATCTCGTGGTAGCAGATTCCTTGGGCACGAGTACCAATGTTACATCACGTTGACAAGGTGAGGTGATTCATGGCTGGCAATTGGGTTATCTAAAATGTTTTATTTAAACAGATTTGGAAATTTTTTTTTGATGATATTCAGGTGAAGTAATATTAAAAACCATGATGTCAACGCCTGTGTTAAAAACCCCGTAAGGTTTCAATAATCTTGAATGGCAACTCGTCTTTATTGTTAATTCAAGCTTCGAGTTTGAACCATGTGAAAATTGGTTTGTGGTAGTTGTCTTATGATGTGTATGAGCCATGCGTTGAATGTACATGGTATCTTGAACTGTTTTGAACGCTACCCCTATTCGTTTACACTGCCATATATATTTACAATGCTCATGTACAGTCTTGGGTATTGATTGAACAACTGAAATGGGAAGCATGGACCTCGATAACTTCTGGGTTGTTAAAATTTCCGTTTCATGAGAGTTGTTGAGTTGGGTTTATGGTCTAGCCATTATGGTCTAGCTCTCACCCAATTTCGGGTTCAGGAACTGAGCGTGCTCCAAGTGTGTTCAAACCTCTGTCAGTTTAGGGTTCAAAAACATTAGATTTCTCAATTGGAGGGCATAACATTGTTGTGCCTATGGAAGGAAACTCGATAAGTGGTGCACCATCTGTAAAATTAGGAAGCCGAGAAAGCGAATACAAGCAGAAGCGAGATTATATCATAGTGATTTCTACATTGGGTGGAATTGATGTGGTCTTGGAAATAACATCATGGATCATCTACTTTTGACGGCGTGACTCATAAGGCTCAAGGACCTCAAACAACGCAACTTCTAATGGGGGAAGGAAGAGGCCTGGGGTCTAGAACTAATTTGGAATGATCAGGCATCCATACTGCTACAGAGGATTAGCAACTGTAGAAGTTTGGGACAAATACATGGAAGCCTGGGATGGTTATTTGCTCCCATGTCTCAGTTCAGGGCTGGAATTACTATCAGCCCTGTTATAGATAAAATATTATTGGATAGCAGTTGTGGTATATTCTTTCTGAAAATATCGCTAATGGATTTTTGTTAAATTATTTCATGAGTATGAGATATGTAGGTGTGAAATTTGTATTTTCTATATATAGTGGAAACCATTTCCTTTTGGTAGTGCTTATTTCTGGGATAGTTTGGCTAAAGTTTAGCATGTTCAGTGGAAAAGTGAACATGATGCTTTTGTTAGAAGGGTTGGTCTAGAAAGGACTTTATTGACATGGCTTTTGGTTGGTTTTCATCAATGTCTCTCACATGTAATCTCTGTATTCTTTGGACTTGATTGATGGACTTGCATTGGAGAAAGGGAAGTACAACTTCTTTTGAAGTTGGTATAGAGATTCTTATGATTCACAGATTCAAGTCTCCTTTTTCTTTTCTAAGAGATTCAAACAATCTCTTGATGTTCTTTTATTAAATTCATATTTTTGAAGGTCATGGTAAAATGCTATGGTATATATGACCAACATTGTATAGTTTGCTAAGTATTTGGACGTTTAAGGGGGTCTATCACTGTTGTTTCAGCGTGCTAGAGACTCATTCCAATGCTTATGACCTGAGCAAGTGTTGGAGCAACATTCTGGGTCTGAAAGTCCTTGCTGGAATTTACTCTCATTACTTATCTTCATTGCCAGAAAGTGGCAAGATCAGAGAATATTGATTTGTACCCCAGTCAAAGCATATGAGCATTCAAGTCTTGCCCATGACATGGTGTTATAATTATTGAAGTTCTGATAGCCATCATTTCTAATTTGAAAGTGAAGGAGTATTTGAAGGATCCAGGCAAGTTTGCAGTTGCTTCTGCCCCAGTGTGGCATTGTATTTAAAACTCATTATAGTGCATTGATTCCTTGCTTCGACAGTTGCATAAAGAGTTTGGTGGGCTGATTGTAATCTTTTATGGAGAAAATTTTTGTCGCTTGTATTGTTAGAACATAATGCTGGTCATGAGTAAACTCTTATTTTTTATGTAATGGATTGTAATTGGTGCTTGTTGGTTGCACACTAATCATTTGCTGACATTTATAAAGGATATTGCTGTGTAATTTGAGTGGGTATTTCTTTTCTGCATTGAGTAGTAGTTTTGATCAGTTTTTAAGGTGTAATTCTGACATTGAAGAAAAAATGGCTAGAATCAATGAAGTATTAGAGTTCCTCAAAACTTTGATATTTTCTACTAATCATGATGCATTAAAAGTCAGCAAAGCTTCTCTCACAGACATTCAGGTCTATCTACACAATGCACAGGAGAAAATTGATTTTTTGTAGCTTGAATCACAACTACAGCAAGAAGAGCTACATCAAAATAGACATCATTCTGAACCTATTTCTGTTCATAACATTGAGACAACAACCCATCAGCAGCAAGTCAATAATGTTACAGTTCATTCAAATTTAGTACCCAATAAAGCAGCAAGGTTACATGCAGATGCAGAAGTTCAGCTTGCACTTCCCAAGCCCATCATCAGACCTTGGGAATAGCTTGTCCACAACAAGCATAGAACTGGTCTTGGATATGACAAAGACTTGTCCTTTCATATTCCAGACTACTCAAAGCCCATTTAGTTTTAGAGTGTTCGATTCATCCATGATAGTTCACCTGCTCCTCATGACAGTTCACTGCCAGCTATTCCAGATTCTGATCCTCTTCCACAAAAACAAAAACAACAACAGATCATGAAATGCCAACACTGTGACCGAGTTGGCCATTTGAAAGATCATTGTTTTGATCTTCATCCATGTAAGCATTGTCATAAAACCACCAATTCTTGAAACAGATGCTTAAAAAAAAACATCCTGCAAGAACAAAGATTCATCTTGGATGGATCACTTCTTGGCAATGGGCATCAACAGCTAAGAAGATATTACAATCACATGTCAGAACTTGTTCCAAAGTATTGAACAGTATTTCAGTTGAGTTTTCTCCATCATCTCACCTTGTATCTGACAGGTGGGGAATGATGGTCGTCTACAAGGTTCAAAGTCACATCAAGCGAGCCCGAGCCACACCCTGCCACACTAGTTTCAGAGTTGTAGCCAGAGACAAAGATGCCTGTGAGCATGCCTTCAGTTGGTAATCTGGGACACTTCCTCTAGCAGAAGACTTCAACTTCTTGCTAGTTTTGGAAGAGTTCCAGGAATTGCATTAAGCATTCCAGAGTTGTTGGTCATCCTTAAACCATCACAGGTTGAGACTTCCCTTTTCAAGTTGAAGTTATCCCTTTTATGTGAGGTGAGACCTCCCTTTCATGGTTGAAGGTTTCCCTCTTCAAAACAATAGGAGCACTTCCTCTAGCAGAAGACTTCAGCTTCTTACCAGTTTTGGAAGAGTTCCGGGAATTGCACTAAGCGTTCTAGTGTTGGTGGTCATCCTTAAACCACCACCCTTTATACCAACATTTCAGAGAGCACATTCAGCCTAGTGCTGCCATGCATTTTTGCACATTTTGTATTACAGCTCTCTTCTTGGACTCATACATAACCCTTCAGATTAAGGGGGGAATGTTGGACAACTAATCCTCAATGGGTTAGTGTGGAAGCCGAATAGACAAAAAGAAGTCCAAGAGACCTTGGGATGTGAAACCCAATGGTCAAACAATGTACTATAAATGTATATCAGTTGTTAATAAAAGATGTACTCTCATGTTTTATATTTCCTATTTGTTGTTGCCCATGTGTGTTTAACAATACATGTATCTCACATGAAGACAATGATTATGTGCTTCTATGGAAGAAATATTGTATAACCTTTGATGGTTATAATAGACTACGAGCTCGGTGCTCTACCTCGATGAAAGAAATCTCTCTATCTTGACATCCTGATATAGTCTTGGTGAAAACACTATCTCAGAAATGTAATGATTGTCTCATATTCAACACAGTCACTGTGACAAGTGTTCTCGACATTCCCAAAGGTGGAAATATACTCTATCTAAGTATCTCTATCTCAGTAATAGTCTTGGCAGATCTGTGATAGAAAGATACATTTGAAACATTCGTGTAAACAAAGAAAGTCTACTTAACATCTCGGTCAAAGTTTTAGATAAGAAGAAACAAAGACATAATCTGTCTCATCATAACCAAATATAGCTGTAATGAAATATCAGTGCACACATATCGGTGCAATTGAGATAATCATATCTCACAACGCATATTGATGAATCCATGATCTCGATGAAAAATATGTTTACAAAATGCAGAAATGATCTCAGTAAATATGTAGTGATGATCTCAAAAATGATCTCTGTAAATGTGCAGTGACAAACTCAATTAATGCATAATATTGATCTTGATGATGGTGTAGCTACGATGATATCAAAGATGACCTCAGTTAAGCAACAATGATGGTGATGATCTCAACAGTAAATAGGATTGGTTTCTTGGTCTTGAAGTGGCTTAGGAATTCAAGGGTCATGGTCTTGGTTTTCTTCAATAAGAATATCTATAAGAATAATTTTGTTCGGGTTTTCCTCTCAAAGAGGGAGAGGTTTTGGCCATGGAAGAATGCCATATCTTGTGCTCTTGTCTCTTTTCTTTGATAGCTATTTTTTGAAGTAAGTAATTCACACAATAATGATGATAAGAAAAATATTGTACTAATAATCTAAAAGACTAAATGCCTCAAAAATCGCTATCATGATAAGAAGAATCTCATTAATTCAATCTGCCTAGATTCTTCAACATTTCCTAGTGTGAATCTTTGAGTTTGTTGTATTTTCTTCAAATGAGATCGTTCGCTTCAGTGGATGGTAGCAACTACAGTATTAGTTATATGCCATTTCAATATCTAACACAATGCGAAGGAAATGTACCAAATTGTGCAGGCGAGCAAGTCGTACAGGCTCATAGGGAGAAAAGACTCACAGGGGTGAGAAAAAGTAAGAGCCAGGGCCAATCATCCCCTTAGCTCTACTGCATGGAGACACCACCAACAATTTACCAAGAGATCAGGGAAGTAGAAGAAGATACCATTATGGATTGTGACTACCATTCATATTCTAAGATAATCACCACTATTACGGAGTAGGTACCATACATCGGTCACATAAGAGGTCAAAAAAATCAATACCTTCACATAATCAACCTCTATTGGACACTCAAATTTTCTTTTGGATAAAAGTCCTCCTAGATATGAATGATACAAAAGATGAGATTATGTTAGTGATGAATGAACTCTAGCTCTAATTCATAGAAATGGAAAAATTCCTTGTGACGATTGAGATAGTTATATTGCATGGAAAGGGGCATACTCCACTTGAGAGTCCTATGGATCCTATGGCTATTGAGGTATTCTCCTCCTCTTAAAACTCTAAATTATAGGGTCTATGATCTGTAAACTATGACAAATTCCCACTAGATAGTTCATCACAATAAATCTAATAAAAATCTAATAAAATTTAAAAAATATGCTATGAGGGTAAATTTTCCCTAGATTTTTTGAATTTATTAAACTATTATTTTTTACTTATGCATGCAATATTTAAAATGTTGAAAATAGAGAACATATAAAACAATCACTCACAAACCACAATAACACAAATATATGACCTAGGAAATCCTTTCGAGAGAATATATTGTTGGAATGTGAGGTCATATTTTTCTCTATTTCTCAGAATGGAAATGGTGCAAATACAAAGGAATGTGATTTTTGACCTACAGAATGCTACAAAACATAAAACCTATCTAATTATGCCCTATGTCTATCCACTTTTAGCTATTATACTCAATTATGGAACAAAATGCACTAGAATATAATCAAACCATCTTTCCTCCTAGTAGCACAACTATAACATAGTCTAATGGCCAACTAGGGGTTAAATTCAGGCCTTTTAAAGTATTATTAATAGTGACCACATGGCTAGCCTCATTTCCTTTAGTAATAAGGGTTGATGTGGCATCCTCTCAAATAATTATGGTCAATCATGGTAGGTCAAATTTTGGGAGGCATAACCTTTGCATCTAAACTCTAATTGAATTGATTTTTACATTGTTGAAAGGTATTCATGTGTAGAATAGAGCTAGGGGGTACAACACTTCAACAATAAATTTTTACCCCCAAAAAATATTAGTTAAGACCTTAAAATAAATTCAAAACCTTTTTAACCCCAATGCTCCAAACTGGTCCCACCACTAAAATTGGTCATGTAAGTTGATTTATCTAATATTTCCAGCCAGCTCTAAAAGCACAGGTTCCTTCAAGGAAGCAGTCAAAGGCAAGGAACAAGAAAAAACTACGGCATTAGTGAAGCTTCCAGGACCATACATAATAGAACAAAAATTTGAGAACTCCACACTCACCTTCACCATGCTTGAGGTAAAAAATCTGTATACAGATCTTTATTCCACTTATGTCATATGTAGATTTAATGGGTTTTGGCAAAAATCTGATGCTCTGCACCAATGGATTTATGAGGTATAGTGACCATCCAAAAGGTTTTTTCATAGTTAGATTTAGAATAGAACAAGAAAAAGAATATATTCTCAATAAGGGGCCATGGTTTTGGGGCAATGCAGGACTATTTATGTCCCCATCGTTTCCGGATTTTGATGCCAATACTATGGTGGTATCAAAGATGCCAGTCTGGGTCAGGTTGCAAAAGCTCCCACCACACTTTTGACATCATATTAAAGCATTAATAGCTATAGGGAATGCTTTGGGGAAATACCTCAGGATAGATGAGGACAAAATCTCAAGGGGGATATTTACCTTCGCCAAGATATGTGTCGAGGTAGATCTTAGTGAGGGGCTACCAAACAGCATCAATCTGAATTTTAATGACACATTGTGGATACAACCACTGGATTATGAAAACACAGCTTTCCGCTGCCGTGGATGTCTACAAATAGGACACCTCCATAGTTGGTAGAGGGAATTACTCCCCTAGGGCTTTTTGGGTGAAACCATAGCAGACTGAAAGTTGTCTATTCAAAGAAACATGCATTCATACAGCCATTACGCTATTATAAGCAAATTCTATGATAAGGGCACGTACCTTTAGTCCTACGTTTGAGAAGGCCTTTAGGGTCCAAACCCTTCTTGGAGTTCCCTTCTTCTCTTTTGTCCTGCAAAAAAACAATTCAAAGAACACAACAGTACATGGACAAAAAATTATAAAGAAACCATCTTCATGTTACAAAGAAAGGTAGTTAGTTATGAAATCCAAACAACCATTTACACATGAATTCAAAACATGAATATCATTAACATAAAGAAGATTCAATTCGGGAACCAAGACATATGTTTCTTTTTATTATAGACAAATAAAGTACATAAAAAGGAAAATGTTCACCTGAGTCACCTTCAGCAGGTTCCAAGCAAAGCTTCCTTCTGGATCCGTTCCAGCCTCAAACCTCTAACAAAACTCCTTCCATGACTCTCTCCATGATGTCATAAATGGTGAATGAACATCAACACACAAGGAAACAAAGGTTTCCTGTACAAAATGGGGGAAGTGCAGAAGGCACAATAATAACCTTTCTCTCTATTCTCTCCTCCCTTAGGCCTTCCCTTTGAGGTATTTTTATACCATCTCCAAAGTAGTTTTTTAGTTAGGAGTTGGTTGGGAACAGTTGGGCCACGGGCACTAACAGGGTATCAGCAGGTAAAACCCGCGATCTCCACCCGAAAAGAAGGAATTTATATTTTTTTAAGTGTTTTAATACATACACGCGGGTTGGATATACACAGACCCGCGTATACACGCGTTTAACTCAGGGAAATGTCGCGTATAAGGAATAAAACATTGTTTTTTAAATTTTAGTACCAGGTCTGGAAGGAGGGGTTGCCCTAGGCCATGAGTACAGCATCACAAACCATAAGAGTGAGATTAGGAGCTATAACAGATGCCCCCTAATATATGAGGTCAGAAGGGGTACATGATGGCTGAAATATATTATGCGAGTACATGGAAAGGAAGTCTGTCAAAAACCGAGGAGGACTTCACCAAAATTCAGCCTGCCAAGCCACCAAAGGAGATCAAAAAGAAACACTGTCTAAGGCGGGCATACCCATGCTCAGAAAAAGTAAAGCATGTCCGCATATCAAGTACAAGCGGATCCACTAAGTATACAAGTATAAATGACTGAAAGATACATAATGGATCATCTGATCATAATGAACAAGTACATGTCTGAATATCACATATAAGACTGTCAATGATGCTGAAAGATGCAACAGATCACTGATATCAAAGGCTGATCCCAAAAGGTACCAACTGAACATGATGGAATAGGATGGTACTACACTGCAAAATCAGGTGCCAGCATACAGAATGTCGCCATGACTGACTGCAACATATAAAGTGGAGTGGTATCAAGTAGCAGCAACAGGAGCAACTGTCAAGTGAACCAATGAATGCTGATACAACCTGAGGTCTTCACCGACCGCCTTGGTACATTTCTACACCATGGGAATAAATGATCTGAAGTCGACCATGTGAGAAATCGTTTGATTACCGGTCATTGATGTATACCGTTAACAAACGCGAGACTACTCACCGATAATGATAATGAGCGTCAAGGTACCCAGTACAATCTAGCAAGTGTGAATAGATGAGTTGGAGTCGAACACCTGTAAGAATCTATCGATTAGGAGACAATGATGGTTTCCCATTGTCGATAGCGAAGGATCTGCCACTAATGACTGCAAACCCCAAGGTACTGCCAAATGGACTCTAAATCTTTGCCCCAGAGCAATGAGTCGGAGATGATCGGGAAATATCCGCTAGAAGGAAGGCATTAAGGCATCCTCCATCAATCTAGCGCGAGTGTAACCTGTAGGCCAATAATTTGGAAGGAATCAGACGAAAAAGATGTAGTAACCCAACCGAAGTACATTTCCGGCGTACACAAGATGTGGCTAGTGCACGACAGAAACCCTCTGAACCAACCAATAATGAAAGCTGACACAGAGGCGAGGTATCCACCAATAGGGTCAAATGGAGACCAAGGTACTGCACGAATCCCAATGTGTGATAATGTAAGCTGATGTCGAACACAAGGGAAACCACTCAATCAAAGACCCATGATACTGATCGATGTTGAGCACAAGGTGACCTATCAATAATGAAAATAGGACCAGGGTGCGGCTCTAGGCCTGTCCTCAGAGCAAGGTGTCGTCGCCGATAAGGACAAGACCCGCCAACAAGAAGTCAATGGGGACCTTCTCAAACCGGCACGAGTAAAGGACCAATATAACTGATGTGATGATAGACATGACACTGACAACCAGGGATGACCGACTGAAAAATGAGTCAAGAGACACCGCAGAGAGGCCGACTTAGGCTAACTTCCCTTGAACAAAGGCACGACTCAATGTGACTATGTGGCAGCATATGATGACTCTGTATAAGTTCGCCATGCAGGAGGCACGAACAAACCCTCCATATGATTGGAAGAGATAACCAATCGGGGGAGAACTGACTCAATAAAAAGGTTATGGCGTACCTAAGTCAAACTAAATCCCACCCATGTGGAGGAGACTTTGTTTTGAGTGCTTTGTTCAAGGGCGACATGACTGACTCTAGCTGCCAACGATAAATGGAAATAATGTCCCGTTCCCGCTCTTTTTTGGAATATTTAATTTTTTTGTCTTTTTCTGTTAAGCTGGAAAAAGAATAAAAGAATGTTATGGTACAGTGGAAAGAGCGAGTGTCGGCGAAACAGATGATCTAGTTCCTGGGACAGGAACGTTCCTATGCTTAATGCACGGAGGTGAAAACTGGTCAGTGACACTCAAAGGTATGCTCCTTCCACAGGTCAAGGTGTGTCAAGCTGTAGAAGTCAAAGGTATGCAAGGTTGATTTTGCAGATGTCATGGTCAAAAGTTGGCTTAAACACGAGTCCAAGTGAAGCTGGCTCCAGGCCAAAAGGTGCAAATGGTCAACATGCAATGCAGTAGTACAACTTAACACAAAGGAGCCTATAGGGTATAAGGACAGAACAAAGCGGAGAAGCTAAGAGGAATGAGTCTTCAACGCATAAGTCTTGGTGGGACTACAGAGGACTCCCAAGCCTACTCAAATCGGAGCAGCATGGGCAACAAATGTCAGTGAGGTGCTAACTAGGATGCCCATGTAAAGGATGGCTCTACCATCATGTCATGATTTAAAGAATCGGCGAGTGAAGATGGCTTGCGAACCATAACACGATGGGATTGACCCTATGGCAGATGTATCGGTCAAATGGAGGCTAGTATGCATAATGAAACGGAAAAATGGTGTCCCTAACCTATATGCCAGCGAGAACACGATACCTGCCATGACGGGTCAGCAGTCATGGAACCGTCTCGAACTGTTGAAAACGTCCAAAATGTCCTGAAAAACAAACCAATCTCGACATTCCAAGCTCCCAAGTTAAAAGTCACATGAGGCCAAACAAAATAAAATTTTGAAAAAAATCTTCATTTTCAAAACTTATAAAAAGCATTTTGGACTCACCATTTTTACCATTTGAGTTTGAAAGCAAAATATTTGGAGCAAAAGGAGCAAACTTCCCACAGCCAGATTCAACCGTTCAAATTCGTCGAACACCTCCAGGTAACCCTTATACTTAGCTTGCAATTGATTGTGACAAGTTTTAAGATTTATGATTGATGTTTCACCGTTAAACTTTTGTCAAAAATTCGCTTGCGGCGTATACGCGGGTTGGTAATATTGAACCCGCGTATACACGAGCCCTACACGCGACTGTGTGCAAAGGGACCCGCGTATACGCCGCGAATCATTTTAAACAAAAACTAACGATTTAAACTCAATTTTTTCTCAGGATGCCTATCATGTGGCGTGAAAGAGAACATGCAGCGGTAGACAATGAAGTCATGAACAGTCCAGAAGCACTGGATGCACTCCGGGGATGTGGTTTTCTTAAATTTTTCAAATTGCCAAATATGAAAGCGAACACGCGATTGCTCGAGATGCTCATTGATTATTGGGATGTCGATGAGGAAGCTTTTATGATCAATCAGATGCCGCTCAGGGTAGAAGTGGAGGACATCTATTTTATCACGGGCCTTTCCCGAAGGGGAGAGGTAGTACAGTCCCGGGGCAGGTCATGGAGTGCCCTCTCTATAGAGGACTATGTACAGATATACTGCCCTGGACATCCCAAGAAGGTTGGGAGCCAGATTTCCATCACACATGTGGCGAGTTTGTCACTTAGGATAATCCTGTTTACCATGGCTCGGGTGAACGGATCATCCTCTCTGCATCAGGCGTCACGGCAAAACATGAGCGTGGCAGTTGACTGTCTTACTACTGTGTTTGACTGGTGTACTCCTCTTCTGGCCAACATGAAGAGCCAGCTCACTTCTATCAGGAGGGTTCAGACTAAAAACTTTGGCTATGGAAGCATCTTGTGCACTTTATTTTTCGAGAAGGTTCCCGCACTCCGCCCCAGGGTAGCAGTTTCCATCAGCACCCCACGCGATCCACGCATGGGCCGGTGGGCTGATCTGATGAAACGTCTGGGGGGTGGGGAGGTCCCAAGGACTGCATTTGACGATGACTTCTTCACCTGGTGGGATCAACAGATCATCGCCATGGATGACTACCCCTATGCTGGACTGGATTTCCGAGGAGATCCTGATTTAGCGTTACCACCGAATGCAGCATGGGGCGAGATTGGTAAGATTTTTTGATTTTATGATTTTTTTTGGATTTTTCAAATATAATGATGAATTTTGAAAAATATTTTTTGATGAGATTCAAATGACTGATATGGTGATCATGTTCCAGACATTGGGCCTGTACGACCAGATGGATTCCCGCGGCATGGACGGCGTGGCCGAGGAGCCGAAGAGGCGGCTGCTGATACGGAATGGACTCTAAACAACGTCCAGCGACACTTGGCGAGACTGAGCTGCCGAGTACCGATGGCCGTTATAGAGGACCTTCCTCCGGATATGCAGCGTCATGTGGTTGGCATGCCACGTGACTGGGTTCGCATCTTTCGGCGCGTGGCCAATGCTATAGTGACATACTTAGACGCTCATCCTGAGCCAAGGCATTAGATATGCCAGACATGATTATGGGCATTTGAGTCCCAATTTTGTATATTTTTTGGACACACATATGTACACTCGAGACACTTTACGATATATATATATATATATATATATATATATATATATATATATATATATATATATATATATATATATATATATATACAGTTTGACTTTTTGATGCTTGATTTTATTGTGATGAATGATTAATATGCCAGTCTAATTCTTGATTAGCGATAGAATCAGCTAACCAATTCTGAGATCTTGGAATATGCAAATAAATAATATAAGTAAATGATCTTTGGAACAACCTCACCCTTAAATATTGACGATATAAAGATGGATCCCGTACTCGATAAATGTTATTTAATTGAGACACTATCAATTGAGAATCAAGATAAACTACCAACGAGTCGATCCCATGAGAGATTGCCTCGTATAATAAATTAATAACAGCAATATACTCGGCCATATTGTTTGAAGCAGGACCGATGCACATGCCTCTTGATGCCATCAATTGACCAGTTGGATAATAGAGTACCCAAGCTGCGGAAGCAAGATTCTGAGTGTGCCGACTAGCACCATCGGCGAACCCAAAATAAACCAAATCATCCATCAACACCTGCCAAAGCAGACCAAAAAGTGCTGATATCAGAAAACTCTCGATGATATATGTACAAATATACATAAAATACAAAGAAGCCATTGCTTGGCCAAAGCTAAGCAAAGCACTTCCTACGGTAGAGCCCGTCAGAGGGCTCTGCCAACTTACTCCTAGGGATGTTTATAGGTACGACGATCGAACCAATCAATATACACTCTTTGGAAAATAAATGTGTTGGAGCCAAAGGGACCGTACAAACATCACTAGTCGAACTGGAGGACCGCGATTTGACTTCATGCACAGGGTAATGAAAGTGTGACCGACGATGTAAATCTTCCAAAGGTTGATCTACGGCCGTCATTGCTTCGAATACCGCTTCATCCGATGGAAAAACAATATCCGAACAGTCCGATGTAGAGGTGGAATCAAGGGTCCGAAAATGAGCCACATCACCATCTATCTCCTTCCCTGAGGAAGAAGTAGAATATTTATCTGCAGAGTTATCTATAGATTCATATCTAAGCTCTACTGTAGATATAAGAAATTCTACTCCACCCACCTCGTCGTCACCTAATGTGGTCACAGATGAAGCTAAGGTTCCAGGATTCGAAGAATAAGGAGTTTGGACAAACTCTCTCCGTAAAGGATCCCTGGAGGATGAAATTGTATCTATACCAGCTGTAGGAGGGGGAAGATTAAACGTACCCATCAATGAAGAGTACATCCCGACTCCTAGACTCTCAGTAGGCGGACGGGGATTACCCACTAAAGGAATAGTAGAGTCAGAGTTTGCTTGAGGATCAACTAGGCAATAGTCCAATTGGTCAACCTTAACGATTTTTCCCTCATAAGGAAAGCAAATGACACGAAACAGAGTCGAAACAACGACATCCATCTCATATACCCAGTTCCTTCCTAATAGGAGATTATAGTCTAGGTTAGCGTCTATGACTTCTACTTCAATATTAACGACCTTTCCTCCAACACATATAGGAAAGGCCGGGATAATCCCGTATGGCCTATGAGAGTGACCATCAAATGCTGTCAATAGGGTAGGTGAAGGAACAACCGACGGTGATCCAATGGCCTTCCAGCATGACATAGACATGACACACGTGGAAGCTCCCTCATCTACAACCGTCCGAAAAATATTCGTTTTCTGGTAGGTAGACTTTATCTGGGAAGCCATATGATGAGGAAGTCTCTTTTTGAAATTATTCATAGCAAAAGTGAGAGCTAAGGAATTACTTGGATCTACTGCCCCCATTTCCGATAGCAAGGCACTTCGTTGAGTAGGACATGACTGGAGAACCTCTAACGCCGACATAGCACATGGACTCTGGGCCAGATCCTCAACAATGGAGTAATTCTGGGCTGCCCTAATATTAGGGTTGATAGTCGCGCGTTTTGTGGAACCTTTCGACACCCGAGGTATAGTCTCAACAGAAGGTCGCTCAATATGAAGTGGGTTGTTAGTTTTGGGAACTGATTTACCCTTGGAAGTTTCACCTTCACCATAATCGCGTGACCGTGTGGTCACATTAGCATGAGCACCCATCATGAAAACATTTGATAACTTGTCCCCTTCCTGGTTGCCTCCTGCGGAGGTACCAGGGTTTGAACTCGCACCAGCAAGAAGTTGCTGCCCTTGGGGAAAAGGGTTGGTTAACACAGCTTGAGAACTAGAAGTTCCTTGCTACCCTAACAAGCGCTGATCGTCTTGAATCTTGGGGCATAGATGAGTTAGATGGTCTCCATTGCACAACTTGCAAGGAAACTTGACTTTCTTTCTCGACTCATTTCCACCACCACCAACATTGTTGCCGGATTTATTTGCATCAGGCTTCCCATCCTGGTTCTTTTTCTTACCTCGTCCTTTCTTTTTCCCATTGTAATTTTGATTTCCTTTGGGATTATCAGATTGGACGGCATTTATTGAAGAAGTTTGGGAAGCGGGGGGATTAGACGATGTGACTTGGTTGTTAGAAGCAGTTTGCAAGGACAACTGCTGCAATTGATTCAACAAGTTCACAGTAGTTGTGTCTACTGACCCGACGATACCATCTGCGTGCGGACCTGGCTTCAACTTAGCTATATCAACCTTAGATCCAGGAGCATCTGGCAAGTACTTTTGTAGGATCCCAGACTGAGAGTAGATCAATTCTAATTGCTGGGCCCTAAAAATGGCTTGCTCCTCAGAATAGACCCCAGACATGGAGACATCCTTGGAGATATCGGGTTGTAGAGACTTCAAAAACCACTCGAGACGGTACTCCAGAGGGATTTCGGCTTTAATGAGCCTCTTTCTCCGTCTCCATTCCTGAATATGGTCAGAAATGTGGGTTGCCTTATCCTGACGAAAGGTGGCTAGAAGTTCAGTTCCGGCATCATAGCGGACAAGCGACTGGAAGTGATTTAATAAAATATTGGCTAAGTCAGCGAACGATGTAAAGCTGCCCCCTGGCAACTCTATATACCATTTGGCCGCATTACCAGTCAAGGTGCGCTGAAAGAGTCTCAACCTAATCGAGTCATCGATAAGGGAGTTAGATGAGCACCACAAATGGAATGTGGTTACATGGTCGCCTGGGTCTTCACCACTCTTCCCTTCGAATTTTGGAATGTCCAAAGGGAGTTTGGTTGGGACCGGAGGCCAGGCTGGATTGTACCGGATTGGGTCATTTGTTAACTTAGTGAGATCTGGCAAGTTTAATGTTTCCAGAAACGGAAGCCTAGGAGGACCTTAGGGATTCCACCCAAACTGGGCAGAACTCCCAAAGCTCTGAAAAGATTGTCCTGGAATTTGGGAGGCACCAAGTTGCCTGAAGTAACCAGTAGAACCAGCTGAACCAAAAGGCAAGCCTTGTGGTCCAGCAAAATTCGGAGTTTGACCAACTCCGGCCGAATAACCTCCATAACGAGCGAAGTTTCCTCCTAAAGGATTGTAGGGAGTTGATAACCCCTGATACGGATTCCAAGCTGAAGCAAGGGGAGGAATACTTTGAAACATGCTAACCGTGGAGTACAGCCTATTCCCTTGTTGGCCGATAAACGGATTCCCAGTTCCCGCGCTACTAACCCCAGGGTTATTCCAACCTTGGAAAGGATTGCTGCTTTGTCCCACAGAAGAAAAAGGCATGGATCCTACCGTCGGGTTGGAATGTGGTATATGACCACTTTCGAAAGGAAAACCCTGGAATGAAGCTGATCCGCCCATCATGGACGTAGCGGCACTAAACGGAACCGAAGGAATACCCTGTGATTGGGTGCCAAAAGGGAAGAGTCCAGTACCAAAAGCATTGGTTTGGGCATTTCCACTTGTGGACGGAATGGAGGTAGACCCAACTAAAGATGCGCTAGCAAAAGATCCGAACAAGGAAGCGGAGGGGATGGAAATGGTTCCTCCCCCTTGCACCGATGTTGGGGTTTGCATAGTCGTAGCACTCGTAGAAGCCATGCTTCCAGTAGTGGTCATCGATGGTAAGCGCGTAGCGTAACCTAGACGTGACGGTCTATGCGTCGGAGTCCCAACATATTGTAATACGTCCGGATGACTAGATGGTAGTGGAGAATTTGGAGCCACTAATGACTCTGAAAGTTCTTCTACCTCTATGTTATTCTCGGCTTGAAAGCGAACTCGAGAAAGGACTGGAGTGTCCCTCTCTTGCTCAGAAGTGTCAGGCCTTGCTTGGCCGCTAATGCCCCCGAGAGGAGGATCAATCCCCGATGCGTCAACCGGCGTGGGACGGAACCCACCGGTAGTATTGCCTCTGCGCCTTCTAGGAGAAGGCTCTAAACTTGGTGGCGAGAGACCACGAAGTCTTCGAGACCGTCTTGGAGATCGGTCAGCCACTTTGAATTTTTTGTTATGATCTATCTAAAGACTCAAAAAATTGAAAGCTAGGCCAACTAGGAGCACAGAGCACACACTATAAAGTCCCTAAAGATACATCCAGTCAAACAACTTCCAAGTATTTCCGCTCCGGGTGATTAAGACCAGACACCAAAATACGAGAAAGTGAAATAAGGGGCCTTCCGAAGATAGTCTGGGATGATGAGGGCCCAATCCTATCAGCGAAGGTATCAGAGGAAGTTACACTGACCTCCTAACAATAGCCTGCGCCGGTGCAAGCCCCCAAGCTTCGCAAGGGTGCCCTCCAGTACTACTGTCGAGAGTGATGCAACGTCGACCTCAGGTGCCATGGGATTCCCCTCCGCAGCCACCTGTGTAGTTCCCTAGGAGAAGCAACTATGGATACCAACTCGTCCCAGAAGCTAGGCGGAATAGTTGTGAGGGAAGTTCGGTCAAGTAGGAGAGGGGGTATCTCTCTTCCCTGTCTTCACATACCCTCGTGCTTAACTCCCAGATCCGGAGCTTTCCTGGTCTTCCTAACGCTATTGGATTTTCTCTCGTTATTCAGACTCCTACGTTTGACGTTTATATGGCCTTGGAGAGTTAACTCTCCACTCGCCTAATCCAAGGCCCTAAAATCCTAATCTTATTGGTGTAACTGACTAAAACAAAAAGTTCTAGTGAATTTTAGTTAGCGCTTGATTTTATTAGGCTGTTCTTTAAGTCACAAGGTAACGGAAGTGAAACTAGTGGTGTTTTTTGACGCAAAAGAAATTAATAAAAACTTAACTACATGCGCATGCACTTTTTCATTTTTCGATGAAGAGAAATTTCTATAGGGTTCAAAGGTACTTCTAATAAAACAAATTTTTCTTTTCTTTTTGTTAATGCACACTTCACACTCACAAAAGCTAACAAAGCTATATATGCCTAAAAGGGGATGCAAATCTATCCTAATGCAACAACTATATATGGATGCAAGATTCAAAACTACTCTAAAAACAAAAATGAAAGTTGCTTGTTTATCACTTTATCTTTCCACTTAAGATGCCTAGATGGAATATGAAATGTTTCCATTCATTTCGTCTAAACACTAAAAACAAGTTCTAATACAAACATAAAGCACTTTCACTTCTCTAAAAGGAAACCAAATGAAAAGCAAGTTCAAGAAAGCAAAACTAAGATTTTCAAAAGATTTTCTTCAAAGCAACAAACAAAAAGTCTTTTCAAAAAATGCTCTCAACAACACTGAAACTTGTGATTGAAGAATAGGCAATTAAACACTTTTGCGAATCAACACCACTTAATGGATGAAAACCCAAAAAAAAAAAATGTGTTTGAAATCGCTCTTAACAATCAAAAGCAGCAATGAAAGCCTTGGCAATGAAAACCAAAAATATCAAAAAGACAAATTCCAAGAAAGTGTCAAACAACAACTTTCACGAAACAAAGAAGCAGATGGTCACAAAAAGCGATTTTGTCAAGCAAACAAAAGGTCACCAAACGCAAAATTAACACAAAGATTGAATTCAATCTTCCTACCCTGATGAAACAGAGCAGCTAAGATTCCTAGCAAGAAATCTTGCGTGCTTTAGCCAAAACGATGACGCTTGCAATCAACAAAAAACCAAACCAACACTCCTTATAATCAGAGAGAATTCAGAACGAGATGCTCACTGTAAAACAAATAACTGATACTGGAAAATGACTGTTTCAGACTGAATCAAACCACCAGACAAACCTTCAGAGGCCAAAAAGATTTACAAATCCTGAAAATTAGAATATATACACGACTGTACTGTAGTACAGATTGCGTGTATACGCGACTGTGTTTGAGGAAACCTGCATATACGCGGGTTCATTCAAAGAAACAAGCGTATATACGCTTATGTATCTAAGAAAAACAGCGTATATGAAAAGCTTCAAGAAAAATAAAAAAGACAAATTGAAGAAACTGGCAAAGCTTAAAGTTCAAGAACAGACCAGACAGTAACAACAAGTAGACAAGGCAGATGAGCCCTGATTGGCTTGAAACACACCCAAACTAGGAACAACAAGATGTTGTCCCCAGCGGAGTCGCCAATTCTGGTAGAGGGAATTACTCCCCTAGGGCTTTTTGGGTGAAACCCTAGCAGACTGAAAGTTTTCTATTCAAAGAAACATGCATTCATACAGCCATTACGCTATTATAAGCAAATTCTATGATAAGGGTACGTACCTTTAGTCCTACGTTTGAGAAGGCCTTTATGGTCCAAACCCTTCTTGGAGTTCCCTTCTTCTCTTTTGTCCTGCAAAACAAACAATTCAAAGAACACAACAGTACATGGACAAAAACTTATAAAGAAACCATCTTCATGTTACAAAGAAAGGTAGTTAGTTATGAAATCCAAACAACCATTTACACATGAATTCAAAACATGAATATCATTAACATAAAGAAGATTCAATTCAGGAACCAAGACATATGTTTCTTTTTATTATAGACAAATAAAGTACATAAAAAGGAAAATGTTCACCCGAGTCACCTTCAGCAGGCTCCAAGCAAAGCTTCCTTCCGGATCCGTTCCAGCCTCAAGCCTCTAACAAAACTCCTTCCATGACTCTCTCCAT
Organism: Pinus tabuliformis; assembly: GCA_031772625.1. NCBI lineage: Eukaryota > Viridiplantae > Streptophyta > Pinopsida > Pinales > Pinaceae > Pinus > Pinus tabuliformis. Next base: position 1,237,144,792 of record CM062807.1, read on the forward strand.
GATGTCATAAATGGTAAATGAACATCAACACACAAGGAAACAAAGGTTTCCTGTACAAAATGGGGGAAGTGCAGAAGGCACAAGGGACTTCAGACCTGGTCAAGGGGAAAATCTCAACATAATAACCTTTCTCTCTATTCTCTCCTCCCTTAGGCCTTCCCTTTGAGGTCTTTTTATACCATCTCCAAAGTAGTTTTTTAGTTAGGAGTTGGTTGGGAACAGTTGGGCCACGGGCACTAACAGGTGATCAGTAGGTAAAACCCGCGATCTCCGCCCGAAAAGAAGGAATTTTATATTTTTTTAAGTGTTTTAATACATACACGCGGGTTGGATATACACAGACCCGCGTATACACGCGTTTAACTCAGGGCAATGTCGCGTATAAGGAATAAAACACTGTTTTTTAAATTTTAGGACCAGGTCTGGAAGGAGGGGTTGCCCTAGGCCATGAGTACAGCATCACAAACCATAAGAGTGAGATTTGGAGCTATAACAATAGTGCCTATCCTAAAGCGAAGCAAACCCCCGAGGGAAACAAGAAGCAACAGGAACAACCAAAAGGATGGCAATATATAGCCCCTAGAGGAAGAAATCAATATGCAAAAACAACAGTACATCAAGTAGGAACTGAGGAACAAAAGAATCAAAAGAGCCCATCAAAGGAGGAGGATTACCACAACAAACAGCCACAGCATAACACATTTCAACCAACAGGAAAGGAAATAACGGGCACCAAGTGAACTCATGGATCAGAGGGATCCGAATCTGACAAATATTTGCTCACTGAAAACCAGCTTTCCATCATAATGGCCACTCCCAACATTGGAGGTTGGTGTAAGGTGGAAAAGAAGAAGGGGAGAAAAGAACCATAGTCAACCTGCTCATATTTTTTTATTTATTTTTGTACTTTTTCACTTTTCTCTTTGGCTGCCTCGTATCCTGTGAAAATAGGTACATACCATATGCATATGCTATTAAGCATCTAAAAAATGTAATTTTTTCATTATGAATAAAAATACGACTTTTTCCACGGGAAAAAAAAGAAGAAAAACCACACATCTATCATTATCAATCACTCATATTTGAAAAGGTTCTGAAATGAAGCTATAAAAAATCACTCATACTCTGAAATTGAATGCTTTGAAATGAAAATCATAAAGAAATCACACATACTTTAAAATGGAATATTGTAAAATGAAACTCTAAAGAAATCTATTAACCCTTGAAATGAAACACTCTGCAATCATAAAGAAATCTATGAAAAGGAATTAAATTATCATAAACATCATTATACATTAATTTGAAAAGGAACAATTAATGAAATATTGCTATTGCTATCTGAATGAAATCAAGAATACAAACTAATTCTAAAAACGTATGAGTAAATGAAAAGGATGTGAATGAAAAACCTTCTCTGTTTGCAGTGGCCCTCCATAAACATGCGGTCATAAAACTTCAAAGGATTTTCTTCATTAACAAAGTAAAAATAGAGTTTCAAAATATAATTGTCGCATACATAAAATCAACCTTATGTTCATGTTTGCTACATGGTATTTATAAAAGCCCGTGTCAATAATTTTTTGAGGCTTTTATGCCTACCTTAGCTAACAAAATTCTAAACTAATCTTCTAACACCTACCAAGATATAGTTTTTGACAATTTTCTATTTGACAAAGAAAATCGTGAAGCGTAGGATTTTCGGACTCTCGCTCACCTGTTCAACAACCACGTTGGCTTTATCCTTTGACCACGCATTTAAAAAATCCTTTTGATGATCTAGTTAGGATGAATAGGAGGAAAATGTCAAGGAGATCAATCTCCACCCATCCATATCTTTCTCCTCTTAGCTGGTAGCTCTGATCCTAGTAAACCAAAGAATTGGATATAGAAACAAAGATTAGCTACAGAATCATGCGAATTCAATAGCCAATACAAATATTAATTCAATAATAAGGAAAATTATAAAGTATGAAAGATAAGAAAATTAAATACCTTACCATGTCAAAAACCTTGTATTTTGATGCCTATTGAGTTGATGATGATGGTCAAGGAAAGGAAAAATAAGTAAGGGAGAGTGTCAAAATGAAGCAATCATGAGGCTCAACATTCCCCCACACGGAGGCCATTGCATGTCCTCATGCAAAAATTCAAAAATAGAAATATTTCTCTGTCACTGCTCTCTCTTAGAAACTTGGGCCAGAACATCCAAGTTTGTCCTTCTTATCTTCTTTCTTGCAACTATCATTTTGGGTTTCTCCATCAAAATCCTGCATTTTAGACTCATGACCTTCTTTCTTAGTGATTCATTCTTTTTCATTAACTTTTTGTTATTTTCATACCATAAGCCCATATGTAGAAGAATATAATCATTCTCAATCCTTTATATCTCATTATCCTCAATAAAATGCATCATCAAATGAATGTGGTAAAAGAAGATACAACCAAATCTTCCTTCACACTTGAAAAATTTATGAATGACTATAAACTGATTTCTCTGTTTACCCTTAAGTATTGTACTTGGAATTCCTTTCTTAAAAATAATGATATCCATACCTGGGATTTTCAAGAAAGTCTTCCATTATTCTCCTTCAATGCCCCTATTCTTAAACCATTTCTCTCCAACTCTTGACAGTTCTATAGCTTCAGCAATAAGAGATTATGTCACCTACAAATTTGATGTCTCCAATTTCAACCTCCAAGTCATCAACATCTCTATCAAATGATTTAGTCACTTCCTTGTTAAAACCATAAAACCTTTCCATGAATGCTAGCCACTGTGATTTCGGCAACATTTCCTTCACTTTTGGATATCCTTCCATGAATTTTATTCCATTTGGTTCTGTTCTCATTGTGATGCCCATGGTTGACAACTTTTACCTCAGAAGTCACTTTTTGACAGGGTATGAATGGATGTGAGTTGGGCAATTTCAACAACGAATTTAGATTTTGAGACGAGTGTCGTGTAACGATGGGGGATGAATGGGTGATTTAAGACTTTCTATTTGAAATGACAATATATTTTCATTTCACTTTTGGAAATGATAGTTTTTTAACCGACGATATATTGTCATTATAATTCATACGCTAATGTTTTGACCCTTATTATTAAATTAAATATATGCATACCTTTTGAATTGATGATTCTAAGAATTGATTTCTCTTTTTGAGTTGTCTTCAGGTGCTTCTGAGGATGGATTTGATCATTTCCTCATTTTCTCCAATTAGTAGTCCCTATCAAACATCAGCTACAAAATTCCGTCAAAGCTACATAGTCTTAGTAATTTTGTAGCTATTTTATTATAGACAGAAAAAGAGGGACGAAAAGAAAATGGAAATGGGAAAGTAAATTTAGAATGCCAAAATTACTTGGTTTTCACCCTAAATTTTTTGTATAAACATGCCAACAATGTTATTTTTCATGCTTATACAAATATATATATATATATATATATATATATATATATATATATAGGAAAGAAAAAGACTTATAAGTCAAGTTGGAGGAGAAGGAAAATCCTTCTTGACCAATTAGAAATCAGTGTTGTCTTGTAAATTTTTGATAAAGTCCTCCTTTTTCAATGGAGTATGATAGATTCTTAATAGATGACCATTCATAAGAAAAGTGGTTCTTTCTTCATCAATAATTCTGATCCTAACTGCACCATTATCAAAGATTGTTTCAATCTCATAGGGCCCAAGCCAACGACTTTGAAATTTCCCTTGGAAATCTTTGAACTTTGAATCAAAAACTAATGCCCAACCTCCTGGCTAGAGCTTTTTTTATTTGATATATTTTTCATGCCATCTAGATCTCTGTTGTTAAACTAGATTGGTTCTTTGGATTGCATCTTGTCTTATATCATCAAGTTCATTTAGCTACTCCATTCTTTGTTTTTGTGCCTCTAAAAGATCAACACCCAATTTAACTGTTGTCTTGAAATTTTTTACTTGAAACTCAATAGAAAAAAGGACTTGCTTCCCATAAACAAGTTCATAGGGAGTATGCCCTATAGTGTTTCTCCATGTGGTATAGGATGCCCATAAAGTTTCTAGAAGCTTTTCTGCCCAGTTTCTTCCATGAAGATGCACAGTTTTGGTGAGAATTTCTTCAATTACTTTATTGGTGGACTCCACTTATCCATTTTCTTGTGGATAGTAGCGAGTGGACTTCCAATGTTTGATTTTGTACTCCTCCATTATATTCTATACCAACTTGGATGTGAATTGAGTACCTTGATCTATTAAAATTTCCCCTATGAAATCAAAACGAGTAAAAATATCCTTGAAAATAAATGAAACTACAACATTTTCAGTAGCAAAAGGAAGTGCTTTAGCTTCTACCTATTTTGTAACATAATCAATGAAAAAAAGAATGTACTTTTCCTATCTTGGTAGTGGGTTGATTGGACCAACAAAATCCAGAGACCATTTTTCAAACGGTTCAATAAGTACCTGAGGCTGTAGAGGCATTTCATCATAGGGAACGTGTTTCCCCATCCTTTGACAACTATCACATCTCTTAATGTACTCCTTGGCATCCTTAAAAAGGGAAGGAAAATAGTATCCCAAGAGAAGGACTTTGTAGGAATTTATTTTTTCAACGAAGTGTCCTTCACATGTCTCATCATGACAAGATTTCAATATCTCTGGTACTTAATCTTCTCTAACACACCTTCGAATGATCATATTTGGCCCTGTTTTATACAATTCTTCATTTATCCATGAATAGGATGCACTAATTTGAATTACTGTCCCTTTTTCTCAAGGAGATAAATATGATGGTAACATTCGTGTAGCCAAATAATTAGCAATATCTACAAAACAAGGTGATTTAGTAGATACTGCAAAAACATATTCATCAAGGAAATTGTCTTCTATAGGTACATCATTATTATCATTTTGAATTCTAGACAAAAAGTCAGCAACCGTATTTTATTTCCCAGGTCGATCCAAAATAGTGATGTTAAACTCTTGCAACAAAAACAAACACCTTGTAATTCTACCATTAGTGAAAGTTTTATTCATTAGGTACCTAATTGTAAAATGATTGTATGTATAAATGTTTCATAGCGAGTAATGTAATGTTGTAATTTATGGATAGCATAGAAAACAATTAAAAACTCCTTTTCTATTACAATATAATTTAAGTCTGCATGAGTCAATTTTTTAATGGTGTAATAAATGACATAAGGATTTAAATCCTTTTGTCTTAGTATAAATCCTAAAGCTATGTCTGAAGCATTAATCGAAATGTGAAAATGTAATTTCCAATTTGGTCATCTAAGAATGGGTGCTTCAGAGATTTTCTCTTTTAATGTTTCAAAGGCCTTTTGGAAATCAGATTTCCAATGAGGAGTTTGAAAAGTGGAGATGCAATTTTTTGTAAAGTTTCCTATGAATCTTCTATAATAACCAGTGAAACCAAGAAAAATTATAACATCTCATTGATAGGTTGGAAATGATAATTTAGAAATGACTTCTACTTTAGGTGTGTCCACTCTAATTCCATTTCTTGAAATATGGTGTCCTAGAATAATTCCCTTAGTAAACATCATAAAACATTTTGCATGGCTTAATGAGAAATTTTCCTCTTTACATCTAATGAGAAATTTTTCCAAATTTTGAAGAGCTTCTTCAAAATAATTTCCATAAACTGTAAAATCTTCCATATACACTTTCACACAATCATGAATTAGATCAGAAAAAATGCCTAATACTGCTCTTTGGAATGTTGCAGGTGCATTACATAATCCAAAAGGAAGTACTCGGTACGCATAAGTTCCCCATGGGCAGGTAAAGTTCGTTTTATGTTGGTCTTCTTGGGCTACTTGGATTTGATTATACCCACTAAAACCATTTAAGAATGAAAAATATTTCTTTCCTTCTAATGTATCTAAAACCTTATCTATGAAAGGAAGTGGAAAGTGATATGTTAAAGTGGCTTTATTCAATTCCCTATAGTCAATACACACTCTCCATCTTCCATTATTTTTAGGAACAATGGCTAATGGTGAAACCCACTGATTTTCTAATGTTGGATAGATAAAATTGACATTCAACAGTTTTTGTAGTTCCTCCTTAGCAATTTCCCTTAGATTTGGATTCACTCTTCTTTGAGGTTGTCGAATTGGTTTGGAATTTTATTCAATGTAAATATGATGTATACAAGTATTAGTGTAAATTCCGTTCATGTCAGTATATTCCCATGCATAAGCAACATAATGTTCTTGTAACATCTTTATTAATTCTTTCTGTTGAAATTCTCCCAAACTATTGTTTATATTCAATTTTTTTCCTTGAAATATTTCAATTGGAGAATTGCCAAAATTTTTCATAGAATGCAAGGGTAGTTGATGAGATGATAAATATTCAATATTGTATTGTTCTTGAAAACATTGATTAGATTCACAATATGATGAAGATTCATTATTTTCTATTAAATTCAAAATTTGATCTTCCTCATCTATTTGTGAAGTAACAAAGATTGGTCTCATATCAATGTCATCATCTATCCATTATTCATTTTCAACCTCTATTGTTGTTTTTACAGGTAGATACAGTGTGAATTTCTTTGTTGAGATCCCATCAGAAATGAACATATCACTAGATCTACAACTTATAAAAGCATTGGTTGTAGCTAGCCATGGTATTCCTAGAATCAATGGATATCCTCCTAAGTTATTCTTGGGTGTTAAAATCATAAAATTGACAGGGTATTCCCAAGAATCTAAGGATACATATATATCCTCTAATACACCATCAGGTTTGATTACAGATCTATCTGCCAATTGTAACCGTGTAGGTGTATATTGAGGATTATACAGTTTTAATTGATTCATAGTTTGTTTACTCATGATGTTTATAGTTTCTCCTAGATCAATCAATGTATTTTGGATCTCCACTAATCTGAATGGGAAAACTAGTTTTGTTGTGCTACATTCCTCTTCAGAATATGTAAAAGGTGCTTAAGGATTCATGAGGTTAATTGCAAGTATAAACATGAGTTTTTGAGTGTTTTTATGTAAAATTTAGGTACAAATCAACATAAACAAATGACTGAACAACATCATATAACAGACATGAACATCACCAAAACAGTCTCACAAAAGCACATGATGAAGGAGTTCACCCTGTCTGGGCTACGTCTCCTTGGTCCTTCTTTCAATGGCTCTAGAATGCTCAAGAATGCCTCACTAGCCTCTTTCTGCTCCTGATTTGGTCAAAAACTGAAGAAGTTACAAATTCCTCAAGTCTTTCTACTATTCGTTCTACAAACTCCCCAAATTTCAGCACCATCCTACAAATTCACCCCAAATTGAGCTAACAGAGTGCTGATTTTGTTGAATTCTAGGCAAAATTGTCAGATGCTTTAAATAACCTATAAGGCCTTAAACCTGAATTCTATGGACATGTGGGGGCCACGTGCCCGAGGCTAAGGTAGATGGCCCACCCCTGCTGGTTGGGCCCCCACTATGCTTCGATGGCAGTCTCATGGGTGGCATGTGCCCAAGGGTTGGCCCTTTCCCTAGAATGGTGTGAACATCAAACTTAAATATATGTCGAACTCTATAGTGGTTAAGACATATCCATGTGGCGTGTTGGTAGGAGCCTTTGGAATTTTTCTTGTAGGTCGTGGTTTTGACCCCTATTGCTGATGCCTGAACCTTAACCAAAATTTTGGTGGCCCTCGAGCCTTGACATGGTAGCCTTTGGTTGGGCCATGTGTCAGCTTGTGGTTGGCCACCTTCCCACCAATCAAATTCTACCAAATTAGAACCTAGGTACCTGTCATGTGTCAACACACCATTCGCTGAAGAAGTCCGTTGACCAGTCAACCCTACCACGTCAACATACGTAGTCAACACAACTCCAATAGTATGGATTGTTGAGTGCGCTGTCACTATATGCACAAATTTACCTGTTTGGGAAAATGAACAGAACATGATTCTAGGAGCATACGGTGTCTGTTTCATGTGAAATGAGTTGTGCCAGATTCTAGATGACGAGCACTACGTGGTCATTTAGGTTCCACACTGATCCAAAAACTTTTAATTTTGAGTTATTTTTTGAGCACCTGATCATCTACACCGTTGATGTATGTTTTCACAATGGGACTTCCTGGATCAAGATATTTCTAAGTTTTTGTCTTACCCATCATGATATTTTCAATTTTTCCAACTTGTTGGATTCTTTTGATTTATTTTCTTTTCCTTCCTAATCTTTTTATGCTCAATTCCCTAATTGTCTTTGCAAAAGTTGGGATTTCCTTAATGGCTTGTAGAAAAGGAATTTTGATGCAAACATTCTTTAGTTCATCTAGGATGTGATAATCAAGCAATAAAATATGTTTTTCTACCCCTTCATCATTTTTTACTCTCACGGGAAAAGGTGGTTTTGAAATAGTTACTGAAGGTTGTTCCATAATATGAGTTGAGTTATTTGAATGTGTTGGAGTAACTTGTTTTTGAGTTTTTTATTTTTCATTAAGAAACTTCTCTTCTTCAGAGATCTTTTCTTTTTCACTTTCTTGAATAATGACTGATGGGCACTATTTCTATAATATTCTATGAGATAAGTTGAACATTGCTTAGATCTAGTGGAGTTATCATGTAAGTTATAAAATTTTGCCCCTCCATATTATAAATAGGTTGTGTGTTTTTATTATTGTTCATATTTGGGAGTGTTTGGGTAGGAAACTAGTTTTGTCTTTGAGGAAATGGTGATGAAAGTTGAGGATTCAAACTGTGAGGTTGAGTTTGTTGAATGGGCTTAGGATAATATTATGAAGGAAAAGTAGGATATGATTGTTGAAATTGTTGAAATTGAGGATATTAATGGTATTTTCCATAATGGTTTTTCCATCCTTGAAACCAAGGTTGTGGCTAAGATTGTCAAGGCATTGGTTAGTCGAATTACTTTGTGATGATTGTGAAAATGGTTGAATATTAAAGCCTTGAGTTGTATTTGGTTGTGGATTCTTCCAAGGTCTTTTAGCAATAAAACAAAGAGGGTCTACCTAATTTGGTACTCCTTCTTCTTGATAGATAACTTTAAGACCTGGTATTGAATGACATTCTTTTGTATCATGATTTTCCACACATATAACACAAGTTTCTACAATTTTTAAATCAAGAGGACATTCTCTCAAGGCATGTTTCTTCTACACTTAGGGCAAAAAATGGACAATGCAACGTTTTCAGTATTTTTCTTGTTTTGTATTTTAAGGGTGTTAATTTGTTCACTAAGACTCCCTAAAATGTTTGTTTTAAAGTTATCAAGAAAATTCCCTAATTCTGCTCTATTTACTGTCCCAGCTGCAGATTTAGTAATCCTTGATAAAAGAGTATCTCTTGGATTTTTCTTGGTTCTTGCTTTTCCCTTTGAAATGTGTATGCATAACTCACAAATTTCTCCTAGTGACAATTGAGAAATGTCTCCCTTACCAATTGGATTGAGAATATCAATCCACTCATCTCTAATGGATTTCAATAAGAAAGCTTTCAAAGTTTCCTCATTTATATTATTCATTTTTGCCTTTTAACATTATAAGCAACTCATTCAATGACATCTTCAAGATTTTTATCTTCTTTCCGTACCATTTTAAAGACTTCATACTTAATATTATGGGGCATACAATAGTCCTTATATTTATCTAAGAATATAGTTTTCATTTGTTTCCATGTTCTTCTTGAGTTTATTCCTAAACTCATAAACCATTTTCATGTTACATATTTAAGGGTTGCAGGGAATAATTTCAACTTTTGAGAATCATGCAAATAATCATATGATCTACACAAGACTTCAAATTCAAAGAGAAATGTTTCAGGATCTTCACTCGTTAGTCCATGAAAGTTTGGAAGGATAGAGGATGAGATATTTTTCATTGTCACAGTTGTATCTTCATTGAGGATAGGAAATCCAAAAGGTTTTGGATTTATATCTTCTCATATTCCTCTTCCTCTTCCTCCAACTCTTCCATCTCCCGTATTTCCTCCTCTTCCTCCTCCAATCCTAGGTTGTTGACCATTCAAATTATGTACCTCTCCTTCCCCTTCTCTAGACATTGTAGATTCTTAAGAACTAATATAGGGTTACGGTTCCAAGATTAGGTTTTCAACTTCCTCTAGTTCCTTTGGTTCTTCTATCAATGTTTTTTTAAAATAGGCTTCTTCGTCCACTTCTTCAATAGGAACTTCCAATTCTTGACCTAGAAGTTGTTCTCCAGTTGAAGATAGGAAAATTACTCTTGTTTTTGGGGATATGGGATCTTCTTCTTTTATTATGGCTTCTATTGGGGAAGTTCATGAATCTCTAGGTTCGATTTCGGATCTTAATACCTTTGGGATTTTGTGTTTGTCTGCTATGGATGGAATTCTAGTTTGTGTGGGTGGTGTGGCACTATGAGCTCGTAGTGGGGTGAGTGATGTTATTGGAATTAAACTCTTTCCTATACCTACAAAATCTACCCCTAGAGTCTCTTTTCCTATGAATATAATGTTGTTTTTTTCGTTGTTTTTATTATTATTTAATTTATCAAAATGAAAAAATAACTAAGACTTCTATTTACACTTCCTCGGCAAGATGCTAAAATGTTTGTCAATTTAATTGTCTTAAATTATTACATGAATTATCGACTGGAGTTGGTAAGGTTGTGAAGTGCAAATTCACTATATATACTAGAAGTCATTTTATTAAATTAGATTGCTAATGTGCATGATTAAGTTATTGAGATTTACTTCTAAGGATGCAATTTATTCCTATCTCACTCTTCAAAGAAAATGGATTTTAACACAATAACTATTCCTATTATTTTCTAATGAAATAAAAAATGCTCTTCACACTTGCTAAAATGAACTTTAAGGCAAACTCACACTATCTTATTAAGAAAACTTTTAAGTAATCTATTGCAACACAAATTTAATCTCTAAAGCAGAATTGATCATCTAACGTTCTAGCAATCCTTTGCGTAAAAACCAAAATGGAACTAACTTTTATTCAAAATGAAAAACCACACATCTATCATTATCAATCACTCATATTTGAAAAGGTTCTGAAATGAAGCTATAAAAAAATCACTCATACTCTAAAATTGAATGATTTGAAATGGAAATCATAAAGAAATCACACATAGTTGAAAATTAAATATTGTAATTTGAAACTCTAAAGAAATCTATTAAATCTTGAAATGAAACACTCTGTAATCATAAAGAAATCTATGAAAAGGATACATTATCATAAAAATCACATTAATTTGAGAAAGGAGCGACTAATGAAATATTGCAATTGTTATCTCATTGAAATCAATACTACAAACTAATTCTAAAAACGTATGAATAGATGAAAAAGATATGTGAATGCAAAACCTTCTCTATTTGCAAGGGCCCTCTTATTACACAACATTTTGTCACTGTCCCTATACTCCCTATACTCCCTATCTACAATCCCAAAGGACCTATACATTGTACCCGACATGCTTTCCTATCATGAAGAAAATCCCATTGTGTCCCTCTTCATGTGCAAAACAATTCCCTTTTGCATCATTCCCCCAAAATCTCATGTTTATCCCATTTTACAAGACCGACGCTAATGACCCGTGGCCTCCTTGCACCAATATGTAGGGATTACAATTGTCACTAGCACCAATCAGATCGACTAAGCCCTTTCTTAGTCGAGACGATCCTCTTTTGGAAAGTTTTTTAAATATGGAGCTGAAGATTCCAGCTCTAGAAGCTTCATAATGGAAGTCTAGTAACTGGATAGCCCCAACAATGCTATTCTCAAGGCTCTTCCCTTTAGTCTTCACACCAAACCAAACTCAGAATTCTCCCTTAAACACAAACTAGAGAGCTACAAACTATGGGTAACTTGTTGATTACTCCAAAATCAAAAATCCAACCAGAACTTAAGTAGAAATAGCTTGTGCTTGGGAAGAAGAGATGTTTATATAGCTTGGATGGAGGAGATATGGTTCCTCTTCTCATGGGAGAAGGCCTTATCTCTTGGATTAGTTCCATCCTAATAGGGGAAAGGAGCCCAAACTGACATCCTTGACTCCATCCGGCCTAACCATTTACCAGAATTTTGTTATAAAGCTTTTAGAGCTGGAAGCTTCGGCTCCATATTTAAAAAATTTCTTAAAGATGATCGGTGCAACCGAGAAAGGGATATGTCGATCTAATTGACACTATGGACAATTTTAATCCCTGCATATCAGAGTGAGGAGGACATGGGTCATTAGCATCACCGATATGTTCAAGAGTTAGTCCCTCTACAGTTACACTTACTCCTAATTCTCTATATCATCTGAAATCATTAGCATCCCTTTGTCTTGTGTTGATGATGTGGGATACATCATGGCCCTCTTTCGACATGGTCGCTTCTTATTGACTTCAGCTCATTATCCAGGAAGCTAGATGAGAGACTCCCTTCCAGTACCTTAGATCTTGTATGCCCTAATGGAAAGTTCTTCGCACTCGATGACAAGTCACATCATTGGCTTTCGATCGATTGATTTCACGGGTGTTCAACATCAACTCCTTTATTCACATTCCATGAATTGTGCTACCACTACCTTGAGAGTCATTATCATTATTGCTGGTTTCTCTTGCGCTTTTTAATGATTCACATCATTGACCAGTAATCAAGCGACTTTTTATCATGTTCGACTTCAACACATTCATTCACATGTTAGGATTTGTATTTTGATCGGGTCATTTGGAGTGCAAGACCCTGGGCTAAGATTACACAAGTCTAGGTTTCAAGGCGATCTAACATGGTCATGTTGATATACATGTCTCTTTCAGTTAGATGGCTGTGACCATACCATGAGTTGTTATATGTGATCCTTCTCATTGTTGGGTGGTTGTGACCATATGTTGGTTTCATTATGATCCTTTCTATTGGATGGTTGCACCCATGCCTTGGATCCATTTACATGATCATTCTCTAGATGGCTGTGTCCATACCATGATTCATGTATTATTATTCAGAGTTTTCAGTGATCTATATGTATCTATGCTTGCTTGCAAGTTTTCCGATGACAAACTCCAGTTCCCCGCTTCCACTTATAAATCATTTCACCCCTCACTCTAGTTTGGCCTTCACACTTTAGGGAGCATACATTGCATAGCATTTTGTCACTGTCCATGTACTCCCCATATATGATATTAGAGGACCTCTATAGTGTACCTGACATGCTTTCCTATCATGAAGAAACCCCATTGTGTCCCTCTTCATGAGAAAAACAATTCCCTTTTGCATCATTCCCCAAAAATCTTCTGTTTATCCTAGTTTACAAGATCGGTGCTAATGACCTATGTCCTCCTCACATCGATATGTAGGGATTACAACTGTCCCTAGCATCGATCGGGTCGACTGAGCCCTTTCTCAGTTGCATCGATCCTCTTTTGGAAAGTTTTTTAAATATGGAGTCAAAGCTTCTAGCTCTAGAAGCTTCGTAATGGAACTTTGGTAAATGGTTAGGATGGATGGAGTCAAGGAGGTCAATTTGGGCTCCTTTACCCTATTAGGATGGAAATAATCTAGGAGATAAGGCCTTCTCCCATGAGAATAGGAGCCATATCCCCTCCATCCAAGCTATATAAACCTCTATTCTTCCCAAGCACAAGCTAGTCCCAATTAATTTATGGTTGGAGTTTTGATTTTGGAGTAATCAACAAGTTACTCATAGTTTGTAGCTCTCTAGTTTGTGTTTAAGGGAGAATTGTGAGTTTTGTTTGGTGTGAAGACTAAAGGGAAGAGCCTTGAGGCTACCATTGTTGGGGCTATCCATGAGATACTAGCGGAAGTATGTGGGAACCTGGATATGTCGGAGGAGAACGAAAACATCAAGATATCGGTTGTAATCTCTTCTTGAACTAATATAGATGCAACTATAGATTGATTTCCTACATGAAATGTCATCTTATGTATTTATGGATTAATATTTCTTGAATTATTAAGTACGCTAAATGCAATTTGTATGTTATCATGGTTTCTGTTTGCTGTTGTTTACTTGTTTTAGGTGTTCGAAGGAAGGAAACAAAAGATAGCTGGAGAAAAGAAGCAAGATTGTCACCAAGCAGAATAGATTAGTAAGATGTAGGCCCTCTTATTTGATTCTAGCTTAAGGAGATCTTCCATAGATTGTTTGTTTGTGGCTAGACCCACTCTCTCGGGCTAGAGGATTTGTTTGTGTCTGCACTTAGAATTTACCTACACCACACCTCCACAAATAGGCAGTCATAAAACTTCAATCGAACAGTCAGCTACACATTGGAAATTCAAAGGATTTTCTTCATTAACAAAGTAAAAATAGAGTTGCAAAATATCACTGTCGCATACATAAAATCAACCTTCTATTCTTGTTTACTGCACTGTATTTATAAAACCATGTGTCAATAATTGTTTGATGCTTTTACACCTACTTAGTTAAAATAATACTAAAATAAGATTCTAACAACTACTGAGATATCATTGCTCATGATTTTCTATTTGACAAAGCAAATCGTGAAGCGTAGGATTTTCAGACTCTCGCTCTCATATTCAACAATCATGTTGACTTTATCCTTTGACCACGTAATTAAACAATCCTTTTGATGATCTGGTTAGGATGAATAGGAGGAAAATGTCAAGGGGATCAATCTCCACCTGTCCATATCTTTCTCCTCTTAGCTGGAAGCTCTGATCCTAGTCAACCATGGAATTGGCTACAGAAATGGAGATTAGTTGCAGAATTGTGTAAATTCAGTAGCCAATACAAATATTAACTCAATAATAAGAAATATTATGAAATATGAAAGATAAGACTATTAAATACCTTACCTTCTCAAAAACCTTGTAGTTTGATGCCTATTGACTTGATGATGATGATAAAGGAAAGCAAAAATAAGTAAGGGAGTGTGTCAAAATGAAGCAATCATGAGGCTCAACAACATCCATCACTCCACAACACAACAAATTGACATGGACACCACAGTTAGCCAGTACTTGTCAACAGTGTTGTGTCTAGTAGTGTCATGAGCTATCTTGACCTCATCACCACTATGGGCCATATTCATTGTAACTCAATGTAATGTAGATTGAAGTCCAATGGACTCACACAAGAAGTTGAAGAGTCATGTTAGTTGAAAATTCATTGGAAGTTGAATGGTCATGAGGGTAGTCCAAGAGTCACAAGCTCAAGCATCACCTTGGCTATATATACCCCTCCCATTGTATGAGCAAGGAATTCTCACCTTGGCTCCTCCCACATAGCCTTGAGAGTCTGTAGTTTGTTCTTTGAGGAGCGAGGAGTGGCTTCATTTTCACACTACTGGGACTAGTGATGTATGGTGTACAAATGTGTCTTGGGACTTTTGCTTAATTCAGAAGCTTGTTAAGGCCAACATGTTTTCACGCATGTTTTTTAGATGTTTGTACGACTACTCTTCAAACATTTGTAATGTAGGTTTTCTTAACCTGTACTAAGATAATTGAACTACTTTGGCTATTTTAGTACTTACATTGTTTAAGACATGTTGTATTTCTTATCATTGTTGTCTCATCCTTGTGGACTACTCTGTGAGATACTAGATAAACCACCTTTGTGTATTGGTTATCACCGCTGTCAGATCCTTGTGGACTACTCCATGTGATACTTGACATACCATATTTATTTTCTGGTTATAACGATCGTCACATCCATGTGGATGAATCCACTGGGTGGTGTAAGTGTTGTCCCCTTCACCTTGATTTTAATGACTTTCACGTCCACTGTGGACTATTTTGTTGGATGCTAGACAAACCCTTTTTTGTTCACACGTGTCTCTTCCTGGGTGGTATTACTACCTCTCATTTAGAGGCTCACTTTATTACCCCCATTTTCCTTAAGATAACCTTGATATAGTTACATTACGCACTCACCAAGCACACGTACCTTGCTGTTTGAAGATACCAGCGTAACACTCTTATGTGCTGAGAGTTAGAGCCAAGGAATATCTCTATGTATATGGAAATCGAGCATTCATACTTAATGGGACTCCTACACTAAACAGTGTAAGGTCTAGTTGGGACTTTACATTGGGGAGATCCCCTTTGTTGGCAAGTCCAGTACTGTCAACAAAATGGTGCTAGAAAGAGGGCCAGATGGAAGGTTGTGCCCATAGAGTCTGGTTTGAATATCTTATTTGAAAATGGCTCTTCCTAACATCATGACCCCATGATGTATTTCTACAAAGTTTTAATGTACCATCCCCGTGGAAGTTATCCATGACGTATCCAAGTTAAAGTTTAGTGGTGAGGGTGAACCATCTTTTCGTGCGTATGTGTGCCAAGTTATATACTTTTGCCTAAACCACAATATAGAGTATGAAGATGTGTGGACTATATTACTCACCCTCACATTTTAAGGTCATTATCAACACTTGTGTTATACGTTACGCTTTTCCTCTATTGATTCATTTGGTTAGCTTGCTCGATGAGTATAGCCATCAGGATTTCCATGAAAAAATCTATTGTTTAAGTATGGAGCTTGACAAATCAGTTGAGGACTTTGTTGATCAATTCCTTCACCTTTGTTACGAAGTTCCTGAACATCTTGTGAGCTTTGAATTCTTGAGAGAAGAGTTTAAATGCTTGGTTCATAGTTCTCATTTTCCCTTCCTCCCCAACTCTTGCGGATCATGAGGCACCTCAAATTGCAGAGGAGGGGCCCAACACCCTGTTTGTTCCTTGTCCTCCTCCCTTCCCAGCCACGATCTGGGTGCCCACTTCCGATGATCGCAAAGCTGAGAAGTCTATGCAGCATGTCCCCAAACCCTCTTCTCATCCATCTCTCGCTTCAATGGACGAAATTCCAGAATGGCTCAGGAAGCCTACAATGAAGAATCACTCCTCCATTCTGCAAGAGGATGTCACTATTCATACCTTAAGTCTCGAATTTGATCTGCATATCTTCCATCCTCCATAATCTACAAGGCACGACTCCTTGTAACATGACTCACTTAATCAATCCACTTCACCAGCTAGTTGTTCGCATTCTCTTGATTCTCCAACTACTGGCTCAAATTGCAATCAAGCACAAGGCAATCACATTACATGCGCAGAGGAGCAGAAAGGTGAGGAGATTATCAATCTTCCCTCTTTATTTCAAAATTGTGTGCATCAAAATAATGAGCTTCCATTCTTGAACGATTATCAATCTGCTATTCTTGGTGGAACATCTTGCACAATTAATTCTTTTGATCAACCCCCAATCTTGGGAATTCATCACTCTCATGCTTCCATATGTTGTGACAAATGTCCAAGCACATCATGTAATCTTCCTTTTTCTCATGAAGACTATAACTTAGGTTTAGAAGGTTCTCTGGTCAACGAAGACATCCATATCGAATCTTCCTCTTCACATCGCTTGCCGATGTGTCCTACCATTCACAACACATCCACATGTGTTGGAGATACTCCACATTCTCTTGTTTCTTCATTTGATGAGGTAACTCCTTAATTGACACAAGGTAATGAGGCTATCCATGATGAAGTTGAAAATGGTCTAATCAGAGAGCCCACTTCCCATTCCCCATTATCTCTTCTCTTGCATGAAGACAACTCTTCAAGTCAACTTGCTAAAGCTGAAAAATTTGGTGCAACCTATGACATAGATGGCTGTCATCCTGAGAGCAGTTTTGAAATTAGCAACAACAACCATCCTTGATCCATGCATGATCTGGTTCAAGCTTCAAAATATGATTATGCACATATGTAAAGTTTTGGGACATACTAGGGAGTCAAGGCACTTCAACATCCGTTGATGGTTATGTCAAGATATAGTGTATGGTAAACCCCCTGAACTAAATCAGATCTGGTTTCTCACACACAATCCATCTATCTACATGGTTTCATTCAGTGTGGATCCTCATGTAAAAAAATGTTCGGTTTTCTGGATGTGATCTTTCAAATTTTTAAAATTTTACTGATGATCGAATCCACAAATATGTTATAGCATGTCTATTTTCATGCACATATCTTACATCAAACTTAGGTTGGGAATGTCTGTCTCTAATGAAATCATGGAATTATGAAATCGATCATCTCAAAGATTGTCTTTGCCAAAAATCATACTTATCAAATTTTCCCTCTCATGATCAGCGCCTCAGTCTTCTTGCAAATCTTGTATTGTGAATCTACCCACTCATCACACCAGCAATCCCCCTGTGTGATGATGCACACATGAGCTATCACATGAATCAAGTTCCTCTCCCTAATTGGTTTCACTCATTCACAATGCTGGCATCTCTTTTAAATTCTTGTGATGACCATGATGCCTACACAATTTTTCACCAGTTGTAGGAAGGTGGTTCATCATGTCTAGCTCACAATGAACTTGTTTCTATTGTTCAGAGTGTTTGCAAGATTGTTCAAATGAATTTTTCTTTGTTCATTTCAAATTTGGAATCTGACATGTCAAGCAGCTCATCTGATCATTCCTCTATCTTGGGTGACTGTCACTCGGCTTATCATTTTCCCATCAACACATCCAATGAAAGTTGCTTTGTGCTCTCTAATCTTCACTATTTAACATCTCTCTCTTCATATTTTCATCAAGAAGATGAGGCACTTCAACTTACGCTGATGGTTATGGTAGGTCCTCACTATCTTGGCATGACCATCGAGGATGATCAGATTTATTTTTCCTTACAAGATCCCCATTGTGATCCCGTCTGTCAAATCAAGAATTCATCCTCTCAAAAATCACGAGGCTTTCCAAACATCCATCAAGAATTTTATGATCTAATCATTGAATGGATGGAGAAATCTTACTTGGCAAGCCATGTTGCAGGCAACAAGTTTCAATCCTTCCTCGTGCTTGCTAAGGAGCTCGGTGTAGACAAGGATTCATCTACAAGAAGCTTCTGAGGTTTGTTTAGAAAGGGTATCCATCAGAAAGGTAAGCATGTGTATTGGGTGGTTGTGACACATCTTTCTCCCCATAGGAAAGACCTTCCTTTTCGTGTGCAACTTGTTCAAGTTTTTGTATTTTCTGTTGCACACTACTTTTTATCTATTTTAATCATTTGTATCTGTGTGGATATACGTCAAGAGTGACTATGGTAGCTTCACTGGAAATTTCATTTCACATAACCCAAACCATTTAGTTGTTATGATAGGAGTAGGATTAGTTGCATCTCAGTTTTCCCTTCCTTGCACTCATCTTACACTCGTAGTCTATCATGGTTTTCTTATTTTACATCCCATTTCTTTAGTCATTTTTCTTTCTTGTCTTCTATTTTTTTTTTCCTTGTTGTGTACACCTTTCCTTTATCTTGTTTTTCCTTTCGTGTTGAGTTTTCCATTTGTTTTTACTACATGAATAAGTATTGTGCTTGCACTGTGTTCTAGTTTCTGAATGGGTATGTGCCTAAAGTTCAAGGAGTCTTGTGACACTATAGTGCTTGCCCAATACTATGTTCATCTTCTTTGTGCTTGGTTGTAATTTCTATCCTATGAAGTTTGGATGGAAAATACAATCCATCTCTAAGGAAAATTTTGGTCAAACCATGAACCTGTGTCAAGTCTGCTAAACCTCATGCCTATACTCAGTTTTCTGCTCTAGTGTGCTCAAGCTTATCCAACTAGTAGAAATGGAGAAGGGGGAAATCTAAACGAGGAAACCTGAATTAGAGCTATTTATATGCTTCTCTAAAGGAACAACCTCTCCTACTCTTAATAAGTCGATATCCCTCTTCCACCCCAAAAATAAATAAGTGGCTATGCATAGTTCTATTTCAAAAAATAACAAAGGCAAAAGAAGAGAAAGGATTCCTGAGTAGAGAGGTGAAGCAGGAAACTCCATGAAGGCACTGTCTAGACTCACTATAAGTGAAGAAATTCTTGTGTTCTTGCCTAACCTCATCGGGGTAATTTCTAGGCCTTCTGCCAACGGAGCAACACCAAAGATGAAAAAATATACTCTGAAAATATTAAGCTCGCGAGCCAAAATACCCTTCCTGAATTGAAACACTATGATCTTGCTTAATCTTATGTTGTGTTCAATTGAGTTGATAAGGGTGAACCATGTCTTTCCATGGGGAAAGTGGGAAAGTCAAAGTGATCTGCACAACGAATCAATACTCCCCGAAAGGATAAGGCCCTGCATTGTAAATGAGACAAAACAGAGAAGTTGGTATTCAACCAGTGTGTCACCAAGTGTTGTAGCGACTGCAACGCCCTCCAAAATTTTAGCTTACATCCATATTTAGGCTCCTTCCTTGGTTTTTCCTTTGATGGTTGCAAACACTCGAGCTCACCCCATGAGCTCTTGCGAAGTCTTTTCACCATTTTGCTTGTTTGGCCAACGATTATCTTTGGCATATTCATTTCTTTTTCATGCTTTCAATCTTGTTTTAGTGAGTTTGAAGTTTTGTCTTTGTGTGTTTGGGTTTTCTTAGCTATGTAAACATATGTCACACTCACACACAAAGTTGTAAGCACTATCATGCAAGTGTCATCACGGTTTTCTGAAGGTATATCTACAGTGTTGTGCTTGTCGCTTTCAGCTCTAAGATAGTCTCACCGAGGGAATTTTTTGTCTTGTTATACTAGTAGTCTATGTTGTCTCGTGATCGAAGTATGCTAATTGCATGATCACAATGTCAAGTTTGCACAAGTTCACTTGCTTGAACACTTAGCCGGTTTTCTAAAAATATGTTAGACCAGACAACCCTCTTCCGCTGGATCTTGACTGAGTTGCACTATGTAGTATTAGCCCACAGTGACCTTGCTATACTTCTCGGAACTACACAGTTCTTGAGGCTTTTGTGTAGGTCAGTTTCACTACGTAATCCTGGAGGTGGGTAGCCTATCTTCCTCTGAGAACTGCGTAGAAATTGCCTCCATGTCCAAACTGAAATGCTCATTTCTCAAGCACAATCATCAAGCCTCCTAGTCTACCGAAACCCTACACTAAACCAAGACATGGGTGTACACTGATCTACAAAACTATGTAGACATTTCATGTTGGTCCTCTGCTTCCTTTCTCTGCACTACCTTCAAAAATTGTGCAGACATGTCCAGTAGGCCTCCTACTACCTGTCCCGCACTGATCTCCAAAACTGCGTAGACATGTCCAGTTCGTCCTCTGCTTCCTTGCTATGCACTGGCTTCAGAAATTGTGTAGAATTGTCCAATAGACCCTCTTCTTTGTGTCTTGCATTGTTCTCCAAAATTGCGCAATCATGTCTAGCACTCCCTCTGTTGCATATCTTGCACTGTTCTCCAAAACTACACATTCATGTCTAGCAATGCCTATACTGCCTATCTTGCACTATTCTCCAAAACTGGGCAGTCATGCTCAACAGGTCCCTTGCAACCCTGTTATGCCTTGCTCTTGGAAACTACACAGAACTTCTTAGAAAATCCCCCATAGCCCTGTCTTCCCTTCCCTCCAAGAACTGCATGGAAGTGCCCCTCAGTGTTCCACCTTGCAGCCGCCACTAGTGTCCTTCACCTTGCAATTCTTCCTCCCATTGGTCACTACACATTTTTTATCGACAGTGGAGTTTGTCCTCCCAAAGTTCCTCATTTCGACCTTTGCTGCACACTGCCATATCTCAGTGATTTTTCCTCCCTCCCTGTCACCCGAAACACAATAACAATGCAGCATGCTAGACTAGGAGGTTTTGGATTTGATGTCATCCCATCATGAGTGAAACTCAATTATGCTTGCATCTTTATAATTCGATTTGTTTTCTTCTATTTATGTCTCATGTCAATGTCAAATGCTATATTTAAATCTTCTGCTCCTTTCAATAAACCACTTTGCATCACTAATGTTAAGAAAGAAAATAGACAGGTTGTCTACTCTCTTGCCTATCACATGTTTTGTACATTGAAATTCAAGTTTAGTGTTAGGTGGGTAGTATCGCCCATTTGAATATTATTAATATTATTATTTATACATAAGGGATTCAATTATTTATAGTTAAGGGATTTTATTATTTATAGTGTGGGCATTATACATTTTACGTAATTCTTTCAGTATAATGTCTATGATATTGGGATTGTGACAGGCCATATGAGCTTCCCCGATGCCCTTATGTGCATAGAGAGATTTTGTTTTTTAAATATTATATATTCTATGCCATGTTGTAAAGAAGGGAAAGTCAAACATTGACTTCGTTATATTACATTTGTTCTTTGTAAATATTTTAATTTGGGGGATTCTGATTTGAAATCAAAATCAACACTTCTTGATTCCTGGATTTTTCTTTTCTTTGTAGATGGTCATATCAAAGTTGTTGCTTGGATGGGAACTTTACATCAATTTCATTTGAGCCATGTGACCTAAAAATGCTACACTACCCATCTTTGAATGCCCCTTGTGTAAATATATTACTCTCTTTAAAGCTCTAGCATATTATAGGACAAAAAGCATAACTCCCTATTTAATCTAGAGCTTCTCTTCAATAGGTACTGGTGGAAGATTCCCTTATGGATGATGCAATTTCTTATTTTTCTACCTACTAAACTTGAATCTTCCTAATACTATTTGCATATGAATATTTCCATGCTTAGTCGAATATGGACCTCACATAAGCATGCAACATCAACAATCTCAGAAATTCAATATGCTACCAGTTGTTTGTGACCATGGGAAAACTAAGCTGGCACTGTTGGTTGTTTAAAGTGCTTGACACGGGTCTGAAAGGTGTATTTACAGCCTCATAAGAGTACCTCATTCTCAAAATTTTCATGACAATTAATAGATGAAATAATTCCAAAATTGACCCACATGGGTTTTTCTTTTTGGTAACTTTGCCCTTGTTAATATTGTGATGTACTTTAAGTGATGAATTTCTTGCAAGCCTATTAGCACCATGAAATCCTATACAAGTCTCTTCAAAAACTAAATGTTGACCCATTATAGGTATCACACCATGAAGTCTAGCTTGAAGCCCACCACACATGATGTGCCTCTGGAAATAAGATATGGGAACCTTAGTTATGTCAAGGTCATACATCAAACATTGAAAATATTTGGGAAATAATACTATGTTTCCTCCTTGAGTTTGTGGAAGTAGGATAATAAACAAAACCAAAACACTCTCCCTTCATACACTTGGATGAAAACACTAAGCCTGTTTATTGAGTATGTAGAAAATACATGTTGCCTCTTCGAAGGAATTGTTATGTGTCAAACATGTTGCATCTTTTAAGGAATGGTTACGTTTATGGAAATAAAAACAATCATAACGCTTCCCGTTGTATCGTGACCAAGAGAAATAGGAGCAACATCAAGAAGTAACAGAGCTTATACATTCATTGCCTCTTCCACTTAGAATGGAACCTTGCAATGCAAATCCTTAAGCAACAACCTCATCGCGGTTAATGTTGTCGTAGAGCTCATTCCAATTAAAGAATTCCTACATCAATTGTTGTACCTTGAGAATTCCCACCAACCAAAACAACATCACATATGACTCTCTTACCATCTTCGCATCTCAAACACTTTTCTACAGGCTCCATGCACTTTCTAAATAGATACATATTCAGTTCTTCAGACCTAGCTTTAGTTATGGTTGAATAAAAGTCCATGCCTTCATATAATTAATCAATCTCTGTGGTTGTCTGAGAAGTGGATGAAGAAGTCCTCCTCAGTAGCAATATTTTGATGCTCATGCCAAGCAGTTTATCAAGACCAAAATCTATTTCAATGGCTTCAATCCATTCACACACAATTTTTTTTACATATATAATCTTTCGAAGCGTATGTCTTGTTCCAGGGGTCACTTCATTCTCAACTCTGAAATTCGTGCGCAGATACCCTTACAAGTTGGTGGATAACATGGCCTCTCTTAGAAACCAGTGGAGAACATGGCCTATCTTAGACTACGAACTGAATAATATTCATTAATATTTTTGCAGAAATTCCTTGTAGATTCAAACTATTAGTTGTAATATGCTAAAACAATAGAATTGAATATACTCTATTCGTCAGTGGAAATAAAAAAATGATTGTGAAATCATGACGCATATAAGAGAAAGAATTCAATTAACACATTACACAATTATTTCCTAGGGAAAGCCACAACTAAAAACCCCTGCTATCTATATATTGCATTGGTAAGAAAATACGAGAAGATTACAATGCTTGGATCAAGCCTAAGAAACCTTTGCACTACCTCTATCTATATCACTTCTTCCTAGACAAGCCTTGGCCAATACTTAACCAATATTCTTCTTGCCCAAGTTTGTATACCATTGCATTGTTCCTCAAGGAATTAGTCTCTATTTAATTGATAAATTCCTCAATTATGAATTTCACAATCCTCATAGGCCTTCCTCTGACTGCATGAACCATCTGTACAATTCATATGATTATGCAACTGATAGTACATTGTCCCTAAACTCCAATCTCAATTGAGTCTTTCTTTGATCTAACATGCATGATTTAATTATGAGAAAATATTTAGTTTACTAGTTGATAACTGTAGGTAGCACCACACTGCACTTTAGGCACCACCACACTACACTTCAAGAAGCACCACATTTTACTTCAGGAAACACCACACTGTACTTTAGGCAACACCACAGTGTACTTCAGGCAATACCACACTGTACTTCAGGTACCACCGCACTCGACTGCAGGAAACACCACACTACTAAACCTCCCACTAGTTCCTCCATCAATTGGAACTAGTTTAACTGAGTTTAACTCAGTTATACGGAATTAATTAATTACAACTCAAAACAAATATAGCCAAGTTTCCTATAGTGTAGGAGACACTCTACATGACTCAAATTAGACCATAAACTTGAATTAACTAAGCCAACCAAGTCAAATTACCTTAGTTAACTAATGCAAGTTGTCTTGTTATGTGGAATTACAATTTTTCTCCTAACTTAATTCAAGGACAAAATTAATTTAGGAATTTATTGTTGCAATTTCAACACTTCATCTTAGCAAGAAATGTATTCATGTATACTGTTGAGTCCTGAAACTACATATCTCCTACACACTTTCCTAGACATTTTCCCCTCACCTGGACCTCATCAGCTATCAAAATCATTGCATATTGATTTTAAAAGAGAATTTAAATGGTTTTCTAACTATGTTTTTGCGTTTGCTGTTTGACTTAGATTTTGCTCATTAGCTACGGAATGCAGCCACTTTTCGCAGTTGATTCAACTTTCCACAGTTGTTTTTGTTAAACTCCAGGTTGTCGGTGTCATCAGGCAAAACATGACATGTTGGTAGATCAGGAATGACCTGGACATGGATCAGGTCTTATTGGTTCAGCCGGATTCATTAAGGAAAGTCGTGGTCAACGGTGGTCAAGCGGTGGTCAAACAGAGGAATCCTACAACAACAGGACTCTGTTTTCAAACATGTGAAGGATTCATGTTCATTCCTAGATCCCTAGGGCCATGTTAACAACTGTAGATTGCCCCACGATGCGAATCCAACAACCACTTTTTATAGATTGAATAATCTTGGCAACCGTTATTCTAAATTCATGGACGCTATCTTTTACGTGTCATCTATTGATGTAGTTTCACAAGAAAATAGTTATGAAGCTTTTGTTATAAATAACGCGTTTCCAAACGCATAGAGTTAGTTTTTTATTGATGTGATTTTGATGTTAAGTCTACTGTGCTGTGACACTAATCCCACTATGGTAACGAGAGGATTCGTCCTCTATTTTGAATTATAAAGAAGACTCTATTTCTATATGACTACATGAGCATAATTTTGGACTGATAGCCTGTTGACCAAGCCCGTGCAGAGGGACCCTACACGCTGAGGTTTCGTTTGCCTTACTGTTGTAAAGTTTTATGCATTGTTTCTTTATTTTTCATTGCATATATTTCATAGTTATCCACCTGTGTATATTTCATTTGCTATTGTATTAACATTTCATTCCCGTACATGATCTTTCAAGATTTTTATATTGTTAACACTGATCAGTGTGTGTATGTTTCATGATAGAGTAGGCCCGGACATTTTCATACAATTTTTGCAATAGTTAGTGACATGGAATTAGCCTCTCTGCTGACTTTGCTTTTCTTAATTTTTTTAATTCTAGTTATGTTTTGTTGATTTCAGTCTTATTTGCTTGCTTTGTTAGTTAGTTTAGATATCAACTTGCTCATATCATTGACGTTATCTCTGAAAGCCATAGCTTAGACTACCTGGCGAGGTATCGGACTATGAATGATTTGATTTGATTTTAGTTTTACTTTTCTTCAATTAGACATCAACTTGCTCATATCATTGACGTTATCTCCGAAAGCCATAGCTTAGACTACTTGGCGAGGTATTGGACTATGAATGATGCGATTTGATTTTAGTTTTACTTTTCTACAATTAGACATCAACTTGCTCATATCATTGACGTTATCTCTGAAAGCCATAGCTTAGACTACCTGGCGAGGTATCGGACTATGAATGATGTGAATTGATTTTACTTTTACTAGATCACAGTTTTTGATTTGTTTGAGTGTAGTAGCTTAATTCATTTTTCTATATTTAGACAGTAGCAGAGATAATGGTTTCATGATCAGTAGTTCATTATTTGCTTGATTTGAATAGCAACACATTTTTATTCTTGTTCAAGTATTAATTTCACCACTAGTATGTTCTAAGACCCTCTGAAGTGTTAAGTTCTGGAAATCATTATAAAAGACATAATTGCCTTAAAATCTATATCCATACTTGCCTTCTAGAGTATTCTTAAAACTCAGGGATAGGATTTCCATTCATATTAGGAGATAAACGAAGATAAAAACCCCCAAAACAAAATAAAAATTGAAAACGACAAGAAGGTAAGAAAGGGGTTGCTTTGCACATATAGTGCGCCACACTTCATCAGTCTACGACTCCCAGATTGATAATTAATGTAGCAATTTAGGACACACTAAATTGACTAAACATTTTGGCGCCATTGCCGGGGAAGTGTAACTAGGTATCTGATCTCTTACATACAAAAAAAGAGGGAAAAATTGATAACTTCTTGAAGTATGCTCTCCTCTTGCACCTAGTGTGATTTGGAGGATCAGAAAAGAGAGTTGTTAGTTAAATAATTTCTTGATTGTGCTCTCTTCTTGCACCTAGTGTGACCTAGAAGATCAGAAAGAGAATTATTAGCCCGAATTGAAAAATAAAAAATAAAAATATGACATGCATAGAGCAAGATATTCTAGGGCAAGGTTTATAGCTAGGGCCAAAAGTTCGATTTTCACAACTCTAGCTACTTCAAGGCATAGACAAGACGCACCTCCATCATCTCCAACTCACACTCCTAGCCTTAGGATTCTTGGAATTCAAGGGGCAACAGCCGAAGAACCAGGAGAAGAACCTTTCTTCACTTCTGCAGGGGAACACATTGTAATCAAAGAAGTATAATCACCTAAAGAAGAGGAGGGAGAAATTCTTCCTCGTTCACCATTAATAGAAGAACCAGAGGACTCTGATAAATCTAAGGAAACTATCATGACAGAGGAAGTAGTAAATGGATTTGGAGGAGGGGGTCGAGGTAGAGGAAGAGGAAACAATGGAGGAGGTAGAGATAACAATGGGGGAAATAGGGATGGAGATAACTCATTTGGATTCCCTATAGTCGATGAGGAAACCCATACAAAAATGAAAAACATTTCACCATCTGTCCTCCCAAACTTTTATGGGTTGCGAAGTGAGGATCCTGAAACATTTCTATTTGAGTTTGAAGTCTTGTGCCGAACCTATGACTATATGGAAGACTCTCAAAAACTCAAGCTGTTTCCTTCAACATTGAAAGGAGCTGCTTTGAAATGGTTCATGGTATTAGTCACTCAATCTATTAGGACTTGGAATGATATGAAACAAACATTTTTGGATAGATACCTAGATTATTATATGCCCACCAATCATAAGGATGAGGTATTCAAGATGATGCAAAAATAAGATGAAAACTTGGAGGATTTACTTGAAAGATTTCAATACAACTTAAAGAGAGAAAAAATGAGTAATTTAGATGAGGAAACCTTGAAAACCCTTCTATTAAAAGCCATTATAGATGAATGGATAGATATTTTAAACATGAGGGGGAAGGGAGATATTTCTCAACTTCCACTCCATGACATAGAAGAATTATGTGTCCATCTCTCAAGGGGAAAATCTAAAACTAGAAAAGGGCCTAGAGATCCTTCTCTTCTTAGAGCAAACAAATCTGCAACTAGATCAGTAAATAGGGCAGAGATTGGAAATATGCTTGATGAGCTCAAAATTGATATTCTAGGGAGCCTTAGTGAACAACTAGACACCCTTAAAATACAAAACAAACAGAAAGTAGAAGCTAAAGCCTTAGCCATCTTTTGTCCAAAATGTAGAAAGAAACATGCTTTAAGGGAATGTCCCTTGGATGCAAAAGTTGTAGAAACATGTGTGATTTGCTCAGAAAGCCATGAGACCAAGGATTGTCCTTCAATTCCTGGGCTCAAAGCTGTCTTTCAAGAAGATCCAAATTCAGTGGAGTCCCTTTGTTTTGTTTCGAGAAGACCATGGCAGGGGCCACAAAATCAAGGATTTAACAATCCTATGAACTTTCAGCTCCCACCAAATTGGAACTCTTGGCAACAACCTTGGCCCCAATCTCAAAATCCATACCAATCATGGGCACAAGGGATGCAAAATCCTTATGGGAGATTTGCTCAATTTTATCAGTATCCTCCATCTTTTCAAAATCAACAAAATCCACAACTTCCAAATCAAAACCCACAACTTTCATTACCATTTCTGCAACAACAACCTTCTCAACAAAATCCAAATTCTCAACTCTTTCTTCCATTTCAACAAAAGAAAAATCAACTACCAGCCCAGCCATTGCCAAATCCCAACAACAAAAATCCTCATAATGCTTTCATGGTAGAAGGACAACAATTTCCTACCTATATGATTGTTCCTCTCAATGATGTATAACTCAGGTCTGGTAGAGTTTTAGAAAAACCTTCTATAGATGTTTAAGAGCAATATACCTCTAAGGAGGATTCTCTTAAAGCCAATAGAGGTTATGAGGAAGCATCTCTTTAAAACCCAAACATTCAAAAAGAAAAATAAAAAGAGTCAAGCCCCACAACTCCTATAGTTGAGCAACCTGCATCTTCATCTATACCTCCTTTCCCTGAACAATTACAAATTGACAAAGGGGTAGAAAAGCAAATCTTGTTGCCTAACTATGATTTTCTAGATGAATTAAAGGATGTCTGTATCAATATTCCCTTGCTACAAGCCATTAGAGAGATTCCTATTCTAGCAAAAACAATAAAGGAGTTGAGTCTTAAAAGACCAGGAAGGAAACCAAGAGATACAAGAAGAATCCACCTGGTAGGAAAAATTGCAGATCTCATGATGGGAAAAATTACCATGCAAAAATATGTAGATCCAGGTAGTCCAATTGTCAAGGCACATATAAATGGGATAGAAATTCCAAATACTTTGATTGAATTAGGGGTTGCTATCAACATTATTTTTGTGGGGAAAAATGCCTATGCAGGACGATCCTATCCACCTAAGGTGTGACAGTGCCTTAGCAACAAACAGAAACAACTATTCTAGTATTCTGCCTTTATGAATTAAGAATGAAGAGAGATGGATGGACTAACCGGTGTCTTCCATTTGTCCCTCGATCCGGATTCTCTTCTCTTTGAGAGTTCCCAGCTACTTGCCTTCTCGCTCGCCCAGCTTCAAGAGGTTTCTGCAAGATCACAAGAAGAGAACGCTACGCAAGACATAGATTCATATTCATAACTAGTTCAGGATTAGAAATAAACTAAACATACTAATGCAATCATACATCAAAGATACATCAGTATATAGGAGAAACCAAGATAGCTTTATTGATGAATAACAAGGTTCAGGAAGAGATACAACCCAGAGGGCTCCAATCCAGCATCTCCTTCCCAGCAAATGAAATTCCTATCTTCACCTTCCCTCAAAGCATTAAGCACCCAATAATTCCAGTCTCAAACCAACAGCAATTCTTTGCAATAACAAAATTCCAGCCTCTAGATCTCATGGAGGAGAGATCCATATATAGATGCTTGGAGAGAGGATGAGTCAGCTTGAGATATGACTAGTGTCATCTCCCTCTGTCAGTTCTTGATTCCACTTGGAGGTTCTTGCTTCCACTTGGAGATTGGGAACCTCTTACTCATCATTAGTCGAATTCACTGAGGCAAGTGTCATTGAGGAAGATTCTGGAAGCTTCCTGGGTCTTGACACCTCTTGGAATGAACTTGCCATTTGTCAACTCTCGCTCAACGCACCCTGGTAGTGCTTCTACCTGCGTTGCAGTGCAGGTAGCCAGTGTTGGCTTTGACATTCAGCGCAGATAGCTAGTGGAGCCACTGAATTGATCCTGAATTGACTTGTTTTTGAGCAGTTTCTGGTGGAGAACTTCTGTGAATTGCTGTGGTTTGTTAGCCTTGTTCCTATAGGGGTAGGAACAACATGTTTAGGGACTTTGGATCCCTTAGATTATGGACATTTCATGCTTATAGTTGTAAGGCACAAAAATGTCTATAACAGTTGCCCCCTAAAGTATGAGGCCGTTTATCGGGTGAAATGATTTATCAGGAGGATCCGAAGTTCATCCAATGCTGGGAGGAGACCTGTAATAAGATACAATACAATACATTATTTTTCATACTGCTTTCATGATCTAGCTTAGGCGGGCATTCCCATGCTCAGCTTTATAAATTCATTTTTCCGTACATAGAACAGACAATCGTCTGGTGGTAGACTGATAATTTTGATGAAATTATCATCCTTTGAGGTAGGATGATTATTTGCTACAATGATGTACATGTCAATGTCTTTATATTTCCTGAATACATATCGCAGCCCAGATGGATGAAACTAGATCCGAGGTCTTCAAACTCGTTCGATCTTCACTCTAAGTACAAGTCGATCCATGTGAGAAATGTTCTGAAGTCGAACATGGAAAGACATCGCTTGATTACCGGTCAATGAGGTAAACCGTTAACAAGCGCGAGAGGAATCACTGATAATGATAATGACCCTCA
The DNA here is from genome assembly GCA_031772625.1 of Pinus tabuliformis. Taxonomy (NCBI): domain Eukaryota; kingdom Viridiplantae; phylum Streptophyta; class Pinopsida; order Pinales; family Pinaceae; genus Pinus; species Pinus tabuliformis. The sequence continues at coordinate 1,237,175,827 of CM062807.1, forward strand.
AGGTACTGCAGTACAATTCACGTGGTGTGAATAAAGGACTTGGCGTCGAACACCACGCAAAATCTTTCGGTCGAAGGTCATTGATGTATACCTATCGCCGGAAGTGAGAAACTTGCCATTGAGGCATGCAAGCTTCAAAGTACTGAAAGGGTTGTTCCTAGATCAACTTCTTGGATAAGGAGCTGATGTCGACAAGAAGTGATCCGTCAAAGGAGGGCCTTAATGAATCCCACATCAATGACACGGAACGAAGCTAATGATTTTGATGGAGGTGAAAACGATCTGTGACATATGATTCAGGGTGGCGGTCATGAAAGGATGAAGGATAATGTACGACAGTGGATGGGACACGGTTGACTTTTCTGAACGACTTCTCTTGAACATATGGCAACACTGATGCGATGGATCGGTAACATTACCCCAAATGTGGATGGTATGGCGAGACCATGGTTACGTGACCGGTGAATGAAACAACCCAACCCGATTGTGGTACGGAGGAAAAGTGTCATGTTCAAGAGCGACTTGCTACCATCAAAGTTTTCTTGAGTTTCTCCCAATTTTTCCCCAGTCATTGCTGACCAGTACCTCTTTATTTTTGTCAAGCTTGAGGAGGATAACATATGCTTGTTCTATAACCTGCCCTTCGGGCAAGCCCATCGCTATGTTTTAACGAGCCTAGCGATAGTGAAACTCATTCTCGTCTAAAGACAAGTTTGTCGCTATTTAATGCATTTAACGAGTCTAACGACAAGGATAACTCGGTCCTTTTCATTTTTAGAGAGTCTGAAAAGGTACATAAAGTTAACTCCAAAAGTCCTTTTTCGTCATCTAATCCCTTAGGTCCGAAAAAGTATAAAACAATACAGAAGGGATGAGTTTTCGATAGTTTTAACGAGCCGAATAAAACAAGCGCTCGATCTTTTTGTGCAATAATCCCTCAGGTCCAAAAAGATTAAAATCTAGAGGAGGGATAGCACTTCCTGTCCTTTTAACGAGCTGGAAGGCCAAGGACTCGGCAATCTTTTCATAATTTATGAGTCAGATGAAAAGAGCTTAAAGAAGACTCGTCTTTTGAGGAACAAGTGATAAAATGGGTTAGCAGCTGATTCCCGGTAAGGCTTGGAATTTTCCAATCACGGTAGTGTCACAAGGATGGCTAGTGAAATCACTCTTCGCAGCTGTTCCTCAAAATGGGTAAACAAACAAATGGAGGTGAACGATCGGCCAATGGAAAAGTGGAGGTGACGGTGCAAACACGACCAAGGCTTTAATGGCTGATGATATTACATTCACTGTGGTTATTTACTGGGATAGTTAATTTTTTAACGAGCTTAAACGCGGGTGGAAACATTTGCTCAATCTTATGTTTATTTTTTAACGAGCATGAACTATGCGCTAAAACTGCTCGGATCTTGCGTTTATTTTTTAATGAGCATGAACTATGTGCTAAAACTGCTCGATGATAATTTTGCATGCCCCCATCATAATAACGCAAATCGAGGTGCATGCATATTGGTCACTATTTAAGCATAGTAATGCTTGAGGTACAACCCATTACGGGGTTGCGCCAATGGAATTCCATCATAATCCATTAACTCGTAGGCTCCTTTTGCTAACACTCGTTTAACAATATAGGGGCCCATCCATAAAGAATTAAATTTACCTGCTCCCAATTTATCGGATTCTTGGTCATAAAGCAAGACCAAGTCACCTTCTGAGAAGACACGGGGTTTGACATTTTTTTCGAACTACGCCTTGACTCGTTTCTTATGGGCTTCGTTAGCCAAAGAGGCATCACGATGGGTTTCATCCAATTGGATTAATTCCAAGAAACGGGTCTCTTCTTCCGAAGTTCTGGGGAGGAGATCAATTGCGAGTTTAAGAGACGAGATTTCACACTGGATTGGCAAAACTGCTTCCAGGCCATACATCAGTTGGAATGGTGTGAACCCGATCGCATTCCTTACCGATGTTCGGTAAGCCCACAAGGCTGAGTACAGGATTAGGTGCCACCTTCTTTTGTGAACTCCGATCATCCTTTGCAACATACGCTTCAGGACTTTGTTGATCGCTTCAACTTGTCCGTTGGCTTGCGGATAATACGGGGTAGAGCTGTCGTGAGATAGCCCTAGCTTGGCAGCTAATTCCACCATCATGTGATTGCGAAAATGCGATCCATGATCCGTAACTATAGCTTGTGGTACGCCGAATCTGGTGACTACATGATTGAAAAAGAAAAGGGCAGTTGTTTCACTAGTGTTATCTAATGTAGGCATTGCCTCGACCCATTTGGTAAAATAGTCAATGGCGACTATAATATACCCATGCCCCCTGATCGAGGTGGGGTTACATGTCATGAAATCGATGCCCCATTTGGCAGGTGCGGGTGGTCTTCTGGTTTTGCTATCAAATATTTGACAAGCATGGCAACTTCTGACTGCGGTTATGCAATCTTTGAACATGGTTGGCCAGAAGTATCCTGCTCGTAAGATTTTTTGTGCTGTAGCATATCCAAATTGATGCCCCCCACACGCGCCTGAATGACACTCATTCAGGGCTTTTTCGGCCTCCTCATGGGTGAGGCACCTCCTCAGAACTGTATCGATACCACGACGGTAAAGCGTATCACCGACGATCATGTAGTCTTTTGCTTGGTATCATATACGTTTTTGTTCTGAGTGAGAGGTGTTAGGCCTGAATTTTTGGGTTTGGAGATAAATTATTATATCTCCATACCACTCATTGCTTGTAGATATCATAAACAAACTTTCGTCCATGATTGATTCTTCGGATGTTTCATCGTTGGACGACGATGGGAGATCGCACAATAATTCTGCGAAAACTAAAGCTTTCTTTGATTTGGATTTTACAAATTCCAGATCAAACTCTTGAAGGATCGCTATCCATTTTGAATATTTGCCCCCCAGCAACTGTCGCGACAATATATAAGTCATGGGGTTGCAATTTGATAGAATGGTAGTTTTCCGAAAGAGGAAATAATGTCGAAATCTTTTTATCGCTTGAACAGCAGCGAGTGCTAGCTTTTCAACGTAAGAATATTTTCTTTCTGTATCATTCAAGTTTTTACTTAAATAATATATAGGATGTTCAATTCCATCGACTTCTTGAACTAAAACCATCGCAATGGTCGTATCCGCTGCAGCCAAATACAGTTTAAAATCTCTTTGATAGTCCGGGGCATACATTAATGATGCTTTTACTAGAGAATCTTTCTGAGCATCAAAAGAAGCTTGCGCCACCTGATCCCAGACAAAAGGTACATCCTTTTTCAAAAGACGAGTATAACCTTTAGCAAGTTCTGCGTAATTTGGAATGAACCTCCTCAGAAAGTTTGCTTTCGCTTGGAGTTTCTGAATCTGAAGCAAATTTGAAGGTGGAGGCAAATTAATGATTGCCTGAACCTTGCAAGGGTCGAGACGAATCCCATCCTTAGAGACTACGAAGCCAAGTAAACGACCAGAGCTGACGCAAAATACACATTTGTGTGGATTGAGTTGTATCTTGTAGTGTCGGCAACGTAGAAATATCGCTCTTAAATGCTGCGGATGGTCAGTCCGCTTTCGCGAATGAGCCGGAAGGTCGTCGAGGTATGGTTGAACGATGTTCTTGATGTCATGGAAGGCATAATTCATTGCCCTCTGAAATGTTGCCCCAGTGTTCTTCAAACCAAAGGGTAATTTTCGATATGCGAATGTGCCCCACAGACAAATGAATGCAGTCTTTGACTGGTCCTGTGGGCGGATATTTATTTGATTATACCCGGAAAATCCATCCATGAATGAAAAGATTTCACATCCGGCGCATTCATCAATGATCTGGTCGATGAAGGGTGTAGGGTAGTTGTCTTTCGTACAAGCTTGGTTTACATCCCTATAATCGACACACACTCTAATTGTCCCTTGTTTCTTCATAACAGAGACAATATTTGATACCCAATCGGTTAGAGGAACCGGGTAGATGAAACCAGCATGGAGAAGTTTCTCAACTTCTGCCTTAATGGCAGCGGCTTTCTTGGGGTGCACCTGCCGAAGCCGTTGTCTTACTGGTTTGACATCAGGATACATCCTAATTTCATGTTCAACTATACTCGAGTCGATGCCTGGCATTTCATCATATGACCAAGCAAAGACATCTCTGAATTCGCGAAAAAGAGCGTTATATATTTCCAGTTCTAAAGGAGAACAACATTTGCCAACATAAATATTCTCTACAACATCTGCCTTGGTTGAGATATTTATGGCTATAGTCTCTTCAATATTGGATAGGTTCCGTTCAGAATCCACCGTATTTACAGTATTTGATAGGAATTCAAAGACTGAAGGGTGATAAAGGTCATGTTGAGTATCTTCTTCATAATCCGGAAGAAGAGAACGATGGTGGCAATCACTCCATGGTGCCCCCTCAATCAACATTGATTGTAGGATTCCTTCGTCGGTTCCATGCACTCTCGACCAAGGATCTAATGGGGTACCATATTCTCTAGACCTATCTACCCAAACGCTTGATGAGCGTTGATGTGGGTTCGCCTCCCATGCCCGAAACATTGATTGCTACAATATTTCTATAGGGCTTGGGGGAAAAACCATTTCATGATCCATGTTGATATCGTCTTCTGAGATCTTCGTGGAAGATATCATGTTGCAGGCTCTTACCAACGCTACTTCTCCTATATATATTGGCGGTGGAAGTGCGAAAGTTACCATTAATGTTGGGTCTTTCAGTAGGCCTACTCCAATATCTTGAAGCGAATGATTGCTCCCATGGATCATTGAAATGCTTCCTGTAACTTGAGAACCATTAGGGAGGAAGTTTTGTTGGTCGACGATCGTAATCCCTCCTTGAAAGGGGAATGCGATCTTTCTAAAATAGGTCGACACAACAGCTGCCATGGCATAGATCCATGGTCTTCCTAGTATGATGTTGTAATCAAGATTCCCATCGATGACTTCAACATCTATTTCTACCGTTTTCCCCCCTAGTTCAACCTTCAAGTTGTTTAGGATACCATGCGGGGTGTATGTCCTTCCGTTGAATGCTTTCAATGTCGTCGGAGATCGCGACAAGGTTGGAGATCCTAAAGTTTTCCAGCAACTCATTGACATAATACATGTAGATGCCCCCTCATCAATAATTGTTTGGTGAACAGTTTTGTTGAGGGCTTTCACTTGGATAAGGAAAGCTAGTTGAGCCGGTAACTGAGGATGGTATCCTTTGTGGTCAAAGGATACAAGATTGGAATCCTTAGGATCAACCCCACCAATAGCCGATAACAAAGCTTGCCTTTGGGATGGACAATTTTGTAGTACTCCAAGAGTCGACATAGCGGATGGCGATTGGGCCAAATCTTCCACTATGTTATAATGCTGCGCCGCTCTGGCGCGAGGATCAAATGTCGACTTGTGTACTACTCCCTTTGGCAGTTTTATTGTTAATTCAGGAATGATGGCGGTTTTATTGTTAATTCTGTCGAAGTTGTTTTCGAACTACTTGGTTGATCTTTACCTTTGTCGTTCGACAGCTGCGGATTCTTGTAATCTTTGTTCCCTGTCGAAATCAAAGCATTGTTTTGTTGCTTAGAGATCGATAACATTAGCACTTGTGACGGGGAAGCATTTCCACTATCAACCAGATTTTGACCTGGATTTGGAACGGATCAGTTAACACAGCTGAGGTTTGCGAACTTTTGAAGAACCTCTTCAGCTCAGCTTTGTATGGACACTCCCTTGTCCAGTGATTCTCATCACATATCTGACACCCTGTTGTAGGGGGTTTCCTATTTCTAGGAGGGTTTGAAGAAGTTTTTTCAGGGGATGACTCACCCTGTTTCTTCTTCTTCCCTTTGTTTTGTTTTTTCTTGCTCCCTGGTTGTTTGGTTTCTTTGCCTTTATCTACTGATACGACATTTACTTCCGAAGCAAGAATTTCGTCTTTTGCATTTTGATCTGAATTCTTACGGGCCTTCTTGGAGTTGGCCTTTGTCGACTTCGCGTTTGTCATGCCAATCACGCCATCGCCGGCATGAGAGTCATTGTTTGATTTAGGAGGAGGAGGAATTGAAAATTCCGGTCGAGGGGCGTCAGGTATTTTGTCATAGAGCGTGCCAGATTGAGTATAAACTAAGTCTAGATACTGCGCACGAGCGATAACTTGCTCTTCCGTTATGACTCCCCCCTTTGCCACATCTTCCGTTATAGCAGGAAGTAACGACTTGATAAACCATTCAGCTAATAACTGATCGAGAACGTACGTTTTTACCATCCTGCGACGACGACGACACTCATGTATATGATTGGATATATGAGTGGCCGTTGTCTGCTTGAAGTTGGTTAAGATTTCCCTTCCCGTTTCATACCTTATCGGTAATTGAAAATGGGTTAAGAAAGTCGTGGCTAGGGAGCTGAAATTGTCGAACGAGGCTTTAGGTAATTCAATATACCATTTTGCCGCTGGACCTGTTAACGTCCTCTGAAAGAGGCGAAGCCTTATCGAATCATCGTTTAAGGTGTTTGATGAACACCATAGATGAAAGGTCATCACGTGATTCGATGGATCTTCACCTGGATTTCCATTAAATTTAGGAATGTCCGAAGGAAGTTTGTGAGGAATCGCTGGCCACCAAGGGGCGTAAGCAATTGGATCGTTTGTTAACCGGTGTAAATCGGGTAACTCTAAAGTTACCACGAATGGTAACTGTTGATTCAGGTTAGGTGAAGCATACCCAGGGTACGATGGAATTTCCTGAGCAGTGGGCCTCTGCATACCAGCATAATGTAATTGATGTTGGTATGACTGATACGGTTGGTGGACTTGACCACTGTAAAGCGGTTGGTTTTGACCGTTTTGAATATACGGTTGTCCACTGTTAACAAAGATCTGCTTCTCAGAACCTTGGTATACTTGTTGGAATTGTGGTTGTTGGTATTGCACCAACCATGGTTGCGAAGCCATGTTCTGTTGCGCTATACTAACCGTTGGACCAAGGTGTGGGGTAATTGTACCCGTTTGGACCTGTGTCGCCCCACCAGTAGGCGATTGTGGTTGAGTCACAGGGTCAAGGGGTTGTTGTATTACAACCTGAGAAATCTGAGGTTGACATACAACAGGCAACGTTTGAACTCGCGACACTGTCACAATTGCCGGTGTGGTCGGGATGTTCGACATAGGTACACATTGTTGCATAGAATACACAACCCTTGGTTGTTGAGGTAGCATAGGTACCCAACCACTTGTCGTAACTCCAGTATAACCTGAATACTGTTGTGAACTTCCGTATGGATATCCTCCCGGAGGGGGTAATGAAAGGGCATACTGCCCCCCATACGGTAGCAATCCAGAACTCAAGGGGATTGTTTGTCCTTGGGGACTGGATTGCCCAAATCGACCTCCAAAAGGATCAATCTGGCGAGTCTCAACACAAGAGTTGCCGGATATTATTCTGGAGGAACAAACTGGAACGGACCACACTGTCGAAATAGTCCATGGGTGGACTCCTTCTAGCGGTTGTGAGCTAGTCGGGACAGATGGTGTGCCGGCAAAAATTGTCGGAGTGACGGTAGGGAGTTCTGCTGTCGCCGTGTCATTCGACACAGTCCTAGATGTTGACGGTTGTTCAGACATTTTGAGTCTATCCAAGATATTACCTAGCGATTCTACAGGAACTTCCACTGGTGATAGACTAACTTCTGATGTTGAAGGAAATAGAGTGACCCCGACTCGAAAATGCGTTGGAGTACTTACTTGCGGATCTTCTACAATTTCCTCTATCGCAATCAAACCAGGTGGAAGGGGAAGACCGTCAGGTCCGTAAAATATTTCTGGTGCCGAAGAAGGGGTTGAATCAACAGCAACAGATGTTTGAAGAAAAATACTCTCTGTACCGGTTACAGATGGAACTGGTTCAGTAATGCAAGTATTTACTCTCAGACTAGGATCAGTGTTACTATCCCTCTGTGGCTGTTGAACTTCTTCTATAGAGGCAGGGTCTCCAGAAATGTTTGGAGTAACCGGAATCTCAGATGTCGTTGGAACACTTGTTCTAACTTTGGTAGGAGATTTCGAACCGGTTAAACGAGTTCGCTTTGTCCGTACTATTTTTGATTCCGGAGACAAAGACGGTTGACTCGTAAGCCTCTGCGAACGACGGGGTTTCAATTGACTTTCTTCCACGATTGCGGATTACTCGATCAACCAAAATACAAAAAGGGAAAGTGTGTTTCTGAATTAAATGAATTTTTTAGACGCTTTTAGACACAACTTGCTTTTTCACTTTTAAAGAGTCGAGAAAAAGCTAAAGATGACTCTAGTCTCCTTCGATGTTTTAACGAGCCCGAAGTGACAAATGCTCGGATGGACTTTTTCCGTTATAGAGTCTGAAAAAGGCCAAAAGGCACTGCTCTGGAGTTCTAGGTAGAGGGTGTGCCAAACTTTTCGCAAAACCGCAGAATAATTTTTAGTGTACGGGCGGTCGATCTTCCTGAATGTTGTGTTCAGTGCATTGCGATCAGTAGGGCGGCCGACACGGCTTCCTAAGGATAAAGGTTTTATGCCTATAGGGGTCTCCCAATATATACGCGACGGTACGTGGGAGCACAATCCGTACTGGCGCTATCGTCCCTCAGGAGGAATCACCCACCATCAATGAGATCGACAGTCACCAGGCTTTACGACGCCGGAACACGTCGCTAGCCTAGACCTCTATTTTGTGCGTTATGTTGCAAAGCGTTGTTAAGTTCATTCAATTTATTTTAGGTTGATCTTCTTAGAAGTTTTCCTTTTGAGGTTCACCATGAGATGTATGATACAAATTCCTAAATGCAGTCTAAAGATGATAAGCAAGATTTTTATCTTTTCAACTTATGAAAATCCTAGCTACAAAGGGAAAAGAAAGACACCATCTTTTCTCAAAGAGCAATCAGCACACTCTAATGCACTTTTCCTAAATCAAACATGCAAACTATCAAGATGCAAATGCACAATGCAGGTGTTTGTTTTCCGCTTTCTTAGTATTGATGCCTACAAAGAAAGCTTTTTGTACAACTTTGAATTTGCCTTTAAATGACAAATACAAACAAGTTTACTCTTTCGAAATCAGAGAGGGTAGAAGAGATTACAACACTTAACGATTCCGAAATGAATACTTGTTTCGACACTTAAAAGAGACAAACTCAAACCAAAAGCAAAAGTAAATGTATAATCAACTGTAAATAGCCAATGAACTCTCTCATAAGATCACAATCAACAGATCTGAATCAAGGGCTACAGGATGATTATTTCACTCATGCAAAGGAAAACTGTAAATGACGCCACAAACACATAAAAACACTCACAGTATTTTTGTACAAAAGGAGGCGGAATTTAAGCAGAGAAAAGGAGTTATCAGACTGGTACCTATGCTGGTTACAGGCTGCAAAAATCAGAGATCAAAACAAGGCAAAACAGAGCAGAGAACCCCAGCTGCACAAGGCCTAACTGGATCAGCACAACCTCAACACAGGGGTTTTGACATTCAGCGCAGGTAGCCTTCATGGGACCTGCGTTGAAATGCAGAGCCTCTTCATAGGGTCTGCGCTGAAGGAGAAACGAGAGTTTCTCACTGGGTTCTGGGTTACAATTTGCTATTTAATCTACAGTTTCAGGCCAAACCAAAGCAACAAGCAAGGTACAATCAAAGGGATGCTTTGAGGAAGGGCTAAGATCTATCACAAAGGATCATTAAATCATTTGTGAATCCATTGTTCAGATTATAGACAAATCCAGTGATTGGATCAAAGCAGCAGCTGTCTACTTTGCATCTGAGAATAGCAAATGCAGTTCGATTGTTGTTGTTGAGTCTATGAAACAAACAATGATGGAAACAAAAACAAAATGACTAAACAAATGTCCCAGTGGAGTCGCCAATTTGTTGTGGGGAAAAATGCCTATGCAGGACGATCCTATCCACCTAAGGTGTGACAGTGCCTTAGCAACAAACAGAAACAACTATTCTAGTATTCTGCCTTTATGAATTAAGAATGAAGAGAGATGGATGGACTAACCGGTGTCTTCTGTTTGTCCCTCGATCCGGTTTCTCTTCTCTTTGAGAGTTCCCAGCTACTTGCCTTCTCGCTCGCCCAGCTTCAAGAGGTTTCTGCAAGATCACAAGAAGAGAATGCTACGCAAGACATAGATTCATATTCATAACTAGTTCAGGATTAGAAATAAACTAAACATACTAATGCAATCATACATCAAAGATACATCAGTATATAGGAGAAACCAAGATAGCTTTATTGATGAATAACAAGGTTCAGGAAGAGATACAACCCAGAGGGCTCCAATCCAACATCTCCTTCCCAGCAAATGAAATTCCTATCTTCACCTTCCCTCAAAGCATTAAGCACCCAATAATTCCAGTCTCAAACCAACAACAATTCTTTGCAATAACAAAATTCCAGCCTCTAGATCTCATGGAGGAGAGATCCATATATAGATGTTTCAAGAAGGAGATTGGGCATTGCTATTTGATTCCAAGTTTAAATATTTTAAAGGAAAATTTCAAACTCATTGGCTTGGGCCATATGATATTGACAAAATATTTAGCAATGGAGCAGTAAGAATCAAAACCATTGATGAACATCAAACTCCTCTTATTGTGAATGGCCACAGATTAAATATCTATCATAAGCCACTCTCAAAAGAGAAATTTGTCAAAATCTTTCAAGATAGTTTTGCAATAAGGCTAGTGAAGAAGAATCCTTCTTCTCCACCAGCCTAGCCTTTATTCTTTTCTGTTTTTATTATAAAAATAAAAAATAAATAAATAAATAATGTGTATAAGCCTGAAAACCAATCCCTGATTGGCAGTCTTATATAGAAAATACAGGGTGAAAATCAAGAACTCCTGACGCCCTATATTTTCCAAAAAAAAATAAAAAAATCTCTTTTCTCATTGTATTCATAGTTTCATGACATTTCACTTCACTTCATTTCACTCCACTCCATTTCATTTCACTTCATTTCATTTCATTCTACCAATAAAAACCCTCTCATGACCAGTTTTCATTCACTCAGTCATCATTTATCCGTCTCCATTCAATAATATGATCAATGTGTCAATTTCCATAGTTGAACCCAATTTCCATAGCCAAAAGCTAATTCCGTAGCCATCACTCTGTTTTTCAACACTGACAGTCAGATGTTAGTTAAATGATCATGAAAATCAAATGCAAGTATGGAAAAAGGAAGATATTCTGAAGATATAAAGCACCTAGAAGCATCATTAGGAAGCAGCCAATCAAATGTCAGTGGACGGAAGTGGTAAGTTCCAAGGTATGAGAAAAGTTCATTTCAAATAGCGTTTTAAAACACATTTTACATAGTTATGAAACCACCAGCTCCATTATATGTAACGATTCGCCTTGATAGCTTCCATAACCACTCCATGGCCTTTACATAATTCCACCACGAACCTTGCATTAATTTCTAACGGCTTTATGATCCATCTCAGAACTTAGCTCGTGTTCAATTGTACTTTGAACTCCATCTGTTAAACCGAGTAATTATGAGGACGTGATCGATTTGGTGAACATCAAACCATTGATGAACATGAAGATCTATCACAAAGGATCATTAAATCATTTGTGAATCCATTGTTCAGATTATAGACAAATCCAGTGATTGGATCAAAGCAGAAGCTATCTACTTTGCATCTGAGAATAGCAGATGCAGTTCGATTGTTGTTGTTGAGTCTATGAAACAAACAATGATGGAAACAAAAACAAAATGACTAAACAAATGTCCCTAGTGGAGTCGCCAATTTGTTGTGGGGAGAAATGCCTATGCAGAACGATCCTATCCACCTAAGGTGTGACAGTGCCTTAGCAACAAACAGAAACAGCTATTCTAGTATTCTGCCTTTATGAATTAAGAATGAAGAGAGATGGATGGACTAACCGGTGTCTTCCGTTTGTCCCTCGATCCGGTTCTTCTTCTCTTTGAGAGTTCCTAGCTACTTGCCTTCTCGCTCGCCCAGCTTCAAGAGGTTTCTGCAAGATCACAAGAAGAGAACGCTACGCAAGACATAGATTCATATTCATAACTAGTTCAAGATTAGAAATAAACTAAACATACTAATGCAATCATACATCAAAGATACATCAGTATATAGGAGAAACCAAGATAGCTTTATTGATGAATAACAAGGTTCAGGAAGAGATACAACCCAGAGGGCTCCAATCCAGCATCTCCTTCCCAGCAAATGAAATTCCTATCTTCACCTTCCCTCAAGGAATTAAGCACCCAATAATTCCAGTCTCAAACCAACAACAATTCTTTGCAATAACAAAATTCCAGCCTCTAGATCTCATGGAGGAGAGATCCATATATAGATGTTTGGAGAGAGGATGAGTCAGCTTGACATCTGACTAGTGTCCTCTCCCTCTGTCAGTTCTTGATTCCACTTGGAGGTTCTTGCTTCCACTTAGAGATTGGGAACCTCTTACTCATCATTAGTCGAATTCACTGAGGCAAGTGTCATTGAGGAAGATTCTGGAAGCTTCCTGGGTCTTGACACCTCTTGGAATGAACTTGCCATTTGTCAACTCTCGCTCAGCGCACCCTGGTAGTGCTTCTACCTGCGTTGTAGTGCAGGTAGCCAGTGTTGGCTTTGACATTTAGCGTAGACAGCTAGTGGAGCCACTGAATTGATCCTGAATTGACTTGTTTTTGAGCAGTTTCTGGTGGAGAACTTATGTGAATTGCTGTGGTTTGTTAGCCTTGTTCCTCTAGGGGTAGGAACAACATGTTTAGGGACTTTGGATCCCTTAGATTATGGAAATTTCATGCTTATAGCTGTAAGGCACAAAAATGTCTATAACAATTATGAGTAGACAGACTATGGAATAGCTTAAACTTCCTAATTTTCTTTTTACACCCACCTTACTGCAACTTGAAGATAGATAAATAATCAAACCAGATGGTGTATTAGAAGATATTTCAGTCTCCTTAGATTCTTGGGAATATCCAGTAGATTTCATGATTTTTGACTCCCAAGAGTAATTTAGGAGGGCATCCACTCATCTTAGGAAGACCTTGGTTAGCCACAACTGATGCTTTCATTAGTTGTAGATCTGGAGATATGTACATTTCTGATGGTAGTTCGAAAAAGAAATTCAATCTGTATCCTCTAGCAAAAACAATTATAGAAGTAGGAGACAATGAATGGGTCGATGATGGGGACAGTATACAACCTGTCTTTACCATTTTTGAAATTAGTTAAGATAGTCAAATTCTGAACACATTAGAAAATTTTGAAACACCTTCAGAATATGACCATACATAATTTCAGTTAGATTCTGATATTGAGTACTTATCATCAAGACAAATGTCTCTTTACTCTATGGAAGAGTTTGGTAGTTCTACCATTGAGATTTTTCCAGCTAAAACATTGAATATCAACAAAAATTTGGAAAAATCACAACAGGAAGAGCTAACCAAAATCTTGCAAAAACATTCTACTGCATTTGCGTGGGAGTATACTGATATGAAATGTATTGACCCTAAGACTTGCATCCATCATATCTATATCGAGGAAAACAGTAGGCCAATCAGACAACCTCAGAGAAGGATGAATCCAAATCTTAGGGAGATAGTGAAAGAAGAGCTCCAAAAACTACTCAATGTAAACTTCATTTATCCAATTTCAGATAGCCAATGGGTTTCTCCTTTGGTTATAGTACCCAAAAAGAATGGTAAATGGAGGGTATGCATTGATTATAGGGAATTGAACAAAGCAACTTTGAAGGATCACTTTCCTTTTCCCTTTATCGATCAAGTATTAGATACATTAGTAGGCAAAAAGTACTTTTCATTTCTAGATGGTTTTAGTGGTTATAATCAAATTCAGGTAGCACCTGAAGATCAGGATAAGACCACATTTACCTGTCCATGGGGAACTTTTGCTTATCGAGTGCTTCCTTTTGGATTATGTAATGCACCCGCAACATTCCAAAGAGCAGTACTAAGAATTTTTTCTGATCTAATCCATGATTGTGTTGAGGTTTATATGGATGATTTTACAGTTTATGGTGATTCGTTTGAAGAGGCATTAAAAAATTTGGAAAAAGTTCTTATAAGATGTAAAGAAACAAACCTCTCATTAAGCCATGAGAAATTCTTTATGATTTTTACTGAAGGTATTGTTTTGGGACATCATATCTCAGGGGATGGGATTAAAGTTGATAGATCAAAAGTTGAAGTCATCTCCAAGTTGCCTATTCTAAATTGTCAAAAAGATGCTAGAAGTTTTTTGGGATTCAATGGATAGTATAGAAGATTTATAGAAAAATTCACTAAAATAGCATCTCCACTCTTCAAACTGCTTACAAAAGACTGTGAATTTAAATGGGGTCCTAATTGCCAAACAACATTTGAAACTTTGAAAACAAGAATATTTGAAGTGTTTATCTTGAGAGGACCAAATTGGAAACTCCCTTTCCATATTTCTACAGATGCTTCAAATACAGCTTTAGGAGCTGTGTTGGGTCAAAAAGATTTAGTTCCTTATGCCATTTACTATACCAGTAAAAATTTAACTCCCACTGAGTTGAACTATACTGTGACTGAAAAAGAGTTCTTAGCTGTTGTTCATGCAATCAATAAGTTCAGACATTATATAACAAGCTATGAAACTTTTATTCATACTGATCATTCTGCAATTAGATATCTAATGAAAAAACCTATTACTAATGGCAGAGTTACAAGGTGGCTCCTACTTTTACAGGAATTCAATATTACTGTGTTGGATAGACTAGGGAAACAAAATACAGTAGCTGATTTCTTGTCTAGGATTCAGAATACTAAAGAAGATTTTCTTGTAGAAGACAAGTTTCCTGATGAATATTTATTTGCAGTAACTACTAAGACCCCTTGGTATGCAGATGTAACTAACTATTTGGTTATAGGGAAACTATCTCCACATTTATTTCCTGGTGAAAGAAGAAATGTTATTCAGGAGAGTTCAAAATATTCATGGATTTCTAACGAATTGTTTAAAACAGGGTCAGATCTTGTGATCAGAAGATGTGTTAGGGAATATGAAATGCATGATATCCTCAAAGCATGTCATGATGAACCATGTGGTAGACACTTTGCTGACAAAAGGACAGCCTATAAACTCTTCTCTTTAGGATATTATTGGCCATCCCTCTTCAAAGATGCAAAACAATATGTCAAAAGATGTGACAACTGCCAAAGAGTAGGGAAACCTACCCTTTCAAATGAAATGCCATTGCAGCCACAGGTACTCATCAAACCCTTTGAAAAATGGGCTTTAGATTTCATTGCACCTATTAACCCACCATCTAAACAAAGAAAGTATATATTGGTATGTACTAATTATGTCACTAAATGGGTAGAAGCCAAAGCATTATTTTCTGCGACTGAGCATTTAGTTGTTAGTTTTCCTTATGAAGATACTTTTACTCACTTTGGTGTTCCAAGAGAAATTGTGACAGATCAGGGAAGTCAATTCACATCCAACCTAGTGGAGAAGCTAATGGAAGAATACAAAGTCAAGCACATAAAATCTACTCCTTACCATCCGCAAGCAAATGGTCAAGTGGAATCTACAAACAAAGTTATTGAAGCCATCATCACCAAGACTGTTCATCTACACAGAAGAGATTGGATAGAAAGTCTTCCTGAAGCCTTGTGGGCATACAGAACTACATGGAGAAATACAATAGGACATTCTCCCTATGAACTTGTTTATGGGAAAGAAATCCTGCTCCCCATTAAGTTCCAATCAAAACTTTCAAGATGGCAGTTCAGTTGGGAATGGATCTATCAGAAGCCCAAAAGCATAGAATGGAGCAGTTGAATGAGCTAGATGAGATCAGTCAAGAAGCAATCCTAAGAACTGATCTAGTTCAATATCAAAGAACTAAGTGGCATGACAAATACATCAAGGAGAAAAATTTCAAGAAGGAGATTGGGCATTGCTATTTGATTCCAAGTTTAAATATTTTAAAGGAAAATTTCAAACTCATTGGCTTGGGCCACATGATATTGACAAAATATTTAGCAATGGAGCAGTAAGAATCAAAACCATTGATGAACATCAAACTCCTCTTATTGTGAATGGCCACAGATTAAATATCTATCATAAGCCACTCTCAAAAGAGAAATTTGTCAAAATCTTTCAAGATAGTTTTGCAATAAGGCTAGTGAAGAAGAATCCTTCTTCTCCACCAGCCTAGCCTTTATTCTTTTCTTTTTTTATTATAAAAATAAATAATAAATAAATAAATAATGTGTATAAGCCTGAAAACCAATCCCTGATTGGCAGTCTTATACAGAAAATACAGGGTGAAAATCAAGAACTCCTGACGCCCTATATTTTCCAAAAAAAAAAAAAAAATCTCTTTTCTCATTGTATTCATAGTTTCATGACATTTCACTTCACTTCATTTCATTTCATTCTACCAATAAAAACCCTCTCATGACCAGTTTTCATTCACTCAGTCATCATTTATCCATCTCCATTCAATAATATGATCACTGTGTCAATTTCCACAGTTGAACCCAATTTCCATAGCCAAAAGCTAATTCCGTAGCCATCACTTTGTTTTTCAACACTAACAGTCAGATGTTAGTTAAATGATCATGAAAATCAAATGCAAGTATGGAAAAAGGAAGATATTCTGAAGATATAAAGCACCTAGAAGCATCATTAGGAAGCAGCCAATCAAATGTCAGTGGACGGAAGTGGTAAGTTCCAAGGTATGAGCAAAGTTCATTTCAAATAGCGTTTTAAAACACATTTTACATAGTTATGAAACCACCAGCTCCATTATATGTAACGATTCGCCTTGATAGCTTCCATAACCACTCCATGGCCTTTACATAATTCCACCACGAACCTTGCATTAATTTCTAACGGCTTTATGATCCATCTCAGAACTTAGCTCGTGTTCAATCGTAATTTGACACTCCATCTGTTAAACCGAGTAATTATGAGGACGTGGTCGATTTGGTCCTATTTTGCTCAAACAGAAAATCTCAACAATCTCCACCTTGACAACAATTCGCCTGATTCCCTGTTATTATTATTTTATCTTTTCTGCAAGCCAAGAGTAGCCAAACACCAGCGTAGCTTCTCCAACAAAACTGGTTTCGTGAACATGTCTGCACAGTTCTCCTTTGTATGCACCTTTTCCAGAGAGACTCCCCTTTCAGTGATAACCTGTCTAACAAAATGGTACTTAATTGGAATATGCTTTGATTTACTATGATAGGCCGGATTCTTAGCCAAATGTATTGCACTTTGACTATCACAAAGTAACCTGATGTTGTCCTGTAACCTACCAAACTCACCAAGCAAACCTTTCAACCAAACCGCCTCTTTGCAAGCATGCGAAGCAACAATGTATTCTGCTTCAGTAGTGGATAAAGCAACAATATTCTGTAGCTTTGACATCCAGCTTATAGCTCCACCTGCAAGAGTAAAGACGTACCCTGAATTTGATCTTCTCTTATCCAAATCACCTGCAAAATTGGAATCAACATATCCGCAAACAAATTCACTACTCTTATTGTAAGAAATACAATAACTACTTGTGCCTCTCAAATACTGAAGCACCCATTTCACTACTGACCAGTGTTCTTTACCCGGATTTGCCATGTACCTGCTGACAACCCCAACTGCATGAGAAATATATGGTCGAGTACAAACCATCACATACATTAAACATCCTACTACATTGGCATATGGAATTCAAGACATATAATCCTTTTCTTCATATGTATTAGGAGATAAACTCGAAGAAAGCTTAAAATGGGAAGCTAAAGGGACTGAAACAGGCTTCACATTATCCATACCAAACCTCAAAATTATTTTCTCAATATACTTTTGTTGTGATAGCCATAGCTTACCATTGCTCTTGTCTCTGAAAAATCTCCATGCCCAAAATCTGTCTTGCTGCTCCTAGATCTTTCATATCAAACGTCCTTGCCATCTGAGTCTTCAACCTGTTGATTTCTTCAATGCTTTTGCTTGGTAAAATCATATCGTCAACATACAACACCAAGATAATGAATATGCCATTATTCAACTGTTTAAAGTAAACACAATGATCATATTCACTTCTTACATATTTCTGACTCAACATGAAAGAATCAAAATTCTTATACCACTGCCGAGGCGACTGCTTCAGGCCATATAATGACTTCTTGAGCCTGCAGACAAATTTCTCATTGCGACGGTGAACAAACCCTTCCGGTTGTTCCATATATATTTCCTCATCTAAATCACCATGTAGAAATGCAGTCTTAACATCTAATTGCTGCAACTCTAAATCAAGCAAAGCCACTAATGCTAACACAAGTCTAATTGAAATAATTTTAACCACTGGTGAAAATATCTCATGAAAGTCTATGCCAGCTTTCTGAGAAAACCCTTTTGCAACCAGCCGTGCTTTGTGCCTGTCTTCCGTATCATTCACACCCCGTTTCAGCTTGTACACCCACTTACATCCCACAGTTTTCCTGCCTTTAGGAAGTTCAACCAGATCCCACGTGCCATTCTTACCTAAGGCCATCATTTCTTCCTTCATGGCTGCTTTCCATTTGTCACTATTTGAACCTTCTACAGCTTCCTGATAACACAAAGGTTCATCATCATTAGCGATCAAAGCAACTGAAGTAACATGATCATCATACCTTCTCGAAGGGCATTTGATCCTTGTAGACCTCCTTAAGAATGTTTCTGGTGCTTCCACAATCGGTTGTCTATCATCTGTAGGAACTTCTTCATGATCGCCATCTGAGACCTGTTCATGACCTCCATCTGAACCCTGTTCAAAATCTGATTCTGAAACTTGTTCATGACTAGAATCTGAACTATGGTCGTTATGACTATCATTAGAAATGCTGTCAAACTGAATATGCTGGAAATCAGATACATCATCCTGTTTCAATCTACTATCTACATCTAACTGTACAAGAGAGGATTCATTAAACTTTACATCTCTGTTGATGATGATTTTGCGAGTAGTAGGATCCCACAATCTATATCCCTTTGTTCCATCACCATACCCAACAAAGATATACTTTTTATACTTTGGATCTAATTTAGTTCGTTGATGTTTAGGTACTAGAGCATATGCATCACAACCAAACACTCTGAGTTTAGAATAGTCACAAGGGTGTCCTTTCCATACCTCTTGTGGAATCTTGCAGTCTATGGCCATTGATGGAGACTGGTTTATCACATAACAAGCGGTTGCCACTGCTTCCGTCCACAACTCCTTCGGCAACCCGGCGTTACTCAGCATACACCTTGCTCTCTCTAGAATAGTCCTGTTCATGCGTTCAACAACTCCATTTTGCTGAGGAGTATAAACCGTGGTCTTATGTCTCTCGATCCCTGCATCCTTGCAATAGATGTCAAACTCCTTGGAGGAAAACTCACCACCATTGTCAGTTCTTAAACATTTTATAGTTCTACCAGTGCTGTTTTCTACCAATGCTCTAAACTGCTTGAAAACTGTAAAAACATCAGACTTCTTTTTCAACATGTAGACCCATACTTTCTGAGAAAAGTCATCAATAAACGACACAAAATACGACGAGCCACCATATGACGCTGTAGGGGCTGGACCCCAAACATCTGAATGGATATAATCAAGTATGCCTTTACTAGTATGTTTGTCTCTTTTAAACTTTTGTTTACTTTGTTTACCAAACAGACAATGTTTACAGAAATCCAATTTTCCAGATCTTAGATTAGGAAGTAACTTTCGGTCAGCCAAAATTTTCAATCCTCTTTCACTCATATGCCCCAATCTTTGATGCCATAAGTGAATGGAGCTACTGTCATGTTTAGACACAGACACATAATCTGACCCAGTTCTACCTTCTAACTGAAATAGATTTCCTACTTTCTTAGCCTTCATCACTAGTAAGATACCTTTATAGATTTTCATAACTCCACTTTGAATTACAGTTTTATATCCATTTGAATCAAGTGCTCCTAATGAAATCAAATTTTTCCGTAAATCTGGTACATGCCTCACATCAGTTAATATTCTAGTTGTCCCATCAAACATTTGTAGTTGTATGCTCCCAATCCCAACAATATTACATGTTACATCATTACCCATGTACACAACACCATCATTAATTGATTTATATTCCTTAAACCATTCTTTATGGATACACATGTGGTTTGATGCCCCAGAATCTAACAACCAATGTTGACCATGATTTGACATATTAACTGACAATACCTCATCACTCATACCTGAACCAGATACTGAACCTGTATCTGTGGTGTTGGCTTCCTTCTTTTCTGTCGAAGAGCCTTCTTTAGCTGCCTGCTTTCGCTTCCAGCAATCCTTTTTTAGATGTCCAGCCTTGCCACAATGCCAGCACTTCATCTTTGGCTTCTTTCGTTTGGACTTTGAGCGAGAGTCGCTATGCTTTCCCCCGAAGTGTCTCTCTCGTGAGCGACCTCTGGCCATCATTACCTCTGATGTAGAGGTGTCTGCATTCGACCTCTTCCTCATCTCCTCAGCCAACAAGGCTCCAACAACATCGTCAAACTCAAGGATATCTGAGTTAAATTTCTCAATCTCAAAACGGGCACTTTGAGTTTTCGCCATTTTGTATCAGCAAAGCACAATAATCTCCAATATCCAACCAGCAATTTAAAAAATTGCCTATGCCTTTGTTTTTACATAACAAAAAACTGCCTATGCCTTTACAAAGAAAAACAGCCCTTTGCACTTATATTTAAAAAAAAAACTAACTTTTTGCCATATGCATTTCACAATTTTTTTTTTTTTTCTTGTTTGCTCTTCACAAAAAAAAAATATTTTCTTGTTTACACTTGTTGTTTTTTTATTTGCACCAATTAACCAATCTTATGAATGTTGTCACTGCCTTTTAAAAAAAAATTGACTAACTGGCCCTGCGTTTTCATTTGGTTTTCTCTGCCAATGAAACTCACTGGAGTCACTGCGTTTTTTTTTTTTTTTTTAAATTGACTGCGGGTTGTATTTAAAATCTTTCATCTGCTCCTTGTAAGAGTTTGGATTAAACAAAAAACCGAGTTCTTGCTGCTTTCTGGTTCTTGAAAACTGTATCTAACCTGAGCAGAAGCCGCATCTGAATGTATCAAAGGAATCAGACTCGAGGTTTCGATCCCGGGACATGTGAATTATTTGGCCACCATGCTTCTGCGGCTCCACTCTAAATCGTTTTGTTACTTACTGAATTGTCAAGCTAGGATTTAACCGTTTTAAAAACATTTCTATGCCAAATAACACTCTCATCTGCGTTTTGTAGACTGCCAGAGGTAGTCTCTACAGAACATATAACACAATCATCAACGCGGGCGATTTCTTGTCACTATTTAGAGGCACATTTCAAGTTCTTGTATGTGACGCACAGAACTGGTATACAGACCAGTTTCAAGACATGTATCAATGCCATATTTAAAAAAAAACATATCAACGTTGTTTGCTGAGCATACCTTTTTCAAGACACGCTATTCACCACCGTTTGCAATTCATATACACACCGTGTTAGATACCACCGTTTGCAATTTATAACCATGTGCGCAACCTTCACACGCTGCCAGCAATATACATTAGGCACCAAAACGCCCCAGCGTTACAGCTCCAGCAAACGCCCCAGCGTTACAGCTCCAGCAAACGCCCCAGCGTTACAGCTCCAGCAAACGCCCCATCGTTATAGCTCCAGCAAACGCCCCAGCGTTACAGCTCCAGTAATCCATGCACAGAACAATCCACGTCTCCAGCGCTCCACCTTCAGCAGTGCGCTCTTCCAACTTGCTCTGATACCAATTGTTTGATCAGGTGCACAGCAAACAACATAAACACACAGCAGAAAATCAAACACATATGACACAGCTTTTAACGTGGTTCACCCAACCAATCTGGGCTACGTCCACCAAACATAGGCATCAGGAATTTATTATTCAAATTGGAGATTACATAATGAAAACCACATAAAACATTCAAGAAGGAATTTATATGAAGATTTTGTTATAAATAACACATTTCCAAACGCATAAAGTTAGTTTTTTATTGATGTAATTTTGTTGTTAAGTCTACTGTGTCGTGACACTAATCCCACTGTTGTAACGAGAGGATTCGTCCTTTGTTTTGAATTATAAAGAAGACTTTGTTTTTATATGACTATGTGAGCATAATTTTGGTTGATAGCCTGTTGACCAAGGCCGTGCAGAGGGCCCCTACACGCTGAGGTTTCGTTTTCCTTACTGATGTAAAGCTTTATGCATTGTTTCTTTATGTTCATTGCATATATTTCTTATTTATCCACCTGTGTATATTTCATTTGCTATGGTATTAACATTTCATTCTTGTACATGATCTTTCAAGCTTTGTATATTGTTAACACTGATCAGTGTGTGTATGTTTCAGGATAGAGTAGCCCCCCCCATTTTCATACAATTTTTGCAATAATTAGTGACATGGAATTAGCCTCTCTGCTGACTTTGCTTTTCTTAATTTTTTTAATTCCAGTACTTTTTGTTTTATTTCAATCTTATTTACTTTCTTTGTTAGTTAGTTTAGATATCAACTTTCTCATATCATTGACGTTATCTCTGAAAGCCATATCTTAGACTACTTGACGAGGTATTGGACTATGAATGATGTGATTTGATTTTAGTTTTACTTTTCTGCAATTAGACATCAACTTGCTCATATCATTGACGTTATCTTCAAAAGCCATAGCTTAGACTACTTGGCAAGGTATCGGACTATGAATGATGTGATTTGATTTTAGTTTTAGTTTTCTGCAATTAGACATCAACTTTCCCATATCATTGACGTTATCTCTGAAAGCCATAACTTAGACTACCTAGCGAGGTATCAGACTATGAATGATGTGAATTGATTTTACTTTTACTAGATCATAGTTATTGATTTGTTTGAGTGTAGTAGCTTAATTCATTTTTCTGTCTTTAGACAACAACAGAGATAATGGTTTCATGATCAGTGGTTCATTATTTGCTTGATTTGAATAGCAGCACATTTTTATTCTCGTTCAAGTATTAATTTCACCACTAGTATGTTTTAAGACCCTCTAAAGTGTTAAGTTTTGGAAATCATTATAAAAGACATAATTGCCTTAAAATATATATCCATACTTGCCTTCTAGAGTATTCTTAAAACTCAGGGATAGGATTTCCATTCATATTAGGAGATAAACGAAGATAAAAACCCCCAAAACAAAATAAAAACTGAAAATGACAAAAAGGTAAGAAAGGGGTTGTCTTGCACATATAGTGCGCCACACTTCATTAGTATATGACTCCTAGATTAATAATTAATGTAGAAATTTAGGACACACTAAATTGACTAAACATATACCTCAATCCAACACCTTTGGAATGTACCCTTTTCACTATTGTTGTTGCTACTACAATATCAACAACTGAAAAAATATAGAAATAAATAATAAAAATAATCATTGAATTAATCTACAACTGTCTACTAGGAAAATTATGTTGTTGTTGAATCTATTGTCAACTTTTCTCTTCACCCTCCTTAGTAAATGCATGACATTGATCCTCGTGCTACTGAATATTGTGGGTCCCTATAGCAAGGTAATGATCCATGAGACAAAAATACATGAATGCATCCTACCCAGCTTTATGCAGCTCTTGAGACTATTGCTTCAGATCACCCCACCTCACACCTAGAGGTATGGTTGCATGTTCTCCCTCTTCGCACTTAGCTTGAAATTTCCCCCTACTGGAGGTCTCTACTTGAGTGGATGTTTCTACCTCATCTCCTCTCTACTTCTTCAACTGTGGCTACTCAACGGCTTGCTGAGGATGCTTCTGAGGCTCCATTTTGACAGGTAAATTATGCTCCCTCTCAACCAGCAAGTATCTAACCTTTGACTTTCTCCTCAAGGTTTTTCATGCATGAGCTAAATTTGATCTAATCATATTGTTGTTCCTACTTCTCTGTTGTTGCTTCCACACTACTACTGCAACTATTATAATAATGAGTCTAATCTCCCTAGATCCTAAAGTACTAGCTTCCATGGGGCTTCTCCCTCTGAAACTAGACTCCCTATGAGTGTCAATATCCCTGTGGGAAATATCTTTGCTCCTCAATCTTCTAATATCAATGATCAAAAATCCTTTTTGTGCCACTAAACATTGGCTCGCTGATCTCCCCACTAGCAGCCTTCTAGCGCCATTAAGAAGTTTGCACATATGGTCCGCTGGAACTGCCCTAAAGTAGAGCTCCATCAATATGCAAGGACAACTTTGAATTCTTCTCTTCTAGAGTGATTTTTGCTTTGATATGATATAGAAATTTCTACAAATGTAGCTCTAATACCATGTAACAATTTCTACAAATGTAGCTCTGATACCATGTAAACGTTCCTACAAATCCAACTTTGATACCATGAAGAAATTCCTTGTAGATTCAAACTTCTATTTGTAATATGTTAAAACAATAGAATTGAATCTACTCTACCGTAGTACTCATCATCAGATACAAATAAATTATCACAAAATCACGAAGCATACAAGAGAAAGAATTCAATAAACACATTACACAACGATTTCCTGGGGAAATCCATAGCTAAAAACCCCTGCTATCTGTATATTACATTAGTCAGAAAAAAATGAGAAGATTACAATGCTTTTCTCAAGCCCAAGCAACCTTTACACTATCTCTATATATCTCACTTCTTCCTAGACAAGCATTGGCCAATACTTAACAAATTTTCTACTTTCCCAAGTCCCTATTTCCTTATGATGTTCCTCAAGGAATTAGTCTATATTTAATTGGGAAATCCTCAATTATGAATTACGCAATCCTCATAGGCCTTCCTTTGAGTGCATGCACCATTTGTACAATTCAGATGATTATACAATTGATAATACACTGTCCATGAACTCCAATCTACACTGGGTCTTTATTTGATCTAACATGCATGAGTTAATTATGAGTGAATCTTCAGTTTACTAGTTGATCATTGCAGGCAACACCACACTGCACTGCAAGCAGCACCACACTGCACTTCAGGCAGCACCACATTACTAGACCTCCCATAAGTTTCTCCATAAGTTGGAACTAGTTTAGCTAACTTTAACTCAGTTAGACTGAATTAATTAATTACAACTCAAAATAAGCACAACCATTAGACTGAATTAATTAATTAAAACTCAAAATAAGCACAACTAGGGCTCCTATAATGTATGAGACACTCTACATGACTCAAGTTAGACCCTTAACTTGAACTAATTGAGCCAGCTAAGTCAAATTCACTTTGTTAACTAATACAAGTTGTTTTGTGATGTGGAATTACAATTTTTCTCGTAACTTAATTCAAGGAAAAATTAATTTAGGATTTTCTTGCTACATTTTCAACACTTTTTTCTTGTTGTGCTACACAAAAATGAAAGTAAAATTGGTCTGCATTACTATTCCCTGATTGAGCTCAAAGTACATTGATGGTGAGGATGAGATAAAGTTCATCTATCGCAACTTTCTTTAATTTATTGGTGCAATTCTCAAATGAGTATCTTTGTGGTTTTTCTCATTAGATGCAAACAAGGGAAAATGTTTTCTCATATTATCTCTTTTCAGGCCTACTTGTTTTGGTTGGTTAGAATTCTCAAAGCACAATAGTTGATGGGGACTTATTTCTTTAATGGGAATGAGCTATGGAAAGGATCAACCATGGAATCTATTTGAATCCATTTTCCCATGTTCAATATTAACAAGAAATCTAACATAATCCCTATGGACTAACATGTGCCCCTTATCTATTATAGACACTTCCATCCTTATATATAGTTGCATCTATAGTTTGAGGCCATGTATAACATATATGTTCAACTCTGCCTACCCACAGCTCTGTTACACATAGCCACAATAAATGTTTCATTTTTGTTGGGTATGGTCCAAGACC
Source organism: Pinus tabuliformis (assembly GCA_031772625.1). Lineage (NCBI taxonomy): Eukaryota > Viridiplantae > Streptophyta > Pinopsida > Pinales > Pinaceae > Pinus > Pinus tabuliformis. The sequence goes on from CM062807.1 coordinate 1,237,201,816, forward strand.
CTTTATGCTTACCCAACAAAATGATGGGTAACATCTGGTTCCAACTTGGGGACTAGTGGTCCTTTCGAGAACACTTGGGAACCCCAAAATCTCATCCTTGCTTCAACATGTGGTTGCTAAAATGAATTTTGTAATCCAGTGAAGCCACCTCAAGATCTCCAAGGTGTAATGACATTTTTCGCGTGTTTGATTGCTAAAGAAAACAAAGCCATGTCAAAATGTGATTGCTTGTATGCTGGCTTCTCTCTCAAAGAGGTATCAAACATGCTCTCTCTTCTTTAATTTATTTTTAGATGGATAACTAAATATTTTTCGAGAAGAAACAACAAAGAATACAAATTTCTTTTTGACATGTTTACTAATGGCTTTCTTTAATCAGCTAAAGGTCAAAATTTGGTAGGGATCAGTCTCCTTGAGTAGTTTGAATGGATTGTTTAGCCTTCAAGATACTAATATCTAGTGCATTGAACTCTTCTAAACTTGATGAGATCAACTTGAAGTGCAATGCTTAAAGGCAATTAGAGAACATAGAATCATTTTTCAGATGACTTTTGCAGCCTGGAGTAGGGCAAATGGTATCATCTGACTAAGATGATCTAATATGTGCTGATTGCAAAATACATGGCTGAAAACAGTGATACCAACTTTTTCAAGAATGTCATTAGAGATGACACAGAGCCGATGAATTCTCCTCAATTGTTTTCAAGATTGTCATTAGAGATGATACAGAGCCAATGAACCTTCCAAACAATTTATGAGATCCATTTGTTATTTTTTGGGTAGTTTCCTTGTTTCTTTTGCAAACGATCTCCAAATAGAAGGGAATAAGTGACTTTTAAAAAAGAGGATGAAATACACACAAAAAAACATAAAAGCATGCATAATATATTCACATTCATCCATGCTTAATAAAAACATAATATCATGCATAATATATTCACATAGTTCTTTTTCAAAGTTCCTGCAGTGGCACAGACCTTGAACTGAGCTCGTGAATGAGCTTCATCACAACCATCATTAGCCTGGAATGTGTTAAGATTTGACAAAAAGGTTCCTATGTTGGTGATTGAGCTGCAAATCTGATGTTTTGAATAAATTCTCATGAAAGCCCATAACTTCATCATAATGAGGACTAATTTGATCCTCTCTACTCATAATGGCTCCCTTTGAGGTAGTAGAAGAATAGTCCGTCACAATAGAGGCTTTACCCTAATTCTCTCCTCATCACAATTTTCAGGGATTTGCTTACTTTGTGGCCCACCATTATGGTTGGAATTTTCCCTTTCAACCTCAGAGATCTGTTCTAGTTTTAGCACATTTCTCAGTGGTTTCCAGCTCATCTCTTACCCTAGTTCTGTCCTCATCACAATTTTCAGGGATCTGCTTAATTTGTGCTGGCTCACCATTATGGTTGGAATTTTCCCTTTCAACCTCAGAGATCTGTTCTAGTTTTACTTCACCAATGTTGTTATTAGCATGCTTTTCCCATGTTATAGGTTGCCTTTTCTCAACCTTTTCTGTAACCTCTAGGTATTGGCTTTAAAAGTGTGCAGAATCAACAACCTACAAATTGCTTGATACCACTTGAAAAGGATGGGCATCCTCTTCATTATGATCTGGGCTACCATAATTTGGCCAAAAATTTCTGTCATACTGGTTATGTTGCTAGTTACATTTCAGACTATTATGGTTGTCACATGTTCATTCCAACACCAAGTTGTATGGACTGTCCTTAGGGGCAACAAATAAAATTTCCCTATAAAATAAATCTTCTTCCAGATTTGTGGTACTCCCAAGCCCCATCAACGATACAACTGGGTAACTATTATTAACATCCCTCACACACATCAAAATTAGTGATAGCCTCAGTATCACCAAAAGTTTGTGCAGCGCTATCACTACAGCACCCAGGGTTGTCCACGTTTAGGCTAAAATTGATGCATTTCTTTTCTACTATATATATATATATATATATATATATATATATATATATATATATATATATATATATATACTATCAATCTTAAAACAAAATTTTCATTTTCTAGAAAGGGTCTACATGATAAAGTAGTAGTGATGTTACCTTACACCTCGATGAGGAACATAATAGTTTTTTTGGCATCACAATTTGTCTTTGAATAAGTACATGCAATGGAAAAGCATCAAGCAACCAAGAGCTTGTGCTTCTTCATCCAGTCCTAAGGTAGCAATAGCATCATCTTTGTGAGCTAGGCACTACAAAAAAGCCTAAAGGGCAGATTAGGTTGATCCTTATGGAATCAAATTGAGTTGTAGACTATGATATTCATTTTTGGAAGTTGCCAAAGCCACTCTCCCATCTTATGTGTGAGGTGTTGTCATGTGTGTGGAAACCTCCTTGGCTTATCAAAGGATATAGGAATTATAAGATATAGGAACTATCACAAAAGATATAGGAAATATAAGACATATGAATTATCACACTGCATGAAAAGGGACTTATACGGGAGAAACCCCAAAGGGAATAAAACTTTAGCTTCTATGCTTTACTCTTACAAGAATTATTGACCTACACAATTAAGTTAGTAGGGACTCACTGCGTTTGCACCCACTTTTGTTACCATTAAAAGTTGAGATTCACATAATATTTTAAGAATATTGAAAATAACCAACCAAAAGACAATCATGTATAAATGCAAAATTTCTATTAAAAAATGAGATTCACACAATATTTCAAGAAAATAACAAACCAAAAGACAATCATGTATAAATGCAAAATTTCTATTAAAAGTTAAGATTCACACAATATTTCACGAAAATAACAAACCAAAAAAAATCAGGTATAAATGCAAAATTTCTATTAAAAGTTGAGATTCACATAATATTTCAAGAATATAACAAACCAAAAAACAATCATGTATAAATGCCAAACCAAAAAATAGAATTTAGTCCATAGTAGTTTATACCCATATAATTTCGCAGCGTTTTTTATTATATCAGGCAACCAAAAATAATTTTACAAACAGTTACATCAACGCTCCCATTTGATCTTTCCGGCGGATATAACTCACATATGTTCGTTCCGGCAAAGGCGTAACTCTCACATAAGTTCTGTACTTCAAATAAGTTTTTGATCTTTCCAGCAGCTCTCATTCACATTTGTTCGTTCCGGGAGAGATGTAACGGTCACATTTGTTCGTTGCTTCAAATTAAAAATGGGAAAAAAACAATTAACTGCACCATCCCGATAAAGAAGAATGCCCAAAGCTGCAACATCATTGAATTCGCTAACACAGTGCCACTTCCATGAGACGCCTTGTTGTCAGCGTCTGGAGTTTGAGCAGGGGATTTCGCCGGAACCCGAACCAGCGGAATATACTGTGTATCTGATATGGAATACAAATGTCAGCACAATTTCATTTAACGAAAAGTCCAGTAGATTTTAAAGAATTTAAATGGCGGAGTGCAAGAAACCAGTGAAACACAGTACAAAACTTGCGAAGATTTATAGGAGATAAAAACGCAGAAACTGAATACCTTTGCACAGATTTTGAGAAATAGTGATATAACAAGACGATGGGGGCAATTGAGAAAGGGTTCCATTGATAGGAAAATCAATGGAATCGTCGTCTCCAAAAAGCGGGCATAGGCACGCTGGTTCCCTGGACAGGACATTTGCTAGCAAGGGACAGCAGTCTTCGATGGGCTCTTTCCCACTGGTGAAATCTAGGCAGGGTGAAAGCTGAGCCATGGGATTGATGCACTCCTGGGCAAAATAAGATTGTAGCCCTTCAGCTTTGCTGACGCCGGTTGTCGCTGCTACCATGACGGCCACGACGCATATTACCATTCGCAATCTGCAAGCTCTAACACCTACCATGGCGGCTTGCTGATATCTGTACCACTTGCTTCTTGCTTCAATTTAATTTATTGTAACCCTTCAATGAACTTTACAACAACTTACTGTTTTTAATTGTAAACATTCAAACGAACTTCCGCTACAGAGCGAACGGACTTTGGAAATAAACGTAATCTCATTCATATGGCCGTGCGCACTAATTCATTTAAATTTGAATATCTCTATTGAAAAATAAACAAAGTGTTTTAGTAGAAATCCGTGCGCACTAATTCATTTAAATTTGAATATCCCTGGAAAAATAAACAAAGTGTTGTGTTTTAGTAGAAATTACATTTAACAATTTTTTGGCCCAATTTTGAACAAACGAGTGTGGTTTTTCATGAAGACGTTGTGGCAAAGGTTTAAATAGAGAGCAATATAGAGACATAAGTAATGACTATATTTGAATAATAATATTTAAATTATAATATTAATTTATTAATATATTAAAAACAAATATTATCATGTAACTTTTAATTGTTAGTTTTTGGAAAAAAAAAAAACTGCTACTTTAAACGGCTAGTTTTTGAAAAAAAATATTTAAATAATGATATTATTTCATTAATTTATTAAAAAATTTAATAGGTAACCCTCTTAAAGCGCTATCTTTTGAAAAATAATATTTAAATAATGATATTAGTTTATTAATTATTAAAATATTAATATGTAAGGGCTATATTAAACTGATAGTTTTTGAAAAAATATTTAAGTAAAGATATTATTTCATGAATTTATTAAAATTATTAATAGGTAATGGCTATATTAAACGGCTAGTTTTTGAAAAACAATATCTAAATTAATTTATTAAAACCAAATATTACTACTTCTTGAAAAATAATATTTAAATAATGATATTAGTTTATTAATTTATTAAAATATTAATATAACCAATTACCAAAGTTGCAATGTCTATCAATCTTCTTCCCTTTGTTTTTATTTGCCTTATCATTTTGTTGAGTTGAATTTTCATTTAGTTTTAGGACCATTCTTTTTAGGATATTGCTTATTAGGATTTTTTGAATTTGGTTGTTGCTCGGTGGCTAAGGCTTTCTTAGAAGAGTTTCCAAGATTAGATGTAAGAGTTTTTCTTGTTCTCTTATTAAAGAATCACAAAAGGCATCAAAAGAGTGGGACTTGTAGTCTTGTCCTTGAGAAATAAAGGCTTCTCTAGTAAAATGGAAGGTGGAAGCAAATACAGAGTAGGCTGGTCCCAACTTAGTAAGAATGGAATAGATAAGGTGTTGGCTTGAAGGGGGTCTGACCCTGGTTCAACGTTAGTTAGCCAAACAAATCCCTACACTACTGGCCCTTTCGACATAAGCCCGCAAAGTGCGGACTGAAGTCTCATCCAAAGCAATATGGGGGGATGCTAGAACTAAGTTTCCGCACCCTTGAGATGGTTGTGATGTCAGTTTATTCCGGCTATACTTACCTTCGTGCAAGTTTTTTAGCCCTCGATTCCACCCTTCAGTACCTTTGCGAAAGGGTACAATTGTCTTTCGTGCAGCCCTTCCCTGCAATTCAGGGACTTTCGCGTTGCTAGCGCAACGAATTGCAATATCTTCCAAACTAGGCTAAGTGTCTTACTTATCCTATTAACCGATCTTAGTTAACTTCGCGTAAACAACTGTTCTTACTTGCATTCACTTAACCAACACAATTACATGTATTTGCACATCATATAAGCATTATAAGTGAAATTCATACCCAACATAACAAGAGGCATAAACAAGAAATAAGGACGCATAAATTGTAGAATACTTCTCTTTATTGATAATTCTGGATTATTACAGACTCGACCCACCCTGCGCACTCAGTTGCAAGGGTCTATGCACTCAGTTGCGGACTTCTACCCTAGGCCTCTGCGCACTCAGCTGCAGAGCATGTACCTACACTACGACCCAAAATTAGACTTCTTCTTCAGAGCTATCACTTTCTTACATGTTCGATGTCTCTTAACTACTTAGAGCTTAAATCTTTTATATAATCCCATGGTTCATGGACCGTGGGTAGATCTCTTACAACCGACATTACATTTCCAAAATAAGAGTAGACAAACCTATGACTCTTTAACACCTACGCACTACACGACCACAATATGCGGAGTCTTTACACTTGGATTACAAAATTTAACCAAAATATGGGCTTTTAGCCCCAAAACTACCCTTGGGGGATCCCGCACCCAACAGGCCCTCAACATAAACATCATGACTCACCCTCGAGTCACTTTGCAGGTACGGAGATCTTAGCATGAAGACCTCCTAAATCTGTTTGGATGACCGGAACTTCGACAACGCACTAAGAGGCTGCCTGCTGGACTTCTTCCACTCTCTGCTCGGTGACTACCGCTGAACTGCCACCCTGAATCTTCTGCTGAGTTGCCTGCAAGGTTGCGAGCTCTCCTTTAATGGAAGTTGTGATCATATATGCCTCGTCTATCCATGGCTGTAGATTTGCTTTTAGGACCGCTTCTTTGTGTCGAGCGACATCCACCTGTTCCTTAAGCACCTTTGCCTCCTGCATCCATGCGAGCCTCTGTGTAAGGGTGACCGTCTGCGTGGTCCCTTTGACCTCATCATACCTTTTTTGTGGCTCGCGCACCTCTATCTCCAGGTGCTCCACATTCAGGTCCTCTTGCAGGGTGATCAAGAGCTTTAATGATTGTTTAAAAAGTCGCATGCAGTCTGCTACTGCACTATCAACTGCTGCTATTGTTGTTGTAATAACATTGGCACATTGTTCCCTGACTTCTAGCAGGGTTGAAGGTTGAGCCCTCAAATACAATTCTGTGATCTGTGGGTTTAGCTCTAGCTTAATCCTATCCATCTCTGTCTGAGTGTTGAGCACTGTTGTTTCCAACTGCGGATGCACACCTCAACCGGTTCTTCTACTAGAATGTCCAACTCCAGAACCATTTAGCAAGCCTTCTCCATTACTTTCATGATTTTCTTATTCTGTTCCACTGCCTCATTGCACTATAGGCCCAACTGCTCGATATTGATGCACTTGTCACTCATCACTTACATAGCGTGACTCTCACAGGCCCTAAGTTCTGCTGTGACTCCATCTTGCAAGAGGTGGAGCGTCTCTCGAGGGAGGAAGCCATATTCAATCCCACCCCTTTTAGGTTGTTGATGGTGGGCCTGTCGGCCTCATTTTCTATAGTAAGTGTCCCATCTCGTAGCACTATCATGTTGGTCACCTTTGTGCACAACATCTCCATAGCAGCTAAAGTGTCAATCGCGAGGCTGGTGGACATTATGCCAGCCTTTGGAGTGTGATCCTGCAACTCCTACAGCTCTGTCTGGAGAGCCCCTAATACCAATTGTTGCTGCTCTTCAAACTATTGGAGGGCCTCCGCGGTGACATCCCTCACCATTTCTCCAATATCGTGCAAATCCCCCTCAATGAGGGTGATTGGGTTGAAGGATGTCTTTGACACCTTGGTTTTCTTTCATGGCACTGTCTTCTCTTGCGGTCGCTGACACTTAAGCTGGGTGGACATCGTCTACGGATCTTCGCTACCTTGTTCTGTTGGCTCCTCTGTTTCTGCCTCAGCCCTAGGCAGAGGTGACTTTTGTCCTTCGCACTCTTCTCCTCCTACCTTCTGTTGTTTTTCCAATTTTGCAGTGTCACACATTGCCTGGGATTAAACCTCCGCTTCCTCTTTTCTGCGCTTCTCAGCTAGCTGTGCCATTTTTGAGCTTTGTTTCTTCCTTCTTATGTTGCATAGCGTACTTGTCCGTTTCCACTGCGGAGCTTGTTACAGCATGCCACTCCGGCGGCCAAAGCTCAAGTACTGTAAATATAACATCATCAATTGCCAAATATGGTAAGTTATGCCATGTCTTCGTAGGGTCCTTCTATGCTGTGATAAAGACATGGGGGAAATCTGCTTTGAACTCTGCAAAGCTCTTCAAACTAGCGTATATTGTGGGTGACAACCACATCTTACGATTGATCCCCATCAAGATCCAAAATATCTGGCTTCCTTTTACTCGATGCGCGTCCTTGGTCGCCCACAGCGAAACGTACTTTGCTTCCTCTGGAATTTTTGGCAAGACTGAAGGGAATTGGCTATCTTCTGGCAGCTCCCATACCACTAGTACCATCGACAGCAAGAGCCACGTGTAGTGGAATGTCTTGCCCTGCTCCTGTACCTTGCGACATTTCGCAAGGAACTCGTCGCATAGATAATTCACCCAATTGAATTGGACTCCCTTAGAGAACTCGGCTGCTAATGCAATCACATGTGTGGGCACCTCATCCACGCGGCACTTCCACATCACCTTCCTTGCTAGTATTTGTGTTGCTACCTTGACTGCAGGGTTGTTAATGCTGGAGATGGAATATCCCCGCTTCTTCTTATCCAACGTGAATTTCGTCTTCATAGCTTCTGCAAGGGCGAACTCCCCACCTTTTCCTTCTAATATATTGGTTGGATTCTCCCCTGAGTAAGGTAGCCATGTGATTTGATGAATCAAGTGGTTTGTGATGGGAATGGGCTCCTGCAGCCACAAACACCCATCGTGCACCAAGCAGAGCAGTTGCCTGATGACAAAGGTGGTTACGAGGGCACGGTGGTAATGCGGTACCCAGAGAAGGTTGAGAAGCTCGAATTTCTCTACACCCTTGAGCCATCTCCGCGACTCTAATTCAGTCTTTCCAGCAGTCATGTCAATCTGTCGGCGCATTAGCTACTCAATCGCTAAATCCGAGAATTTCTCGTGATCTACGAGGTCCCAATCTTCGAACTTTAGTATAGGAACCCACCCTAAGTGCGGCCCCTCAAAAAACAATGTCATCCAGAAACAACCAAGTTTGCAGGGAGCTCTTGCTGTCGTCTATGTCCTTTGGCACCTTGGCTTTGCCCTTGCATGGAGGAACATATTCTGGTAACCTCGCAATAGGGTCCGCACCCTAGGTTTCAACTTCCATTTCCAAATCTTTCTCATCCACCAATATTTCTTCAGATTATGCCTTGTATGCCTCCATATTAATGGCCTTCCCCTTTTCCTACAAAGTGAGCTTGGTCATCTGTGGGTTTCTTTGTGAGATGTGCACCAGTAGCATAATCTACTTATCCTTCTTTGGTCTCGGTGTCCTGGGTGATTTAGGGACTTTGACTACCACTTTGGTAGTCTTTGGGGTAGCTTCTACTACCTCAATTTCCTGTGTAGTTTCCTTGGCTATCACCACTTCTGTGTCCATGGATTTTGCGGGTGCTGATGTAGCACTATTCCATAATTCTTGCAGTGTCTCTGGTAGTTGCTCAAACAATGAATTCACTTTCAGAGTCTCGAATAGGTCTCGATTCATGTATACTTGATAGCGCAACAACTGAATTTTCAAAATGCCAAGTGTTTCTCGCTGGAAAGCGACTTGTAATTTATAGGGCCTTTTGAATTCAAATCTGATCGTTATCCCCACATTCGGCTGATTAATGCTATATTGGCGGAAGATTTTCAAGAATCTAACCCATGAATTTTAACTTAAATTCCTACCACCTACTCCATTTGGCCACAACCCAACCATAAAATCATGAACAGTAACTTTAAGGGTCACTTTCCGGTGGACCTGTGCACTATTTTCATGAGTAGCGCAACTACCTTCGCGTTCTAGCGGACCCTATGACACTTCCCTGCTTCGCGCAGTCCTAAAATCACACATCTCCCTAACCTGGGCAGTGTAGTTTATAGTCATGCGTCTCCTTTCAGCTGCCTGGAGTGCTAAGACTATGCTTCTGTCGCATAGTCAGATGTCCAAGCCACCCGTGTATGACTTCAATCGACTGCCATTCACCTTTCTTGGGAATGGATCTCCATTCAACTTAACCAACTAGACCGCGCCACTATCGGTAATCTCCTTAATAACATAGGGCCCTAACCAGTGCACCTGAATTTTCCAGGGAATTTATCAAACTTACTATCATAGAACAAAACTATATCATTTACCTTAAATGTATGCAACTTGATGTGTCAATCATGTCATGCCTTTTCACGTTACTTTTGGACCTGCTGGTGAAATCCAGCCAAAAATCTCTCTTATTCAAGCTCATGCAACTGCACGAGCCTTTCTTCCAGGGCTCCTCCATTTTCATACATGTGACACTGCTATGTGCATACTAGGCAAAATTTACCTCATAGGCATCACTGCTTCAGCCCCGTATACCAACCTAAAGAGTGTCTGTCCCATTAACTTCTTGCACGTCGTCTGATAAGCCCATAAAATTACAAGTATGCGTAGGTCCCAATCGTTTCAGTGAGCATTGCAAACCTTGGTCAGCGCATTCTCCAACACTTTATTGAATGCTTCCACCATCCCATTAGCCTAAGGCTGATAAGGTGTGCTCTTGTGGTGATATACCTGAAATTCTTCTATTAGCACATTGATTGTTTTGCTTAGAAAGTGCGTACTTAGATCACTCATCAAAATCTTTGGACATCCAAATCGCATCAATACATGCTCAAATAGGAAATTTTCAGTCGTTGCACCTATGCAATGCTTCACAAGCTGCGCCTCCGCCCATCATGTCAAATACTCCATTGAGGTGATGATATACCTCGCCCCTGTCTTCCCTTGTGGTTGAATGGGTTCTACAAAATCTATTTCCCACTTATTGAAAGGTTGCAACGTCACTTGTGGATTAAAAGGAATTTCATCCCTGCACGATGTCCTGCCTGTTCGTTGACATAAATCACACACCTTACAATATGCTTTGGAATTTTGATCAAGGGTTGGCCACCACAACCTTGTGCATATAATATTTTGCACGGTTGCTCTCCCTGCATGGTGTCCTCTCATGGCGCCCCCATGAGCGTCCACGAGGATGTCTCTTCTCTCAAACACCAGTGCATATCTTCATAATATCTCATCAGTCCCCATATTGTATAGATGCCTAGCAATGACAGAGAAATATGTTGTGCGCACCACTAATTCGTTCTTTTGTTGGAAAGAGTATCCTTCAATATAGTCTAGTTGGTTAGGATACTCAACTCTCACCCGAGAGACCCGAGTTCATGTCCTGGAAATGGAACCATATGTTGGCTTGAAGGGGGCTTGACCTAGGTTCAACGTTAGTTAGCCAAACAAATCCCTACACTACTGGTCCTTTCGACATTAGCCCGTGGAGCGCAGACTGAAGTCTCAGCCGAAGCAGTATGGGGGGATGCTAGAACCAAGTTTCCGCACCCTTGAGATGGTTGTGATGTCGATTTATTCCGGCTATACCTAACTTTGCACAGGTTGCTTAGCCCTTTGTTCCACCCTTCAGTACCTTCGTGAAAGGGTACAATTGGCTTTCACGCAGCTCTAACCTGTGGCTCAAGGACTTTCGCACTGCTAGCGCAGCGAACTGCGATATCTCCCAAACTAGGCTAAGTGTCTTACTTATCCTATTAACTGATCTTAGTTAGCTTCGCATAAATAGCTGTTCTTACTTGCGTTCAGTTAACCAACATAATTACATATATTCGCACATCATATAAGCATTATAAGTGAAATTCATACCCAACATAATAAGATGCAAAAACATGAAATAAAGACGCAAAAATTGTAGAATACTTCACTTTATTGATAATTTTGGACAATTACAGACTCGACCCGCCTGGCGCACTCAGCCGTAGGGGTCTGCACACTCAGTTGCGGACTTCTACCCTATGCCTCTGCACACTCAGCTGTAGATGCTCTACCTACGCTATGACCTGAACTTAGATTTCTTCTTCAGAGCTATCACCTTCTTACATGTTCGATGTCTCTTAACTACTTAAAGCTTAACTCTTTTTATACAATCCCATGGTCTGCGGACCATGGGTAGATCTCTTACAACCGACATTACATTTCCAAAATAAGAGTGGACAACCCTATGACTCTTTAACACCTATGTGCTCCGCGACCACAATATATGGAGTCTTTACACTTGGATTAAAAAATTTGACCAAAATATGGGCTTTTAGCATCAAAACTACCCTTGGGGGATCCTGGGCTCAACATAAGGCTAGCATCTTCTTTCTTAACCTTAACATCTTCCAATAGAAGTCTAAGGGTCTTGAACTTGGACAAAAAATCTTCAATGGAAGAAAAATTATTGGGGTCCAATGTACGCAACTCATTTTCGAATTGATGGGCTCTAATTTTATTTTTAATTCCAAAAACTTTAGTGAGTTGTTTCATTACTTCATTAGGGGTATCAAGTTCTGCGATATGGAATCTAAGGTGTGGAGAAATAGACATCCCTATCAAGCCACGTGCTTGATCTTTCCTATTTTCCCATTTGGTTGCCTTATCTTCATCTTTAGGTTTAGTTTCTTGGCCTGAGGCTATTCTATAAATACCTTTACTTCTAAGTAAATCCACAATGTAGGACCACCATTGGAAGTAGTTGGTGCTATCAAGAATAAGTTAGCATGGACTTTCCATTTTAATAGAAAATGAATTTGTAGATGCTGAAGCTAAGTGTTCCAATGGAAATATCTCGAAAAATTAGGTCGATTCAGAAAAAAAAAAAAAAAAATTGGTTCTGAAAACAACTTTTGGATGAAGAAGTTATGACTTTTTGAAGAAAAGTTGTTGAAGATGTCGATGAAGTGCGTGAATGTGCGGAAGTGAATGATAATGTTATATTTTTAAAAAATCCTCCCCTTTCCAAACTCAATCTCATTAGCTCACTTTAAAAAAAATATATGTGACCCACTTTTATAAATAAGTGAAAGTCACTTTTAGTACTTTATAAGCTACCCACTAAACGTAGCTTAAATAAAAGATAAAGAGACTTTATAATTATAAGTGACTTAATTTTTATAATGGTTGAGAACACTTTTACATAAATTAATTTTGAAACATAAGTTACATATGTTTTTTGAAAAAGTAACTCAACAAAAAGGAAGACTTGAACTCAAGACCTCTATTCTCATAAACTAACTTTGGGCCAAGTGAGCTAGATAAAAATTAGTAATTTTTGGAAAAGAGGAAGGGTTTTTTTTTTTTTAGTCACTGAGGCTTTGGGTGCGTGATTACTTGAAAAAATATTTTTTTCCTACAAAATAAAAAACCACGCAACCCAATACGGACATACACAAAAAAAGTAACCTTTTGGCTTGAAGTCAGCTTTCACTGGAAACTACATATTTTTCTCGATGTTTCTAATTTTCCGAGATCACACTAGGTCGCAACGAAAAATATCATATGCATGAGAAAAACCCTTCCTTTCTTTTTCTGATTTATACATATCGCACAGAGTCATGGGGAAAAGAGCATACGCAGAAATCAAAGGTCTAAATCCGGTAATTAAAAAAACAAAGAGATAAATATAATCCGAAATAAATAGAGAGAAAATAACTAAAACAATAAATAAAGACTATACACATCTAGATCTTAAAAATGATGTAGCTAGGGCTACCGACAACCTTTTCGCATGAAAAGAAAGGGGTTGCTCATTGGAACAGATGCTCCTAACACAATAGAGCAGTCCTCTCGGCCCAAAAGCGGTCATAAACAATAAATCTAGAAAATGATAGTCAGATGCAGTTGTACCGGCTTCGGATTTGGATCACCAACAGATGCGTTGCTCAAATAGCTCTGATTCTATGTCGGAATTTACATGGTAAGTTCCTAAAATAGAACACCAAGGGACACCATTCACAGACAAATCACAAATCAGTACACCAGTATTCTTAACGTGGTTAAAACCCTCAAAGAGGGAAATAGTCCATGGCAAGAGCCAACGCGGCCACTTCAGGCAATTTATTAATAAAAGAAAGAAAATTTACATAAGCTTCTCTCATGAATGGTCACCCTACAAATGACCCTCCATGCTCTTTAAATAAAGATCATGGACCAATCGTGTGTTAAGCCACAGATCAAGTGTCGGTAATATTGAGGAGAGAATGAACTGTCAGATCACTTAATGTCTAGAACATATCATGGCAGTTAGATTGTAAGTTACAAAAGTACATAGTAAATAAACACACTTTACCTAACTCTACATTAGACCAAGTTATACTTAACTATTTCCTATGTGTCTGAATATCCTAACAAATAGGGTGAAGTGTGTTGGTATCAAGAGTTAATTAAACAATAAATAAATATAGAGAAACTGAATAGGAAATTGAAATAAACATACACAAGTAAACGCAATGAATTTACGTTGTAAAATCTTGACAATGTGTCAAGGATTCTCCATGATATAATTTCTCTGGCATTCACCAATTAATATGAGTTACTCCATTACATAACTCCTATTCATTACAAATATCTATCACTAAAAATAAGAAATGTGTCAAGTATTCTCCATGATACAACCTCTCGGGCATTCACCAATTAATATGAGTTACTCCCTTACATAACTCATGTTCGTTACAAATCTTTGGCAATAAAAATAAGAAATGTGTCAAGGATTCTCCATGATACAACCTCTCGAGCATTCACCAATTAATATGAGTTACTCTATTACATAAGTCCTATTCATTACAAATCTCTAGCATTAAAAATAATATTTACCCATATTTACATCATTTACATGTTGTCACATTTCAACAGGGTACGCTTCTCAGGCACCTAGGATGGGGGATGCTCAAGGAAACATTTCCCCACACCCCCCTTTTATGGAGACATGGGAGATTCAAAGTGAAATGTTCCCTGTGTGGGGGATGCATCTCCCCAAAATGGGTGCTTCTTGGTGCACCCCTCAAAAGGGGATGTCCAAGAGCACCCCTTTTGATGGGGAAGCCCAAAAGCACCTGTTTTGAGTTTCAAGAACTTTTGTGTAGGGAAGCCTAATAATGAAGCCTATGGTCATAGTATTGCTATGCATTTCATGGTATGTTAAAAAATAAGTAAATTACCATGAGATTTAAAAATTAAGAAAGACCTCATTGGATTTCATATGGAGAATGTAGAATTTTAGATCACTCAAAATCTAGCAACCTTGACAATTTTTCAAGATTTCAGGATCAGAGGGATTGCAACATCCCCATTGGATTTGGTCGCATATGAGGGTATGGAACTAGTATTTAACCAAGAGCACCAAACCCTCTACATACCTTGACGTTAGTGGCATTGGTTGTCAACTTGATGATGAAGATCCGAATATAGGTAATGGGTTTGATGATATGTAGGTATTTGTTGTAGAATAAGGTTTTTTAGATACTAGAGGCCATCTACAACCTATTTGTTGATGTATTTTTGGTAAAGACATAGATTGGACTTGGTGCTATTTTGGTTATGTGCACCCTTATATGCTAAATAATTGTGAACTTTTGCTTATGTGTATAAATTGTTTGGCTTCATATGGATGCACATGAGTATATATGTTTTTCTTTAAAATTTGAATATTTTAGGTGTTTTTAGTCAACTAGTTTTTTGGTTTGGTGTTTTTACTCGTTTCAACCAGTTCTTGGTTTGAAGGGTTTTTTAGTTCTTGATTCAGAGGGGTTTTTTGTTCGATCATAAATTCGGTCCCCATAAAATTGGTATCTATTATAGTCTATTTTGCTTAGTATTTATTATATTCTAGAATGATGAGTGTTGAATTTAAATTTAAAATCAATTTACATTCTAGAATATTGAATGGCAAACTTAATTTTTAAATCAATATAAATTCTAGAATGATGAATGTGCATTGCGTTATTTAATTCAATTATATATATATATATATATATATATATATATATATATATATCTTCTTTCATTATTGAATATGAATTTGAATTATATATACCCGACGTCTCCCCATCCCTCCCAATTTTCCCTAAAATTTGAGGGCACTCCCACAAGTCCCCTTTGTGTCTCCCTACACCCTCTTCCCACATCCTGGAATCTTGGTGGAACATTGCATAAAGAATGGAAACAGATAGGTACCATATCAAAGGCAACAAGATCTAATTGAATTAAGTAGCAAAAATAATAATGTATTTTACCAATGATCTTCGCCAATTTTTTGAGGGTGGCCTTCTATATCTCCTGAATCTTGATGACCTGCAACATATTAGAGGGCATTTGCCAGGGGATCCTGAGTGCACATTAAGGCCACTTGCAGCATTTGAAACACCAAGATCCATTAGAAGTGATAGGATCCAAGCCATCAACGACTTGCCCTTTGTTGATCATCTGCTGAACCCACCCTTCCAAATTAACAACCCTGTTCCTTAGCTAATAATCAAGGCTTCCATTCACCATAAAATCATAAACCAACAATTTCTCATCACTGAAAGAGTAATATTCAAGTAATGTCACCAAATTTGTGTGCTTGACTTTTCCTGATGTCTCCATCTCTGCTAGAAATTCTCTATGACTGAGTTCAAGCTTGCCTAAGCTTTTTGATGGCTATAGTTCTTCCACTATGAAGCACAACTTTATAAACTATGCCAAAACCACCATCTCCAATTATATTAGTCTTACAAAAATTATTTGTGATCCACAATGTATCAGCTAGTCTCGGGTGAAAGAGAGAGCTTTCAAGTATGGCTACATTTATGCTAAGCGGCTTTTTGACTTGCTATTACGCATAATAGAAAGGTTAGGTTCAATGGCTGAATTCAACTTTCTCTTCTCATCCACATTAGGGGAAAGCCTATTGTCTCAAAATTTTCCATTTTACCAAAGCAAATATAGGTCCGAGCACAAAAATGGTACTTCCTATTGCGATCCAAACAATCAACCCAGTGCTCGATAGATGAGGA
This sequence comes from Pinus tabuliformis, assembly GCA_031772625.1. Classification (NCBI taxonomy): domain Eukaryota; kingdom Viridiplantae; phylum Streptophyta; class Pinopsida; order Pinales; family Pinaceae; genus Pinus; species Pinus tabuliformis. The sequence continues at coordinate 1,237,218,370 of CM062807.1, forward strand.
TGTTGTCTTGGGCTAAGCTTGTAATTTTGGTCCATCAAATGTCCATGTGTAACCTTGTTTCTATGAAATGAAGATGAAGTTAAATTACTCCATCCACCATCCTCAGGAAGAGATCCTTCCAGAAGATTGCCTGAGAGATTGAAGAAGTTGAGATCCATGAGAATGAACAAATCATTAGGGACTGGTCCTATGAGATATTTATAAAAAATGTCCAAGTATATAAGTTATGAGACAACCAAGCTCGGCAGCTATGCTACGTGTAAAATCATTTCTGTAAAAATCCAAGTAGGTTAGAAAAGAGAGATTGGCAAGAGATATTGAAAAGTCTCCACCAAATGAATTTAAACTCAGATTCATTTTCTCGATGTGATGCTACTCTTTGTTCTTTGAAAGAAAGCCAAAAATGCCACCAGATAACTTGTTTTGTTGTACATACGGACCAACAATGTTGACCAAATTTTCAAGAGATGTAAGTAATTCACTAGAGAGCTCATTATTTCTCACATTAAGGTGAGAAATCCCATTCAACTTTCCAATTGTATCGGGAATCTTCACATGTAATATGTTACCTGTAAGAATCATCTTCACTAAACTACTTAGGTCTCCAAGCTCTAGCGGAATCGTGCCATTCACTTTATTATAAGCCAAGGCAAGACCTTGAAGCTTTTTAGTTTCTACAATCTCCCTATCAATTTCACCAACTAGATTATTGTATGACAAATTTGAAGTTGTTAGGTTTGTAAGACGAGCTAGTGACTTGGGCACTCCTATGAGTTGGTTTTTATCAAGCAACAGATCCACAATGGCAAAATTGCAGTCCTCAACTTCTTAAAAAATGGACCCTAAAAGTTAATTCCAAGAGAGATCAAACATTCCATGATGTTGCAGATAACTTGAATATGGAATGTCAATCTGTTGAAAATCAACCACAATTTCCATTGGAACCTTTGTTACCAGAAATGGGATGGTAGCCACCGTTCCTAGGAAAAACCACAACAGAAACGACACACCAAGGAAAAGGTCATTCTATGTGACCATTTTTGTTTTTGTTGGAGTGAAATTCATTTCTTCATAAATGAATCATTTATTACACCACAAAATCTTCCTTTCTCCGGTTCCCAACTCGCTCGCTCCTGTTAACTCCCATTCCAAAAACTCACTACATGCAAAACACAATGCATGCAAATTGGTTTCGTTTTCCAACTATGTGTGCATACAAGCTAGTGGTTGTGAATCATGACCACCTGTAAGGCAAGGTTTGAGGTAGATTTTAGCTCCAGAGGATAGAAGATTCACTAGATGTAACTAGGTCACATATAAGATCCGAACAGAGGAGAGACGCAGATCAAATCTGAGAAGAGGAGGGGAGGAAGTGAGTACAATGAACCTAAGTTAGCTTCACACCCCCAGCGAGTGAGCTTCGTAAAAATTTGGTAAGATAATCAATGGGCCTTTTTCTAGTAACGTAGGGGTAGACTCAAATATCACGAGTTTTTTAAACATCGATTAAATCATTTGTTTAACCTCATCGAATCACAAGACTCCTCTCTCCAACCATCAACGTGTCCAACTGTGTCATTGTAATTCAAAATAACCTTGGATTTTCTCCATCTATTTATCATTCACATCATTGGTTCCATTGCCAACAAAATTAGTTTTTTTGTTTTCTTTTTAAGTTAACAGGATTGGTTTTTTTTGTTTTATTTTTAATTAACTTAGTAAACCTTCAAAAATTTATTCTTTTTACTAAATATATCATTTTATGTGTGAAGAATTTTTGCATTATATTTGAATAATGAAAATTCATATTATCGGTTTCATCGTAATGAAATCGAAGGACATCTTGTCGATATGGTAACTCAATCAATGAATAAACTAGGAATTTCATTTTAAATTTGGTGAAACTTCGCTTAGATTCACAATTCAATTTAGAATGAAACCTTAGAACTATGGATATGTTCAATTTCTCTTAGAACTATGGATTTATTCCATAATCATAGTGTTATAGTATCTAGATGGAATAAGTAGAATGCTTTGTTTTAAGTTTTTCATATTTTCTTTTCCTTTTTCTCTTTCTCTCTCCTCATTTCTTGAATGTGAAACCTCCAAATTTCATTTCTTGTCTCGTTGTCATTTCGCATTTCTGGTAACATAGATTGGAGTAGGACTAGAAATATCATTATGTGAAAGCACCAAACATTCCAGATGCACTAACCTAGCAATGTACTTTAGAACTGTTCCATTTAAATTATTTTTCCAAAGGTCCAAAATAGTCAAAATGATACATTGAAACAACTCAATAGGAATTTTTCCTTCTAAACGAAGCACAAACAAGCTTGATTATCTACCAATTTCCTATGGCATTTCTCCTTCCAAATTATTGTTGTTGATAATAAAAAAATTTAACGTATTGAGATTACCCATTTGAACAAACAAAATACCTTCAAAGAAGTTATAGGCAACACAGAATTCCGAGAGGGTTGTTCAACTTCATATCTTTTTTGGTATATCACAACTAAAATTGTTATGGTCCAACTAAATTAAGAGGAGAGAAATCTAACCAAAACATCTAGGAATCATTCTAGTAATCTAGTTATGATTAAGGATTATCTAGGCCAAGCTTTTATGCAATTAATAAATGCACTCACAACACTACCTAGAAACATGTTATTCTCCAAGTCAACCTCACTAAGAAACTTTTCATTGTAGATATTTGGATGAACGTAGTCTGTCAATTGATTGTTTCTTAGATTGAAATGAGTCATTGAGGAACAATTCCTTAGCTCTGAAATAAAGTGGCCACTAAAATGATTTGAAGCAAGTAGAATGTAGGCATCTTTCCACCACCGTCCTAGCCAAGAAGGCAAAGTTCCAATCAATTGATTTTGTTGTACAAATAATGAAATAAGGGAGAGATATGCAAGTGTATCAGGAAGTGAACCTGTGAGAGAATTAAAGGTTAACACAACAGTGTCTAAATTTTACATTTACCAAGTGTTGTTGGGATTGAACCATTTAGTTCACTATTAACAATATTCAAAATTGTAAGGTTTCGCATGTTTCCATTGGAGTATGGGATGGGAGAGCGCAGAGGAATTTTTGACAGGTATAATCTTTTTAAGCTTCTCAGATTGCCAATATCTTTAGGAATATATCCTCTTAGCATGCAGATAGGCAAACAAATATTTACCAAATTGACAAGATTACCAATTTCTATAGAAAAGGGACCAAAAAACTTGTTGATTCCTAGGCTAAGGTCTACCTAATTCATCATGGCTCCAATATATGAAGGGTTGTTTCCTAAAAGACAGTTATTTCAATGTTTCATACATCTAAATATTGTAAATTTATGACCTTACCAAGTTCAGGAGGGAGATTTTCAGACAAGAACCCAATCCCAAGGTCAAGCACTCGTAACTTTGATAGGTTTTACCCAAATGTGTTGGGATGGTGCCTAATAGACTATTACCTCTGACATCCAAGTACTCCATGTCACCAATATTTCCTACCTCCATAGGAATTTTTTTGTTGAAAGAACTAACACTCATGTTTAACACTCGTAAACAAGGGAACCTAACTCTTGAATTACATTGGCAGATAATGCATTACTTCCCAATACTAGTTCTTCCAAGTATCTTATCTCTTTAATATTACAATAGATTACTTCAGATAACAGATTAAAACTCATATCTAGGTGCGAAATATTTTTAAGACTCCATATTTGGGGTGGAAAGGTACTATAAAGGAGGTGGCTTGTGAGCTTTAGTGTCTCCAGATGCACAAGAACCCAAGTTATGGAGAGATTTTTCCTCTTAATCGCATATTTGGGGGTGAGACAAAGACTGTAATAGTTCCATTGCACTCCACTCATTTCTATTAACAAAGAGAAGAATTGGTATTCCAGCCAACAATACCTTGTGATTCATCCAGGCCATTTCTAATGCCAGAAGATTAGTTTGTAGTGATGTCCTTAAAAGAAATAGAAACAAAAACCACACCATCCTGTAAGGGATGCATATGATCTATGTACTCACAAAGTAACAACATGGAAATTGGTGTTGATGATGCCCTAGAGATTATCTACAACATGCATTATCATTGGATTTGTAGGCCGAAATTCCCACTGAAATTTTCAACATAACCACATGACCCAACAATTTTGAGAGAAAGAAAGCAATAAAATTGTTGAGAGATCTATAAGGCAATAAATTAGATGATTTATTACTATGATAACTTCATGTGATGTCTTTTTACTTTTTCTTACGTATTAGCTTCTTCACTTATTATTATGTTTGTACATCAGCAAACAACTACCAAACCAAGAAGAATAGTAGAGCACAAGAACACAAAATGTAGGCTATAAGCCAGGGCCAAAACCTCTCCACTTGAGAGGAAAACCCGTGAAATATCTTCTCTTCTTACAGATTCTTCAATTTATGAATTCCAAAACATCTAGAACAAGACCAATACCCTCTAAGACCAAATTCAGCCTTTCCTGATGATGTGCTTCCTTTGTCCAAGTCAAACCTAGTCAAATCTCTTCCAGCAGCACAACTTCGATCCCCAACTTCAAAATTTCAGTCTCTATTGTAGTTTTGAAATGTTTGCCCCCCTCCAATTGCTTTTGGAACCACACATGTGAGAAAAATTAGCCTTTCAAGGCTTCCCAACAACTTTTCTTGCCTTTCTTCCTTGTCTAGGGATATAAGGTGACCTAGTAGACCCTTCTTCCAGCATATTTGATCCTCCTTTCATATATATTTTAGGCAATAGGGGATTGTTCCTTCTAGATATATCATAATTTGCTTGGCTTCTATCCAATGATCATGCTTAGGCTCTACTTGGAATTAACTAAGAAAATTTACAGCAAAAGATATGCTGGTTGAGTATTCACCAAGTACATAAGTGTGCCACTCAATTTACTATAATTAGTTGGATCCACTGGCCTTGATTCAGAGCTCCTTAGTATTTTCAAGTTTGTGATCATCGAGGTTTCCATTGGTTTGAAATCCATCATGTTAAACATCTTCAACATCTCGATCACATACTTCCCTTGACCTAAGTAGATCTCATCAGGTCCCTGCCAGATTCTAGCCCCAAGTAGTAGTGCATCAACCCAAGATCCTTCATATCGATTTATGATATTAGCTCCTTCTTGCATTCTTGGATTCAACCTTTTACACCTGTCACATATAGAAGATCATCCACATATAGAAGAATAATCACAAGTTCACCTTTTATAACCTTGATGTAGAGATTTATATCAAGAAAACTCTTTGTGAATCCCAATCTTTGTAGGTATGCATCCATCCTTGCATACCATGAACTCCTTGCCTGCTTAAGGCCATATAATGATTTCTATAATATACAAATGTATGCCACTCTATCTTTGACTTCAAATCCCAAGGGTTTCTCTATATAGACTTCCTCATCAATTGTGTCATTCAAGAATGTAGTCTTGACATCCATTTCATGTATATTCCATCCCATCGATGCTGCCAAAGAGATCAATAACTGTATAGTAGTATACCTTTCTATTGGATCAAATTCGTCTTCATAATTAATTCCTTCTTGTTGACAGAAACCCCTAGCTACAAATATTTCCTTATACTTGTCAATGGTTCCATATACCACATGCTTTATCTTGTAAAGCCATTTGAAATTTGCCACAAACTTGTCTTCAGGCCCAAGTATGATCTCCCATACTCCATTCTTCATTATCGATTAATATTCTTCATTCATGGCATCTTCCCATTCTTAATGATTGACATCTTCTTCAAAGGTGGATGGCTCTGCTTCTATAAGTTTTGTCATATATGTTGCATACCCAAAATACCTTTTGGGCTTCTTGCTTTCCCTAAATGTTCCATTATCTTCTCCATGTTCCTCGGCATCTAAGAGAGAAGATTTCAACCAAATAGGTCACTTTCTAGTCTCGAGAATTACCACAAGTTGTATAGCTTCATTGGGACCTTGATCTTTATGATTTGAATATTCGTCCTCCCTAGTAACTTCCTCTTCAAATATCGGAAGTTCCTCGTCATCAGAGTCCATTAAAAGATCCTTCTATTTATTGAATGCAATAATTTCGTTAAATATCACATCTCAAATGAATCCTATTTGCTGTCCTTCTTTTATGTATATCCTATAGGCCTTAGAAGAATTACTGTAGCCAACAAATTTTCCCTTCATGCCTGATGGATCTAACTTCTTTCTCTTATTCTTCGGTATGAGAATATAGAGAGGACAACTAAGAAATCGGAGACGATCCACGCTTGGTTTCTTCCTAGTGAATACTTATTCGAGAGTTAAGTTATCTAATGACCTATGGGGACTTTGATTTTGTATGTATGTAGTTTTCTTCGTTGCTTCACCCCACAGAAATTTGGCAAATCTTGATCATGTAGCATAGATTTTACACTTTCTTCAATGGAACAATTCTTTCATTCTGCAACTCCATTTTGTTCAAGATTATGTGGGACTATCAACTCCCTCTTAATCCCAGATTTGTTACAAAAGGCTATAATTTCCTTGGATGTGTATTCTCCTCCATTATCAAAACTTGATATTTTATTATCCTTTCTGTAAGGTTCTCTACTTCATCTTTGAATTCTTGAAATTTGGTTAATACTTCGTCCTTGGATTTGATTAAGTAAACAAAAGATTTCCTTCAATGGTCATCTATGAAAGTGGCATAATATAGATGACCTCGAAGTAACTTTGGATTCATAGGACCACAAGCACATGAATGAATAAGATCCAAGATTTATTTTGACCTTGAAGCACTTCTTCGAAATGGTCTCTTGGTGTTCTTACCCAATGCACCCCCCTTGAATACTCCTTCATGATTTTCTTTTAGTTCAGGAATGTCATTCATTATAAAATTTAGGGTTGGTAATATTTTATACTGAATATGACCAAATATTCTATGCCAAAGTTCACATGGGATAACTTCAATGTGAACCAAAGCTTGAGAGAGGGGAGTTAACAATTTGTAAAATCTTCCTTCATGAATTCCAATCATTCTTGCATCTTCTATGCTTGACTTTTTACTCCATACTACAAACTTTCCATCAATGAAGGAAACTCTATCACCCTTGTCTTCTAGACATGGAATGGAAAGTAAGTTTTTGTGCAAACCTGGAACAAATAAGATATTGTTGAGATGAATGTTTCCTCCATTCTCCAGCTCAAGTGAAGTTGATCCAATTTCTCTTACAAGGCAACGTTTATTGTCACCAAGTTCTATGAAGTAAGAGGACTTCCCTTTTGATAATGTCTTCAATTTTTTATGTTGGCCTGAGATATGTCTGGATGCACCATTTTCGATTAACCAAATATTCTCATCTTGAAATGTGTTAGTGAGTACGAAGAATAGTCCTTCATCCTTTATAGTTGTGTTGGTCACTTCCTTCTTAGAAAATAAGAGATTCCATAATTCTTTGATGCTCTTATTGAGATGAATTTCTACCTTCCTACACTTCCTTAGGAACTTCTTCAATGTAGTATAGATATTCATCATTCCCTCAACAAACCTTAGGTCTGATACTATGTTGAGAAACCTATAGGGCAACAGATTAAATGATTTCTCTTACTATGATAATTGCTTGTGATGAATTTTTACTTTTTATTACTTATTAGCTTCTTCACTTATTATCATATTTGTATATCATCAAACAAAAACCAAAACAAGAATAATAGTAGAGCAAAATAACACATAATGTAGGTTGCAAGCTAAGGTCAAAACCTTTCCACTTGATAGGAAAACCCAAGAAATCTCTTCTCTTCTTATAGATTCTTTAATTAACAAATTCCAAGACCTCTAGGCCAAGACCAATACCCTCCAAGGCCAGGTTCAGCCTTTCCTGATGATGTGCTTCCCTTGTCCAAGTCAAACCCAGTCAAATCTCTTCCAGCAGCACAACTTCGATTCCCAGCTTCAGAATTTTGGCCTCTACTGCAGGTCTAAAATTTTCACCCCCTGAGACTACTTCTATTACCACAAGTGTGAGTAAAATTAGCCTTCCAAGGTCTCCCAAAACCTTTAGTTTCCTTGCTTCCTTGTCTAAGGCTAGAAGGTGACCTATCTTCCAACAGATTTGATCCTCCTCTAGTGGATAGATAATATCAACCTTAAAGCAACAAACCCTAGTTCTAAACATGTGAAAGAATATTAACCCAACAACAATATTCTTTGTCCTCTTCCTTCATCGCTAACCTTCTTTCTCTTGTCATATGCTTGAATGAGTGAGTGATGAATATATCTCAAGGAGGCCGAGTTCCATCCTTTATATTGGCTTCTCAAGGTGGACTTGGCTCCTTAAAATAGGCCAACTTCCTAGCTGCCAGGATGAATTGGTCTTGAAGAGTATTTTGAAACTTTAATTTACAAAAATAACTTTCTTTATGAGTTACAATGTGCCTGCGGGTCTTCAACTTATGACAAAGAATATTTTTACTTCTTGAACTAAGACAAGCCTTAGAAGCACTCAATGGGTGCTTGACCTCTAAAAAAAAATACCTTGAGCATGAAAGCCGTGCTCCAAAAGTAACAATAATAATTTTGTTTCATTTTAGAAAATACAAGAATCAAAGATACATTTCATATTTATGAAGACCGGACCTAGTTACACATTTTTCAACAAAAACAATTATGTCAGAGACTACAGTAGGATGTGAAAAATAAAGGAAAGGTTCACATGAAAGCATGCAATAGAAAAGGGGTGTCAATGGACATTAATGCATTGAATATAATAACATTAACATAAATCAATAATAAGAATATTGATACCAAATTTAATGAAAAATAAAGAATCTACCAACATAACTGTGCAAAGATAAGCAAGCCTGTTGCCTGCATATGGATTACCACAAGAAACTTTCGGGTGTAAATGTGTCATTCTACAGTACAAAAGCAATGAATGATATCATATGGGAGCAATAGCAGGGGAACTTACACTCAATTTCTAAGTTTCAATTAAATATCAGTCGTGCCAAGCGGAGGCCACTATATATGAGAAAAGATGCATGCTTAAAACCAGCAACCACACTCAAAGAATGAGAACACATATGCTTAATTATGAAATGATCAGACTACAACAAGTGGGACTCTAGTCATTTCATAGTCATTGCTATCCATACCAAGGGGTAGTACCAAAACATGAATAAAAATTACTTGAATCATACAAAAGTGTAGAAGTATGCATTATATGCGAGAAACAATTCTCTTTGTGACTTTATGATTGGAGTAAAACTTTCTACAAGTAAAATTCCAAGACATAGACATCATAAGGATTTAATGACTTCAACTTACTCTCATGCCTATTAACATCGATTTTCCCACATACATTTTTAACAATGTCCAAAAGTAGGTCAGACTTCATATGATTCTGATGATGATGTACTGGTAAACATACTATGCAATGAAATTATTGCTCAATGAATATTCCATAAAACTATCATCTTAGAATATCATTATGTGTAGAAATATGGTGATAGAATTGCAACTGCTCAAGAAATTTAATTTAAAATCAAGAGACACAATTCTACTCTACTAATTTGTGGAATTCAATTCACAATTTAGAACAACAATTGCAAACATGCAATAAGAAAAACCACGCATGCACAATTCTTTTTCTAGGGAAACCCAACTGGGAAAAACCCCTCAAGATTCTTTGGATTAAGCAGATGAATAGATAATTATTACAATTTGCTAGCTCACTCTGAGCTCAACCTACAAGTGAATAACCTTTCTCTCTTCTCAATGAGAAGCTCTAACCCAAACTTAGTCAATTTCTACTACTACTTCAACCCATATTTCCTTACGTAATTCCTCAAGAATTAGCCCCTATTTTTTAGGAAATTTCCTCTAATGGATTACGTAATTCCCAAAGGTTGATCATTTGACTTCATGCAACACCTATACAAACTAGTTTGCAACTGCTTGTTACACTACCTTGGAATCTCCACCACAACCGAGGAACTTGAATTCTCTGCATTCACTAATTATTTTAGGATGATTGACAAATTAAATGGATGGTCACTGAGTTAAATTGTTGTCCCACTGCACAACTGACCTTCGACTAGTTATATCTACAGTTAGAACTAGTTTAATTGAACTAAACTAGATATAACTGAATTGGATTACTAAAATTTAGTAATCATGCATTCTTATCTAACTCCAAACCATCTAACTCAAATTTACTAAGCTAACCGAGTGAAAAGGACCATGTCACATAAGTTAACTGCCTCCAAGTTGTTTGTTGATGTGGAAATTCAATTTTTTTCAATTTGACCAAGGTAAAGTCAAATTGAACCTTTCTTGCTACACTTCTCAACACTCCCTATTAACAAGAAAGGGATTATCAATCACCCCTATTCTACACCTATGGAATTCTAATTTCCCTCTTAACATAGCCTTTTTCAAGATGTCAGCATCTTGTTTGTCTAGCGAAACATATTGTAGCAACATTATCCTTCTCTCTACACAGTCCTGTAAATGATGATACCAAATATCTACATTCTTGGATCAATCATGAAATATCGAATTATAAGAGAGCTTAATACAACTCTTATTATCACCATAGATCATAGTTTGATCCATCTCCTAACCAAAAAATCCCACAAGTATCTTTCTCATCCAGATCGCCTCACATGTTGCTTGACTTGTAGCCATGTATTCAACTTTTGCCAAGCTAAGTGCCATAGACCTCTGCTTCTTGTTGTACCAGGAAACTGTTGCGGACCCAACGCTAAAAATTCCACCTGATGTACTTTTTCAATGGGATGGAATCCCTACCCAATAACCATTTGTTAAGCCACATAGCTTCACTCCCTCTATCCGTCTGTACCATAATCCACACTAGATAATGACTTTGAGGTACCATAAAATATGCTTCGCTACCTTCCAATATAATTTGGTCGGCCTAACCATAGCTTGGCTCAACTAGTTGATTTCATAGTACATATATGGTCTTGTTTTCACAAGATACACCAATGAATGCAATAGCTTTCAGTAAATGGTAGCATGCACCTCTTCACCTAAAGTGACATTATCCTTCCTCCAATTAGTCGCTAGAGGTTTCTCCATGGGCTTAAACTCTCCATGCGGAATCTCTGTAGTATCTCAGTGGCATACTTTCCTTGAGACACAAACAATTGTCCATCACCTTGCCATACTTCCAACTCAAGGAAGTAATGCATGAGACCCATGTCTTTCATCTCAAATTCCTTTGCAAGGTCCTCCTTGCAAGAGTTTATCAATTTCTCATCACCTATTAATATTAAATCATCAACATATAAAACAATGGTAATCAATATCATTCCTCATACAGTGGCTGATTATAATTTGTTACCTGATGAGGGCCTCCCCAACCCACCGAGAACTCTCACACCTATCCCCATTGATTATACAAAGCCCTGGGCCTTTTTTGATGGCTCTGCCCAAGATGATGGTTGCAGGGGGGGGAGCCATACTACACATAAACGACAGACACTGCTACAAGATTAAAATTAACTTAGGCAGAGGCACAAACAACTTCGCAGAACTCATCACAGCCAAGCATATCATTCATTTTGCTATCCTTAAACAATGTAGACATTTACAGATTTTTGGTGACTCCAAAGTTGTTTGCAATTGGCTCAATCATGCATCTCATTGTCATGCTTTTGCTTTGAGACACATTCTTGACGAAGCAAAGAGATTGATCACTTCCTTTGGATCTTTTGTCTGTCATCATATCTACAGGGAACAAAACACCACTGCAGATCAGCTCTCCAAAGAGGCAGCGCACAGAATAGGGGAGGAATGGTGGATCCAAGAGGAAGTCGATGGCACTTTTTATCAGTACTATCATCGCCCTTTTGACGAACAATTGGAATGATGGGCTATAAGCCTATATTCACATGCATTTTTTTGCTTTTTTCAGTATGTAGATACAGCTGAACAGTACATCTTTTTGTTTTATTACAGCAGTATATATTGCTCTCTGCGAAGAGCCAGCATAAATTTTGAACATAGCTCTGACTTATTTGCATGCTCCCTGCGAGGAGACTTTTTGTATATAGCAGCTATAAAATGAACTCGACAGGCTTAAGCCTGCATTTGAATATGCTTCGGCATCTGCAAAATGTAATTTTCTTAACCTTAATGAAAATTACGACTTTTTCCCAGGGGAAAAAAAACAATGGTAATCAATTTACCTTCTACCAAAATATGATAGAGGTTTGAATCTACTTCACTTTTGGTAAAGCTCAATCCTATGAGATAATTGTCGATCCTAGTGTACCAAGCTCGGGTTTCCTGTTTCAAACCGTACAATGCTTACCTAAGTCTGCACACATGAGACTCCCAATCAAATGTCTCAAACCCTTCTACTTGATATGTTAGGTCCCTATAATACTAGTGAAGCCCCCTTATTGTTATTGTTAGTGTGGCCCCATTATTTTTATTGTTAATGTAGCCCCCATATTGTTATTTTTGTGCCCTAAAGAACCCACTATTATTATTGTTGTGCCCTCACATTATTATTGTTATGTAGAATCTAATTATATTGTGACCCCTTAGACTCCTATATATAGAAATAAGGTATTGTCTTTTGAATCATCCAGGAATTGTTCATTTATGTGATGTAAAAGAGGTTTCCCCCTCGAAGAGGCTATTTTTCAAGTTGCTTATCTATATTTTCTTCTATTTTATGAGATGGTTGCATAACATTTAATATCAGGGCTTTTGATTATAGGGTTTCACTGCTTCAAACATGTCATATTGGTATTTCGCTATACCTTTTTTTTATACAAGGGTTCAGAAACTAAAATTTCAACCACGTGGAGCCAAAATATTGGTGAACTTCATGTAAAAATTTAAGATCTTGGTTCGCTATATTTTTCTGAGATATGGTCGTAAGTTAGGGTTTTTGCAAGATCTATAATTCAATCTAAAATAAGTGACCTAGGGAAAATCGTCATAACTTTCTCTCTGAGAATTAGATTTGAATTTTGTAAAAATCGACTGAAAGTGAATGGATTGTAGTTTGTCATGTATCATTTTCAAGGATGAAGATCGAAACAGGGACACATGGAACTCTATACAAGTTCGCTCTACTGAAATAGTCTATAATAATGTCATTGTGGGATATTGGGAATAAATATTTCTTGTAGAGTCCAATCTTGGTCAAACATGTGCCATTGGAAATAAGAATCAAAGGGCTACTACAAGAAGAATTTCAGGCCTTGGAGATCTAAAATTATAGGGATACAATAGTTTCAATATCGAGCTCCTAAAAGGAAAGAAAAAGGTGTGTATTTTTCAAAAAAATTCATAAATTTTGTTTGAAAAATAAGTTTGAAGTGATTCAAAGGACATAGTGAAGAATATATATCTTTGTTTGATTCAAAAGTGCCTCGAAACAACAAAATGGACACGCCTAGTAAGAAACTAGAACACTCTGCTATGATTCATGAAGAAGACGAATAAATGCAACATGATAATATCAAAATTACGAGACCAAGTGCAACAAATTTCACTCTCACAAAGAGTAACCAAAAATGAACTAGAAGCTAAGATGGATGGTTTAGAAGAAAAAATAAAAAAAAAACATGGAAGGCTTGAAGGATGCTTTAAAATTAGATATGGTGGTTCTTAAAGTAGACATGGATGTGATGAATGTCAAATTAGAAGGGTTGACAAAGTTGTTGCAAGAAAGGCTTCCTAGTGGTGACAAGGTAATCCATGAAAATCATGACGAGGAAAAAAGGAATATGAATTACAATTTTAAAGACTCTAATGTTGGGTTTAAGGCCCACCACATTCCAAATATCAACATGACGAAGCTTGATGGAAAGGATATGGTAACATGGGTACTACAAATGGAGTAATTCTTTGATCTACATGATTTACCACACACACAAAAGGTATGCATTGCATCTTTATATTTAGAAAAAAAATTAGTTTTTGTAGTATCGATGGATTTGTTATTGTAAATAAATTATCACTTATGTTAGCGCTTGAGATTTCACCCTAGGCTGAGGAAGGTAAACCTTCAAGGCAACATCAAACCATTTCACCTCGTAGCTAGCCCTACGGGGTATGAGAAGGCTCTCTCCGGTCTATCTCGGCAAATTTTCAATGGGGTGAGATGACCAATCAAAGGTAACACTGATATTAGGCTAGTAAACTGATTAAAAGGTTGATTTGGGGGTTTTTTGGTGGCAAATTGAGGATCTGCAATTTTAGGGTGCGGGGATTTGACACAGTTTCTACAGGTGGGTCTTTGGGGCAAGGTAGGAGTTTGTGCTGATGCCTTTAGCTGAGATGGATGATCAAGGAAGAAAAAAGAGAAGCTAAAGAGGGCAAACAATGACTTTGAATCCTCTCTAGACAGTGGAAATCATAAACATTAAACAAATTTGAAAGTTGAGCATGGCAAGCATGAATTCAAACTTTATCACTTCATTTGTTTAATAAGTTGTAGTAAAGAAAGAGATGGAACACATAAACACACTTACAATTACAATAAGAGAATACAGCATCAACACAAGAGTCCACAATAATCCCAATGATGTCTGCAAAACCCTGGTCTTCCTTTTCCTAAATTGCAGAGATACAAGTAAAATATACAATAGGAGCTTCTCCCTCAAGAGTCCAACCATGAAAATGAGCAAGAGAAGGCATAATATAGATGATCTAACTCCTTTCCCCACCTCTAGGGGTCGAGCTCAGCTTCCTAGGAGCTGTTTCAACTAATCCCAAACTAAGCACTAGATAATAGGCAGTCAAAACAACTTGCCTCTAAAACTTAGGAAACCTATCCATGCATTAAATATTTACCATTTACATTCAAGAAACTTCTAGAAGTGATCAAGGAGAGTAAAATTATCATAGAGCCATGAAAGTTACATAAAAATCCATGATTTACATGCCCAAAAAGGTAACCCAAGTCAAAACTGTACTTTTCTGGCCGAACTGGTCAAAACAGGCAATTTTCCTTGACGGGTAGCGCACATCTGCTTGACGGGTAGCGCACATTGAGAGGCCTGTTTGAGGGCCTTCCCGGTGTCCAAATCAGGTGCAAGATAGCTCATTGGAAAGGTCTTTGAGTCTATTTTCCAACCCCACCAGAATTTTGGAATGTGGAGTTCATTTTACCCCTCAAAACTTAATTCTCCCAAGACAGCTTTCTGCAACTCAAAATAGGGGCAGAAAGTCAAAATTTGCATGTGTTTTGACCTTTTGGAGGCCCAAATCTCCATAAAAACTGAAGTCCATCTATAGGTAGGTGTAACTTTGCATGAAAATTCCAAAAATGCTGAGTTTTCCCCGTTCTGAGTTGTCCCCATGTAGGGTAGCGCACGGGGTGCTACCCGTTAAAAGGCCAAAACCTGTCAATTTCCCAAAAAATTCACAAATGACAAAATTTTATCCAAATTTCTTGAAATTTGGGCTGGGAGTCCCCAATCAAGTACCATGCTCATTCAAATAGGCTTTGGCCAAAATTTGGAGTGGATCGGGCGTTTTCCTTCGTTTTTGTGCTTTGGCCAACCGTCCTTGGAGCACCTTCGTTCTCGCCGGTATTTTTGACATTTTTCTCAAACCATGACACCTGTGTAAAAAGTGAAGGAGGTGTTTCTTCCTTGGCATGTTGTGGAAAAAAACCTCTCTCAGTTTTGAAAAATTCATCTTTGATTGCTCAGAAACAGCTTTTGAGTGAAACTTGTCCCGATGTGTGAAACAAGGAATTTTGTCGAAATGAAGCGGAATGAAGGGTATAGAGGGCTTCTAAATTCTTGGGGAAATTTTTGGGAGTGGGGAGGGATGTTAGGAAGCAGGGGAAAGTGGAATCTCAGAGATTGAGTGAGGGGAAGGGGTCCAAAAGGGAAAAACACAAGCCCAACCTAGAAAATTGCCAGGTTGTAGCTAGAAACTAGGGTTTGTGCAAAAATGAGGAATTTGGCGGATCTAAGGGATGGGAAGTGTTTGGTAAGGTACTTTAAGGATAGGGGAAGGTGTATGAACATCAGGAAACAAGTTTTGCCGATGATTTGACCGTCCAAGAAAAATTACCTTCAAAACCCTAGGAGAGGGAAATGAGCTTGCCTAGGCACAACTGAAGCATGAACACGGTGTAAAATGACCCATTAGACACTGAAATGACGATGAAAAACCTATGAATGATGATAGGCTCAGCTGAATGATGACATGGACTGACATTTGGGCAAACCCTAGGCCTAATGCCTAGTGACCAAATTTTGCTTGAAGACTCACTGAAATGACAAAATTTGACCTTGACACTTCAAAATCACGTTGTAAGAGCACATTTGATCACTGTAGGCAGGCTGGAAAGACTGACACTAACATTGGCTCCAATGGGGATGGTAGCTCCTTGGAGGTGCCAAGAACCGTAGACCTCTGGGAGAGCAGACCAGTGCCTTACAATTATTGGGCAATGGAGTCATAAACTCAAGTTGAAATGCATGACTGAAAACTGACACAAACTAACTTAACAACAAGACTAAAAATTGACTCATAAAGGACTCATGACTCAACTAAAAACTGACTCAATACTTGAACACAACCGAAAAACTGAAAATGATGCTCAAAGGGGAGCTTATTCATCAAAACCTACTCTAACAGTTTCATTCATCACCTGGTCAAGTGAAATGAAACAACCAATGTAACCAAGTAAGTGTCCCATCTGCTGTTCGAATTCTCCACAAGTGCTTGCTTATGAACAACAAGAGAGAACAACTAAAAGGAAACTCCCATGACAACTTGGGAACATATCCGTTGAATGATATGAATTCTCTATCCACCTCCAAAAACACTGCATAAGGATCTTGAAATTCAAACACACTGGAACCTAGCTCATCCAATGGATTACTTCTCTTTTCCTCATACCATGAATGCAAACTTTGATCTGAGCCTTGTGATGAGACCTCTGCTGAAAATGACAAAGAAACCGGCTGCCGGATCAAATTCATATCAGCACATGTTTCAAGCTCACATGTGATCAATGGAGAAAGACTTTGACTGCAAACCTCATCCAAAACATCAGCTACTGGATCATGAAAAACTTGAAAAGACTGTTGCAATCCCATTTCTATTGGTTCCATTGTGATTACATGATTGCCTGCATGCTGCTCATCTTGTTCTTGAGAAATTTTACAAGACTTCTGCCTTATAAACTGAAATGCTTCGAAACAAAAGGGTATAGAATCTTCCCGCATCATCAAATCAGGTATTTCGGCTGCCACACCTTCATCTATAATCTGCCCTTCAATTTCATTTGGTGGCTGCAAATCTGATGCTACAGGCTGCTCAAGAATTTTGTTATCTGTCTCATTCTCAACATTAAATGATTTACTATGCAATCTACCCTTCAAAAATTGAATTGATTCAAAACAAAATGGTACAGAGTCACCTTGAATCATTAAATTATGTGTGTCCACTTCCAAGTCTTCAGCTGCAACTTGACAATCAATGGCTTTCGGGGGTTGCAAATCTGAATATGAGAAGTCTTGAACAAAATTTTCATTGCTCTCAAGATGGTCTAAATCAAGACTTGTTGACATTTGATTTCTGATTTCCTGGAAGTTGTCTTTAATGAACTGACATGAATCAAAACAAAAAGGCAAAGATCCTTCACTTACTTCGAAATTTGCTGCACTTTCCTCACCACTGTCATAGCTGAGATGTGCTGGCTGAACATTATATTCAAGCTGCTGAAAATGAACTTCTTCCTCGCACAAACTAGCTGCTGATTTATCTACAAGATTAGCTACTGTTTGGAGAACATAATGATCATCATACTCATCAAACTGAGGCAAATCATCATCAAACATACACGTCATATCAACAGTTCTTTCTTCTCCAAGATGATCTACAAAACAATCATTATCAGTGCTATGACAACTAGGATGGGAAACAAAATGTTTTGGATCAGCAACTTGTTCTTCTTCAATCAGCGAGCCATGAGCATGAACATCATAAGCATTTCTTGTGGTGATCTTCTTCATCATCTCTTCTACTGCACTTACCAAAATGTCAAGCTTTACCTCTAAAGATGTTGATTTTTCCGGATCTATGCTTTTCATCTCTTCTTCTTTCAACCTTGCCCTTCGGATCAGCAGATGCGCCTCTACATTTACTGCACGGTTTTGCATCTCGTGAAGTGTTGCAATATCCCTTTCTCGCAGCTGAAACTCCATCTCCGGATCAAAGGCACCCGGATAATGCAAGAGAGCAGATCTAGGAGTAGGCCTTATCTCAACTGGCATTGAATAGTAAACTTGATTAAATCTGGCCGAAAACTGTTGTACTGTCTCACCTGGCCATCTTTTCAACTGGTTATACTCTTCTATAATCAAGAAAAGGTTCTGCCCGATCATCCACCTATCGAGAAAAACTTTGACGAACTGCTAGAAATCTGAGATGCTCGCATCAGGCACGGCTTTGAACCAACTCTTCACTTTGGCTTGCAAAGAAAGAGCAAAAAGCCTTATACTAACATCTTCTTCATCAACTTCAAAAAGATCTAGAAAATTCTCAAAATTCTGCACATGTTGCTCAGCGTTGACATTCTTACATTCACCATCGAACATCGGCAAGTATAGATCATAGTTTTTGGGGAAAGCATGAAGAACGGAAGGTAAAACAAGTGGCTTATACCGATCTGGAATTTTACAAGGTGTAGGGGTATGTACAGCAGGTATAGAATTAGTCGTGGTCTCTTGAGGTTCATCAATTTGAAGATAATCATCACAAAATTCGGGAAAAGGATCTTGGTCAAGCTCAAAGGCATGCAAATCTTTGGTATTCACACTTTTCAAAGGGAAAGAATCAACTGCAGGCCGAGGATCTCTTCTCAAATACAATATACTTTGCAACGCAGCCTTGACATTCTTGGGAAAAGAGAAGAAATAATTTATGACAAAGAACAAAATATCTTGGATGAAATTCCAACTTGAGTACCTGATCTTGCCATATTCTCCTTTCATGTTTCTGCTGGTCGGGATCATCCTCCAGTGGAGTCTTTGGATCTGATCTCCAAAATTATTTAGAGTTTCCAGGTGAATGATTTCAGCCTTGCCAGTGTTTGATCGTTTTCCACCATCAACAATCAGATCTGACCTTGATACATGTACTGGGGTAAATGCAAATCAAGTGTTTCATTCACAAGCTCACAGAGGTCGACTGAAGGAGCATTTATCTACTTACGCTGATGTAAAACAAGAGCGTTTTCGAAGGCTACCTGGCATACCTTCAGACTCCGTCTAAGCTTATGAATTAAACACACCAATAAGAAAAAAATCACTTTGTTCTCCCCAGTATGGTCGCCAGTATGTTAGCGCTTGAGATTTCACCCTAGGCTGAGGAAGGTAAACCTTCAAGGCAACATCAAACCATTTCACCTCGTAGCTAGCCCTACGGGGTATGAGAAGGCTCTCTCCAATCTATCTCGGCAAATTTTCAATGGGGTGAGATGACCAATCAAAGGTAACACTGATATTAGGCTAGTAAACTGATTAAAAGGTTGATTTGGGGGTTTTTGGGGTTTTTTGGTGGCAAATTGAGGATCTGCAATTTTAGGGTGCGGGGATTTGACACAGTTTCTGCAGGTGGGTCTTTGGGGCAAGGTAGGAGTTTGTGCTGATGCCTTTAGCTGAGATGGATGATCAAGGAAGAAAAAAGAGAAGCTAAAGAGGGCAAACAATGACTTTGAATCCTCTCTAGACAGTGGAAAACATAAACATTAAACAAATTTGAAAGTTGAGCATGGCAAGCATGAATTCAAACTTTATCACTTCATTTGTTTGATAAGCTGCAGTAAAGAAAGAGATGGAACACATAAACACACTTAAAATTACAATAATAGAATACACCATCAAAACAAGAGTCCACAAGAATCCCAATGATGTCTGCAAAACCCTGGTCTTCCTTTTCCTCAAATTGCAGAGATACAAGTAAAATATACAATAGGAGCTTCTCCCTCAAGAGTCCAACCATGAAAATGAGTAAGAGAAGGCATAATATAGATGATCTAACTCCTTTCCCCACCTCTAGGGGTCGAGCTCAGCTTCCTAGGAGCTGTTTCAACTAATCCCAAACTAAGCACTAGATAATAGGCAGTCAAAACAACTTGCCTCTAAAACTTAGGAAACATATCCATGCATTAAATATTTACCATTTACATTCAAGAAACTTCTAGAAGTGATCAAGGAGAGTAAAAGTATCATAGAGCCATGAAAGTTACATAAAAATCCATGATTTACATGCCCAAAAAGGTAACCCAACTCAAAACTGTACTTTTCTGGCCGAACTGGTCAAAACAGGCAATTTTCCTTGACGGGTAGCGCACATTGAGAGGCCTGTTTGAGGGCCTTCCCGGTGTCCAAATCAGGTGCAAGATAGCTCATTGGAAATTTCTGCGAGTCTATTTTCCAACCCCACCGGAATTTTTGAATTTGGATTTCATTTGACCCCTCAAAACTTAATTCGCCCAAGACAGCTTTCTACAACTCAAAATAGGGGCAGAAAGTCAAAATTTGCATGTGTTTTGACCTTTTGGAGGCCCAAATCTCCATAAAAACTGAAGTCCATCTATAGGTAGGTGTAACTTTGCATGAAAATTCCAAAAATGCTTAGTTTTCCCCATTCTGAGTTGCCCCCATGTAGGGTAGCGCACGGGGTGCTACCCGTTAAAAGGCCAAAACCTGTCAATTTCCCAAAAAATTCACAAATGACAAAATTTTCTCCAAATTTCTTGAAATTTGGGCTGGGAGTCCCCAATCAAGTACCATGCTCATTCAAAGAGGCTTTGGCCAAAATTTGGAGTGGATCGGGCATTTTCCTTCGTTTTTGTGCTTTGGCCAACCGTCCTTGGAGCACCTTCGTTCTCGCCGGTATTTTTGACATTTTTCTCAAACCATGACACCTGTGTAAAAAGTGAAGGAGTTTTTTCTTCCTTGGCATGTTGTGGACAAAAACCTCTCTCAGTTTTGAAAAATTCATCTTTTATTGCTCAGAAACAGCTTTTGAGTGAAACTTGTCCCGATGTGTGAAACAAGGAATTTTGTCGAAATGAAGCGGAATGAAGGGGATAGAGGGATTCTAAATTCTTGGGGAAATTTTTGGGAGTGGGGAGGGATGTTAGGAAGTAGTGGAAAGTGGAATCTCAGAGATTGAGTGAGGGGAAGGGGTCCAAAAGGGCAAAACACAGGCCCAACCTAGAAAATTGCCAGGTTGTAGCTAGAAACTAGGGTTTGTGCAAAAATGAGGAATTTGGCGGATCTAAGGGATGGGAAGTGTTTGGTAAGGTACTTTAAGTATAGGGGAAGGTGTATGAACATCAGGAAACAAGTTTTTCCGATGATTTGACTGTCCAAGAAAAATTACCTTCAAAACCCTAGGAGAGGGAAATGAGCTTGCCTAGGCACAACTGAAGCATGAACACGGTGTAAAATGACCCATTAGACACTGAAATGACGATGACAAACCTATGAATGATGATAGGCTCAGCTGAATGATGACATGGACTGACATTTGGGCAAACCCTAGGCCTAATGCCTAGTGACCAAATTTTGCTTGAAGACTCACTGAAATGACAAAATTTGACCTTGACACTTCAAAATCACGTTGTAAGAGCACATTTGATCACTGTAGGCAGGCTGGAAAGACTGACACTAACAACTTGGACATTTTTTATGGACAAATTGGTAGCACATTATCAGGATACAAAGAGAAATGCCTTCTTTATCCAATTGATAAATCTCAAACAAAAGGGGTTAATGGTGGAGTAGATTGAGGACTTACAAAGATTCAATATCAAGGTAAATGATATTCCATACGAGCATAGGATTCCTAAGCCTATAGCCAGAGGCATCCATACCCAGATTTAGAGTTGTAGATAGACACAGAAGCCCCTAAGCATGTCTTTGGTTGGTGGCCTTCCTTAAACCACCGCAGGTTATAGAACTCCATTTCTAGGTTGAATTTTTAGCTCTCATAGGCATTAAGGTGCACTTCCTCTAACAGAAGACTTCAGATTCTTGCCATATTTGGAAGAGTTCCAAGAATTGTACTAAGCGTTCCTTTGGTTGGTGGCTTTCCTTAAACCACAGCAGGTTGTAGACCTCCCTTTTATCGAGTTGGAGATATGTCTCTTCAAAGCATTAGGGACACTTCCTCTAGTAGAATATTTCAACTTCTTGCTATATTTGGAAGAGTTATGGGAACTGCACTAAGAATTCCAGTGTTGGTTTCATCCTTAAACCAGCGTTGGTTGAGACCTTGAGTTCTCCCACCTTATGTCATCATCTCAAAGAGCACACTCAACCTATTGTTGTCATGAATTATTGTAATTTGTATTACAACTCTCTCCTTACACACATGCGTAACACTATGGATTAAGGGGGGGAATGTTGGACACCTTATCTATTGAGGGTTAAAGTGTGGAAGTTGAATAGTCAAAGGGAGTCCAAGAGACCTTGAAGATGAATCCAAGAGTCACAAGAGTGTATTATAAATGTATATATTTGTTAATATAAATGTAATTCATGTTTTATCTTTCACATCTCGTCTTCACCATGTTTGTGTTTAACACAAACAGTCATGAGGGTAGTCAAAGATTCATAAGGAAAGTGAAACATCACCTCTTGGTTATATATACACCCTCATTGTATGAGCAAAGGAATTTTCACCTTGAATCCTCCCGCAAGGAATTAGAGAGACAAATCAGTGCTCTTGAGGAGAAAGGAGTGGCTCCAGTGCTCCACTATTGGAGATAGTGATGTTCATTGTATATATGTGTCTTAGAAATTTTACAAAATAACATAAGCATTCAAGTCCAACACGTTCTTCATGCATGGATTATGAATATTTGTAAGACTATTCTGTAGATGTTTGTATTTCTTTGTTTGCTTCCATCTATGCTAAATTGGCTGAACCATTTTGGTTATTTTAGTGCTTATCTTATTGAGAATGTGTTGTAATGGTTGTTATTTTTGTCCCATCCTTGTGGAATATTCCACAAGATACTAGACAAATATTTCTCATTGGTTGAATGTAATGACCGTCACATCTTTTGTGTACTATTCCACTAAATGTTAGATGAACCCTTCTTGATTTCTTATCTCTTCCAAGGTGGTAATATTACCTCTCTCTTAGAGGCTCACTTTACTCTATCCCTCTATAGTTGAAGAAATTTTACACACCTACAATCGAACACTCACTAGGAACACCTTCTTGCTTTTCAAAAGTACCATTGCACTCCTTTCTCTTGCTAATAGTTAAAGCCAAGGAAAATACATAAGAATACATGGTGTTGAAAACTTGACTAAACTGAGAGGGGGGGGTGAATCAATTTAGTATATACATGGACATTAATTTTGTTTTCATTAATATCATTAACTGATACATAACATGAGCATCTTAACAAATAATAACTAGCATATGAATATGTGATCAGCAAATAATAAGCAAACCAAACTAGATACATGAACACATAATAACACCACAACTTTATTATTTTTGTGATGCAAAGGAAAGCTCCTACTCCTTATTACATATGATTTTCTATAGGCCACAACCTACAAGAATTTGCTACCTCCATTTTTTGCAAGTCGCAATATGCAAGGGAGCTCCAACTGTCATATGTTTTCTGTAGGCTACAATCCATAGGAGGTTTCTACCTCAACCAGCTCCAACTGGATATTTATCAAGCTTCAACTTGAATGGAGACTACCATGCCCTTATGCAAATATGAAATAACAATGTACTGGTTTACTTGGTCATAAAATTTACATATATCCATCTTCATTTTGCATCTTCTTCCCTTCAAATCTGCTTCACATCAAATTCATAAGTGTCAGGTAACTAATGCATAATAGTTCAATCAGCTCCCCCACATTCATCCATTCTCTAACATCACTTATGCCTTCCAAAATCACATATTCTATAGAGATAGTTTTCTGGTCATTCGTATCCCACATAGGAATATGAAGTGAATAGGCTTGACTCTTCTCCTTCCACTCATTCGTTTCCAAAATCTTCATATCTTGAATATTAGAACAAAAATAATTCATCCAATATTAATTTCTGCCACATGCAATCATTAAATGAATCAACCTAATGCCAACATCAAATACCAATCTTTCTCATTAATGCATCACAACAATCTTTGCCTTTGCCTTGGAGTCTTTCCTTTGCATCACAACAATTAAGGTTAATGAACATTTTTACATCACAACAAATTCTTTAATATAGTAACATGTGCAACATTATCAACACATTTTAATGTATCACAACTCTTCCTCCTTCTTCTCCTCCTTTGCCTTCTCTTGCTGCTTGTCGCTCCTAGCATTGTTTCTCCTTTGCCATCAATGATAATATTGCCAACAATCTCCCCCGTTGGCATTGATGGCAACTTAGCTCATTCGTCCTCCTCCTTTTGTCCTAAAATATATTTCTCCTCTATTGGTTTACCTAGTCCTTGCTATCCATAACTTTTTCTTACCTCCCCCTTTGACATCAATGGCAAGGGGTTATAGATGCCTTGTAGCATGTACACTGTAATCTATTGGTCTATGTAAACAATCTTGACACTATCATTGATTGAATGATACTTGATAAACAATGCTCCAAATAAGCTTCAGAAATAATTGAAAACAATAAGATATTGTTGTGAAAACATTCTGGAAAATGTTGTACATATTCTGTTGAGAGAAAACTTTGTAAGATATTATGAATTATAGTTGCCAAATAATAAGTGCATTGTGTCATTAAGTACTTGACACATTGAATATGTGAGGCAAGTATTTGAGGATGTAACTCCATCACCCTGTATGTAATAGGCAATAAATTTGCAAAAATAAACATTGAACCATTACAGCAACCTTGAACATCCATTTCATCTGCATCATGTATTTTGAAGCAATGGTCCAAAAAAAACTGTATTTTTTATTTATTAAATATATAGTGTTTCATTGATTCCAAGAAGTTCCCTACTATGATAGCCACAAAAATTGTGATTGGTTTCCTCCATTATCTTAAAGTAATGGACGATTTAATCTTTTATTGGGCATTGAATGAATGTTGACAATGTACAACATGAATTTGCCTCTAGCTGCCTCCCATCAGTAAACATTTTTGCACACACCATTCCACCAATCAATATTGCAAGGTTTGAAGCAATATCTAGCATCTTTGACACAAGATAAGAATGAAGTTGTTCTCGATATTTTGAAAGTTCTGTAACCCTTTTGTGAAAACTGCTCCATGTTTATTAAGTCACTTGCAGAAATGTCTTGGCCCATGGAATTCTTTGACAAAGTGGACTTGTCCTTCAAATATGGAATTCTTTGACAAAATGGACTTGTCCTTCACATATTTCTCTACTCTTGCGTATATATAGTTTTCATTGATGATCTTCACGAGCGTGGGAAAATAACATGAGTACCACTCCCTTATTCATGTCTTTGTACAGGTTATCAAGAAGACTAATGGCCACATTCATATTAAATTATGTGATTCCATATATGGATAATACCATATTAAGTTATGCGATGCCATATAGTGGTTCCAAAAAAAATCATATTATATAGTGGATGTGATGGAAAACATACCATACATATAATGAATGTAATACCAATCGGATCATACAAAGAAAGTGAGGCCAATCATACGATACAACAAATATGATGCCAATCATATGATATGATGGATACGATACAATGAATACGATGCCAATGAATGTGATGCCAACACATATTCAGTGATGCCAGTCATATGATACGACGAAGAATGTGATGCTATCAGAGCGATTGCGATATCAAAATAAAAAATTAACTCATCTGTCAACAGTCCTTCAAAGCGAGCTGCATGAGGAACATAAAGACTGAGAAATATGTTTTCTAGCTAGGAGCAACATATGTTTCGAGCAGAGGTTTCTTGTTCTTTGCTGGTACCACCATGTATTTCTAGCAACTTTCATTTTAGTATTATATCGTAGGGAGCTACGCACACGAGTATGTATCACCCAATAGCTCATATGCCTCCTATATAAATATCTTATTCTTCTCTCTATCTAAAGCCTTAAACTACAGTGATCGATGATAATCACAGGTTGTTGTTACAAAGACAACTAATAAAATGCTAAACATAACTCTGATACCATCATAAGCACCTTTGGGCCACCCTTCTTTATAAATTTCGACAACTAGAGAGATAACTACACAAACTGCAAGGATCATGAGAGTCGTGTCCTACTTTACTTCCCACACAAACATCCAAAATCACCACGGTGGCTTCCCCATGAATCTGTTAAAACCATAGAGCTCTTGCATCCACTTTAAGCTTTCCTCATTGGCCACAATTCCATTAGTGATTGATGTAGAGAGACTTTTAGAGATTCCTTCAATGCCACTATGGTCTCTTAACTTGTTACAATCGTGGCCTTCGACTATGGATGCTAGTTCATCTAGCGAAATACTAAAACTAGATGCTTTGAATTCCTCTGGTACTTTGTAATTAGTAGAAACTGACATACGGGCATCAATAAACCGGAATGCAGGCTGAGGAACCAAAAAAAATACTCATAGTTTATTCAATTTGATTGAGGTCATGGACTATAGTTAAATTCACATCGACAATTTCTTAAAAAAAAAAAAAATTGATCTCTAACACTGGCATGCCTCTTTTCATAGATTGCATGTTATATATCGCACTCCGCTCATAGTGCCATCGTGCTTGTAGTTGAATGGTTGCTTGCAATTGCTGCCACATCTCCCACAAATTTTGAGTGTTGCATATGCTGACCCTTCTGGCATACATAAATGTAACGTACCATCAATATTTATCATAGCATTTCCATATCTTCTCTCAATGTAACACACCATCAGTGTTTATCATAATGTTGCCATGTCTTCTCTTTGACACGTAGATTATTTATCATAACGCTGCCATATCTTCTCTCGGTGTAACGCACCATCAGTATTTATCATAATGTTGCCATATCTTCTCTTTGACACATAGATTGTAATAAGCACACTCCAGCACCATTGAGTAATGTTCACATGAACCAACTCTAGCACCACAAAAGCAGCACAATGTTTTGTCTCCTTGTTAGCAATTTGTATACAATGTCAGGTTGATGAGAGAAAAGGCCATTAGGGTGCATGGAAAACTAATGCTTAGATCTGAATGCACGGATCTGGAGAATTGTGCCTGGACAACGTTAGATAGATACTGTAACAACTCCTTCAATGTAACAGCTCGTGCAGTGTAACAACTCCTACAGTGTAACAACTAGTGCAGTTGGAGTGTTGTTTTAATCAATCCTAATTGACCAAGACTGCAACATTTAATTGTCAACCCAGGGTAGGTCTTGATGTTTCAATGCAGTTCAAATTATTTGTGCCGATACACTACAAACAAGAATGAAAAATAGAAAGAACAGAAAAATATGTCGTTGAATAAATTGCAAAAATCAAATCATTCATGTAGAAATTAAAACACTCCACAGAATTGAAATCACACTTCACAATTACTAGAGTAAGGGCACACCACATAGTAAACTAATGACTACACTAGTTGGTCACTATCATTATGTTTAATCAAACTAGTGTAACAGCATAATATAATCTAGAACAGAAGCAAATGTATTTCAAAATTTGTACAACAACAACAGAAAACCATATGACAATAAAAGAAACAATAATGTACACTACTTCTACCGCTACAGTCCCTGCTAAAGAGGAGGGCCCTTCCTCCCTAGCAGGGGCATAGGAATAACACAATATTAATTAACGAATTAGATGAAGAGAAGTAACAGCATCACCGTAGTGATTTTAATATTAAAAATACTTCAGAGTTACAAGAGAAGAGTAACTGTGCTTTTCTATATGCCATCCTTGTACATAGGAAATCGAGTGTCTTTTATAATTACTACATGCCCGAAATTAGGAATAGATCGGTCATGAGAATCTCATGATTCTCATGCTGATAAAAAATAAAAGTAGTTACAACCTATTTCTAAATACAAATACTTCTCAGATACATTGGTTAAGATTGCAACCACTTGGGTCTATTTCTTCTAAAATAAACAATTCCTAACACCCAATAGTTGTTATGTGGAATAGTACCCACAACTTGCCAGCTCCAATGCAACAAAATCCTACGAGTGAATAGCGGTTCAGGATGTAACATAAAACACTAGTGACAGCACCCTTGGTATAATAGTGGTCCTCTGTATTAGCGCGTAGTGTAACAGTAGCCTGTAACAACATTCAATGTGTAACAACAACATGTAATAGCATACAGGGTGTAACAGTGAACTACTCTACCCTACTTTGAAATCGATCAGTGTTGCATTTTTACTCCATAAATTTGTTCCCACGAGAAACACCTAAAAAAGAGAAGAGCTTCCAAAATGATCCTTCCAATGTTCACCCTAGTTAGCAACAAAAAGGAATATAGTATCGTATAATTCAGCAAAACATGGCAAAATAACATGACAGTGGAACAGGTTGTATAAATGAGAAAAATGGTGATTAATCATGTAAAGTTTCATTGGCCTGGAGGATAAGAGGATCAAAACTGGGGAAAGAAGGTGTTGAAAATAGGTAAAGAGTCACACCCAACATCTCCCCCCAACTGAAGCAATTGCATGTCCCCATGCAGAACTTCAGCTTCTCCTACTATACCCCCAATGCAAGTCTGTATAACTGTAAGCACCAATAGTGTCTACACCTAGAGCTTTGTACCCCTAAGTGTCCATCAACTATTGTGGCCAGGATTATTCTTCATAATCACATAGGTGGTAGTCTAGCTAATACTCTTTAATGGTAACCAAATCAAAGGAAATTTAAATCTAAGCCCAATCCAGAATGCCCCTAATGTCTGCACAATCTAAGCATACTCGGGCACCCGTGTAACAACATCCATAAAATTTTTGTATTCAAAAGGATCCCCTTCTTGCAACTTAGCACTACAAGCTTCAGTGCGTTTAAGGCATCCTTCTAGCACTCGACTTTTCATCTGTGCATGCAAATTGAGGCAAATCCTCACAATCCTCTTCCTATAGATGGTTGATTGTTCCCTGATCTATGGGGTGCTTAGGAACAACTTAAACTCATGCCTAAGTTCATAAACCATCCCTGGTTCTCCTTTGACCCATAACGCTATCCTTTCTTCATTAGTTTCGGCTGATTTCATGGCTAGATGAAATTCAATTTCGTTTCTCATAAACGAAAGAAACGTCCGCAACTGCAAATCTCCCATATAAGAGAAGAAACTTGTTACCATTTTTGTGTTGACATACACATGATGTTATGCAAAAATAGCTCACAACGAAAGCTATGTTCATCAAAATTGCAAGTGCAAAAAATCTCAAGAAAAGTTTGGGTAGAAGAACCCAAATAATACCTATTCTCAAAAACTGCTTTTAACTGAAGTAAATGATATCATTCCCAAAGGAACACTCAATACGATGGGGATGAATGCCTGCATGCTAGCAAGTTCAAGGCAAGATCACGAAGCTTTGTCTTTTCATTCATCAGATCTAAGACCTGTCGTTCTAATAGTTGTAGTTGTTCGTTATTTTTCTTCATGGCTTCCTTATGTCTTCGTGCTTCCCATTCTCTCTCTCATTCTTCCTTTAACCACTTTTCCCTAAGGGAATCCATCATCCTTTTGTGTGCCTTGAGTGATATCACCCCCTCTTGTAGAGAGATCGCCTATTGCTTCCATGTCTGTAGCTCTGGTAACAACAACATCTTTTCAAAAAACCATCCTTCATCAGGACCGAGTGTTCTCCCACATGCACTAACAATCGAGGGTGTAACAGCCTCTCGAGGGTGAAACTATTCCATTTCGGCTACTGGTTCTTGTGTAACAGCAACATCATCAATATATTTTTGTGTAACATTTTCCTTCTCTCCATGATCAGCTTCCATTCCCACTGCTGGTTCTTGTGTAACATTAGTGTCATCCATAGGTTTTTGTGTATCATTTTTCTCTTGGCAAGCTTCTATCTCCACTGTTGGTTCCTTTGTAACAACAGTGTCAATCACAAGCTCATGGATATCAGCTTCTTCTTCCTTTCCTTGGTTGACTTATGTCTCCACTGCTGGTTCCAGTGTCAACCAAGGGCTCTTGTGTATCTATTACCAAATTACTTTATGTGGACATCTTTGTCTCAGTTTTTGGTTCTTGTGTAACGACAATGTTTTCAATGGGTTTTTGTGTGTCAACCTCCATGGATTCGGTTTGTATTTCCCTCGAGATGGTGTCCACTACACAGACTCTAAACCCCATTGTCACTAGCTTCTTAGCACAGCCCATGCACACAACGCCAAGAACATCTCCCTTCCTTGGCCCTGTCTACGGCCTCGGCCAAAGTGTCTAACCTTGTGGCTCTTGCCTCTACCCTCCCCTCTACTAGTTGTTCCCTTAGCTTTTTATTCTCTTTTTCTAAATTTTCATTTTTTAACAAGGATTAAGTTTCACTCTTACTAGGTGAGGAAGGTTCCTCCAGCTGAGCTTGCTCCTCGTCCTTCTGCTCTATTGCGTCTGCATTCTTCTTGGACATGGATGGGGACTTCGGGTGCCCACTAACCCTTATTCTCTAATTTGGCTACCTATCACCAATTGGTTTGTCGACTGGCCTCTTACCAACCCTTACTTTCGAAGGTTTGGGCTACTCCTTTGTCATCGCTAGAGCTTTCTCAAACGTCTTAGTTTGTTTCCTACGAGTAGTTTTGGACTTCTTCCTCATGAATTCCTCCAAAATCCTGCCCTGGTAGCTTAGGGCATCCATCACAATGAGCTTGACGTGGCCATGGTTGGTGATGCATGTTTCTGGATGCGTAATTGTTTTTACGACCGTGACCATATGCTTTATGTTTCCGAACAAGAAGTAGGGAAGATTTATCAGTTGTCAATGTCGAAGGTGGTTGAGAAACAGAAAGTGGTAATTGAACACGATTTTTTCCCTTCCCTCACAAGTGATGTACTTGATGAGGTAAAGGGAAACATCATCCCATGTCTGGGGGAGTGGCAACTTGTCAATCCCCCTCCCTTTCTTCACTAGCTATTCCTCCTCTTGGAGGGAATCCTTCTTCAAGGAGAGGCCATTAACATTCCTGTTAAACCACCTTTTTCCTTCCATTGGTAATGTTGTCACTTGGGAAATCACTTCTTCTATTACCTCCAGCTTCAATCCCCTAACCTCCATCTAATTTCTCTCTAAATTCTTCGTGAATTCCATGGAAACTCCCCCGTCTGATCCCTCCAGCCTCTGGAAGAACTCAAACCAGCCTATGTCCTTAAAAATCTGACATTCTTCATGGAAAATCTTCAAATCCTCTGTCGACCATGGTTCATGTCGAATTGGTGCTCCACCCATCACTACACAAATTCAATGTTGTTCTCCTTCCTTTTTCCCTCCATTAGAAGTTCCGGAGTAGTCGACACACTACTTAATTGTTTCAACCTGCAACTGTTCTTTTCCACTTCTCTGAGAACTCTGAATGGGGATGAAATGCTTCAACAAGGGTAAATGGTAGGGTGGTGCAGGTAATAATTTCAAATTAACATTTTCAATTTTTATCTCCTAGATTGACCTCAAGCTGAAGGGAGGCAATTCTAGGGTAACCACAAACCACGCTTAACCTTGTAGCTAGCCTTATAAGGCCGAGAGAGGGCTCTCTCCTTATGGATCTTAGTCAAGATGACTGGATCAAATAGGGATTTTAGGCTAGGTATAGTAGCTCAAAGGTTTTGATAGGTTTTGTTGATGTTTGTTGGATCAGATGGAGCTTGGCAGTAGCGTCTGGAAAATTAGGTTAGAAATACAGGGTGTTCTATGGGGCAATGTAGGTATATGCTTTAGTGCTTGAAATTTATTGAGGCAGGGTTTCTAAGACCAGTGAGGAGCTGAGAACGGCATGTGACAGTCATGGGTCCTTCTCAAAGAGCAGAAAACATAGAATACTGAATGATTTCCCAAGGTAGAGCACTGCAAACAATGGATTCTACCTATCTATCTTGATATCATTCAATTAGAAGTAGTGAAATAGACGATGGCATACATAAAACATGCAAAAAAATGATAACAAGGAAGAGACTATGTTAAAGCACCATACCACAGAAATCCCATAAAAATAGCTGCAAGTCTTATTAATTTCCTTGCCAAACTGCTTACAATGATGTATAATCTAGCTCAGAGCATCCAAGTGAGTCCAACCTCACCAAATGACCAATAAAACACATAATATAGACATCTAAAATACTCATCTTGACCTTCACGGGTTGAATCCATGAGAAGAGGGGTTGTCTCAACCATTTCCCAACAAAAACTAGGCATATAGCAAGTCAAACAACTTGCCTCTATAAGTAGGGAAACTGATTCATTTGCTCCAAAACCACCTCTAACTAATGAATATAACCTCTAACACTATTTTACCATTACAATTACATACCATGTCATCAATTACATCAGTAAAAACAACCATGAGGAGAGAGAAATCAGATTCCAATCAAAACAGGGGAAATTTTGATTTTCTGAGCAAAATGGTCAAAAGCGTAGTGCCACTGGCCAAAAGCACAATGCCACTTTCAGAACACTTTTGGAGGCCTTCCCCTTAGCCCAGTTGAGCCTATGATAGCTCATTGGAAAGGACATTAAGTCTAGTTTCTAGAACACCTGGAATTTTTGAATTTGGAGGTCATTTTCCCCCTCAAAACTTGAATCTTCCAAGACTACTTCTGTGTGTCCAAAAAGAGGCAGAGAGGTCATTTTTTTGGTAGTGTTTAGACCTTTTGGTGACCTAGATTTGTTCCAAAGCTTTTGAAAATTTACAAGATGGATGTCCTCATCCTCTTGAATCCAAATATGCAAACCCTTTCTCCATTTGATGCTCCAGGGAAAATCACAGCGCTGGTGGCGCTGCACTTGGCAAAATTACTGTGTTAAAAATTACAAAATTCCAAAAATGCAAAAACTTTCCAAAATTTGCCCAAATTTGGCATGGGACACCACCATCAACTGTTTTGATGGGCTAGGGAGGCTTCAACCAACATCTTCAATCTATCTTGCTCCTTTTTGCCTTTCAAAGCTCTCCTTAGCCTAGCCTTTAACTTTCAAATCCACATCTTACAAATTTTGTTGCGGGTCATGTAATGGTAGGCCATGTGTCGGAGCATTTTCTTATCCCTGTTGGCCTTCTCAATCAGTCAGTCAATATGTATGTTGACCATCTTAAGCCAATTTTCCCTATCATTTTCAATCTCTTGCTCAATAGGATTCAATGTGACATGAACCTCTTTGGCCAGTTGCCTGTTTGCTTTGATCATTTCCAGCTCCATGAGGACTTGCTTGTCATTGAATTGTTTGCTTTCCTACTCTAAATATTTGATGATGAACTTGGCTCTCTCTAAGTTGTCCGCCAAAGATTGTATTTGAGCTTTCTTTTCTTGAATGATGATGGATTTGATGGTTTTTTCATCAAGAGCCTCCAAGTCAATGATGCCACCTCCATGATGAGTAAAGTGTTGTTCTGGCTCCTCATGCTCAATTAGGTCAGAATCTCTTTCATTCTCATCACCAAGATCTTCCTCTTGCACTTTTTCTTTGCCTTTGCTCAATTGCTTATACCTGTTTTGTTGATGATGAAGGCAAAACCCCTTCCATACCCTGTGGAGATAACATTTTCCTATGGACTGATAACGAAGGCAAGGCCCCTTCCACACCTTGTGGAGAAAACACTGGCCTAGCAGCTGCAAAACACCTCCTTGTGCCTCTCATCTGTTTTCATTGGGCTAGAAGATCCTCCTTGTCTAGGTTTGCTATGTTTTGAAGCTGTGTAACCCTAGAGAAGGTATGGTGGGAGTGAGTATGGGTGATTAGAAATAAGGGAAGGGGGACTGAGCTTATGTGGTATTTTGGTGGACTAATGAGAAGGAGGGTATAACCTATGAAAATGAGAGAGAGGGACTAGGGTTTTAGGATATTTATTTGGGGATGAAGGAATAAGGGATATGGAGGGATATGTGGGGGGGTTAGGGTTTTTTAAATAGGTGAAAGGAGATATGGGAGGTTTAGGGATTTTAGGAATAAGTGGTGGGAGGTATAGAAAGAGTTAAGGTTTTAAGGCATGATTTAGAGGAAATTTAGCGTTTCAATATAGGCATGGCTAATTAACCTTAAGTAAATTAATTGAGTGCTAAGAGTGAAGCTTAGGGGTAACACTTACTTGTTTGAGGGATGAGAGGGTATTTGGAGGTTTCTTGAAATTTTGAGAGTTTTCTAGCCCTCCTACACAAAAGCACAGTGCCACCACTCAGAAGCGCAGCGCCTGTGTTAATTTGCACTAGGAAAATCTGCCAAAAGCGCAGTGTCAGGTCAAAAGCGTAGCGCCACTTCCCAGGAGAACAACGCCTTCTTAAGGCAACTTTTGGAGGTCTTCCTGGTGTCCAAATTGGGCAAGGGATAGCTCATTGGAAATCATGTCGAGTCTACTTTCCATAACATCTTGAATTTTTCAATTTGGAATTTATTTTCCCTGTCAAAAGTCTAATCTCCCAAGACTGGTCAAAATGTGAAGAATGAAGCTGCCAAAATGCACAGTGATGTTTCAATCAACTTTGGAAGGTCTTTTGCGACTCCAAATTGAGCTCATGATAGCTCATTGGAAATTTATTTGTGTCTAGTTATCAGTTGACTCATCAAGCAAGTCATTTGGTCATTCCATCTAGAAGAAAATTGATTATACCAAGGTCACTCCAGAGGTGCATCAACTCTCTTGTAGCAACTATATTTTTGACATTTCTCTAACACCATGACACCCGTGTAAAAACTGAAAGAGATTTTTCTTCTTGGGTCAATGATGGACAAAAACCTCTCTCACTTTTGTCAAATTCATCTTTTCTTGCTCAAAAACACAGTTTGAAGAAAAACATCCCTTATGTGTGGTGAATGGCTTGTTCCTTGGAATGACTTCTCGAAAAATGATGGAGACCTGATTTTTGATTATATGAAACGGCCTCATACCTTCTGATATCCCTTATGCCTCCTCTGCTAAGATATCTCTGCTCCCATAGCCAACCCTAGCTCAGTGGGAGAGGAAATTAGGGTTTAGTGCTTATTCTTTTTTGCTTTTACAGGTGGATTTTTGATCATGATAACTTGATTTTTGCAAGGGCAGGTGCTTGCCAACATCATAAGATGTTTAGGAGCAGCTGGGAACCAATATTACATATGAAAACATAAAATTACATCATTAATGGAGATAAAAACAAAATACCTTGTTTTCACCTCAAAACAAGTTTTGGGGTGAGAACTACATTAGGCTTTCAAAATGATAAATTATGGCTTTGCTAATCATCATTGGCCTCATGTCCTTGCTGATAATTATTGGCGTGTAATTATTGGATTTGACCATGGTGGGACCCTAAAACCTAATGAGACCAAACCCTAAGACCTAATGAAATGAATTACGAAAGGAACATGAGCCATGACTGACATATATGGAAGAGGATCAACAAGTACAGATCATGAGGGAAAAAATGAAGATATTACCACCATCAGTGGATCCATGACCTAATGGAATGAAAACTCATCAGTGTGGGACTCCTACTATGAAATACAAAAGTGCAGATTTTGATCACTGATGGCAGTGTGAAACACTGACACTAACATTGGATCCAATGGGGATGGTAGCTCCTTAGAGGTTCCAAAAACACCCTAGACCAAGTAGCCTTATCCATTGGGCTTGGAGTCAAAAACTCAAGCAGAAATTACATGATTGAAAACTGACGACTTGACAACACAAACTGACTTTTACTCAACTAAAAACTGAATCGATACTAAAACGCAACTGACAAACTAGAAAAGATACTCAAAATGGAGCTTATTCAATAAAACCTAATCTAATTGTTCCATTCATCACCTAATCAAGTGAAATGAAACAACCAATGCAACCAAGTAAGCATTCTGGCTGCTATTTGAATTCTCTACAAGTGCTTTCTTATGAACAAAAAGAGAGAACTACTGAAAGGCATCTTCCATGAAAACGTGTAAAAAGATCCATTGAATAATATGGATTCTCTATCCGACTCCAAAAATATTGCATAAGGATCTTGAAATTCATGTGCATTAGGGCTTAGCTCATCTAATGGATTACTTTTCTTCTCCTCATACCATGAATGCAAACTTTCATCTAAGCTTTGTGACGAGACTCCTGCTGAAAATGACGAAGCAACCAACTGCCAGATCAAGTTGGTATCAATACTTTTTCCAAGTTCAAAGTTAGCTAATGGAGAAGGACTTTGACTGCAGACATCATCCAACACATCAACTATTGGATTGTGAAAAACTTGAAAAGACTATTGCAACCCATTTTCTATTGGTTCCAATGAGATTGCATGATTTTCTACAGGCTGCTCATTTGAAGATATACTATGAAAATTTCCCTTCAAAAACTGAAATTATTCAAAATAGAATGGTACGGAATCATCTTGCATCATTTGATAATATGTTCCAGCTTCCAAGTATTCATCTGCAACCTGACATTCAATGGCATTCAGAGGCTACAAATCTAGATATGAGAAGTCTTGAACAAGGATCAGATGGAGCTTGGCAGTACGATCTGGGAAATTAGGTCAGAAATACAGGGTGTTCTATGGGGCAAGGTAGGTATATACTTTAGCACTTGAAATTTAGTGAGGTGGGGTGTCTAAGATAGGTGAGGAGCTGAGGAGGGCATGTGACAGTCATGGATCCTTCTCAAACAGTAGAAAACATAGAATACTGAATGATTTCACAAGGTAGAGCACTACAAACAATGGATTTTACCTATCTATCTTGATATCATTCAATTAGAAGCATTGAAATAGATGATGGCATATATAAAACACATTAAAAACTGATAACAAAGAAGAAACTATGTTAAAACACCATACCACAGGAATCCCATAAAAATAGCTACAAGTCCTATTAATTTCCTTGCCAAACTGCTTACAATAATGTACAATCTAGCTCAAAGCATCCAAGTGAGTCCAACCTCACCAAATGACCAAGAAAACACATAATATAGACATCTAAACTACTCATATTGATCTTCAAGGGTTGAATCCATGAGAAGAGGGGTTGTTTCATCCATTTCCAAACAAAAACTGGGAATATAGGCAGTCAAACAACTTGCCTCTATAAGTAGGGAAACTGATTCATTTGCTCCAAAACCACCTCTAACTAATGAATATACCCTCTAACATTATTTTACCATTACAATTACATACCATGTCATCAATTACATCAGTAAAAACAACCATTAGGAGAGAGAAACCAGATTCCAGTCAAAACATGTGAAATTTTGATTTTTTTAGCAAAATGGTCAAAAGCGTAGCACCACTTTCAACACACTTTTGGAGGCCTTGCCCAGTTTCTGAAACACCTACAATTTTTAAATTTGGAAGTAATTTTCCCCATCAAAACTTGAATATCCCAAGACTTCTTCTGTGTGTTCAAAAAGAGGTAGAGAGGTCATTTTTTGGTAGTGCTTGGACCTTTGGTGACCTAGATTTGCTCCAAAAATTTTGAAAATTTGCAGGGCGCATGTCCTCATCCTCCTGAATACAAATATACAAACCATTTCTCCATCTAATTCTCTAGGGAAAAGCGCAACATCAATGGCGCTACACTTCTGGGAAAAATTTTTGTGTTAAAAATTACAAAATTCCAAAAATGCAAAAATTTCCAAAATTTGCCCAAATTTGGCATGGGACACCACCATCAGCTACTTTTATGGGCTAGGGAGGCTTCATCCAACATCTTCAATCTATCTTGCTCCTTTTTGCCTTTCAAAGCTCTCCTTAGCGTAACCTTTAACTTTCGAATCCTCATCTTACAAATTTTGTTGCGGGTCATGTAATGGTAGGCCATGTGTCAAAGCATTTTCTTATCCCTGTTGGCCTTCTCAATCAGTCCTTTAAGATGTATGTTGACCCTCTCAAGCCAATTTTCCCTATAATTTTCAATCTCTTGCTCAATAGGAGTCAATGTGACATGAGCCTCTTTGGCCAGTTGCCTGTTTGCTTTGATCATTTCCAGCTCCATGAGGACTTGCTTGTCACTCAATTGTTTGTTTTCCTGCACTAAATATTTGATGATGAACTTGGCTCTCTCTAAGTTGTCCACCAAATATTGTATTTGAGCTTAATTTTCTTGAATGATGATGTATTTGATGGTTTTTTCATCCTGAGCCTCCAAGTCAATGATGCCACCTCCATGATGAGTAAAATGTTGTTGTGGCTCCTCATGCTCAATCAGGTCAGAATCTCTTTCCTGCTCATTACCAAGATCTTCCTCTTGCACTTTTTCTTTTCATTTGTTCAACTGCTCAACCTATACCTATTTTGTTGATGACGAAGGAAAAGCCCCTTCCACACCTTGTGGAGATAACATTTGCCTGTGGATTGATGACGAAGGCAAGGCCTCTTCCACACCTTGTGGAGAAAACACTTGCCTAGCAGCTGAAAAAAGTCTCCTTGTGCTTCTCATCTATTTTCACTGGGCTGGAAGGTCTTCCTTGTCCAGGTTTGCTAAGTTTTGAAGTTGTGTACCCCTAGAGAAGGTATGGTGGGAGTGAGTATGGGTGATTAGAAATTGTCCAGTTCAACTGGGTGCAGTTCCTCTGCGAGGAGTTTTCGACGGACTGCAAGGAGGCCTAGGAGAAAGGTAAGACATTCCACTACACATGGTTGCTCTTATCCATTTTGTTGGTTATAGGGGAACTGCCGGTAGACAACTAGTTTCCTAATATTCAAGATGTTCTACCCAAAGCTGCGAGGTACACCTCACTTTTGGCTACAAAAGACACGAAGAGGATTCACGAGATAAAGGTGTTCTGGGTTTCATGGATGTGAGCATCCGAATGTGGATCAACCAAAGGCTATGCCTATATCCCACGGTTTATAACATCTTGCAGAGCTTGGCTGAGTTCAAGGTGGATATGCATAACCTATATATCTGGGTGTGCAAGGATCCAAGGCAGAAATGGGTGAAGCTTCCATTCATCGCAATGGATGATGCAATATTTTCAAGTCTTGGCCTTCGGAGTGGTGTGCCCCATACTTGATTGAGTTGGGAAAGGTAGCCATGCAGAAGAAAAAGGAAGTAGCCAAGCATCGTATCACCAAGCTAGCTGAGAAGCTGCGTAATGAGAAGGTAGTTAAGGAGGCTAGGGATCTCTGTGAAAAGGCAGTAAAGGCAGTGCTGCAGAAAAAGGCTGAGGAGGCAGCAACAACAGCACAAGCAGCAGAATGAACTACAACAAAAGAGCCTGAGGAAGGGAAGGAAATGTCTACGGGGCAGCAGACTGGGGAAGGGGACAGGATAGAAGAGTGCGTGAACCCTGGTTCAACATCAACCAAACTCAAGTGGCCATGCATCCTAGAGAAACCAACTACCAAGAAGAAGCTGAAGGCGACAAAGACGTCTGTGGACCTGATTGTTTAGTCAATTTAGTGTCCTAAATTTGTCTACATAAATTATCAATTCGGGTATCATAAAATGATGAAGTGTAGTGCACTGTTTGTGCTAGATGACCCTTCTTACTTCGTTGTTTTTGTGTTTTATGTTGTTTTGGGGGTTTTTGGTCCTTTAATCCCTAATGATTTACAATGTAACTAACAAAATCTTAAATCTAACTTCTGTAAAGACTACTAAGAACCTAAAGAAATGAGAATTAAAAGAGCTTAAGTAAGATTTGGAAGCAAATTTTAATCAAGAAATGAAAACAGAGTTTCTATTTCTGCTCTTATCATTATTTCCAAATCATGAACTAAAAACTAAAAAGTAAAATTGCAACTGTTGTCTAATCAATTACAGAAACAAAACTAAATGAAAGACTAAAAAATGAAAGTGAAATTGCAACTAATGTCTAATCTATTACAAAAACAAAACAAAATGAAATACTTAGTTATTCTTCCTCTCAACTTTGGGAGAAAAATCTCCTTGTGATGACATTTTGAGGAATTTTGTACTTCATTATTCTAAGAGGAAATAAATGAAAAAATGCAGAAAAGACCCATTGTATGAATGAAGTATTCAACCACATAGTTTAAGATGAGTTATCAACTAGAAGGGCTCTTCAAAAACATTCATTAACACCACGAGTTGATAAACTAGGCAAGAACTGTAATGGCACTGATCAGTCTAATTGAAATTTTAAAGACTAGTGAAATAGTAAATGAAACAAACTACGTTACACTACTAAATTTCAACCTCTAACTATTGAGAAAAACTAGAAATAAATTGAACAAAAAGAAGTTATTTTATACTGAACGAAGCTATTCTGTATTAGTAAAGAAATGATAAAAGTTGCATTATAAACAAGGTTAGTACAAAAATTATTATGAACACTGTGAGAAGAAATGATGAATTTACAATTTTAACTAGAAAAGACAAAACAAAATAAAATAAAACCTCAGTCAGGGCAGGGGCCCTTTGCAACTGATCAGGTGATGCGTGCTTAATCAACCTCCAAAAAACTCTTTCATATATCCATAAAACATGCAGTCTTCATATTAAAACAGGAAAATGAGTTTTTCAAAATTACAGAACAGTAAGTATGAGCTTAGTACATGAGGAAATTCGAACTTTTGCCAATGGCGCCAAAATGTTTGGTCAATTTAGTGTCCTAAATTGTTCTACATAAATTATCAATCTAGGTATCATAAAATAATGAAGTGTAGTGCACTCTTTGTGCTAGATAACCATTCTTCATTGTTTTTGTGTTTTATGTTGTTTTGGGGGTTTTTGGTCCTTTAATCCCTAATGATTTACAATATAACTAACAAAAATCTTAAATCTAACTTCTATAAAGACTACTAAGAATCTAAAGAAATGAGAATTAAAATAGCTTAAGTAAAGTTTGGAAGCAAAGTTTAATCAAGAAATGAAAACAAATTTTCTATTTCTGCTTTTATCATTATTTCCAAATCATGAACTAAAAACTAAAAAGTAAAATTGCAACTACTGTCTAATCAATTACAAAAATTAAATGAAATACTAAAACTAAAAGTGAAATTGCAACTAATGTCTAATCTATTAGAAAAACAAAACTAAATGAAATACTTAGTTAGTCTGCCTCTCAATTTTGGGAGAAAAATCTCTTTGTGATGACATTTTGAGGAATTTTGTACTTCATTATTCTAAGAGAAAATAAATGCAAAAATACCGAAAAGACTCATTGTATGAATGGAGTATTCAACCA
Source organism: Pinus tabuliformis (assembly GCA_031772625.1). Taxonomy (NCBI): domain Eukaryota; kingdom Viridiplantae; phylum Streptophyta; class Pinopsida; order Pinales; family Pinaceae; genus Pinus; species Pinus tabuliformis. Next base: position 1,237,259,635 of record CM062807.1, read on the forward strand.
CTTAGTTTAAGATGAGTTATGAACTAGAAGGGAACTTCAGAAACATTCATTAACACCATGAGTCGATAAACTAGTCATAAAATGGCAAGAACTGTAATGGCACTGATCAGTCTAATTGAAAATTTAAAGACTAGTGAAACAGTAAATGAAACAAACTACGTTACACTACTAAATTTCAACTTCTAACTACTGATAAAAACTAGAAATAAATTGAACAAAAAGAAGTTATTCTGTACTGAAAGAAGCTATTCTGCATTAGTAAAGAAATGATAAAAGTTGCATTATAAACAAGGTTAGTACAAAAATGATTATGAACACTATGAGAAGAAATGATGAATTTATTGTTTAACTAGAAAAGACAAAACAAAAAAAAAAAAATCTCAGTCAGTGTATGGGCCCTCTGCAACTGATCAGGTTATGCATGCTTAATCAATCCCCAAGAATCTCTTTCGTATATCCATAAAACATGTGGTATTCATATTAAAACAGGAAAATAAGTTTTTCAAAATTACACAATAGTAAGTTTGAGCTTAATACATGAGGAAATTCGGACTCCTTTTGAGTTCTTTACATAGGTATTTATAAGAAAATTATAAAACTATTTGTGGAGAAAAATAAGCTACAGCCAAGAACACGTAGAAGACAGTGATAGGTCCCTATAATACTAGTGATTACCCCATTACTATTCTAGTTGTATCCCTTATTAATATTGTTGTGCCCCTATTATCCCCATATTGTTATTATTGTGCCCCATAGAATCCCTCTATTGTTATTTTTGTGCCTTTATATTATTATTGTTAGGTCGATTGGGTTATATTGTGACTCCTTAGACTCCTATATATAGAAATGAGGTTTTGTCATTGCATAAGGAAGGAATCATTCATTTGTGTAATGTAAAGGAGGTTGCCCCCTCGAAGAGGCTGAATTCTAAGGCGTTGATCTATCTTTTCTATCTTTTTGTGAGATAGTTTCATAACATTTGGTATCAGAGCTTTTGGATTCTAGGGTTTCGCTGCTCCAAATAGGTCATCGTGGCATTTTCTCTATAATCTTTTTTTCTGCGATGTTTCAGAAGCGAGAAAAAGAAAACCCAAGGATGTTTTATCATTTGAATAAGGAAGGAATCATTAATTTGTGTAATGTAAAGGAGGTTGCCCCCTCGAAGAGGCTGAATTCTAAGGTGTTGATCTATCTTTTCTATCTTCTTGTGAGTTGGTTTCATAACATTTGGTATCAGAGCTTTTGGATTCTAGGGTTTCGCTGCTCCAAATAGGTCATCATGGAATTTTCGCTATAATATCTTTTTTTGTGATGTTTCAGAAGCGAGGAAAAAAAACCCATTTGAGAAAAAATCACACTGAACCTCAGGTCTGAATTTCAGATCTTTTTGCGCTATATTTGCGGATATATGATCTGAGGAAGTTGGTCTTTTTGCAGACTTCTGAATTACATTCCAAACATGTGACCTAGGTAAAATCGTCATAACTTTATCTCTGAGCATTGGATTGAAATTTTGTAAGAAGGTACAGAAAGAGGACAGACTGTAGTTTCTTGTATATATTTTTTAGAGCCAAAGGTCAAAACAGGGACACGTGGCACGTTGTACAAGTTCGCTCTACTGAACTAGTCTATAATCAGGACACTGTGAGAGATTTGGCATAACTCTTCCTTGAAGAATCCAATTTGGATCAGATTGGTGGAATTGGAAAGAGGACACAGAGGGCTATTGCAGGTCAAAATTTCAAAACTGGATGATCCAAAATTACAGAGATACATCAGAGGCAATATCGACCTCCAACAAAGTGAAAAAAGGTGTGTATGTTTTTTTTAAATTCTTGCTTAAGCTTGGATTGAAAATTTATTTTGAAGGAATTCAAAGGGCATAGTAGAGCATTATTATCAGTAATTGATGCCTCGAGGAAGGAAAATGTAAACACCTAGTAAGCAACCTTAAAGCTCTAGCATGACTCATGAAGAGGAGGAAGAAATGCTACATGATATATCAAAATTACAAGACCAAGTGCAACAAATGTCACTCTCACAAAAGCTAACAGAAGCTAAGATAAATGGCATGGAAGCTAAGATGGACAATTTGAAGATAGATTTGAACACAAATTTGAAGACAGGCATGGCAGATTTGAAGACAAATTTGACAAATTTTCTACAAGAAATACTTACTAATGGTGAAAGGGTAGTAAAGGAAACTCATGATGTGAACAAAAGAAATGTTAATCATGATTTCATAGACTCTAATGTTGGATTGAAGACCCACCATATTTCAAAAATTGATATGAGGAAGTTTGATGGCAAGGATCCCGCAACATGGATATTATAGATGGAGCAATTTTTCGATCTCAATAATGTGCAAAACACACAAAAGGTATGTATTGCAACTTTATATTTGGAACCAAATCAGTTTGTATGGTATCAATGGCTTTGCTCTCGTAAACAAATTATCACTTGGGAAATTTTTACGGAAGAATTGACAGCACATTATGAGGATAGAAAAAGAAACACTTTTTTTAGCAAATTGATAAGTCTCAAACAAAAGGGTTCAATAATGGAGCACATTGAGGAGTTCCAAAAATTGAACATAATGGTAAAAAATATTCTAGAGGAGCATAGGATTTATGCATTCATAGGGACTTTAAAGGATAATATCCAACATGATGTTTGCCTTTGGGAACCTGATTCATTAGAGAAGGCATTCAAGTTAGCAAGAAAAATGGAAAGCAAAATTATGGCAACCAAGAAGCATACCACTCACAACTATAAAGATGGAAGTGTTATTGCCCCTAGTCTTTCAAAACCTATAAGGTTGACACCACAAAAATTGGAAGAAAAAAGGGAAAAAGGGCTTTGTTACAGTTGTGATAAAAAATACAGTAAAGGTCATAAGTGTGCTGAGAAGAAATTATTCTATATAGATTGTGAAGAGGAAGAAGAAAAGGACCAAGAAAGGTCAAAATAAGAGGATATACTCCGGGAACAAAGCCTAGATAAAGAAGAAATGAATCCAACCATATCTTGTAATGCATTGGCTGGAATTACCACTTCTCAAACCATCAAGATAGAATGACAAATCAAGAAGAAAAAGGTAATAGTGTTGATTGATTCAGGAAGTACCCACAATTTTATTCATTGTAAGGTAGCAAAAGAATTGAATTGCTTCCTATATCCAACATCAGAGTGTCAAGTGATGGTTGCAAATGGAGGAAAAATAAATTGCTCTGGAAAGTGCCATAATATCAAGCTATCCATGGGAGAATATGTATTGACTAGCCCAATGCTTTCCATTCCAATGGGAGGTGTTGATGTTGTACTAGGAGTCCAATGGCTACAATCCTTGGGTACAATAGCTTTTAATTTTCAAGAACATTTCATGAAATTTTCTGTAGAAGGAAAGGAAGTTGAATTAAGGGGTATTGTAGGGAAACTGAGAAAGATAATCAACTCTAACAGTATGACAAAGCTTCTAAAAAAGGAACAAAGAGGTGTAATTGCACAATTATGTTCGCTGGATGTTTCCACATTGAAATCATCTATTTCTCCAGATCTCCAAAAAGTCTTGGACAATCATTCCAAGGTATTTGAGACTCCTAAAGGTCTCCCACCTATTCGTGATCATGATCATGCTATTCATCTGATTCGAGGAAGTGTTCCTCCAAACATCAGGCCGTACAGATATCCCTATGCCCAAAAGAGTGAAATTGAACGTATGGTTGCAGAAATGCTAGAGGCTGGTATAATTCAACCTAGTCAAAGTTATTTCTCTGCTCTAGTAGTATTGGTGCACAAGAAGGATGGATCATGGTGCATGTGTTCGGATTATAGGGAGCTCAACAAGCTCACTATTAAAGATAAGTTTCCCATTCCTATCATTGATGAATTACTGGATGAATTGCATGGATCAATTTACTTCACCAAGTTGGATCTTCGATCAAGATATCATCAAATCGGAATGAAGACTGAAGACATTCTGAAAACAACATTTAGAACTCGTGAGGGTCATTATGAATTTTTGGTCATGCCTTTTGGCCTTACCAATGCACCTTCTACATTTCAAGGTTTGATCTATTCCATTTTCAAACCCTTCCTTAGAAAATTTTTGTTAGTATTTTTTGATTGTATACTAATCTACAGTAAGTCTTGGAAGGATCATGTTGAACATGTTGGGTGCTACAACTGTTGGAGGAAAAATAATTATATGCAAAAAGATCCAAATTTTTCTTTGGAGTACAAGAGATGGAATATCTGGGTCATATTGTATCTCATGAAGGAGTTAAGGTAGACCCTAGCAAAATTAAAGCCATTAAGGAATGGAAAATCCCCACATCCATAAAGCATCTACGAGGATTTCTTGAGTTGACAGGGTATTATTGCAAGTTTTTTAAGAATTATGGGAGAATAGCAGTACCTCTAACAACATTATTGAAGAAAGATGCATTTTCATGGACTCCAAAAGAAACAAAGGCCTTCGAACATCTTAAAGAGGCAATGTGCCAAGCACCGGTCTTAGCTACATCGGACTTCACAAAAACCTTTATTGTGGAGTGTGATGCTTTAGGAAATGGAATTGGTGCTATTTTAATGCAAGATGAAAGACCCATTGCTTTTGAAAATCATCCAATCAAGGGAAAGTTTTTACACAAAGCTATTTATGAGAAGGAAATGTTGGCAATACTACATGCACTTAAGAAATGGTGACCCTACCTAATGGGAAGACACTCCAAGGTAAAAAATGATCATGATAGCATTAAATACATTTTAGAACAAAGATTATCCTTTGAAGAGCATCAAAAGTGGGTCACAAAGATGTTGGGTTATGACTTTGAAATCATCTACAAAAAAGGGAAGAAAAATGTGGTGGCAGATGCACTCTCAAGAAAGGATGAGGATGTGGAAGCAATGTTGTGCATCATTTCTATTATCCAACTAGATTGAATAAACGAAGCAAGGTAGGAATGGAAGAATGATGAAGAAGTATGGGCACTTATTCGAAAGTTACAACAAGATTCCAGTACATTTGATACATTTAGCTGGCAAAATGATTCGTTATGGTACAAAGATCGCTTATACCTCTGTAAGAATTCCCAAATCAAGCAAAATATTCTTATGGAATTGCACACTTCTCCCTTAGGAGGGCACTCAAGATTTTTAAAAACTTACCATAGGGTTAAGAAGTAGTTTTTTGGGATGGCCTTAAATCGGATATTCAAAATTTTGTGGCGGAATGTTTGGTTTTCCAACAAAATAAAGTTGAAACAATGAAGACCTCGGGTCTATTACAACCTTTATCCATTCCAAGCCAACGTTGGGAGGAGGTTTCAATGGATTTTATCACAGGTTTACCCAAGTCTAAGGGAAAGAGTGTCATCATGGTGGTAGTTAACAGACTTACCAAGTATGCACACTTTTGTGCATTATCACATCCATTTAAAGCCAGTACAGTTTCTACTGCATTTATGGAAACAATTCAAAAGCTACATGGAAACCCAAAGATTATTGTACGTGACAGAGATCCCATTTTCACTGGAAATTTTTTGACAAAATAATTTTCTTGTCTCAGTACTCAGTTAGCTCATATCTCATCTTATCATCCTCAATTTGATGGGCAAACTGAGATAGTAAACAAATGTTTGGAAGGATATCTTCGTTTCTTTGTATCTGATAAACAAACACAATGGGTTAAATGGTTACCTCTGGCTGAATGGTGGTATAACACTTCCTTCCATACAACAACAAAAATGACCCCATTTATGGCACTTTATGGATATCAGCCACCATCCATCACATCATATTTAAGAGAAAATTCTAAGGTTCAAGCAGTGGAACATCACATCGAGCATCAACAACAAGTCCTCCAACTCTTAAAGGATAACCTCGTGTTGGCGTAGAATAGAATGAAACAACAAGCAGATCAACATTGTAGCGAAAGAAGTTTTCATGTAGGTGATTGGGTATTCCTATGGCTACAACCATATAAAAAAATGTCCCTCAAGCAAGCTAAGAAGGATAATAAATTATCACCAAAGTATTATGGTCTATACAAGGTGTTGCAAAAGATTGGTACTATGGCATACAAATTAGAGCTTACTGCAACTTCTCAAGTGCACCCAGTTTTCCATGTTTCATGTTTAAATAAGGTTATAGGCGACAAGCTCCCAGTTCAAACAATATTGCCAGAACTTGATGAGGAAGGAAAAATTATATTGGAACCGAAAGCAGTCACAGAAACAAGAACTCGACAGCTACGAAATCGATCAATTTCAGAGTATCTCATCAAGTGGAAGAACTTATCCACTGAAGATTCCACATGGGAGGATGAGAATTTTATACAGAAGCATCCAAAACTACTCAAGCATTGAGGACAACACTTTTTTGAAGGAGAGGGGCATGATAGGTCCCTATAATACTATTGATTACCCCATTACTATTGTAGTTGTATCCCTTATTAATATTGTTGTGCCCCTATTGTCCCCATATTGTTATTACTGTGCCCCATAGAATCCCTCTATTGTTATTTTTGTGCCTTTATATTATTATTGTTAGGTCGGCTGGGTTATATTATGACTCCTTAGACTCCTATATATAGAAAGGAAGTTTTGTCATTTGAATAAGGAAGGAATCATTCATTTGTGTAATGTAAAGGAGGTTTCCCCCTCGAAGAGGCTGAATTCTAAGGCGTTGATCTATCTTTTCTATCTTGTTGTGAGCTAGTTTCATAACAGACAGGCACATCACATGGAATTTTCTTCCTCGGCTGCTGGAGACATAAATCCAAGATGGTGGTTGTTGGATTCAGTTGCATACATGGCTGTTGGAGTCCGTGGGTTTAGGAAGTTGTTTTGGATAACGCTTCCCATCATTGTGAAATGTGTTGATTATCCACAAAACAGAGTCTTGTTGCCTTCGATCTCTACGTTTGACTTCTCCATTGACCAGAGCCTTGTACCATCTTCTTTGTTGACCTTGGCCATGTGAATATGACACAGTCCATGTCATGATGATTACCAAGTTGCCCATGTAGTTAGTTTTTTCTTCTAACACCTGGAACCTGTTAAAGCATGGAAGTAGCTACGGAACAGCCTAATAGCTGCAAAATAGGCTACGTTCCATAGCTAAAAGACAAAAATTTATTCAAATAGAAAAACATAAAAGCATAACATGTAAATCACGAAATGTCCTCCTTAAGGTAATAGATACTTGTCATTGATGATAAGAATGCATTTTCTTCATGAAAAACAAAGAAAAGGGATGATAAGAGTTGCTAGGGAAAGAGCAATTTTGAGGCTCAACACTGATCATGCTCACAGAAGGTGATATGTTTGACATTGGTGAAATAGTTCGCGATGTCACTAAGGATGTGCTCCAATAGGTGATGATGGAACAACACACTGTGTTGGGGGTGCCCAGAGCGCAGTTGCAAGGTTTACAGGTACAACCCCCCCAAAACAGGTACAATGGCTCAGTACGTCGCAATAGGAACCACTGAGGTCGAACAAATGCTACGCGTCCGTATGGTCAATCCTTTCGTGTTGCTCAAAGGTGCATTAGCAGCAGCAAGCGAGTTTGACCAGGTTGCCATGAGCGGCATGAAAGGCGTCGACTTCAACTTGGCAGCCTTGCCATGTGAAACTCTTTACTAGCTGTAGGATGGGGTGATCGCAGAGCTCCGTGCCCAGGAAGGCCGTGCGATCTAGGTATTGAATGAGTAGAAAATCAACATGGATCAACTCAGACTCCATCGTGATGAGTTGGTTGTGCAGGCTCACAGACTAGAGCAAGCGATAGAGGATGCATGTAGGAGCGTCCTAGAGTTGGCCATGTTGGTAGAGCTACTAGTAGCAGAGCGGGTCCACTAATTGGCGGCCGGAGTTCATGAGGCACGGGAGGAAATGATAAAGGTTCAGTTGGAGTTGAACCTATAGATCGTCGAGTTGCGATTGAAGGCGCAATTCTCCATGGCCCAAGAAGTTAGAGAGCAACACACCTACACTATCTAGATGGGGTTGGAGCAAATTGGCAAGATGATATAGGATTGCATTAGGATGTTGGATCAAAAAATCACTATGCTTACACATATGCAGGAATATTTGAACCTACAACGCTTAGAGATAGAGGTGTGCGAGTTGTAGCAGGAGTAGGATAGTGTCTAGGGGACCATGCAAACGATTGTCCTTACTCAACGAATCACCAAAATACAGCAGGCAAGGGCACTAAAGGACTAGTTAGATACCATGCGACAAAAAAGAAGCCTTGATTAAAGCGTGCATCTAGCAATGGATCGATGAAGCTTTCACAATTATAGCTAAAGTTGAAGGAAATCTACCACAAATGCAGGGACTTTATACAGTTAGATAGGAATGTGACCTTGCTCATGAAGGTTTAGAGACACACATGTAGCAAGTACAACAGACAACATAACTGTGTGTTGTATACCTCCAAGCTGCACGAGACCTACTAGATGGACTCCTTGCAAAGATTTCCGCACCAATGGAGTGACTCGAGGGCGAGTCACGATGCTTGTGTTGGGGACCTGTTAGGAAGAAGATCCCCCACAACATGTTTTCGGTACTTAAAGCCTGAGTTTCGGTTAATGTAAAGTAAAGACTCCGCAAACTATGGGCGTGGAGTGCGAAGTGTACAATTGAATCATAGATTTGTTTGCCCTAAAATAATGTAATTTAATGTAATGTTGTGTCGGCCTACCCATGGCCCGCAGACCATGGGATTGTATAAATAGAGTGAGGCTCTAAGTGTAAAGATAGTTTTTAGGCAAGAAAGTATTAGATCAATGCAAAGGCGTGGTTAGAGGATAGAAGTGGATCTGAAGTGTATTAGGTTGTCGTAATAGGAAGAGGCTCTACAGCTGAGTGCACAGAGGCCTAGTAGAGTATATAGCTGAGTGTGCAGGGTAGAGTCATGCTTGTAATTGCATTGAACTTGAAAAGGATTATTAATAAAGATAAGTTTGACTCGAAGTACTGTGCATCTATTCGTGGATCTATACTTTGATGTTATGTATTATTTTTATCTGGTTATTTATATGTGCACACTTGATACACACTTGTATGAATGCTTATCTACGAAAATATTCTAAGTAACCAGTGAACATAACCTAATTAAGGAGAATTGGGTAATTGACACAAGTTGCGCCAAGGCTAGAGCTGCACGAAGACAGTAACACAGGACACAAAGTGCCTGCTGGTTCACATAGCCTAGTAAGCGCGAAGGCTGGATCGCATCCCTATCACCCCATATCAAACATCCCCAGGGTTGCAGAAACCTGGTTCTAGCACCCTCCCATACTACTTCAGGTGAGAACTTAGTTCGCACTCCGTGGACCGTTGCCGAAAGGGCAAATAGTACTGGGATTTGCTTGGCTAAATCAACTTCAAACCTGGGTCAGGCCCTACTAAGCCAACAAGACTAATAATGAAAAAGAAAAAATTTAAGAAACATTAATCAATCAAGTCAAAGTAGGGGTAGACAAGGAGATAGAAATATGTTCTCTGAGACATGACATTCATTGATCAATCAACAAGCAAAAAGACAGAGAAAAGTTGGAAAAAACACTTTCCAAAGGTGGAAATTTGACCTAAGGTTGATCAACGTAGGTCAAAGAGGGCCTAACTACACTGTAGAGCACTATCTCTCACTCAAGGGTGCTCTACAGAGCACTGTCCCCTGACCAAGCCTGCACTGATTTCTAAGAGGCCACTCAAGAGTCATCTAAACTCAATTTTTTACCAAAATTCATTTCAAAAGAGTTGAAATACAGTTAATAAACATAAGTAGGATCTACAAGAATGTCTTAGGAGGTGAATAAACTACAAGGAAAGGTGATAGTTTCCACAGTGAAGTCACCAATTTGTTTTGGAGAATTTAGTATCTATGGATAAATAATAATTCCATATATAAGTAGTTGTATATAGAACAATAGTTTAAAGTGTTTTAGACTTTTCCTATAAGCAATAGATAAGATGAGAAGATACAAGACCTACATGTAGTTCCACTTTCCTCTCGTCTCCCTTGTATCGATTCCGTCTCTCCTTCCCATACATAATCTGCTTGAGAAGTACCCTATAAATACAACATAAGACAAAGAATTGATAAAAGCATATGATATATTGAATATAAGTGAAAGGAATCAGATACAATTCACACACATAAGCATTACGAAACAATACAAACATATGGGAAAAAGGTTCAAACACATTATTAGATAAAAGAAGGAATTACAACCATTGGTGTCTGATTCAAAGCCATTACTCTAGCTTGGATCCCATCCACATCATATCAAAAGCATGACAAACTTTTAGCATCACAATACTTGCTTCAAAGCCAAATCTCATAGTAGCATTATCTCCTTACAATTCAACATATTCCAGCCCCTAATCACTTAGATGAGTGGTCAATTTATAGGAATATGAAGGAGGTTTTATCATTAATGTTGGCATTGAATGGCTTCCATACTTAGAATTAGTTCCATGGAGGAAGGGATGAAAGCATAGGATGCACCTTAACTCATTCCTCATCCATTTTCGAGCTCATAGAAGTTGATAAGTTAGGGAAACTTCTAGATGACTCCAAAAGATAAGATTATTCCCCAAACCCTATGTGAACTTCGCTCATTCTTGCCCAACGCAGGTGAAAGGAAGCCTAAGTGCTCTGCAGAGCACCCTGGCAGTGGACTTAACTGCTCTGCAACGCACCTTCATAAGGGCTTACTTGCACTGGTCCCTCTAAAGGCTATTTCTGGACGTCTTCAATTCATGAAACTGTCTGGGAAGGAGGTATTAAAAGGGGTGACTTGTTTAGGGCATGAACCAACTAAAATTAGGTTTGATGAGCCCTAAAACACTGATCTGGATGTCGGGATTTGATGTACCCAAATGGATCTGTAACACTCTCATGACTAGTCCTTATCATCCCCATTAGCAGATATCATGATGATGTATTCCAAAGTTATGGTAACAATGAGATCCAAAGATTACACATCAAAGAGTCCTGTTAAAAATGGAGATGACTCCAGTTCATATGGTCAAAATTCTGTGTCTACTCCTCCTTCTTCTAAACTATTACACATTGAAAAACCAAATCCTGATATGGTAATTCATCTTCCTGCTAAGGGAATGCTTCGTAAGTCAACCTTTAATCCTCATGTGAGGGCTACCCAAAATCATAACATCGTCAAAGATCTGGATATGTCACCTTTGGCCATGCCTACCCTTGAAGTGTTGCGAACTTGTCCAACACAAAGGAAATTATTATTATCAACCATAGGAGCTTTAGATTCTCTAGACTCCCATTTGATTATTTTCGATCTCGAGAATCATGTCCCACATCTCCCACATCAACTGGGTTTTCAGATACTAGTTCACATAAAAATCGACAAGTTTTTTAACAGTGATTGAAGAACGAGCATCGACATGTATAATGTCCATTACCTGTTGGAAGTCCTTGAGTTCTCCAACAATCAATCAATCTCCCATGACTTTGAAAGCCTTCGATGGAAGAGGTTTTTGTCCATATGGACTTTTGAATGATTTTCCAATCGAATTAGAGGGGAAAAAAATTGTGATAGACGTTGAGGTTGTTGATGCTCAACTTGAGTACAACCTTTTGCTTGGTCAGAGCTAGAATTATGCCATGGCGGCAGTAGACTATCATATTTTAGGATGATTATGTTTCTTCACAAAGGAAGAATTGTGACAGTAGATCAATTATCCTACTATACCACGGACCCTAATTCTACCAGCATTATCACATTTGTTGGAAAATTGATCACTTCATATGAATAATTTAGTGTTGGCCTGCTCAAAGACTCATATTTGATGGGAAATTTCACGTTCCCTCCACTTGCTCTTCTCCAGAATGAAACATAGATCAACATGATTACATCAAGTACTTTCGAAATGGGAGATCCATGGAAAGTACTATCATAATCAGAAATGATCTTATATGGCGATGAAATGCATTGTAGTCCTTTTGAGTTAGCCTATGAGGCCATTCAGTATTTTTCCAACCCATCAACATCTTATGATGATCAAATGAATATGTTCATTGATGAATATTCTCATTTGTCACGCTTGGAACCAATCTCTATGCATGATCCTTTTAATAAATATATTTTAACTCATGAAGGGATTGTGGAAGTTACGATCTTGGATTAAATGCCATGGGATGATACTCATGATCATTCAACTTTATTACCATCCTTTGATAAAATTGAGAATAAATTTTCATCATTATTTTCATCTAAGACCCTTAACAATCCTCAAAATTAAATATCTACCCGTTCTTCCAGTTCTGAATAGAATTTAGGGAACATATCAGGAAGAGTACCTATCAATATCTCAGTGAATCCAAAAATAATTGAAAATATTCATATAGGATCATCTTGTCTGTTAGAAGATATTTCAACTTACAAAGCCCTATTTCAGGAATTTCGTGACATTTTTTCTTGGTCCTACAAAGAGATGCCAGAAATCGACCCTAGTATTGTTGTACATGAAATAAAAACCTATTCGGATGTTAAGCCAGTTAGACAACGATTATGTCCTATACATTTGCGAAAAGTTATTGTTATGAAAACAAAGGTTGAGAAATTGCTAAATGCAGGATTCATTTACCTGGTTCCTTTAACCGATTAGGTATCAAATATTGTGTCCGTTAATAAAAAGAAAGGAACTATTCGAGTGTGTGTTGATTACCAAGATATCAATAAAGCTTGCCCCAAGGACAATTATCCAACTTCGTATATTGACTGAATTGTCGACGACTATGCTAGAAATGAGTTTTTTTCCTTTATGGATGGATTTTTGGGCTACAATCAGATAAACATACTCCCTTCCAATCAATATAAAACTACATTTATATGCCCATGGGGAATGTTTTCTTATCACAAACTTCCATTTGGCCTAAAAAATGTTGGCACAACTTTTCACGAGAAATTCTTATGCATTACATGATATCAAGCATATTGTTCAACCTTATTTAGATGACCTCCCGACTCATTCCATGAAACAATAGGATCGCCCAATGCACTTAAAAATTATTTTCATTAGGTGTTGACATTACAATACTCGCTTGAATCTGCACAAATGTGTTTTTTAAGTGTAATCCAGTCACCTTCCAGGTTTTATCATTTCAAAAGAAGGAATTGATGTCGATCCACTCAAGGTAGAAGAAATTTTGAATTTCCCTGCTCCTTCTAGCCTGACTCAACTCCAAATTTTGCAACGGAAAGCAAACTTTTTTCATAGATTCATCCACAATTATGTTGAACTAACATAGGGTTTTACTCGACTATTGAAAAAGGGTATTCCATTTTTCTGGGATGAGCTTGCTGATAGATATTTTGATGCATTAATGAATGCACTAGCTAATGCGCCTTTATGATATCCACGCGATTATCACCGAGACTACTTTATGTTGATGCATTAATGAATGCACTGGCTAATGCGCCTTTATTATATCCACCCGATTATCACCGAGACTACTTTATGTACTTAGTTTCATTTGATGCCCCCATTGGCATGGTGTTAGTCCAAGAGGATGATTCTAGCAGCGAGCATGTGATTTACTATTTGAGTAGGAGTCTCACTAGAAATGAGATTAAATAAGAACATGTGGAGAAGCTAGACTTGGCAGCTATGCAAGCTATTCAACGATTCCGTCATTATATACTTCTCCAAAAAATGACTCTCATTTTAGATTGCAACCCAATGATGTATATTCTCATGAAACAATAGCTAGGGGGAAAATACTCGAAGTGGATAATCATTTTACAAGAGTTTTATTTGGAATTTGAAAAATCAAAATCAAAGAACTCCTTGGTTTTCGCTGAACTGTTGTGTGACGTCCCCCATACTAACATAGAAACTATAGAAAAAAATTATTTTGTTGACGAATCTCTCTTTCGTATTAGTGTGTTAGATCTGTGGTATGGATACATCATTATATATCTCCAAACACAAACTTTTAGGCCTAAGTTATCCAAAATAGATCATTGGTAAATCCGATACCAATCCCAACAATACAACATTATTAGCAACACTTTTTATTGTCATGGTGCCAATTCTGTATTCAGATGTTGTTTAACTCTTGAAGAAGTTAAAAAAACTTTAAATAACTACCACTCTGGAGCATGTGGTGGTCACATGTCTGGGTATGCTACTGCCAAAAATATATTACATGCTTGCTATTTTTGGTCATCAATGTTTAAAGACTGCATCACTACTTTCTGAAAATGCCATATTGCCAAATTTATGATCGCAAAATGTGAGCACCTCTCGCTCCTCTTTACCCAATCGTAGTTTTCAGTAATTTTGCTAAATGGGGCATCGACTTCGTCACTTGTAACCCTCACTCAGTCGGGAGGCATGGATCTATCATCCTTGTAGTTTGATTACTTTACAAAATGGGCCAAGGCGATGCCTACATATAGAGACAATGACGAAACTGCAACTATTTTCAGTTTCAATCATGTGATTTCTCGGTTCGATGTCCCACAAGCTATTGTTACAAACCACGGTAGTCATTTTCGCAACTTTATGATGGTTGAACTGTCCGCACAACATGCCATCCTCCATGATATCTCTACTCCATATTATCCACAAGCTAATGGTCAGGTCGAAGATGTTAATAAAGTTTTAACCAATATGATTAAACGGATAGTTTGTACCCATAAAGGAAACTGGAACTCTATGCTCTTTCCAGCACTATGGGCTTACCACACTATTGTAAAAACATTGACCAATTTTACCCCTTTTCAACTTGTTTATGGTTTGGAAGACTTATTACCTCTTGAATGTGAAATTCCATCTCTTAACTTAGCTATCGAATTATTACTTGCTACCTCTGCAAACAAAGAATGCTTTCTACACTTATCCCATCTAGATGAAAATCATCGTAATTCCATACTAGATAGTGAAGCTCACTAGAAACGTGTCAAAGCTCAGTACGATCAGAGCATTAATCCTCGTATATATTCAAAAGGTGACCTAGTCTTGGTATATGATCAATCTCACGACAAGTTAGCTGTAGGGAAATTCGAGCCCATGTGGCATGGACCTTACATCATAAAATGCAGTTTAGCTAAAGGTGCCATGAGATGATTGATTACAATGGAGTTCCTTTGGGAAAACCCAGAAATGGTCTTTACCTAAAGAAATATTTTTCATAATTTTTTGGTGAAGATTTGTAGATTATTTACCATTTTTAGGTATGTGTGGTAGATTAGTGTTTTTACTGCTTCTTTTGCTTATCTCATTTTTACACTTGATTTGTAGATGTCGATTTTTTCTCAGACTTACACTGGCCTTGCTAATGGCACTAGTCTTAGTAATCAGAATTTATCTTTTGCAGCCTGGGTTATCTATTCACCCAATAACAAGCTAGTCTCTATTCATGGAATATGTCTCGGTCAAACAATGAACAATATAGCAGAATATACTGTAGTCATTGAGCTATTGGCTGATGCCATCACATTTGGTATCCGATGTTTGGTTGTTAGGTTAGATTCACAGCTCGTAGTATTACATTTCAATGGTGTCTATTTATTTAGGAGACCAACCGTGTTAAGGATGTCTGTACGAGTCCATCTATTGGAAATACAATTTGATTATATCGAATATCAACACATTCTGAGATATTTAAACACATTGAAAGATGCATTGGTGAATCATGTGTTAAATATTGTAACATTTGTAAATTAAAAACAATATTCATTCATACATTGATCGAGATAAACATAGTTGAAAGTAACATATTTTTCATTAACATAGAGTTTAGGTGTGTCTAAAAAATATGTCATCCGGGACATAAGGCCTCGTGGCCTTTTATTTTTTGAATAGTGCAGAAATGAAAAGGTCAATAATGGTCCTAGAAACTAGAACAACTATGCATGGTGATGCTTATGATAACAAACGATAGCACGAGCAACTCGATGCAGCCAACATCTAAGCAACCCAAGAAACCCAACTACATGCCTCTGATAGACGCGTGGAATGTCATCAACCCCAGTCTCTGGGATGTTGACAGTCAACCTCTCAAGGTTGTACTCCAACATTATTAGGATGTCATCCGCCTCTCGGTTTGTTGCCATAGCAACTATAAGATGATCATCTTATCTATCATACTATCTCATCCTAGCTGGTCAAGTTGGACCCACATCTGCACATACATTTCAGACAATTAGCCCCTGAAGACAAAAAACACTTAAAATTAAAAAACTTTGAAAATATTCCAAAATGAGAAAATCTTACCTAGATCACCCCACTGAGCTTCGACTGGAAGTGGGATATCAGGGTCACCTTTGTAATCTATCCCAACATAAGGAAAGTGCACGATCAAAACAATTTGCTGGCTTAGCCAGTCAATAAACTATATTGTATACCTCACTATAGGACCATCACCACCATGGTGTGCCATCAGTGCAACCCACCTCATCAAGCATGGATCCCTCGAACTCTCCTCATCTACCATAATATGTTGTGGCCGAAGAATAGGAACCCTTTATAGGGTAAAAGCAACTAGAATGGCACCATAACTAAAAATTTTCAATTTACTATTCTTTCACCTAGTCAACTAGCCCTTCATATTCAGCACTAGTTGTATGTCATGGAGTCCCAAGATTCCACGACCATCTACATCTATGCCTAGGTTTCTAAATGGAGGGAAACACTACCACGCAGTTTGAAAATAGTGAAATAAATGGTCCTCAAGGGTAAAAGTTTGATGGACTGAATGCTAATCCGTCCATTTTTGGGCAGTGGACCTCTACAAAAGCACTGTAAGTATCCATCAGTAGTTTCCCCCCATGCTCTCGATCCAAAAAGTGAAATATTAGCTCCCAAATGAGATAACACAATCAGGAAATATATGTCATCAACATCAATGGTGAGGTGATGATCAGTAATCACGAAACACTGTTCTTGGACATTCCATGTCCTCGCCAACCATGTCATCAGATCTACCCGGGCTTTCATCCTAGGGATTAGGTAGTATTTCAAAAGGCCACAATTGTTGAGAGCCTACAAAGTGGCCTGATTCACCAGAGCAACCACATCATTGGCTTTGTGCTCCCTTTCCCTCCATTCCATTTTTTAGCAAGAAAATGACATGAAATGACCATTTTAAAGCAGTTAGAATCTTTCTTGAAATTCATTTCATGTTTTTTGGACCCCAAAGTTTGTTTTAAAAATAGCCCATGGCACCTGTGTGATTTCCCTTTTATGGACAGAATGCAGTTGCGCAGAAATTTCTAGAAGAATTCCGCACAGGAAAAGAATTTCTATATGGAAAATTGTATCATTCTGCACGGGCCTGATTGAGCGAAACCCACGTAGGGTCGAGTGCGCATTTTTGGACAAATCTTTGACCCAAAAAACCAAATGCAAGCTTAAAATGAAAAAATAGATGGATATAAAGCTAAATTATGGAAAATCTTCTACCCAAATGAAATGACGCATGATTTTGTCCAGTGGTTGGATCATAATTAGGTCTGGAAGTTTCACGGTAAAAACCCCTCTCTCTACTCTCAACTCATGAAAATGGAAATGGTAAAAGTAAATTAATTTTTCCCACTTTTATAAGTTTTTTAAGCTTAAAAAATATTATTTTTTATATTTTGATTTTTTTTAAGAGGGAAAACACCTGTTTGAGTAGTTATGATGATTTATTAAGTTTGAATGTGTAGGATCATTTACGGAGTCAAGATGAATAATTTATGACATTTCAACAGACTTTTATCACTTTTCATGCTCTTTAAAAGTTAAGAAAAGTGAAAAAAATATGAAGTCTTCTTTTAAGCCCTTTTCAAAATTTTTCAAAAATGAAAAGATTGCCGAGTAGTTGCTTGTTCAAACTTGTAAAAGTAAATGAATAACTTTCCACTCAGCGTAATTTTATCCCTTTTTCGGACTGAGCCAGGACTATTTATGAAAAAGGTATACATTGATCAAACATGGTCAATAGAGTTCTCTCTTGTATTATTTTATCCTTTTTTGGACCTGAGAGAATAAAATGACGAAAAAGAACCTGATGGAGTCTACTTATGTTTTTATTCTGACTCTCTAAAAATGAAAAACATCGAGCTTTACTTTCTCTGGGCTCGTTAAATTTTTTTGGTTAAAGAGCTGAATAAGTTTTCTTTTTGTGTCCTTTTCAATCTCTTAAAGGAAAATGGCAGCGATTTGCTCCTTTATTGGACTCGTTAAAATTAAATGATATATGACTCATTAACCATGACGACACCGAACCATTCCTTCTTAGGGTTCGTTAAAAATACTTCGATGGACTCATCCAAAGGATGAGGTTACAATCCAAGCATATGTTATCCTCCTCAAGTTTGTAAAAAATAAAGGGGTACTTTCCATTAATGGTGGGGGGAAATTTGGGAAGGTGTCTATTTTACATCATTAGTTAAAAGGTAGCATGTTGCTATTGAACACGACACTCCATAATATTCATGTCTAGGTTGGAAAATCCATTTTCCTTACATTTAATCAAACCTCATTGAAAGTATTCATTGTTTTGGGTATTATCATTGAGTCAAATGCTTCCAAATCATTATAGTGTCGTTATGTGTAAGAGAAGTTCAACCTTGGTTCAAATCCTTTGCCCTACATCCTATACATCCGCGAAAAGCTGTTGTTATCAAAACTGAGGTTGACAATTTGCTAAAAGTAGGATACATTTACCCTGTTCCTTTAACTGACTAAGTATCAAATATTGTGCCCATTAATAAAAAGAAAGGAACTATTTGAGTGTGTCTTGATTACCAAGATATCAATAAAGCTTGTCCCAAGGACAACTATCCAACTTCATATATCGACCAAATTGTCGAGGACTGTGTTGGAAATGAAATTTTTTACTTTATGGATGGATTTTCTAGCTACAATCAGATAAACATACTCCCTTCCAATCAATATAAAACCGCATTTATATGTCCACGGGGAACTTTTTCTTGTCGCAAACTCCCATTGGCCTAAAAAATGTTGGCGCAACATTTCAACGAGCAATGTCTTACGCATTCCATGATATCAAGCATATTATTCAACCTTATTTAGATGACCTCTTGGCTCATTCCATGAAACGATAGGATCACCCAATGCACTTAAAAGCGATTTTCATTAGGTTTTGATGTTAAAATACTCGCTTGAATCCACACAAATGTGTTTTTTTTGTGTAATCCAGTCGCCTTCTAGGTTTCACCATTTCAAAAGAAGGAATTGATGTTGATTCACTCAAGGTAGAGGAAATTTTGAATTTGACTGCTCCTTCTAGCCCGAATCAACTCTAAAGTTTGCAATGGAAAGAAAAATCTTTGCATAGATTCATCCACAATTATGTTGAACTAACACAGGGTTTTACTCGACTATTGAAAAAGGGTATTCCATTTTTCTGGGATGAGCTGGCTGATAGAGATTTTGATGTATTAAATCATGCACTGACTAATGTGCCTTTACTACATCCACCTGATTATCATCAAGACTACTTTATGTACTTAGTTGTATCTGATGCCACTATTGGCATGTTGTTAGTCCAAGGGGATGATTCTAGCAGCGAACATGTGATCTACTATTTGAGTAGGAGTCTCACTAGAACTGAGATTAAATAAGCACATGTGGAGAAGCTAGCCTTGGCAGTTGTGCAAGCTATTCAACGATTCCATCACTATATACTTTTCTGAAAAATGACTCTCATTTCATATTGCAACCCAAAGATTTATATTCTCACACAAACAACTTCTAGGGGGAAATACTCGAAGTGGATAGTAATTTTACAAGATTTTGATTTGGAATTTGAAAAATCCAAATCAAAGAAATCCTTGGTTTTCATCGAACAATTGTGTGACTTCCCCCATACTAACATAGAAACTATAGCAGAAGATTATTTTGCTGAAAAACCTCTCTTTCTTATTAGTGTGATAGATCCGTGGTATGGAGACATCATGTTATCGAGAAAACTAGTGTCCATTCAGAGTTGCTAGTCCCACGAAGACAGGTCGCTATCTTAGAAACAAACAAACTAAAGTCACTTGTGTTTTGCTTTATGAGAAATAGATGAGAGAGAAGCAGAGAGTACCAACCTCAGTCTTTTTCTTGGCTCCTTGCTTGTTTCCTCTCCCCTTTAACATATCTTTGCCTCTCCTTCCTCACTTGTCCCACTTCAAGGAACACCTATAGAGTCAAAGCAGCATAATACCATCAAAGCATAGAGATCTATAATCATAAACAATATAGAATCAGATATATATTAACCATACAAATGCATATATCAATACAAGATCCAGAGATATACAAGAATATGGAGGAAAACTCAAATGGCTTTATTGATAGAAGTAGTAGAAGAGAGGATTACAACCCATTGGTCTGACCCAGCATGAAAGCCCTCTTCACCTCATGAAAAGCTAGATCACCCAACACTATGATGTTCCATAGAGAAACCAGCAACACTTCCTTACAAGATACAAAATTCCAACCTCCGGATCTCTAGGATGAGGGATCCATATATAGATGTTTGCAGGTGGGTGAGTCAGCTTCTGGGATTTTGATTAGTGTCATTTCTCTGATAGTTCTTGGTTCCACTTGGAGATTTCATGATCTCTTACTCATACCTGGGCGAATTCAGAGAGGCAAGTGTCACAGGAGAAGTTTTTGGAAGATTCCATGATCATCCACCTTGCAAATTGTCTCTTCCATTTGTCTACTCTCGCCCATTGCACCCTATAGAAGGGATTTTCAGTATGCATCGCACCCCCTGTGTGCATTAGGTGAGATGGTCCAGTTTTGACCAATTCTAAGTAGTTTTTCATGGAGAACTTCTTGGAGATGATGTAATCATATGACCTTGTTCCTTTAGTGTATGAAACAACACTTTTAGGGGCTTAGAAGCCCTTGGTTTATGGACATATGAGATTGGGGTTGCAGTGCCAAAATATGTCTATAATAGTTGCCCCTTAAAGCATGAGGTCATAAATCTTATGATGTCTGGTGAAATGATTTATCATGAGGATCCAAGGTTTTTCGAACTGAAAGGTGACCTGTAATAAGATACAATACAATACATTATCTTCATAATATTTTCATGATCTAGTTGAGGCGAGCATTCCCATGCTTGGATTTATAAATTCATTTTCATGTACATATGACAGACAACCGTCTGTGTGACAGAGATGATTCTGGTAGAGCCATCATCCTTTGACTTAGATTATTATCTGTGCAGCTATGATGTACATTTAATGTCTTTATTTTCCTGAATATATCGCAGCCCGGATGGATGAAACTAGATCCAAGGTCTTCAAACTTGTTCAATCTTCACCCGAAGTACAAGTCGATCCATGTGAAAAGATGTTCTGAAGTCGAACATGGAAAGACATCGCCTGATTACCAGCCAATTATGTAAGTTGTTAACAGGCGCGAGAGGAATCACAGATAATGATAATGACCCTCAAGGTACTGCAGTACAATTCACATGGTGTGGATATGGGACTTGACGTCGAACACCACACAAAATCTTTTGGTCAAAGGTCATTGATGTAAACCTGTCGCTGGAAGTGAGAAACTTGCCATTGAGGCATGCAAGCTTCAAAGTACCGAAAGGGTTGTTCCTAAGTCAACTTCTTGGATAATGAGCTGATGTCGACAAGAAGTGACCCGTCATAGGAGGGCCTTAATGAATCCCACATCTACGACACAAAACAGAGAAAATGATTTTGTGGAGGTGAAAACGATCTGATGATACAAGGTTCAGGGTGGCGGTCATGAAAGAATGAAGTGTGAAGGTATTGCAGTGGATGAGACATAAGCTAGGTTGGTGAATTCTCTGAGTGACTTCTCTTGAACATATCGACGACACTGAAATGGATTGGTAGCGTTAACCCCAAAAAATGGATGTTATGGAGGAACAATGATGATATGACCGGTGAACGGAATAACCCAAAATGACTCAATCATGGTGATGGAGTGAAAGTGTCATGCTCAAGAGCGACCTGCTACAAATAAAGTTTCTTCAATTTTTCTTCCCAATTTTTCCCCAGTCATTTCTGACGAGTACCTCTTTAATTTTTTCAACCTTGAGGAGGATAACATATGCTTGTTCTATAATTTTCCCTTTGGGAAAACCCATCGCTATGTTTTAACGAGCCTAGCGATAGTGAAACTCGCTCTTGTCTGTGTGGACAAGTTCATCACTATTGCTTATCGAGTTTAACGACAAAGAAAACTCGGCCTTTTTCAATTTTAGAGAGTCTAAAAAGAGACGAAAAGGAAACTTTAGTAATCCTTTTTTGTAATATAATCCCTTAAGTATGAAAAAGTATAAAATAATACGAAAGGGATGAATTTTCGATAGTTTTAACGAGCTGAAAAAGACAAGCACTCGATCTTTTTGTGCAATATTCCCTCAGGTCCAAAAATATTAAAATCTAGAGGAGGGATGGCACTTCCAATCACTTTAACAAGATGGAGAGGCCAATTGCTCGACAATCCTTTCATATTTTACGAGTCAGATGAAAAGAGCTTAAAGGAGACTTGTTTTTTGAGGAACAAGTGATGTTTTCGGATAGCAGTTGGTTCCAGGTAAGGTGTGGAACTTTTCAATCATGATAGTATAAAGAAGGTGGCTAATAGAATCACTCATCGTAGTTGTTCCTCAAAAGGGGTAAAAAATCAAATGGAGGCGTATGATCGGCTAAAAAAGAGTGGAGGTGATGGTAAGAACACGACCAAGGTTCAAAAGCTGATAATTATGCGACTGCAATGGTTATTTACTGGAGGTGGGTTCATTTTTTAATGAGCTTAAACTCTGGTGGTACATATGCTCATTGCTAGATGGTACATTAGATGGTAGACGGGGTCTGCCTAGTAGATTCCAATCGAAGGAAATGACTAGGTTGCTTGGAGGAGGGACCAAACAAACGGCCGGGTAAATCTCTGACGAAATTCCTTCCTGCAATAAAGGAACGGGTAGATTGCCCCCATGTTCATCAGATTTTGTGTTGACGAAAAGAATTTGAATGGTGTCATTCTCATTCTCTTTGGTGACTGTATCATCTAAAGGTAGACCTTCTGAAGACAAGACTGGGTTGACTGCCATATCGACCTGTTGACTTTGGTCTAGTGTGGACTCAGAGGGTTTATCTTCAATGATAGATACTTCGATCGACCAAAAAGGTGTGTTAGTAAGATTTTCAACTAGTGATGGACTCGGCAAGAGTTTATTGTATCCAGGAGGAAGCTGTAGCGGTGAAGCAGGACAGTTATCCAAGACTCTTTTAGCTTCATCTAGGAAGGGACAACGGTGGATGGCATGATTTCCTTCACACAGTCTACAATTAAATTTAGATCTTCCTTTCTGTCCATTGACTTCGTTTTCACTAGTTGACAATGTACTCTCAACATGATCGTCAGAGGTTGACGACATTGAATTATGCAAGCGGGGAGACTAGTCCCTTAAGATCTGTGGGATGCAAGGACAATCTCGATGATAGTGGTCCCCTTTGCAAATGACACATGGAGATTTAGGTTTGGATGGTGCAGTGTGTGGATTTTCGCTAGACGATGCTTGGTTTCCCCCTTTTGCCATTGGCTTCTTATTCTTCTTCTCCTTCCCCTTCTTCTTCTTCTTAGCTAATTGGTTTTTAGTTTTACTTGCTTCACCAAGCGAAGAGGAAGAAGGAAAGGGAGAAACAAATAAAGTAGAAGGTTGGGGGGTAACTCTAGTGTCATCCGATTGCTGATTTGATTGCTCGGGAATCACGGTGTTTTGAATGACAAAGGTCGAGAAGAGCCATACTGGTAGGCTAATTTTCAGCCTTGGAAGGGACAATGTGGCCATATGAGGTGCACCAACATCTCCCCAAGAGGAGAAGGGACTAGGATTTCCCCCAAGGGGAAATCCTTGGTTGGTGGTCTCCATTTTCTCAACCTAAATAATCGAGGGAACAATGATGTTATTCCGAATTAAAGGAATTTTATGAAGCTTTGACACAACTTGCTTTTTCAATTTTTAAGAGTCGAGAAAATAATAAAGATGACTCTAGTCACCTTCGATTTTTAATGAGCCTGAAGTGACAAGTTCTTAGATGGACCTTTTCTTTTAAGGAGTCCAAAAAGGAATGAAAATACACATGAAAATAATTTGGGGAAAGCCTCAGCTAAAAAAACCCCACACTATTGTATTATCATACATGGTGGAAATATATAGGAATTATACAAAGCCTTAGCTCTCATAGCTAGCCATCTCTCAATACAATCCTTACAGATGCTCACAAGAAATCTTGGCTTCTATCCAACCTTCCTCTCTGCCCTCCAAGCTCCTATTTCCTTGCATTGTTCCTTGCGGATGATTAGCCTTTACCAAGTGGAAAATAAATACTTCAAAACTATGCAATCCTCAAGGATAAATCCTTGACTGCATGCATGAGATTTCTCCATGAGAAAACACATGCAACTCATAGCACACTATCCTTGAACATTAATATCAACTAGGTCTTTCTCATAATAGACATGCATAAGTTTCTGAAGAGGGAATCTTCAGTTAACTGGAGTAGCACTAATTGAGTGCATTAATGCATCAACTGACTGTTAACTCACTATTAGTTCCTCAGATAGTTTGGAACTAATTTAACTGGACTTAACTCAGTAAACTGAATAAACTAATTACAACTCAAATATAACTCAATCTTATCTCCTTAATTTAAGGGATAACTCTTGCATGACTTCAGAAAGACTTCTAACTTGAATTTCTCCAACTAATTAATTTAAAATAAATTAATTAATTATTTCCAAGTAGCTATTAAGACTAAATTCGATTTTAATTCACAATTTAATTCAAGGACAAATTAAATTGGAATATTCTTGTTGCCATATTTCAACACTCCCTCTCAACAAGAAAGGGATTATCTACCACCCCGATCCTGTCTCTATGGAACTCGAATTTACACTTTGACAATGCCTTTGTCAAAATGTCAGCATCCTTCTCCTCTATTGAAATATACTACAGCAACATGATCCTCTCGACCTATGAAAAGCCATGGGCAAAAAGTCTTGCCTTATTCTTCTCCACACTACCATCAACAACTTCCTTTACCTTGTAAAGCCAATGGGAACTCACAACTGACTTGTTCTTTGGTCTCAGAACCACATCCCAAACATTGTTACGAACTATGGAGTTATACTCCTCCACCATAGCATCAACCCAAATTGGTTGTTTCACTGCTTCCTCAAAGGAAGATGGATCAGTCGCAACACATTCCCCAGCAAGGGCCATGTATCCAATGTACCTCTTAGGTGACCTCCTCTATCTGAGCTGAGAAGATGGTGCTCCCACATTCTCTCTCACATCCTCCAACAATCTGTCAGCTTCTCTTGTGTGCTTTCGTCCATCTCTGGAAGACTCTGCTTGAGTGGATGTCTCCACTCCTGGAACCTCTACATGTAGCTGCTCCGCATCTGTCTAAGGCTCCTCCTCCTTAGGAACCAATAGTTCCTCCACATCCTATAGTTGTAGCTCCCTCTCAAGGGAAACTCGCATGGCCTTCTACTCATCAAACTTGAGATCTTTGAAAACCACTATCCTCCGACTGGTAGTCAAGTACACCCGATAGTTGTGAGGTGTATCATTGTACCCCACAAATATCCCCAACTTTGTTGTTGGCTCAAGCTTCTTCCGCCCATCCTTTGTCACATGGCAATATACCGATGAGCCAAAGATCCTGAAGTGACCCACATCTAGTCTCTTACTAGAGAAAGCTTCCTATGGTGTCTTCATCCCAAGTATGTGATGTGGGCTTCTATTTTGCAAATAGACCATTGTGTTGCATGCCTCAGCCCACAAGTGAAGTTGTAGGCCTTGGTCATGCAACATTGCCCGTGCTACCCCTACAATAGTTTTTACTTCCTCTCAGCCACCCCATTCTACTGTGGGTTATGAGGTGTCGTCAACTCTCTTTTAATTCCTTCCACTGCATAGAAGTCCTTAAACTCTTGAGAGACATGTTTTCCACAGTTGTCACTTCTCAAGGCCTTGATCTTCTTCCCTAACTCTTTCTCGACCAAAGATTTGAACTCACAAAACTTTTTGAAAGTTTGGTCCTTCTTCTGCATGAAATAAATCCAACATTTAAGAGAATAGCCATCAATGAAAATCACATAATACCTTTGATTCGTTGTGGATTCCATTGAAAATGGTCCACACAAATCAGTATGAACTCACTCTAAGATAGCCTATGCTCAACTGTCTCGATCATGAAAGGAAGACTTGGTGTACTTTCGCAAGGTACAACCTTTGCATGTGTCAACTTGCTTAAGTTTACCTTTGGGAAGTCCTGTAGATATCTGTTGCATTATCTTCAAAGCCCCATGATGCAAATGGCCCAACCACCTGTGCCAGAACTCGCCAATGTCTTAGCTTTGCACCAATTCTGCTTTCATACTCAATGTTACACAATCATTTACCTCTAGTTTATAGAGATTCTACACCCGAATCCCTATCCTTTTGGTATGACCTGTGTCTATGTGTGTTAGGAACACCTTTCCTTTACTGAAGACAACATCATAGCCTTTGTCCCCCAACATCGCGACCAATACCAAGTTATTTTTCAGTCCAAGCACATACATCACATTTGTCAAGGTGAGAGGAGCTCCATGCTCCCTCTGAAAAGCAATCGTGCCCACTCCTGAAACACTATACCTTCTATCATCACTCATCTCTATGCACATCTTGAGGTCTTTCTCCTCACAGGCACTGAATAAATTTTTATCATCGGTCATGTGGAATGAAGCTCCATTGTCAAGATACCAGACACAACCCATCATTGATGACACCATGCATGTGATGAGGGTAAATCCCATTTCAAACTGAGAGGCTAATGCCTCACCTTCCAATCCTTCCAAGGAACCCTTCTTAGACTTCTTTGATGGGAAATTAGTCACATAATGTCCCATATTATGACAATTAAAGCATCTTACTTTAGATATGTCACCCTTCTTCCCTCCATGAGAAGAATTCTATTTGAAATGGGAAGCCTTTCCCTTCCCTCTCCTTGCCTTACTTGCTAAGACCAAATTTTCTTCATCATCATTCTTGGATGAAGAACCATCTCATGTGCTCCTCCTGATCTCCTCCTGCATAAGATCCAACCACATTTGTTTCCAATCTAGCAATTTCTCCCTTCCATTCAGGAGTCCTGGTAGCTATTCCAACTCTTTGGAAGGCCAAGGAGAGCAAGACTCACCATATCATAATCAACAGTAGTTATTCCCACACTTCCAAAGCTCATATCTATAGGTGGTGAGCTTGTTCAGATATGTTGAAATAGTATCTCCCTCCTCCATCTTGATTCTTCGAAGCTTATCCTTGAGCGCCAATTTCCTCTGGTTGCTACTGTTCTGGTAGAGGTCCTTCAATGTCTTCCACATTGAAAATGGAGTATCCTTCCCATGGATACTCGAGACAATATGGTCTCGAACTCCCTCAAGGATGATCCCTCTCGCCTTCACCACACACTTCTTCCACTCAACCAACTCTTGTGCATTAGTTGAAGTTGGCTTTGGGATTTCTTGATCAATGAAGTCCTTCAAGCCATTGTTTTCTAATATAGCCTCCATTATATCTTTCCATGCTATGTAATTCGAGCTACCCTCCAAGGCATACTCAAGTCTCAAGCCATAGAACGCCATTGGCCAACCTTGAAGTATGATATGAATTCGATTTTCACCTACAACACTGTACTTCAAAATTGGAATTCTCTTCTCATTATACTGTTCACAACTCCAATACCATGTAGAAAATTTGTTGGTAGGTTAACCTGATAATGCAATATAAATCAAACCAGAATATTGTAACCTACTTCTATTATCAATTTGTGGAAGCTTAAACATCAAGTTGAACAATATAACCAAAAGAAGAAGAATCAATGGCACAATACACATGAAAATACTTTGGGGAAAGCCTCAGCTAAAAAAACCCACACTGTTGTATTATCATACATTATGGAAATACATAGGAATTATACAAAGCCTTAGCTCTCACAGCTAGCCAACTCTCAGTGTAATCCTCAAAAATTCTCACAGGCAATCTTGGCTTCTCTCTAGCCTTCCTCTCTTCCCTCCAAGCTCCTATTTGCTTGTGTTGTTCCTTTTGGATGACTAGCCTTTACCAAGTGGAAAATCAATACTTCAAAATTGTGAATCCTCAAGGATAAATCCTTAACTACATGCATGAGTTTTCTCTATGAGAAAACACATTCAACTGATAATACACTATCCTTGAAGATTAATCTCAACTGGGTCTTTCTCGGAATAGACATGCATGAGTTTCTGATGAGGGAATCTTCAGTTAAATGGAGTGGCATTAGTTGACTGCATTAATGCATCAACTGATTGTTAACTCACTATAAGTTTCTCAAACAGTTTGGAACTAATTTAACTGGACTTAACTCAGTGAACTAAGTTAACTAATTACAACTCAAATGTAACTCAATCTTGTCTCCTTAATTTAAGGGATAACTCTTGCATGACTTCAGAAAGACTTCTAACTTGAATTTCTCCAACTAATTAATTTAAAATAAATTAATTAATTAATTCCAAGTAGTTGTTAAAACTAAATTCGATTTTAATTCATAATTTAATTCAAGGACAAATTAAATTGCAATATTCTTGTTGCCGTATTTCAACAAAGACACATTAAAATATTTAGGATCAAATCACCCTCAAGACTCCATTAGATCAAATACCCTTTGGAGGGTGAAGATATCAATGATCAGAAGCAGTATGAAGAATCAAGACACGAGTGGCAGCCATGTTACCACCAAAGAAATTCAATGTCATCAATCACTATTAGTCCCATTCATAAAGGATAGTGACATGTCATGTCTTCATCATATGATGATGTGGAAGTTATGATGTAATAATATAATCATTGTAATGAAAAATAAGTGGAAGTCCAAGATCCATGTATGGACAAAAGAGTCATGGAAATCCAAAAGACATGTAATACCAAGAGTCATATGTAATTCCAAAAGTCATTTGGAACTCTAAAGGTTGTAGAAATCCAAAGGTCATTAGGAGTTGGAAAGTCAAGAGTCACAGGGATTTGAAAGGTCATGCCTCAAGTTATAAAAGGATCCTCATTACTCATGTAAAGGAATTCTAACCTTGGCTTCTCCCACAATACATTAGAGAGACAAAGTTAGTACTTTTGGGGAGCAAGTAATGGCTCTAACGCCACTATTGGAGCTAGTGATGTTCATTGTATTTATGTATCTTGGGACTTTTGCTTAATACAAGAATATTTTCAAGAAAACACATTTCCACGCATGAATTGTGGATGTTTCTCAGACTATTATTTGGATGTTTATGAATAATTTTGCTTTCACATGTACTGGAGTAATTGAACTATTTCGGTGACTTCAATGCTTAACTTATTGGAAATGTGTTGTAATGTTTATAATGATGATTGCATCTATGTGAACTATTTCTCTTGATGTTAGATGAGGCTTTATCATTCATGTGTGTCTCCATTAGGGTACTACTATTACTTCTCTCTTAGAGGATCACTTTATTTCCCCCCTGTACAGTAAAAGAACCTTGCTACATCTGCAATCAAACATTCACAAGGCATACCTACTTGCTCATTCAAAAGCACATGTGTGCTTCTCTCTCGTGCTAACAACTAAAGCCAAGGCATATCTTTAAGTAAATGACAATCGGGTCGTATTCATGATGGGACTCCTACACCAAATGGTGTGAGGTCTAATTGGGGCCTCATATCGGGGAGATCCCCTGTATGTTGGCGGTATCCAACACCATCACCACCAACACAACGTATTAAAAGTGTTTTAATATTTCATAAAGTTTTAAGATGGGAATGTTGGCCGATAACCTATTATCAACAGAGGAAATATTTAAGTCAGACAAAGAATTAGTATTGTTAAAACAATTACTACATCTGACATGCAAAACCAACTCAACTATAATCCGCCCTATTTATTTTCCTTCCCATTAATGAGAAACAAAGAGACAATATATGGCTAGTGTACATCATTCACATGGAATTTTTTAATTTTTGGGATAGTTTGTCATAAATAAACAAATTTTATTTTTACGCATGTTCTTTATGCTATCGGTTCACAACCATCCTCAAAATTTTAAAAATATTTATCTGACATATGTTAGATCTTGGATATGTTTGCTTCAGTAATGGTGGTGAGTTATGTTGGCATTATGATACAGTGTTGTCCTTGATGGAAACTCACTCACAGGTCAACTCAGACTTGATAAAAGGAAACTCACAGTGTAACAGGTCAATTTAGAGGTAACAGGGCATTGGTACATAAGAACAGGAAGTTGGAACAAAGGTCTACTGATCAGAATCAGTAAGTTGAAGGAAAAGGATGTTTTTAGATAGTTTAAGTTGTATACGTAGGTTCACCTTGTCAAAGCAACATATACACATAGGTTCATAGAACAAAAAGAGTGTATACGTATGCATGCACTTTCACAAGAGGAAAAGTGCATATGGATTGGAATATCAAGGAAATGTTAGAAAATTATATATTACAGAGCAATGGAACACATAGAATATTGCATAAATTTAAACAAACAAAATGCATAAAGCCAGAGAAACATAGATATATGTGGTTCACACAGTTTTGGCTACGTCCACCTTGAACAACCAATCCTTCCTTCTATTATCCAGCAAAATGAAGAGACACAACCTACAACAAATCCGTTGTAATATCCTTTGTTTTCTCTCATAGTCTTACCTCTTTGTTTTTTCGCTCAGAGAATACACATCTATTACATAGCCTCAATACAATGCCCTCATACGAAGAGAAGGGTTGCCTTCTAGGGCAAAAAACCATAAACTAAACATAATTTCTACCGTCATATCATCCGCCAAATGAACGGCCCAGATTGACTAGAAATTACTATAATTTTAAAAGGCAATTTTATATTTGTTTTTAGCTTCAGGGGTGCTACCCCCGAAACCCCCATTGGGGGACCACTGGCCCCCTGACCCCCCCAGCTGGGGGTTTCGGCCCCCCCGAACCCCGTGGGGGGGACAAGTCCCCCTCGCACCCCCCCATGTGGAGGGGTGTACAAACTTCCTGGGGTGTACATCCGACTAAAGTAAAGACCTCTAAATAATCATGCTCCACACCCAACAATCTCCCACTTGGATAATGATTGTAGCAACTCCACCGCTGCTTCATTTGCTGAACAATGACTCCTCTTTGGACCTGGTTGTTTCTCATCTTCATCGTCATCCTTGAAGACCAATTGAAACTAAGCATGTTCTCAGTTTCTCCCTGGTTACAACTTTTGTTAGCATATCTACAGGATTCTGGATAATGTGTATCTTTTCCAGTTTCAACTCTCCATCTTCCAACATTGATCATATGAAATGGTATTTGAGCTGTATGTTTTTAGTCCTCGAGTGAAATGTTGAGTTCTTTGCAAGATGAATGGCACTTTGGCTATCACTGTATAACGTGCCCATATCATGCTTCTTACCCAATTCACCCATAAACCTTTGTAACCAAATCATTTCTTTACTACCCTCTGTAGCAGCAACATACTCTGCTTCTGTTGTTGAAAGTGCAACAACACTTTGGATTTTTGAAACCCAACTGACATTTGTTCCACCTACAGTGTACTTGCTTACAACCTCCACTGCATGTGAAATATTAGGCCTTGTGCAGACCATTGCATACATTAAGCTTCCAACTTCTGATGCATATGGAACTTTAGACATATAATCCATGTCTTCTTGGGTCTTTGGGAACATTTCCTTACTAAGTTTGAAATGGCTAGCAAAAGGTGTACTAGCTGGTTTTGCATTGTGCATATTAAATCTTTTCAACACCCTTTGTATGTACTCATTCTGAGACAATGTCAATTTGCAATTTTTCCTATCTCTAGTTATTCTCATACCAAGGATTTGTTTTGTAGCTCCCAAATCCTTCATTGCAAATGAATTTGCCAATTTTCTTTTGAGCACACTTATTTCCTACATGTTAGACCCTGCAACAAGCATCTCATCCACATACAATAACAATATAATATATCTGCCATCATTTTGGTTTTTCAGATAAACACAATGATTAGAGTGACATCTTGTATAACCTTGTTCAAACATAAACTTGTCAAATTTTAGATACCACTACCATGGAGCCTATTTTAAGCCATGCAAGCTCTTCTTCAACCTACACACTAGTTTCTCCTTCCCTTTCACCTCATATCCTTGTGGCTTCTGCATATATATCTTGTCTTCCTAATCCCCATGGAGAAAGGTTTTCTTTACATCTAACTGCTCAAGATGCAAATCTTCAACTGCTACTAGACTTAAAATAGTTTTGATTGAAGTCATTTTAACAACAGTAGAAAATATTTCATCAAAATCAATACCTTTCTTCTGTGCAAACCCCTTCACCACAAGTCTAGCTTTGTACCTTTGTTTTCCTCCATCTTCTTCCTTCAACCTGTAAACCCATTTATTCTTCAATGTAGTTTCTCCTGTAGGCAACCTGACTAAGTCCCAAGTCTAGTTATGCATTAAGGAGTCCATCTCTTCTTCCATGGCTAGCTCCCACTTCTTCGTGCTTTCAACCTGCATCACTTCTTCATAACATTTGGGTTCACCAGAATCAGTCAACAATAAATAATATAATGAAGGAGAGTATCATTCAGGGGGTATACATATCCTGGTAGATCTTCCAACACCACTTTCAAGTGTTTGGGGTGCATGTTGCTATTGTTGTGGTTGTTGTTTTTGTGGTTGTTGATTATTATTATTTTCAGGCACCTTTACTTTTTCAGTGATCTCATTAAGAATTATCTATTCCTTGTTTTATTTTTCCTGTTTCTTTTCCTGCAATTGATTCTTATATCCAATAAAGGTACATTTATTTGATTTTGCCTCAAGATTTGTTCTATTTTCTTTATTAATATGGACAAAGGCCTCACAACTAAAAGGCTTTAAAAATGAGTAGTTTACCTTTTTACTTGTCCATGCTTCCTCTGGAACACCACCATCCAAGGAACTTTAAGGCCCTCTGTTTATTAGATAAACAGCAGTATCTACAGCATCTGCCCAAAATTGTAAAGGCAATCCTGCATGAAATCTCATGCACCTTGCATGCTCCATGATTGTTTTGTTCATCCTTTCTAACACACCATTTTCTTTTGGTGTTCTTGGAACTATCTTCTCTCTACAAATTCCATGCTCTGAAAAGTACCTGTCAAACTCTTTGCTGCAATATTCACCTCCATTGTCTTATTGTTATAGACATTTTTGTGCCTTACAGCATGAAGCATGAAATGTCCATAATCTAAGGGATCCAAAGTCCCTAAACATGTTGTTCCTACCCCTAGAAGAACAAGGTCAGCAAACCACAGCACTGAATAAAAGTTCTCCACCTGAAAACACTCAAAAACAAGGCAATTCTGGATCATGTCAACTGCTCCACTGAGCATCTGCGCTGAATGTCAACTGCTCCACTGTCTACCTGCGTTGAATGTCAACTGCAAATAAGGCTACCTGCGCTGGGCGAGTTTGGACATGTGGCACAGTCATTCCTTAAGGTGTCAATGCCCAGGAAGCTTCCAAAATGACACTTGGATCAGGGAATTCGACTGGTGATGAGTAAGAGGTTCTAGACCTCCAAGTGGAAGCAAGAACCTCCAAGTGGACTCAAGAACTGAAGAAGAACTGAAGTGGGAGAGGACACTAGTCAGCTTCATGCCAGCCTCAAGCTGACTCATCCTTTCTCCAAAACTCCTATATATAGATCTCTCTCATGAGGTCTAGGGAGGCTGGAATCTTGTGAATGCAAAGAATTGTTGTTGGTTTGAGTTTAGAACTATTGGGTGATTTGCTTTGAAGGAGGTGAAGAGGAGATTTCTTTCTGCTAGGAAGGTGATGCTGGATTGGGCCTCTTATGGTTGTATCACTTCCTGAACCTTACTTCTTCCATTAATAAAGCATTTGAGGTTCTTCTATATGCATGTGCCTCAATGGTGTATTGTTATA
The DNA here is from genome assembly GCA_031772625.1 of Pinus tabuliformis. Lineage (NCBI taxonomy): Eukaryota > Viridiplantae > Streptophyta > Pinopsida > Pinales > Pinaceae > Pinus > Pinus tabuliformis. Next base: position 1,237,293,685 of record CM062807.1, read on the forward strand.
CTTGTGTATTTGATTTATTCTAATCCTTGAATCAATTATGAATGTATGCTTCTTGTAGTTTCCCTCTCTTACCATTTTGTAGGATCTTGGTGTAGCTAGGCCAGTGAAAGAGCAAGGAGCTGGGAGCAAGCAGCAAGGAGAGAAGATTGGATCAACCATTAGCGAAAGACATCGGTTAGTGGATCTCTTTCTCCCCTCCTTTACATCTCATAAAGAAGTAATCTCAGATAGCTTTGATTTGATTGTTGCTAAGGAACTATCACCCTTAGAGTGGGATAGGGTCATTCCGTATTGGATACTTTTCCCAACAACAAATTGGCGACTCCGCTGGGGATCGTATCTTGTTGGTTGTTTGTGTTTTTGCTATTCATTTCCTAAACACAGGGAGTACCGAATCGAACTGCATTTGGATCTTTCAAATGCAAAGTAGAGGGCAGCTACTCTAGCTCAGTTTCTGGGCATGTTTATGATTTGAAGAGCTGATCCACAAGGACTCTGAATAGCTCTTAGTGATAGCTTTTCATCCTCCTTTTCATCCTTTAGTGTGGACTTGATTGATAGCTTTGATTTGGCCAAAAACTGTTGATTTTTGAGCAATCTGTGACCCAGAACCCAAGAGAAACGAGAGTTTCTCTGTTCATTGCAGGCACTGTGAAGGCAGTCTGCATTTCATCGCAGGTCCCGAAGGGGCTACCTGCGCTGAACCAGTGTGGCCTTGTGCAGCTGGGGTTCTCTGCTTTTTGTTGCCCTGTTTTCATCCCTGTTTTTGCAGTCTGTTATCAGTCAATGTACCTATCTGAAACCACCTTTCTTTGCCACTATTCCGCCTCGGTTGTATAAAGAAACTGTATTTGTTCTTTGTGTATTTCTTACATCATTTGCAGTTTCCCATAACGAAAGTGAACTAGTCTTGCTGTGGCCTCTTAGAGCTAGACCTGTGATAAGTGTCGTTCTGATCTTAAGAGTTAGTTTGTTTGCTGTTCATAGCTGATTGAGCTTTTGCTTTCGTCATATGGTTTGAATTTATGTATTTCTAGTGTTGAAACAAGTAAATCTTAAGGTGTCTTTTGATTTTGGACAAAAGCTTGTTTTCTTTCACTTGAAATTGAATTCAAAGTTATACAACAACTTTCTTTTTGTAGTACACCAACATTAAGAAAGGGAAAAGAAATACCTGCATTGTGCATGTGCATTTTGACAGCTTGCATGTTGATTTAGGAAAAGTGCATTAGTGTGTGCTCTATGATCTGTGTGAAAAGATGATGTCTTTCTTTTCCCTCAGTAGTTAAGATTTTCATAAGTTGAAAAGATTGAAAAAGCTTGCTTCTCATCTTTAGACTGCATTTAGGAATTTGTGTCATACATCTCGTGGTGAACCTTGAAAGGCAAACTTTAAAAAGATCAACTTAAAATATATTGAATGAACCTAACAACGCTTTGAAACATAACGCAAACACATAGAGGTCTAAGCTAGAGACGTGTTCCGGCGTCGTTAAACGTAGTGACTGTCGATCTCGAAGAAGGTGGGTGATTCCTCCTGAGAGTCGGTGGCACTAATACGGATTGTGCTCCCACGTACCGTCACGTATATATTGGGAGACCCCTATAGGAACAAATCCTTTATCCATAGGAAGCCGTGTCGGCCGCCCTACTGATCACAATGCAGTGAACACAGCATTCACAAAGATCGACCACCCGTACCATAAAACGTATTCTGTGGTTTTGCGAAAAGTTTGGCACACCCTCTGCCTAGATCTCCAGAGCAGTTTCTTTTGGCCTTTTTTAGACTCTATAACAGAAAAAGTCCACCCGAGCATTTGTCACTTCAGGCTCGTTAAAACATCGAAGGAGACTAGAGTCATCTTTAGCATTTTCTCGACTCTTTAAAACTGAAAAAGCAAGTTGTGTCTAAAAGCGTCTAATAAAATTCATTCAATTCGGAAACACAAATTTCCCCTTTTAATATTTTGGTTGATCGAGTAATCCGCAATCGTGGAAGAAAGTCAATTGAAACCCCGTCGTTCGCGGAGGCTTACGAGTCAACCGTCTTTGTCTCCGGAATCGAAAACAGTACGGACAAAGCGAACTCGTTTAACCGGTTCAAAATCTCCTATAAAAGTTAGAACAAGTGTTCCAACTACATCTGAGGTTCCGATTACTCCAAACATTTCTGGAAACCCTGCCTCTATAGAAGAATTTCAACAACCACAGAAGGACAGTAATACTGATCCTAGTCTGGGGGCAAATACTTGTATAACTGAACCAGTTCCATCTGTAACCGGTCCAGAGAGTTTTGTCCCTCAAACAACTGTCGCTGTCGAAACAACCACTTCTTCGGCACCAGAAATATTTTACGGACCTGACGGTCTTCCTCTTCCACCGGGTTTGATTGCGATAGAGGAAATTGCAGAGGATCCGCAAGCAAGTACTCCAACCCATTTTGGAGTCGGGGTCACTCTATTTCCTTCCTCAGAAGTTAATCCACCACAAGTGGAGGTTCCTGTAGAATCGCTAGGCAATCTATTGGATAGACTTAAAATGTCTGAACAACCGTCATCATCTAGGACTGTGTCAAATGACACAGCGACAGCAGAAGCCCCTGCCATCACTCCGACAATGTTTGCCGGCATACCATCTGTCCCAACTAGCTCACAACCGCTAGAAGGAGTCCACCAAGGGACCATTTCGACAGTATGGTCTGTTCCAGTTTGTTCATCCGGGGTAATATCCGGCAACTCTTATGTTGACACTCACCAAATTGATCCATTTGGAGGTCAATTTGGGCAATCCAGTCCCCAAGGACAATCAATCCCCTTGAGTTCCGGATTGCTACCGTATGGGGGGCAGTATGCCCTTTCATTACCCCCTCCGGGAGGGTACCCATACGGGAGTTCACAACTGTATTCAGGTTATACTGGAATTGCATCAAGTAGTTGGGTACCTATGCTACCTCAACAACCAAGGGTTGTATATTCTATGCAACAGTGTGTACCTATGACAAACATCCCAACCACACCGGCTATTGTAACAGTGTCACAAGTTCAAGAAATGCCTGTTGCATGTCAACCTCAGGTTGTAATGCAACAGCCCCTTGACCTTGGGTCACAACCACAATCGCCAACTGGTGGGGCGACACAGGTCCAAACGGGTACAATTACCCCACACCTCGGTCCAACGGTTAGCATAGCACAACAGAACATGGATTCACAACCATGGCTAGTGCAATACCAACAACAACAATTCCAGCAAGTGTACCAAGGTTCTGAGCAGTAGATCTTTGCGAACAGTGGACAACCGTATATCCAAAACGGTCAAAACCAACCACTTTACAGTGGTCAAGTCCACCAACCGTATCAGTCATACCAACATCAATTACATTATGCTGGTATGCAAAGGCCCACTGCTCAAGCGATTCCATCGTACCCTGGTTATGCTTCACCTAACCTGAATCAATAGTTACCATTCGTGGCGACTTTAGAGTTACCCGATTTACACCGGTTAACCAACGATCTAATTGCTTATGCCCCTTGGTGGCCAGCAATTCCTCATAAACTTCCATCTGACATTCCTAAATTCAATGGAAATCCAGGTGAAGACCCATCGAATCACGTGATGACTTTTCATCTGTGGTGTTCGTCGAACACCCTAAACGACGATTCGATAAGGCTTCGCCTTTTTCAGAGGACATTGACAGGTCTAGCGGCTAAATGGTATATTGAATTACCTAGAGCCTCTTTCGACAATTTTAGTTCCCTAGCCACGACTTTCTTAACCCATTTTCAATTACCGATAAGGTATGAAACGGGAACAAAAATATTAACCAACTTCAAGCAGACAACTGCCACCCATATATCTGATCATATACATGAGTGGCGTCATCGTCGTAGGATGGTGAAAACATACGTTCCCAACCAGCTGTTAGCTGAATGGTTTATAAAGTCGTTACTTCCTGTTATAACGGAAGATGTGGCAAAGGGAGGAGTCGTAACAGAGGAGCAAGTTATCGCTCGTGCACAGTATTTGGACTTAGTTTATACTCAGTCCGGCATGCTCTACGACAAAATACCCGACGCCCCTAGACCAGAATTCTCAATTCCTCCTCCTCCTAAATCAAATAGTGACTCTCATGCCGGTGACGGTGTGATTGGCACGTCAAACGCGAAATCGATAAAGGCTTCATCAAAGAAAGCCCGTAAGAATTCGGATCAAAATGCAAAAGAAGAAATTCTTGCTTCGGAAGTAAATGTCGTATCAGTAGATAAAGGCAAAGAAACCGATCAACCAGGAAGCAAGAAGAAGCAAAACAAAGGGAAGAAGAAGAAACAGGGTGAGTCATCTCCTGGAAAAAAATCTTCAAACCCTCCTGGGAAAGGAAAACAAAATTATCCATGTCAAATATGTGATGAAGATGATCATTACACGAAGAATTGTCCATTCAAAACTGAGTTAAAGAGGTTCTTTAAAAGTTCCCAAACCTCAGCTGTGTTAACTGATCCATTTCCAAACCCAGGTCAAAATATGGTTGATAGTGGAAATGCTTCCCCGTCGCAAGTACTTATGTTGTCGGTTTCAAAACAGCAGAATGATGCTTTGATTTCGACAAGGAACAAAGATTATGGGAATCCTCAGCTGTCGAACGACAAAGGTAAAGATCAACCAAGTAGTTCGACAACAACTTCGACAGAAGTTGTACCACCCATCATTCCTAAATTAACAATAAAACCGCCAAAGGGTGTAGTACACAAGTTGACATTTAATCCTCGCGCCAGAGTGGCGCAGCATTATAACATAGTGGAAGATTTGGCACAATCGCCATCCGCTATGTCGACTCTTGAGGTACTACAAATTGTCCATCCAAAAGGCAGGCTTTGTTATCGGCTATTGGTGGGGTTGATCCTAAGGATTCCAATCTTGTATCCTTTGATCACAAAGGATACGATCCTCAGTTACCAGCTCAACTAGCTTTCCTTATTCAAGTGAAAGCCCTCAACAAAACTGTTCACAGAACAATTATTGATGAGGGAGAATCTACATGTATTATGTCGATGAGTTGCTGGAAAACTTTAGGATCTCCAACCTTGTCGCGATCTTCGACGACATTAAAAGCTTTCGACGGAAGGACTTATACCCCATACGGTATCCTCAATAACTTGAAAGTTGAACTAGGAGGAAAAACAGTAGAGATTGATGTTGAGGTCATCGATGGAAATCTTGACTACAACATCCTATTGGGTAGGCCATGGATTTATGCCATGGCAGCTGTCGTGTCGACTTATTTTAGGAAGATCGCATTCCCGTTTGAAGGAGGGATTACGGTCGTCGACCAACAGAACTTCCTCCCTAATGGTTCACAAGTTACAGGAAGCATTCCCATGACCCATGAGAGCAACCATTCACTTCAAGATATCGGAGTAGGATTATTGAAAGACCCCACATTGATGGGAACTTTCGCGCTACCACCTCCTATTTACATAGGAAATATACCGTTTGTAGCAACCTGCAACATGATATCTTCCACGAAGGTCGCAAAAGACAATGTCAACATGGATCATGCAATTGTTCTGCCCCCAAGCCCTTTAGAAATATTGTAGCAATCAATGTTTCAAGCATGGGAGGCGAACCCAAATCAACGCTCGTCAAGCGTTTGGGTAGATAGGTCTAGAGAATATGGTACCTCATTAGATCCTTGGTCGAAAGTACATGGGACTGACGAAGGAATCTTACAATCAATGTTGATTGAGGGGGCACCATGGAATGATCACCACCATCGTTCCCTTCTTCTGGAATATGAAGAAGATACTCAAAGTGACCTTTATCACCCTTCAGTTTTTGAATTCCTAACAAATACTGTAAATACGGTGGATTCCGAGCGAAACTTATCCAATATTGAAGAGACTATAGCCATAAATATCTCGACTAAAACAAATGTTGTAGATAATATTTATGTCGGCAAAGGTTGTTCCCCTTCAGAACTGGAAATATATAACGCTCTTTTTCGCGAATTTAGAGATGTCTTTGCTTGGTCATATGATGAAATGCCAGGCATTGACTCGAGTATCGTTGAACATGAAATTAAAATGTATCCTGATGTCAAACCAGTAAGACAACGGCTTCGGCAGGTGCACCCCAAGAAAGCCGCTGCCATTAAGGCGGAAGTCGAAAAACTTCTCCATGCTGGATTCATCTACCCGGTTCCTCTAACCGATTGGGTATCAAATATTGTCCCTGTTATGAAGAAACAAGGGACGATTAGAGTGTGTGTCGATTATAGGGATGTAAACCAAGCTTGTTCGAAGGACAACTACCCTACACCCTTCATCGACCAGATAATTGATGAATGCGCCGGATGTGAAATCTTTTCATTTATGGATGGATTTTCCGGGTATAATCAAATAAATATCCGCCCACAGGACCAGTCAAAGACTGCATTTATTTGTCCGTGGGGCACATTCTCTTATCAAAAATTACCCTTTAGTTTAAAGAACGCAGGGGCGACGTTTCAGAGGGCAATGAATTATTCCTTCCATGACATCAAGAACATAGTTCAACCTTATCTCGACGATCTTCCGGCTCATTCGCGAAAGCGGACTGATCATCCGCAGCATTTAAGAGCGATATTTCTACGTTGCCGACACTACAAGATAAGACTCAATCCACACAAATGTGTGTTTTGTGTCGGTTCTGGTCGTTTACTTGGCTTTGTAGTCTCTAAGGATGGGATTCATCTCGACCCTTGCAAGGTTCAGGCAATCATTAATTTGCCTCCACCTTCAAATTTGCTTCAGATTCAGAAACTCCAAGGGAAAGCGAACTTTCTGAGGAGGTTCATTCCAAATTACGCAGAACTTGCTAAAGGTTATACTCGTCTTTTGAAAAAGGATGTACCTTTCATCTGGGACCAGGTGGCGCAAGCTTCCTTTGATGCTCTAAAAAATTATTTAGTAAAAGCATCATTAATGTACGCCCCAGACTATCAAAAGGATTTTAACCTGTATCTGGCTGTAGCAGATACGACCATTGCAATGGTTTTAGTTCAAGAAGTCGATGGAATCGAACATCCTATCTATTATTTAAGTAAAAACTTAAATGATACAGAAAGTAAATATTCTTATGTTGAAAAACTAGCGCTTGCATCTGTTCAAGTGATTCAAAGGTTTCGACATTATGTCCTCTTTCGGAAAACTACCATCTTGTCAGATTGCAACCCCATGACTTATATACTGTCGCGACAGTTGCTTGGGGGAAAATATTCAAAATGGATAGCGATCCTTCAAGAGTTTGATCTGGAATTTGTAAAATCCAAATCAAAGAAAGCTCTAGTTTTCGCAGAATTATTATGTGATCTCCCATCGTCGTCCAACGATGAAACATCAGAAGAGTCAATCGTGGACGAAAGTTTGTTTCTGATATCTACAAGCGATGAGTGGTATGGAGATATCGTAGTTTATCTCCCAACCCAAAAGTTCAGGCCAAACACCTCTCACTCCGAACAAAAACGTATACGATACCAAGCAAAAGACTACATGATCGTCGGTGATACACTTTACCGTCGTGGTATCGATACAGTTCTGAGGAGGTGCCTTACCCATGAGGAGGCCGAAAAAGCCCTGAATGAGTGTCATTCAGGCACGTGTGGGGGGCATCAATCTGGATATGCAACAACACAAAAAATCTTACGAGCAGGATACTTCTGGCCAACCATGTTCAAAGATTGCATAACCGCAGTCAGAAATTGCCATGCTTGTCAAATTTTTGATAGCAAAACCAGACGACCACCCGCACCTTTACAGCCGATAGTTGCTGTTGGGCCCTTCGCCAAGTGGGGCATCGATTTCATGCAATGTAACCCCACCTCGACTGGGGGGCATGGGTATATTATAGTCGCTGTTGACTATTTTACCAAATGGGCCGAGGCGATGCCTACATTGGATAACACTGGTGAAACAGCTGCCCTTTTCTTTTTCAATCATGTAGTCGCCAGGTTCGGCGTACCACAAGCTATAGTGACAGGTCATGGGTCGCATTTTCGCAATCACATGATGGTCGAATTAGCTGCCAAGCTAGGGCTATCTCACGACAGCTCTACCCCATATTATCCGCAAGCCAACGGACAAGTTGAAGCAATCAACAAGGTCCTGAAGCGTATGTGGCAAAGGATGATCAGGGTTCATAAAAGAAGGTGGCACCTAATCCTATACTCAGCCTTGTGGGCTTACCGAACGTCGGTAAAGAACGCAACCGGGTTCACACCTCTTCAACTGGTGTATGGCCTGGAAGCAGTCTTGCCAATCCAGTGCGAAATTTCGTCGCTTAAACTCGCAATTGATCTCCTCCCCGGAACTTCAGAAGAAGAGGCTCGTTTCTTGGAATTAATCCAATTGGATGAAACCCGTCGTGATGCCGCCTTGGCTAACGAAGCCCATAAGAAACGAGTCAAGGCTCAGTTCGACAAAAATGTCAAACCCCGTGTCTTCTCAGAAGGTGATTTGGTCTTGCTTTATGACCAAGAATCCGATAAATTGGGAGCAGGTAAATTCAAATCCTTATGGATGGGCCCCTATATTGTTAAAAGGGTGTTAGCAAAAGGAGCCTATGAGTTAATGGATTACGACGGAATTCCATTGGCGCAGCCCCGCAACGGGTTGTACCTCAAGCGTTACTATGCTTAAATAGTAACCTGCATGCTTTTTTTGTATTTTGTTTTCGCTAAAGTATTTGTTCTGGTCGAGTGATCCACCTTTTTCATTTGTTGCAGATGTCGAACCTCCTGGAGACATGTGTTGGATATGCCGACGGAGCGAGTCGTAGTTCGCGGAACCTATCCTCCACAGCCTGGGCCATTTTTGACCCAAGCGGCGAGTTAGTAAGTTTCAGAGGTGTGTGCATTGGGCAATCAACGAATAACATCGCTGAGTATAGCGCGTTGATAGAACTACTCTCTAATGCCATCACACGTGGCATACGCCGACTAATTGTCAGGCTAGACTCACAGCTCGTAATACTACAACTCAATGGTATATATTCCGTTCGCAATCCAGCTATTTATCGCATGTTCCTAAGGGTTAAGATTTTGGAAAGGCAATTTGATTCAATTCAATATCAACATATTTCCAGAAACTTAAACACATTAATCGACTCATTAGCAAATTATGTGTTAGATAGACATTTGCGACATTTATAAAAGAGACGCATCATCAATGATTGTACATATGGATCATATAACTCAACCAGAATAAAACTCGAAAATAAAAATATATATAAGCTGTTTATAGTTCATAGATAATGTTCTGTAACCAAGAAAAAAATGGGTCATATGACCTAAAACTCAAAAATGCTAGGGGGCACCCTAGCCTAGTGGTGCTCATGATAGCACGTCACGGCCTGTGCAATCATGCGTAAGAGACGAGTCCATCGTCTAGGCACGCCAGTAGTATGCCGCTGCAGCTGTAAAGGTAACTCATCGATCCGTACATCTGGAATACCGAGGGTAAGGCTCTCAACCTACTCCTGCACAGCTGTAAGGGTCTCAGTATCCTCAAGGTCGCGAAGAATAACTCTCCTAGCAGGCTCCACTGCCGGGGCAGCAACTGGCGGTCTCGGACGAACTGCTGGACGAACAGGACCAACATCTGCATGCATCCAAGAGTATGATTAAAAGTCTTGATAGAATAAAGCACAACAACATTATGAATAAAATAGTAAACAATGATGTGGTCAAAGAGTTTACCAATAGAGCCCCACTGTTCGCCATCCAGTAACACCAAATCCGGATCACCTCGGAAATCCATACCCACATATGGATACTCGGAAAAGACCATCTCCTGGAGCTCGAACCACCTGAAGAAGGCTTCAGTGAATGTGTTCTGAGGTTGACCAGCATGCCTAGACATGTGATCAACCCACCTCTGCATGCGTGGCTCGGTCGGAGAAGGCAAGTCGAGTATAATATACTGAGGCTGCATCAGTGGGATTTTATCCAAGGCGAAGGCAGTCAGAATAGAACCAAATCCAAAGTTCTTCAGCTTCTCGTCCTTTACCTTGGTCAACTGACTTTTCATCTGAACAAGTACTGCATCACACCAGTTGAATACTTTCGGTTGGAGACACTCCAAGGCGTGCTGCACATAAGATCTGTTGGCAACATGTAGAGCTGCGCTACCGGCCATCCTACCAATGGTATACAGAATGGACCTGATAGACCTGTCAGTAATCTCACGGATAACAACCTTGCCGTCTCTGCTCGGCTGGGAACCTTCCCTGCAATACTGGAGGACATAATCTCTCACGGAGTCAGTCCCCCGGGCTGAACCTGACAAAGAAATGGGGGCACCTCGCCTTGACAATCTAGTCAAGAAGTACATGTCCTCTATGGTCAAAGGGATGGACTTTCCCCTAATCTGGAATACTTGGTTAATAGGATCCCAAGCATCAAGCATATACTGCAGCAAAGTAATCTGTGCTCTCATGCTAGAGATACGGAAAAACTTCAGCAGGCCACAGTTCCGCAGCGCGTTCACCGTGACAGGGTCATGGAGGGCAATCATGTCCTCCTCTTCATGTTCTCGTTCTCGCCATGTAAGGGACATTTTGTTCAAAAATCCCTGCAAAGCAAACAAGAGAAGGAGTAAGTTCCTGATTTTGATGAGAAACTGGCGAAAATTCATCAAAAAATGAGCTGAAAACTCAGTTTTCTGAGCCCAACGCAGGCAGAGAGTATCCCACCTGTGTTGAAGGTCAGGCTGCCTTAAGGCAGATTGACATTCAACGCAGGTTTCGAATGGGAAACCTGCGTTGAAGTTAGGGCGCCCTGGCAAAACCCCTGAGGTTCAGAAAAGCTGGGAAACAGGCACAAAACTGGAAAAGGAAACCATGAAAAGAAATAGCTAGGGTTTAGCTCCTACCTGGTCCAGACGGCGCTGAAAATCGTCCGCAGAATCTCCCGGAATCAGCTGGTGAAAATCAAGGGGGAAGAGGCACCTCCAGAGCTCCAACAAACCAAATGCAAATGAAATGGTAAAATGAGAGGTAAAAACACCTTTTAATGGCTTTTTACGTAGTTCAAAGCGAAATATTTGGGTTATAATCTCATTTTTATGCAAATACTATCCATTTCTAACAAATTTTGTTGCAGCAATTGAGAATGCAGTACTATCCTTGAAAAGAGAAAAGCTATTTATGGTAAAAATCAAAATTTGACTATATAAACGAGCAGTTTTAGCATAATGTTCATGCTCGTTAAAAAATAAACGCAAGATCCGAGCAGTTTTAACGCGGTCTTCATGCTCGTTAAAAAATAAATATAAGCAGTGAGAAATGTTTCCTCCAGAGTTTAAGCTCATTTTTAACTAAAAAATGAACCTATCCCGGTAAATAACCAATGTGATCGTAAATTTATCAGCCATAAAAAGCCTTGGTCGTGTTTGCACCTGCCACCTCCACTTTCATTTGGCCGATCGTTCACCTCCATATGATTGTTTACCCATTTTGAGGAACAGTTGTGAAGAGTGATTTCACCTAGCCATCCTTGTGACACTGCCGTGATTGGAAAATTCCAACCTGTACCTGGAATCTGTTGTTATCCCTGTTTATCACTCGTTCCTCAAAAGACGAGTCTTCTTTAAGCTCTTTTCAACTGACTCGTAAAATATGAAAAGTTTGCCGAGTTTTGGCCTTCCAGCTCGTTAAAATGACCGGAAGAGCTATCCCTCCTCTAGATTTTAATCTTTCTGGACCTGAGGGATTATTGCACAAAAAGGTCGAGCGCTTGTTTTATTCGGCTCGTTAAAGTTATCGAAAATTCATCCCTTTTTTATTGTTTTATACTTTTTCAGACTTAAGGGATTAGATGACGAAAAAGGAATTTTGGAGTTAACTTTATGTACCTTTTCAGACTCTCTAAAAATGAAAAGGGCCGAGTTTTCCTTGTCGTTAGACTCGTTAAAATGATTAAATAGCGACAAACTTGTCTTTAGACGAGAACGAGTTTCCCTATCGCTAGGCTCGTTAAAACATAGCGATGGCTTGCCCAAAGGGCAGGTTATAGAACAAGCATATGTTATCCTCCTCAAGCTTGACAAAAATAAAGAGGTACTGGTCAGAAATGACTGGGGAAAAATTGGGAGAACCTCAAAGCTTTAATGGTAGCAAGTCGCTCTTGAACATGACACTTTTCCTCCGTACCACATCGAGTTGGGTTGTTTCATTCACCGGTCTCATCACCATGGTCTCGCCAAACCATCCACATTTGGGTAATGCTACCGATCCATCGCATCAGTGTCGTTATATGTTCAAGAGATGTTGTTCAGAAAGAGTCAACCGTGTGCCATCCACTACCATACATCATCTTTCATCCTTTCATGACCGCCACCCTGAATCATATTTCACAGATTGTTTTCACCTCCATTAAAATCATTAGCTCCGTTCCGTGTCACCGATGTGGGATTCATTAAGGCCCTCCTTTGACGGATCGCTTCTTGTCGACTTTAGCTCATTATCCAAGAAGTTGATCTAGGAACAACCCCCTCAGTACTTTGAAGCTTGCATGCCTCAATGGCAAGTTTCTCACTTCCGGCGATAGGTATACATCAATGACCTTCGACCAGAAGATTTTGCGTGGTGTTCGACGCCAAGTCCTTTATTCACACCACGTGAATTGTACTACAGTACCTTGAGGGTCATTATCATTATCGGTGATTCCTCTCGCGCTTGTTAACGGTTTACATCATTGACTGGTAATCAAGCGATGTCTTTCCATGTTCGACTTCAGCGCAATTCTCACATGGATCGACTTGTACTTAGAGTGAAGATTGAACGAGTTTGAAGACCCCGGATCTAGTTTCATCCATCCGGGCTGCGATATATATTCAGGAAATATAAAGACATTTGACATGTACATCATTGCAGCAAATGATCATCCTACTCAAAGGATGATAATTTTTACCAAAATTATCAGTCTACCATCAGACGATCGTCTGTTCTATGTACCAAAATGAATTTATAAAGCTGAGCATGGGAATGCCCGCCTCAGCTAGATCATGAAAATAGTATGAAAAATAATGTATTGTATTGTATCTTATTACAGGTCACCTCTCAGTGATTGAATGAACTTCGGATCCTCCTGATAAAGCATTTCACCCGATAAACGACCTCATACTTTAGGGGGGAACTGTTATAGACATTTTTGTGCCTTACAACATGAAGCATGAAATGTCCATAATCTAAGGGATCCAAAGTCCCTAAACATGTTGTTCCTACCCCTAGAGGAACAAGGTCAGCAAACCACAGCACTAAATAAAAGTTCTCCACCTGAAAACACTCAAAAACAAGGCAATTCTGGATCATGTCAACTGCTCCACTGAGCATCTGCGTTGAATGTCAACTGCTCCACTGTCTACCTGCGTTGAATGTCAACTGCAAAGAAGGCTACCTGCGTTGGGCGAGTTTGGACATTTGGCACAGTCATTCCTCAAGGTGTCAATGCCCAGGAAGCTTCCAAAATGACACTTGGATCAGGGAATTCGACTGGTGATGAGTAAGAGGTTCTAGATCTCCAAGTGGAAGCAAGAACCTCCAAGTGGACTCAAGAACTGAAGAAGAACTGAAGTGGGAGAGGGCACTAGTCAGCTTCATGCCAGCCTCAAGCTGACTCATCCTTTCTCCAAAACTCCTATATATAGATCTCTCTCATGAGGTCTAGGGAGGCTGGAATCTTGTGAATGTAAAGAATCATTGTTGGTTTGAGTTTAGAACTATTGGGTGATTTGTTTTGAAGGAGGTGAAGAGGAGATTTCTTTCTGCTGGGAAGGTGATGCTGGATTGGGCCTCTTATGGTTGTATCACTTCCTGAACCTTACTTCTTCCATTAATAAAGCATTTGAGGTTCTTCTATATGCATGTGTCTCAATGGTGTATTGTTATACTTGTGTATTTGATTTATTCTAATCCTTGAATCAATTATGAATGTATGCTTCTTGTAGTTTCCCTCTCTTGCCATTTTGCAGGATCTTGGTGTAGCTGGGCCAGTGAAAGAGCAAGGAGCTGGGAGCAAGCAGCAAGGAGAGAAGATTGGATCAACCATTAGCGAAAGACATCGGTTAGTGGATCTCTTTCTCCCCTCCTTTACATCTCATAAAGAAGTAATCTCAGATAGCTTTGCTTTGATTGTTGCTAAGGAACTATCACCCTTAGAGTGGGATAGGGTCATTCCGTATTGGATACTTTTCCCAACAAAACTTATCTAAGTGTCACACAAAATATTGTCACCATGACATTCTGCAGTTAGTGTGAGTCTATCACCACTCATACTTTCCCCCTTTGCAATTCTTAAACCTCAGTTCTTCATGTCAAGCCTTGAAAATAAGAGAAAGCCCTTAAAAATCTCTAAAACTCTGGTTCCGCACTTTCTCTTAGCATTACCTGCGGTCCCGCGCCTATTGGTCATGTCCCCTGCATACTTGACTGATCTGTTTCTGTGTAATGGGTGCGGACCCCTGTAAAAGTCAAAAAAGGCACAAGTACATTCTTAAAAACTCACTTTGGGTTATTTCTGGAAGCTTCTAGAGGGAATCTTGAGGTGGAAAGTTCGCTCCTTTAAGGTTCATGCATCCCATACCTTAAGGATCTAACCCCTTGATGTGAGGAGCTTATCCCTTTGAAGGAGGACTCTATCCCTTCATAGGTGGACCTGTAACTTCCTTCCTCTACACTATAAAATGAGGCATTGGGGTGGTTACTAAGGAGGTTGAAAGATGAATATTTTTTAGGGTAAATGCTGTTGGAATTTAGTCTTCCTAATTGAGCTTGAGAGGAGAGATTACATACCTTTTTTGATCTCATTGGGAAGAGTGTGAGGCTTGTCAAAGTAGAGGATATTCTTGCTTGGACCCTGGGAGGAGCTTGTACAACATCAAGGCACCAAAGGTTGTAAAGTTCTTCTTATTTTCAAAGTTAATACAATCAAGTTTATTTTTCTCAATAAGCTGTGTTTTATGGTTTATTTCATGGATTCCTTGATCACCATGATGAATATGATTTATTATATTTGCTAAGTAGGTGTTATTTGATGTGTGCTTGTTTGTGATTGCAGGTTCTCAAAAGGAAACTTGTTCGGACAGTCAAAGCGTGGCTGCCACAAACTAGCGTTGGACTTAAAGGTAGGGTCTAAAACACCTCTTGGCTTTTATTTATAAATCACAATATATTTAGAGAAAGGTAGATTTGCTTGTTCTGCTTGTCGCTAAATATTTTTTGATATTAGGGAGATCAGTCTTGTCTGCAAGAATGATTTATCTGTCCGACAAATTGGCGACTCCACTGGGGACTTGAATTTTGGTTTTTTGCCTTTCCTTTTACTTTGACTTGAGAAACTTTTTCTTGTTTCTGGTTTTTGTTTTATGTGTGTGGGATTAGGTAGTTTTTAGATATCTGGAGCATATTTTGTTTTTTTCTGAAATTTTGAAGAGGACCGCACGTTCTGTTTGTAACACAATGCGGACATCCCCACACTGTTACTTTACTACACAGAGCGGTACCGCATTTGGTCATCCCAGAAGCCTGTGGACCCTGTCAAACTTTTTGAAATAACTAAATTGTTTTTGTCCAGTTAAGCTTAGGATTTATTTATGTTTTTTAGCCTCTGCCCAGATCTGCATGTGTCCTATCAGAAATTTCTTGTAAGTAAGTTCCATTGGAATTTTGGTTTTAGGTGATTTTCTAGAAGTTTTATGTGCCTGGTTTGATTTTCGCTTGGTCATTGTAGTAACTCAGAGATTAGAATCCTAAGAAACCTTAGATTACCCTGGTTATTTGTGTCTTCTTGATGAGTCTAACTGATCTGCGAAATCTGCCTTTGGTGAGAAATAGATCTTGTTTTCTCTTTGCAAAGATTTGAACGAACTTGTTGGAAAGTTTTGAATTTCATTTTTAAAAAGAAAACATAGCTGGGTGTTTTTTTATTATTAATTTGTTATTCTGAATGAATTAGTCCTTAGTTTGCTGAATAACTAAGTAAAATGTCCTCAAAAAGAAATTTTTAAAGCTTTTACTTCAATTAGGTATTTAGAAACTTTTAGATCTCAAGCTTAGTTTTTTATAGTTTTGAGTGTTTTTTAGAAATTATAGAAGCTCTTTTGAAAGAAATTGTTTACTGTAGTTTTTGAGTGTTGAAAAAGAAAAGGGATTTTTCGTGAGCATAATTAGCAGTCTCCTTTTTGAGTTTATTGAAAAGGACAAAAAAGATTTTCTTTTCATTTATATGTTGAAGAAAGATTTGTTTTTCAAAGAATTTCATTCTCAACTATTTCTTTAGCTACAAATTCATTGAAGAAAAATATTTGTTTATCATCTTAGGTGCATTTTTAGTGTTTTGGAGTTGAGTCTTCACACCATAAAGTTTCATCTCCATTCCTATTGACTTAAGAAACAACCTATAAAAATAACGCTTAAAATAAAATTGATCTAGCAATCTTTTTATTTCTAGGGCTCTTATCACCAACATAGCTTAGGCTAGTATCTTGGAGTAGGGAGTAATTAACTCTCCAAGATAGTTAAAACAAACAAGTAGCTATATCTTGTGGTAGGAGATAAATTCCAATTGTTACATATATGCTCTGGGAAGCTCCTCTTAAAGGAGTCAGGCACAAGATCATATCTGAACTAGTGGGGTAATCAATCCTTCCTCATTGGGAACGATAGTAGATATACACGTATTAAAAATAGTAAACCTCGGATTGACTATTGTCGAGGAGCCTGGGGTCACTTGTTGGTAAACCTTGGATTATGTCAAGGAGCCTTCAAGGGGATTGATCTTTGTTACTCTTCCCTTGCGTGTGTATCGGATCGTAGACTGTTCCCCCAGGTATATTTGTTTCTGTTGGTAACCATAGTGACCATAACCTATAGGATTCTTTCCTAAGGTGACGGTGGAGGGAATATCCCACTGTACCTTGAGCAGATGTCGACTAGACTCACTTGGACTCTCTGGGGGGTTCTCTTCACTCGAGACGATTTTGTGAAGAAACTTGTGCCAGTCTATTTCATTAAACAGGTTGTCGGGGTAACTGTTCCAATTGCCCTTTCTGTATTGAATTCTGCAACGTTGGATTTCATCACCAACTAGTGTTTTTGGTACGGAAAGTTACTGTTTATGTGTGGTTTGATCTCTTAGATTTTTTAGGCATGTGATTCAATTGTTTGTTTCTTTAGAGACTTTAGGTGGTTCTATTGATATTTTCTTTGTTTGCGTGTGAAGTAATTAAAATATTTAATCGTGGCTGACTTACCGAGAAAATCCCGTAGACTTCGGGGGCAACCTCCCGAGTATTCACCAAGCCAGCTTGAAGGGCTACGAGCTCTTGTAACTCCTAGTGACAGTAGCGTTTGGTCACCGAAAGCTGGAGATACTCCTCTAATTGTTCATCCTAATTATCAAGTTCAAGCAACAGAGTATATTTCTGAACCAATTTCATTTTCTGAAGTTACTGGTACTATTTCTTCTACTAGTGAATTAGCTGAAGAACCTGAAATTTCTGAGCCTGAAACTGAACCTGCTGCTACTCCATCCTCGGGATTTGCTTCTCCAACTTCCAGTCGTCCTGGTTCACCCAGGGTAGGAAGGATCATTACCCAAAATCTTCCTTCAGGACTCATTTCTATTGAAGAACTTGTTAGTTCAGAAGAAGATATAAGTTTCCCTGAAAATCCACCAAATTTAGAACTTAGGGAGCGTGAATCAATTTTCTACAGTCCACCTAGGAGGGATGCTTGGTACCTCTCATTGACCAAATTTTTAGAAAATCCGGGTCTTAGTTTTTCACCACCTTGAATTCTTTTTCATCCAACACCTAGAGGTTATTATCCTCCTTTGAATATGTCGAGGTAGTCATCCATGTTTTCCCAATCACCGGAAGCATTTTTATATGGCGTTTGTTCTGTTCCTTCTGGGTATCAGTCACTCACTGGAATTTTTTCAGGAGTATCTCCTCAACCCATTGAACATGGGATATCAATTGGTAATAATGAAACTCAACCATTGAGCATAGAAGAAATTCTTATGATGTCTGGTACTATTCCAAATCCGTAACCTCAAGGTAGTCGGTTACCGCCTGGGGGGCAACCTCAAGGTACTCAATTATCGCTTGGGGGGCAACCTGAAGGTACTCAGTTACCGCCTAGGGGGCAACCTCAAGGACAGTACATACCGTCGGGACAGTACATTCCTCAATGTCAATCCCAGACTTAGTACATACCTCAAGGTCAACCCCAGTATCAATATGTACCTCAAGGTCAACCCCAGTTTCAGTACGTGCCTCAAGATTATCAACCTCAAGGTCAGTACCCAACCCAAGGTTTCCAACCACCTTCTGGACAATCATTTGTTCAAGGAGCTAGAAATGTACCTTTGAATTACCAGCCCTACCCTCAACCTGGTTATGGCCCTCAATATGCTCAACCTTCTATGGGTCCATACCCTGGAATGAACATGGTGTGGGATTCATCTCAATCTCAATAGATCTTGCATCCTAATGTGCAGTTGTCATCTCAATCTGGACAACCTTTGGTTTCTGGTTCAACCCTGTAACCTGTCCAGCCTACTATTCAAACTTCTGCACCTGGTGTAGCTCATCAGTCTAGGCCTATTTCGCCTCGAACTCTGCCTCAAACGACTGCTGCAACTTCTTTTCAATCTACCCCACCTACTTCTGGAGTATCGACAGATCTGGTTTCTATTGTTACTGCATCAACTCCTCAAGCATCTTTACCTCAGTCGGGACCTACAATTCAGAATCCGGTTCAGATGCCTGTAGGACAACCTGGTCCAAGTACGGTTGTCACAAGTCAACCACAATTCACTTATCAACCGTACCAGGGACAGTACCAATTCGGTCCTGCTGTGCAAAGTCCAGTTTACCAGTATCAACCGTACCTAGATACACTTATCAGCAACCTCAACAACCCCAGTTTGGTCCAGTTAATCCTAGTTTTCCAAGAGGATATAATATCCCAAATGCGATTCCAATTCCAATTTATCCTGGATATCCTCCTCCTGGGGCTGGTCTTATGACCCAAGGTTTTTGAGACCCTAACCGTCAGTTATTGTTTATTGCAACTTTGGACTTGCCTGATTTGTTGCACCTTACGAATGATCTGATTAATTATCTTCTGTTTTGACTGCTAATGCCGAATAAGTTTCCCACTGATATCCCAAAGTTTGAAGGTAAATCAGGAGAGGATCCGTCAAACCATGTGATGACTTATCACCTCTGGAGTGCATCTAATTCCATTATAGATGATTCAATTCGCTTATGTCTCTTTCAACGCACTCTGATTGGTCTTGCGGCCAAGTGGTACATTGAGTTACCGCAAGCCTATTTTTATAATTTTATTCAGTTAGCCACTTCATTCTTAACTCATTTTCAGTTGCCTATCAGATACGACGATGGCACGGAATTATTAACTTCAGTAAAACAATCAACGTCCACATATATTTCAGATCATATTCATGAATGGCGATGTGGATGACGTTTAGTGAAAGTTTTTATTCCGGATCAAATTTTAGTAGAATGGTTTATTAAATCATTGTTACCTAAAATCACTGAGGATGTAGCTAAGGCCGGAGTTGTTACTGAAGAGAAAGTAATTGCTCAAGCTCAGTACCTTGACCTCGTTTATACACAGTCGGGTGCTTTACATGAAAAAATCCCGACCTTCCGAAACAAAATCAAATAACTGCAACTCCTTCAAGGTCTCATGCCGATGATGGTTTGATTGGTTCAATTAACACCAAAAGCAAGAAGAAATCTTTAAAGAATTCTTCTCCTATTATAACTTTACCAGATTCCCCGACAGGAAACTCTTCCATTGAAATTCCTACCGATATTCATGTCGTAGAATCATCTACGGCCAAATCAAAATCCGGAAGAAAAAAGAAAGGGAAGAAGAAAAATAAACAAAACTCAAAAGAGAAATCAAATAAAACAGAATCTACTGACGAGAAACGTAAACCTCGACATCCTTGTCTCATTTTTTACGAATAGAATTTTACAAGAGACTTCCCACATCGTGCTGAGGTTGTGAAGATCGTCAAAGGTTCTCAAACGCCTGTTGTCTTGAAGGATCCTTTTCCTAGTCAAAATAGTAAGATGATCGGTTCTTCCTCAAATGCCTCGGAAGAACCCATAATGATGATGTCTCATGTTAGGATTGTGACACGATCGCAAGATTATGGCAATAAAAGTCTTGTTGGTGGTAAGGAAGCAGAATCTTCTAATTCAAACCCATCAACTTCAACTCCTTCTGGTTCTGATCCACTACAGACCGAGAAACCTAATCCAGACTTAGTAATCAAACCGCTTGCTAAAGGTATACTTCGAAAGTCAGCTTTCAATCCGCATGTGAGAGCTGCTTAGAATTATAACATTGTTGAAGACTTAGCTATTTCCCCTTCAGCAATGTCAGCTTTGGAGGTGTTGCAATCATGCCCAGCACACCGTAAATTGCTATTGTCGGCTATAGGAGCTATTGATATTCAGGACTCGAACCTTATAATCTTAGATTTAGAAAATAGTACACCTCACCTACCTCATCAAATGGCTTTCCAGATCCTAGTGTTAGTCAAAAACAGACCTTGCTTTAGGACTGTAATTGATGAGGGAGCTTCTACGTGTATTATGTCAATACAGTGTTGGAGATCGCTTGGTTCTCCTACACTCAATCAATCCCTAACAATTCTAAAGGCTTTTGATGGCTGTGGGTTCCATCCTTTTGGCATTCTACAGGATTTACCTATAGGGGTTGAAGGAAAAACTGTTAATCTAAATGTGGAAGTGGTTGATGCCCCTCTGGATTACAACCTTCTCTTGGGTCGCAGTTGGTCTTATGCTATGACTATTGTTGTTTCATCGGCATTTCGGCTTATAAAGTTTCCTCACAATGGAAAGATCGTAACCATAGACCAGCTGACTTATTTTTCATCCGACCCAGCCTCTTCTGAAAGTATCCAGCATGTCAGTAAAAAAACTATCCCTTATAAAGATGTTGGGGTAGGATTGATTAAAGATTCTAGTTTACTAGGAACTTTTTCCTTTCCTCCTCCTAACGTATCGCCTTATACTGCAACCATTCATATGATTTCATCAAACACTATTGTTTTGGATGATCCTTGGATCGTACCTTCCGAATCTGAGGTGGATTCATTTGGTGATGCGATGCCTTTGAGTCCCTATGAAATTGTATATCAGGTTGTACAGTCGTTTTCCGACCCTTCTTCAAGATCTAATGAATGTGGTTCATGGAGAATCACTTTCAATATCAACCTCAGATTCAACAACTTCTTCCAAGTTTATTCACACTGATGAGGAGATTCAAGAACTTTTGTCTGCTGATGATTTACCATGGGAAGATCTTCATCATCGATCTTTGTTTTTACCTGAGCTTGATCATTTTGAAAATGAGTTTTCACCTATTTTTACTACTGATTATGTCAAAGAACCACAGAATTGATTACAACATCCTGATTCTGAGTTGAATTTGGGAAATATCTCTCGAACAGTTCCTATTGACATTTCATTTAAACCTGGAATTGTTGAAAACATTCATATAGGTGCTTCCTGTATGGACAATGAACTCCAAACTTATAAAGCCCTATTTCAAGAATTCCATGATGTGTTTGCCTAGCCATACGAAGAGATGCCAGGAATCAATCCAGCAATTGTTGTTCATGAAATCAAAACTTACCCAGATGCTAAACCTGTCTGGCAACGTTTGCGTCAGATACATCCGCGAAAATATGCTACTATTAAAGCAGAAGTTGAGAAATTACTTCGAGCAGGTTTCATTTATCCAATTCCCTTAACAGATTGGGTATCGAATATTGTTATTGTTAACAAAAAGCAAGGAACGATAAGAATATGTATTGATTATAGGGATATTAATCGAGCTTGTCTTAAAGACAATTATCCAACCCCCTATATCGATCAAATCATTGATGATTGTGCCGGCAATGAAATTTTCTCCTTTATGGATGGATTTTCCGGTTACAATAAAATCAACATACTCCCTGCCGATCAACCAAAAATGGCTTTCATTTGTCCATGGGGGACATTTACTTATTGCAAATTACCTTTTGGATTGAATAACGCTGGAGAAACTTTTCAAAGAGTTATGTCTTACGCGGTTCATGACATCAAGCACATTGTGCAGCCCTATCTTGATGATTTACCTGCCCATTAATTACGTAGAGCCGATTATCTCACTCATTTACGAGCAATCTTTATGAGATGTAGGCATTATCGAATTAGGTTGAATCCACACAAATGTGTTTTCTGTATAGAAACATGTCGTTTACTGGGATTTGTTGTTTCAAAAGCCTGCATTCATGTTGATCCCTCGAAGGTTGAATCTATTTTCAAATTTCCTCCTCCTTCGACTCTACGCCAACTCTAAAGTTTGCAAGGGAAAGCAAACTTTTTACGTCGTTTCATTCCGAACTACACCGAGATAAAAAAGGGTTTTACCAGGTTGTTGAAACAGAATACTCCATTCTTTTGGGATGAGATAGCTGACAAATCTTTTGATGCACTTAAACATGCATTGACCCATGCACCGTTATTACATCCTCCTAACTACAACCAGGATTATTTCTTGTACCTCACCGCCTCTCATTCCACCATTGGGATGGTTTTAGTTCAGGAAGATGAATTCAATAGTGAACATTTGATTTACTATCTTAGTCAAACTTTGAATCCGACTGAGCTTAAATATTCGCATGTGGAGAAATTGGCCTTGGCAACTGTTCAAGTTGTCCAAAGATTTCGTCATTACATCTTACTATGAAAAACTATTGTAATTTCTAACTGTAACCCTATGATCTATATTATGACCAACAATTGCTAGGGGGCAAGTATTCCAAATGGATAGTTATCCTGTAGGAATTTGAAAAATCCAAGGCAAAGAAATCTTTGGTATTTGCGGAACTGATGTGTGATTTCCCGCGTGCTGATACTGAAACTATGGCGGAAGAACCCATTGCGGACGAATCCTTGTTTCTTATCAGTACTCTTGATCCATGGTATGGAGATATCATTGTTTATCTCCAAACCCAATCTTTTTGGCCTGAAATTTCATGATCTTAGCGACAGAAAATACATTTCCAATCCCAACAATACAAAATCATTGGAGATACACTCTATCGTCGGGGGGCGGATTCTATTTTCCGACATTGTTTAACTCATGAAGAAGCTGAAAAGGTTCTAAATGACTGTCACTTTGGAGCATGTGGCGGTCATATGTCTGGGTATGCCACAACCCAAAAGATATTGCGCGTTGGTTATTTATGGCCGTCTTTATTTAGAGATTGTATTTATGTGGTCCGAAAATTCCACAATTGTCAATTTTTTTATCGAAAGATGCGTGCTCCACCTGCTCCTCTCCACCCTATAATTGCCATCGGTCCTTTTTCAAAGAGGGGTATCGACTTTATTACATGTAAACCTCACTCGGCCGGGGGGCATGCGTATATCATCCTTGCAGTAGATTATTTTACTAAGTGGGCCGAGGCGATGCCTACATTTTCAGCAGACTGTAAAACTACTGCAATTTTCGTTTTCAATCATATAATTACTAAATTCGGTGTTCCTTAAGCGATTATCACTGATCATGTGATTCATTTTCGAAACATCATGATGACTGAACTAACAGATCAACTTGGCATGCGTCACGATAGTTCTACTCCATATTAGCCACAGGCTAATGGTCTGGTTGAAGCCATCAACAAAGTTCTAGTCATTATGATCCAACGAATCATTGGTATTCATAGGTCAAATTGGCATAACATGTTATTTTCAGCGCTTTGGGCGTATCGAACCTCAATAAAAACATCAACTGGTTTCACTCCTTTTCAATTGGTTTACTGTTTGGAAGCTGCATTACCCATTGAATGCGAAATTTCGTCATTGCAAATAGCCATAGAGTTACTCCCAGCCACTTCCGAAGAGGAGAAACGTTTGTTGTACTTAGCTTAGATAGATGAGAATCGACGTGATGTTGGATTAGCAATTGAAACTCATGCCAAACGAATTAAAGCTCAGTACAATCGAAATGTTACACCTCGTAATTTTTCGAAATGAGACCTAGTCTTACTATACAATCAAGCAAACGATAAGCTAGGAGCTAGAAAATGTGTGCCTATGTGGCATGGTCCTTATGCTGTTAAGCAAAAGCTGGCAAAAGGGGCCTATGAATTGGTAGATTTTGATGGTGTCTCTTTGGGTAAATGCAGAAATGGTCTTTATCTAAAGAGATATTATGCTTAAATCTGGGTGTGGAGATTTTAGTTAGGTTAGTTTCTTTCTAGCTGGTGTGTTTTAGATTAGAAAAGTGTGCTTAGTTTAGAGAGTGTTTTTATCAGTATTCCCGCTTATCTTGATTTTACTCTTGATATTGCAAATGTCGACGTCTCTTCAAGCATACATTGGTTTCACTGATGGTACTTGTCGTAATACACGGAATATTTCTTCCGCAGCTTGGGTTATCTATTCACCCTCTGATGAGTTGGTATCTATGCATGGGGTAAGCCTCGGTCAAACAACGAACAACATTGCAGAGTATAGTGCAGTGATTGAGTTATTATCTCAATCCATCTCATTCGGGATTCAAATTTTGATTGTTAGGTTAGATTCTGAACTCGTTGTATTGCAGCTTAATAGAGTTTATGCCATTAGAAATCCGATGTTATTAAGATTATTTTTGAGAGTTCGTCTTTTGGAACGTGAATTTGACTACATTGAATATCAGCATATTCCAAGATATTTAAATACAGTAGCAAATGCAATTGCTTCTCAAATGTTAAATAGACATTTGCAATAATCAAACAGTAAATTTAAAAACATTCGATAATATGTTATACAAGATATCCAGTAATAGTGATATAGTATAGCATAGAAGTGTGTCAAATATGCATCGCCTTTGATCATAGGTTGAAAAACACCTTATGATCGGCAAAAATGATAGTACAAAAAGCAAAAATGTCGTATAAGTCTACAAAGACGATCATCCTATCACTGGTGATGATCACGATAAGAAACCACTGCTTGGCCCACCCTACAAAAGAACCTCCTGAAAGGTCCTGGGACCCCAATCACATAGCACTATAACCTAAGAGGAATATCATCTATGCTAGTCTCTAGTATATCTGTTGTCAAACGCTCTAGATGATTTTCCAATTTGATCAGGGTCTCTGTAGATTCGTCCTGTGGAGCCGGTACTGTTGCAGCTGGGTGTATCCTCTCATAGGGCCGGAGAGTGGCTAGTTGCCATGGACCCACATCTGCATTTGAAACTTTACTATCAGTTTTGGACGATTTAAAAACAAAACAAAAAAAGTTATAACTTAGAAAATGTTGAGAATGATTTTACCTTAATCATCCCACTGCTCTCCCGGTGGAAGATTCATGTCTGGGTCACCATGATAATCCATCCCAACATAAGGAAAATCCTGAATCACGAAAAGTTGGTTCTCCAACCAACGAAAATACTCAAGTGGAAATCGAACAACTTCTGAACCCTCCTCAGGATGACAGGCCATAACTGTAACCTAGCGCATTAGCTTAGGTTCTCAGGGAAGTCCAGCTCCAACAGAAAGATGTTGTAGGACCAACATCGGGACCCTCTCTAGACCAAAGCTCACAACTAGGAAACCATACCCAAAGTTTTTTAGTTGTCCGTTTTTTTCTCTAGTTAGTTGGCCTTTTACATTCGCCAACACAGCTTCGCACCAGTTGAAAATGGTGCCTCGATTACATTCTACTGCCATTCGCATTTGGGATCCGGTAGCTACATGCAGTGCTGCACTTCCATAGAGTTTGGTGACAGTAAATGAAATCACTTTAAGTTCAGGACGGGAGATATTTTTGATATCGATCCCTTTGTCCTTTGTTTGTTCATTACAAAACTCTAGTCGGAT
This sequence comes from Pinus tabuliformis, assembly GCA_031772625.1. NCBI lineage: Eukaryota > Viridiplantae > Streptophyta > Pinopsida > Pinales > Pinaceae > Pinus > Pinus tabuliformis. Next base: position 1,237,319,642 of record CM062807.1, read on the forward strand.
ACTATCGACAGACTGGCCACCTAGCCTAGTCCCGAATAGAGATAAGCGTTCACCTCTTTTGGGCAAACCAGTCAAGAATTAAATGTCCTCTAGCTCCATTTCGAGCCGTGGCCACCAATAATGAAACATTGGTCTTGTATATTCCACCTGTCCACCAGCCATTGCAAAAAGTCTACTTGGGCCCTCATGCCAGGTATGGCCGAGAATTTAAATAGCCTGCATGCTCTCAATGCATCTATTGAGGGTTGATGATTTATCACGGCAAGGTCCACATCCTCGTGCTCCCATTCCCACCAAATGAGCATTATGTATATCCTACATTGCAAAAACGGCGGATTAGAACATTTTAGTTCAAAAATTTTGGGCAGAAATGAAAAATTTGAAGTTTCAAAACCTATTTCGCGGGGTCTGCACCTGCTAGTTAGGGACAGTGCATAGGTCTGCACTCTTCCCAAGCAGCAAGTGCGGGCCCCTGGCTCTTTCCTTTGTAGGAGAAAGTAGAGGTCCGCAGGGTTCGCATGCTGCACCTGCGGACCCCCACGAGCGGTCTTTTAAATTATTTTTTCCTAAAAAATCAAAATGGAAGCCTAAAAATGAAATTCAAATGGTTGAAATGCAAGATTAAAGTGATGTGGATTACCTGGAGCTGACGGTTTTCGGTTCCAACGAACAGATTTTCCACAATCTTCACAAGAAGCTTCTTACCCAAAAGCTCTTTTTTATCACTCTAAAGTCAAACGGTAAAAATGAATTTACAAAAGCCCTTTTTATAAGCTTTTTTGAATAAATGAATTTTTAATTTATTTATTTTTCACTTTAAAAAGGTAACTTTTGATGCATTTTTATTTATTTTAAACAAGTATGAGTAATGTTTGAATTTTTGTGCAGAATATTGGATTTTTCAGGCAAAATTAATCATTTTCAACAAAAAAACATTGGAGTCCTCTTTAAGCTATTTTCTGACTCGTAAAATATGAAAAGATTGTCGATTTTTTTCTTTTTAAGCTCGTTAAAACGGAATTAAAAAGACAGTCCACTTATAGCTCTTTTCTGACCATATAAACATGAAAATATTGCCGGAATTTTGTTGTTTCAAGTTCGATATTGGTTATAAAATGACGTGTTATTGATCGATTTTTTACTTTTTCGAATCAGAGACACTAATTACGAAAAGTACTCCTTGATCGTAATGATCAAGTGGTTCTCTCAAGTATTGTTTTATACCTTTTCGAGCTTGGGACACACAAATCTATGAAAAAGGACAACCATGGAGTTTTCTTAAGTTTTTCTTCTGACTCCCTAAAATTGAAAAACGCTGAGTTTCTCCTATACTGGACTCGTTAAAATTTAACAGTGAAGGACCTGTTCAATTTTAAACAGGAACAGACCACTCCTTCATAGGGTTCGAATTTTAAACTACGTTGGACTCATCTGAAGGGTGAGCTTATAATCAAGCAAATGTTATCCTCCTCAAGCTTGTCAAAAACAAAGAGGTACTTGCCAGAAATGATGGGGGAAAAGAGAGAAAAATGAACCTATTTGTTATACTTTGTCTTTCAGAAAAGCAGTCAACCACTCTTGAACATGACACTTTTTTTTCACATGGGTTGGGAAATCCTTTGCCTAACAGTTAATCAAACCACATTGAAAGTCTTCAGCTGGTTTCTGGGTATTAGCTTTGGGTCAATTGTCAACAAACCATCTGCAGTGTCGTTATGTGTTCAAGAGGCCAGTTCAAATAAACCATTCATCCACAAAATATCTTTCATCCATCTTGACCATCCCTGAGTTATTCCTTGTCAAATATATTTCTTCAAACTTGATCTATGATTTCTTGTTGTGGGCTTGCCTACGACGGATCGCTTTCTATCGACTTCAGCTCATTATCTAGAAAGATGATGTAGAAATCGTCAGTACCTTGGAATCTGCATGCCTCAATGACAGGTTTCTTGCCTTCGACGACAGGTTGCATCATTGACCTTCGATCAAAGGATTCTATGACATGTTCGACATCAGCTCATCTATTCACATTTCATGGATTGTACTGAGTAATTTGAGAGCTATTGACATTACTGGTGGTTTCTCTCACACTTGTTAATAATTTACATCATTGACTGGTAATCAAGTGGTTTCTACCATGTTTGACTTCGACACATTCATTCACATGGATAGAATCGTACTAGTTCGGGAAGTAGAAATCAAGACCCTGGATATAGTTTCCACCATCCAAGCTGCAAGGAATTTTGTTATTCATTATACAGTGGACTATTCATAAACAGATGGCTACACCCATACTATGTCTACATATGTCTATACTTGTGATGTATTACAAAATCATTCCTATATCATAGCAGTTTAGTTAGTTTTTCTAGTCAGTTTTGATTTGAGTATGGGAATGCCTACCTCAGTGATGATATGTTCACATATATATATTTTGTATTGAATGTTTTTACAGGTTCTGACCAGGCCGTTCACAAGATGATCTTTGAAATGATAAAGTACTTCACTCTTCTTAGATGACAAATGTTATCCTCATCTATTACAGACTTCGCACTTTAGGGGGCAATCTGTTACACAAAATATTGTCACCATGACATTCTGCAGTCAGTGTGAGTCTATCACCACTCATACCTTCCTCCTTTACAAGTCTTAAACCTCAGTTCTTCATGTCAAGCCTTGAAAACAAGAGAAAGCCCTTAAAAATCTCTAAAACTCTGGTTCCGCACTTTCTCTTAGCATTACCTGTGGTCCCGCACCTATTGGTCATGTCCCTTGTATACCTGGCCACTTGATTCTATGGAATGGGTGCGGACACCTATAAAAGTCAAAAAAGGCGCAAGTACATTTTTAAAAACTCACTTTGGGTTATTTCTGGAAGCTTCTAGAGGGAATCTTGAGGTGGCAAGTTCGCTCCTTTAAGGTTCATGCATCCATACCTTAAGGAGCTAACCCCTTGATGTGAGGAGCTTATCCCTTTGAAGGAGGACTCTATCCCTTCATAGGTGGACCTGTGATCCAGGTGGATGTTGGTGGCCACCCACCAACCCATTTGGACCCCCACAACTGTCTCTTTCAGTCTTTTCAGTTTCCTAAATTGTAGCACAATTTACTATTTTTAGCAGTTTTTCGGGTCCTGAACTTCCGAAGCCGTTTTGAGGCCCTAAACGACGTTTTTTTGGGATTCTGGGGCAACATGGGTCCATGGATTGATGTTGCCTCCCAAAGTGGTAGTACTCGGATAGATCTTTCTAATGAGCTATCGTACGCGTCAAACGGAGATCGTATGCCAAAGTTACGACCCCGGGAAATTGATGTACCAATTTACCCAAACGGGGCCCACAATTTGGCGTTTCATCATCTTGGGTTAGGTTTCAGGATGTGAAGGGTTTTCCATTGTTTCTCAACAATAAATAGGCCTTCGAGCCTCATTGTAATACAGTTCGGAACAGTTTAGAGGCATGTAGCCGCCACATCTCTTCTCAGAGATAAGCTACCATCGCCCTAGCTGGTTTCTTTCCATTTCTGTTTGTAAACATATTTCAGTATTTTACAGTAAAGAAATGAAGTATTATTTCCGCTGCATCTCTGTATTTATGGTTATCGCATCTCTGTATTTATGGTTATCTCTGTAATCTATTGCGTTCCTGTCTAAATCCGGATCAGTGGTATCAGAGTGGTCTGCTTTTTCTCTGTTTTTCTTTGCATGTCCCCAACGAGGTCGGGATATAAGGAGTTAGGGCTTGAATTGGTCGAACCTTTGCAAGACCAGCCTCACAAATCCCGACGGCCTCCCATGGTGGATGAGAAGAAAGACGAGGGGGCAGGAGATCCTATCAAAATCTTGCTCGAAGAAGCGCTCGAGCGGCAAAGGAACGCGATGATGGATAGCTTTGCGCAGATCCTTCAGCGGCTTCCTAGAGGCGACACATCGACTTCCAACAGCGACTCTGGAAATGCCACACCCTTCAAGGTACAAGTTAATTTTGAAATCCCCATCTTCGAGGGTCAAATAGACGCAGAGGCCGTAGACAAATGGTTAAATCTGCTAGATGGGTATTTTTTTGTTCATGAATTTTCAAGTCGGGAAAAGATTGTTTTCGCTCTTCTCAAAGCAGCCCCCCACATCAAGGACTGGTGGGAAACCTACTGCGAGCAGAAGGATGAAAGTACAGGCTCACTATTTTCAGCCGCACCCACTTGGAATGACTTCCGGGATGCCATCAAGGAGCAGTACTACCCTGTCGGAACCTATGAGGACAAATACATTAAATGGACCACACTGCGGCAGGGACGAGACCAAGATGTGCCGGAGTTCACAAACATTTTTCATACCCTTCGCACACAGTTGGGTATCAAAGATTCTGAGTTGCATCTGGTACTCAAATACCGTGGCTGCCTGCACAAATACATCCAGGAAGAGATGGGGTTCTTGAACATCCCCTCACTCGGCACAGCATACCGATACGCTGTCAAAATCGAGCAAAAGTTCAAACAGAAGAAGCGAGACTTTGGATCTACAAATCCGAAGCCCAAAGGACAAAGTCAAGGCGGGGTGACCCAAGACAACTCGTCGAAGCCGCAAGAAAAGAACAACACCACGAAGCCGAAGAAGGACACAGGGAAGTGGTGTGAGTTCCACAAGAGTCCCACTCATAACACAAGTGAGTGTCGGACCAAGCAGTCGCTGGTGGCCGAGTTGAAGGCTTCCGAATCAGATGCATGTTCCGATCCTGAGCCAGAACCCAACAAGGGGAATGGAAAAGGGAAGCAGATCATTGATGCGGATCCCAGCGCCACTGTTGCCACTGCCAAGATCCAGAAAGATGAACCCGAAAATCCAGAGGAAGGGGAGCGTCTTTTCCACTCACAGATGTGGGTGAAGGGTTCGCCGTTGCAATTCATTGTCGACAGTGGCAGCCAAAAGAACCTCGTTTCAGCAGAGGTCGTGAAGCGGTTGGGCCTACCGACTACACCTCACCCACAGCCGTACAGTATCGGGTGGCTTCATGAAGGACGAGATCTCAAAGTTCGCCAGCAGTGCCGCCTTCCCTATAGCATCAAGCCCTTCACAGACGAGGTATTGTGTGATGTTACACCTCTGGATGTTTGTGATGTATTACTAGGCCAACCATACTTGTGGAGGCGACATGCTGTGTATGAGTCAAGGCCTCGCGCTGTCATTATTTCTTTGAATAATTCGTTATACAGGATACCGGAGGTAGCCCCACCTACCGCCACATCTTTGATCACTACCAAGAAAGGCAGCAAGCTCATATCACAGACCAGGAAATTCATCTGTCTGGTTCACTCCCAAAATAAGGGGAAGGTCGTTGCTACCTCCATGACCCCTGCAAAGGGTTCCTCCATGCAGCAACAACAGTAAAGGGATACGGTCATGACAAAACACAGGAACAACTTCTCCTCATCCACATGGGTACCACACAAGTTTCAGGTGGGCAACAAAGTCTGGTTGCATCGACAGAAAGAACGCCTTACCAGAACCCATCAAAGCTCAGACCACTCCGACATGGTCCTTACAGCAGTACCAAGGCTATGGGGAACAATGCTTTGGAGCACATCATTCCTCCATTCTTTTGCTTGCACCAAATGTTCAATGTGAACCATCGTCGACCATGCTTCCCACCATCACTGGACACATCAGAGATTGCAGGACAAGTTCAGCAGATGGAGGAACTCAACGCAATGGGGACCATTGCTTCCTAAGGGGGGAGGAATGATCCAGGTGGATGTTGGTGGCCACCCACCAACCCATTTGGACCCCCACAATTGTCTCTTTCAATCTTTTCAGTTTCCTAAATTGTAGCACAATTTACTATTTTTAGCAGTTTTTCGGGTCCTGAACTTCCAGAGCCGTTTTGAGGCCCTAAACGACGTTTTTTTGGGATTCTGGGGCAACATGGGTTCATGGACCGATGTTGCCTCCCAAAGTGGTAGTACTCGGATAGATCTTTCTAACGAGCTATCGTACGCGTCAAACGGAGATCGTATGCCAAAGTTACGACCCCGGGAAATTGATGTACCAATTTACCCAAACGGGGCCCACAATTTGGCGTTTCATCTTCTTGGGTTAGGTTTCGGGATGTGAAGGGTTTTCCATTGTTTCTCAACAATAAATAGGCCTTCGAGCCTCATTGTAATACAGTTCGGAACAGTTCAGAGGCATGTAGCCGCCACATCTCTTCTCAGAGATAAGCTACCATCGCCCTAGCTGGTTTCTTTCCATTTCTGTTTGTAAACATATTTCAGTATTTTACAGTAAAGAAATGAAGTATTATTTCCGCTGCATCTCTGTATTTATGGTTATCTCTCTGTATTTATGGTTATCTCTGTAATCTATTGCGTTCCTGTCTAAATCCGGATCAACCTGTAACTTCCTTCCTCTGCACTATAAAATGAGGCATTGGGGTGGTTAGTGAGGAGGTTGAAAGATGAATATTTTTGAGGGTAAATGCTGTTGGAATTTAGTCTTCCTCATTGAGCTTGAGAGGAGAGATTACATACCTTTTTTGATCTCATTCGGAAGAGTGTGAGGCTTGTCAAAGTAGAGGAGATTCTTGCTTGGACCCTAGGAGGAGTTTGTACAACATCAAGGCACCAAAGGTTGTAAAGTTCTTCTTATTTTCAAAGTTAATACAATCAAGTTTATTTTTCTCAATAAGCTATGTTTTATGGTTTATTTCATGGATTCCTTGATCATCATGATGAATATTATTTATTATATTTGCTATGCAGGTGTTATTTGATGTGTGCTTGTTTGTGATTGTAGGTTCTCAAAAGGAAACTTGTTCGGACGGTCAAAGCGTGGCTGCCACAAACTAGCGTTGGACTTAAGCTAGGGTCTAAAACACCTCTTGGATTTTATTTATAAATCGCAATATATTTAGAGAAAGGTAGATTTGCTTGTTCTGCTTGTCGCTAGATATCTGTTGATACTAGAGAGATCGGTATTGTCCACAAGAATGATTTATCTGGCCGAAATTGAGACACTTCAATTTCTTTCCTGTCTTAATCTCAACCAAAGCTTTCCATTTCTTGAAAGTATCAAATACATCAGATTTATTCTGAATACAATAAATCCAAGTTTTTCTAGTTGCATCATCAATAAAAGTAACATAATAATGACAGCCACTGAGATTTGATACCTGAGCAGGTCCCCATACATCTGTATGTACAAGTTCTAATTTTACGCTCTTCTTTTCTTTCCCAACTCTAAGAAATCTGATTCTCTTATGTTTTCCATAAATGCAATTCTCACAAAATTCCAATCAACGTTATTCAAACCCGGCAATGAATTCCTTGAGTGAATAATCTTCATCCCCTTCTCACTCATGTGTCTGAGCCTATGATGCCATAATGTTGCATCTACTCCTTTGGAAGTTAAAGCATTAACAAAGTTAGAAATACCATTGCATAAATACAATGTACCAACCTTTTTGCCTTTTGCTATTACCAAGGCTTTATCTGTGAAATTTGTCACACAATCTTCACCACCTAACTGCCCTATTGAAATCGGCTTTTTCTTCAGATCTAAACATGCCTTACCTCCTTTAGTAGCCATTGGTTTCCATTTTGCTGTTTTACAAGAACCTTACCCATTCCAACAATTTTACAGGGTTTATCATCACCCAAACAGACTTGTCCAAAATCTCCTTGAACATAGTCATGAAAATATTTCTTATCAGGTGTGGCATCGAATGAGGCCCCTAAATCTACCACCCAGGAATCAGTAATATTTTCGAAAGAAAGAACCAAAGCATCTTGTAACACCTCACCTATCACATTTGCTTCATGATTGTTTTCTTGTTGTACATCTCCTTCTTTTCCCTTCCAAGATCTACAGTGTTTCTTTAGGTGTCCTTTCTTTCCGCATTTCCAGCACACTATCCCCAATCTGGACTTCGATATGCCTTTCCTTGATTTACTACAATATCCTGAGCTCTTTCCTCTTTCCATTTTTCTTCCCCTAGACTCTGCACTCAAAGCATTACCCAATGTCTCACCAGAGCTTTTCCGTCGCATTTCCTCACTAAGGATAGCACCAAAAACATCATCAAAATTTAAAGTACTAGATCCAGAAATAGAGTTACTAATGGCCATTACTAAACCATTCCAACTTTCTAGCAATGAGCACAAGAATAATAGAGCTCTAACTTCATCATCAAAGTTTACCTCTACAGAACTTAACTGACTTGTAACAATATTAAAATCATTTAAATGGTCTGCAATAGATCCACCTTCCGACATCTTCATATTAAATAACTATTTCATAAGAAATACCTTGTTTGAGGCCGAGGTTTTTTATATAGTTTCGCCAACACCTTAATCAAACCCTTTTTCATTGTTTCCTTCGAAATGTTGAAGGTGACCGACACTGCGAGGTACAACCATACTGTTCTGAGTGCCTTTCTATCGAGAAGGTTCCATTCTTCAACTGTCATCCCTGTCGGCATCTTTGTTTTTCCGCCCAATGGTAGGTACAGATCTTTCTGATACAGATAATATTCGATCTACATCTTCCAAAGCAAGAATTTTTGGCCGTTAAATTTCTCGACCCTAAGCTTACCATCTTCTGCCATTTCTCCCACTTGAACCAGGAATCCTTCTCTCCTGCAAGTTTGTTAGCCAAATAGACCTTTGGCTCTGATACCAATTGTTAGAAAATTATATATTACAGAGCAATGGAACACATAAAATATTGCATAAATATAAACACAAAAAATGCATAAAACTAGAGAGACACAGATATACATGGTTCACCCAGTTTGGGCTACGTCCACCCCGAACAGCCAGTCCTTCCTTTTTATTATCCAGCAAAATGAAGAGACACAACCTATAGCAAATACACTGTAATATCCTCTGTTTTCTCTCACAGTCTCACCTCTCTATTTCTCGCTCGGAGAATACACATCTATTACACAGCCTCAATACAATGCCCTCATATGAAGAGAGGGGTTTCCTTCTAGGGAAAAAAACCCTAAACTAAACATAAGTTCTACCATTAGATCATCCGCCTAATGAACAACCCAAATTGACTAGAAATTATTATACTTTTACAAGTCAATTTTACATCTATTTTTAGCTTCAGGGCCACTACCCCTGAAACCCCCACTGGGGGACCGCTGGCCCTCGAACCCCCCAGCCAGGGGGGATCGCCCCCCCAAACCCCCGTAGGGGAGACAAGTCCCCCTCATACCCCCTCGCATGGAGGGGTGTACAAACTTCCTGGGGTATACATCCGGCTGAAACAAAGACCTCTAAATAATCATCCTCCACACCCAACAGGAAATTCAAGAGTAAAGAATACCAAGGGTCAATACCATGGTATTAGCCCACAATATTGTGTATATTAACGACTATTTCATCTCGTCCAAGGATACCACAGGTTCTAAGTATTGTTCTGGTCTGAGGTTTTGAGAAAGGCCAAAAACTATATAAGGAGGAGAAGATCAAAGGGCCAAGTGTGCAAGTAAAAGGGTTTCTCAAGAATACTTTTATCTGAAGTATATTTTATGTTGCAAGGGCTATGATTATGATGTGATCTAAAATATTTTTTGCAACTTGAATTCAATTTTGGATCAGGATCATGACCTAAAATGACTTATCATTGAATTATCTGATATTGGTTGGGCTATATCTGATTGCTTACACATGTTTTCATTCTTTAAATTTCATGACCTAGGTATGTCTAAAATCTGAAATAGCGGCAAATTTGTAAGTTATTATTTGAAAACATATACGTTGGTTCGCCTTGGTGAAGGTGCGTCTATACGCTAGTTCAAAGCTTCCAAGTAGCGTATACAAAAGAAAAGCTTGTTATTCAAAAATGACAGATCTATCTAATCAGTGTTGCTAATTTACTGTTGTCTTTCAATGATGTCTTCTTAGATCTGAAAGTAGAACTGAATGCATAAGGAGATTGAGTTTGATTGATTTATTGTTTAAGTGAGAAGGGTTATATTTACTACTAACTATCTAGATCTCTGTAATTTGACAGTAGGGGTTCAGAATATTACTGGTTGGTACAGTTTTGATTCAGAAGGTTTATGTTTTAGTATTTTTGAAGGTATACGCAGGTTTGGTTAAAGGAAGTAGTGTATACACGCAGGTTGAGTTCAATAAAGTAGCATATACATTCTGATGTATGATTTTTGAGGATGCAGTTGGTTCTGAATGATGATGCAGGTTGTGTTGCACAAAGTATTGTCACCATGACATTCTGCAATCGGTGTGAGTCTATCACCACTCATACTTTCCTCCTTTGCAAGTCTTAAACCTCAGTTCTTCATGTCAAGCCTTGAAAAATAAGAGAAAGCCCTTAAAAGTCTCTAAAACTCTGGTTCCGCACTTTCTCTTAGCATTACCTGTGGTCTCGCACCTATTGGTCATGTCCCCTGTGTACCTGACCGCTCTATCTCTGTGTAATGGGTGCGGACCCCTGTAAAAGTCAAAAAGGCGCAAGTACATTCTTAAAAACTCACTTTGATTCATTTATGGACGCTTCTAGAAGGAATCTTGAGGTGGCAAGTTCACTCCTTTAAGGTTCATGCATCCCATACCTTAAGGAGCTAACTCCTTGATGTGAGAGCTTATCCCTTTGAAGGAGGACTCTATCCCTTCATAGGTGGACCCGTAACCTCCTTCCTTTGCACTATAAAATGAAGCACTGGGCTGGTTACTAGGGAGGTTGAAAGCTGAATATTTTTGAGGTGAAATGTTGTTGTAATTTAGTCTTTCTAATTCAACTTGAGAGGAGAGATTACATACCTTTTTTGATCTCATTGGGAAGAGTTTGAGGCTTGTCAAGGTAGAGGAGATTCCTGTTTGGACCCTGGGAGAAGCTTGTACAACATCAAGGCACCAAAGGTTGTAAAGTTCTTCTATTTTCAAGGTTAATACAATCAAGTCTTTTTTTTCTCAATAAGCTATGCTTTATGGTTTATTTCATGGATTCCTTGATCACCATGATGAATATGATTTATTATATTGGCTATGCAGGTGTTATTTGATGTGTGCTTGTTTGTGATTGCAGGTTCTTAAAAGGAAACTCTTCTACCTTGACAAGCCTCACACTCTTCCCAATGAGATCAAAAAAGGTATGTAATCTCTCCTCTCAAGCTGAATTAGGAAGACTAAATTCCAACACCATTTCACCTCAAAAATATTCAGCTTTCAACCTCCCCAGTAACTAGCCCAATGCTTCATTTTATAGTGCAAAGGAAGGAGGTTACAGGTCCACCTATGAAGGGATAGAGTCTTCCCTCAAAGGGATAAGCTCCTCACATCAAGGGGTTAGCTCCTTAAGGTATGGGATGCATGAACCTTAAAGGAGCGAACTTGCCACCTCAAGGTTCCTTCTAGAAGCGTCCAGAAATGACTCAAAGTGAGTTTTTGAGAATTTACTTGCGCCTTTTTTACTTTTATAGGGCTCTGCACCCATTACATAGAGACAAAGAGGTCAGGTACACAGGGGACATGACCAGTAGGTGCGAGACCGTAGGTAACGCTAAGAGAAAGTGCGGAACCAGAGTTTTAGAGACTTTTAAGGGCTTTCTCTTATTTTTCAAGGCTTGACATGAAGAACTGAGGTTTAAGACTTGCAAAGGAGGAAAGTATGAGTGGTTATAGACTCACATCGATTGCAGAATGTCATGGTGACAATATTTTGTGCAACAGGTTGTTGGGTTCAGCACAGTGCGTTAGAGTCGGTCTGGTCAGCCCTCCGTCAGAGATCAAAGCTCTTTGTGCATTTCAATTTTAGGTGTCCCACTCCATCCACTCAGCTACATTTCGCTAGGGACATGCCATGATCTGGCGGAGAAAGTCATGCTACTCATTTCCCCTCATGTCTGGCCTCTGCTGGTTCAGGTCTTGGTCCATAAATCACTGAAGTTCATGATAGTCAAGGTCTGGTCATATTACAAGTCAAAGTCCTTTTGATTGCTGGGTCTAGGAAATCATCAATGTGGTCTTTGAAAAAACATGTCCAGAACAAGCCATGCTGGCCAGAGGAAGATCTTATACAGCTACAGTTCGGAAAGCTTCATCATCACCTGAAGAGACATCGACTCTTCTTCAAAACTCTGTTTTGAAGAAAATTCAAACAAGGTAAACTATGACAAAATTTTCCAAAAGATCGCCAATTGAAATTTCAGATGCAGTCATGGATTTGAAAGCCAGATGCCCCAGTCACACAGTCACCATGAAGAAATGCCGAAAATTTTATCATGAGAGCCAAAATTTCAAAGAAAAAGGGAAAAAGAAAAATCTTTTAAAGTCAATAAAAAGTGCAAAACATAAACATTGTAAAATGGGTTTTCAAAGAGGAAAAAATTGAACCCAACTCTCTCAAAGCCTATATATATTTGTTTTAACCCAAGACTAAGACATTGTGTTGTGAAAAATCTTGAGAGAGGCATTGTTGAAGAAAAGAAAGCTAAGGAGGAGGAATTCGAGTAAGGAGGGTAGATTTCTAGGTGGCGCGGCGCACACACCAGGGCGCGCGACGCACACGGAGGACGCGACGCACCGGCAACCAACCCATAGTGGAAAATTGACAAGGGCGCAACGCACTCAGGTCGCGCGACACACTGGGTTTGGCGCGCGACGCACAGGGCCAGGGAGCTCAAAAACACTTGCAAATCTGTTTTATATCCCAGTTGAAGGCTAGCAAGCAAGAGGTAGGCTCTAATGAAACCCCTTCTCTGTAAATTTGGTCAATGGTTGGTGTTACTAAGATGTTGAAGGGTATCCGAAGCACGCTTGACCATCCATGAAAATACTCATCAAAGAAAAAGACAAATGGGGTTGCAAACTCGAAGACACCACCAAGGTTTTGTTTCCCCTCCCCCTTGTCCCCTCACTCCTCGTCATAGTCACCTCCATTCCACCTCATCTCCTAAAGAAACCACCCTAAATCACCCTAAAACCCTCTCCCCTGTTTTTCCAAGCAAATGAGTGTCGTTTGAAAGTGCGCGGTGCACTCAAGGCGCGCAGCGCACTAGGAGCCCGGCCACAGTGTTAACACTGCACTGGCGTGGCGCATACCCAGCGCGCGGCACACTGGGAAAAGAGCGCGGCGCACAGGCCTGTGAGCCTAAAAAAGCACCGAAGTCACCCAAATTTTTGTAATTGGCTCTCATCATTGCAAAAGTGGCCCTAGATCTTTTAATCATTGATCCTTAACTCAAGGAAAAATATATTTTGGTGGCCATGAAATCAAAGGAAAATTTTTATTAAGCAAACACAAAAATGACACAAAGATGGACAAAGAGCTAGGGTTTTGCTACAATAATATGATAACTAGATATGCTCCTATCCTATCTCTATTTGCTAAATTATCCTGGAGAAAGTTTTCCTAATAGTTACCCTAGCTACATTGTAAACATATCCCTTTGTCTCCTTTACTCCTATAGCTTAAAATGTCCTTAAACCTACCCCATCAAAACCATACCCCAAACACTCCCAAATCCCTGATAAATTTCTCCTTTAAAACCCCTATTCCCCTTTTCAACATTCCCCTCCTAACACTCCCCTGTTTAATTGTCCCCTTGGTAACAGATTTTCAGAGAATTCATCAGTGTCATTGGATTCAAAGGGCAGCATTAAACTCAGGGTACAAGCAGCAGTGATGGCATCAGAAAATTCATCGGATTATGAGGGGGATACACACAGTGACACATCTTCAGGAGAGAGGGCCCATAGGAGACATCATCAGAGTGGCAGACATCTCAGAGACGAGCCCAACACCCTCACAGAGCTACAGGCATGCCCACTTGCCATGTCTTGTTTCCAGCACTTAGCATGTTATGAATTTTGCCAAAGGGTGGCAAATGTCAGAGTACATCATGAGTTGGCCCGCCTTTTCGCACTTCATCTACAGGGAGGCCAATCTGTCCTGGCTGGGGTGACTTTCACCTTGACACCGGAGGTTATATGAGTGGCAACAGGGATACCTAACATTGGGGAGCAGTGGCATAAGAAAAAGAAGGTGGAGAGGCACCACTATGAGCCTTACATCAAGAACAGCTGCTTCAGCCAGCTCACTAGAGTTTTTCCATTCAGATTTTTGAGGGAGGAGTATGCCCCACTCATGAGATTGATCATGAAGTATTTCAGTTGCGAGGGGAGGTTTTCTCGCCTTTATGCCTATCACATCTGCTTTCTCATGCACTTCACCAGTGTGCGGATGATGAGCCTCCCATTTTTCATCTGCAACAACATTGAGAAGATGAAAAATTTCATGCAGCATAAGACCCCACGATAGCAGATAAATAGTGTCTATCATTTTTCTCTCATCTAGATTTTGGTGGACCATCAGTTGGGATTACAGGGTATAGCTTAGGAGGACTGCATCTCCCATGATTTCTTTAGTGCACCACCGGTGATATCAGAGGCAGAACATGAGGTGGGAGGTCCTTCACATCAGGCTGAGCATGAGCTAGGAGATCCTTCATATCAGTTTGAGCCTGAGATGGGAAGTCCTTCACATCAGTTTGAGAGTCATGAGGCTGCCACCATGCCAGTTTTCATCACATATCAGAGAGGCTATCCGAAAGGCACCAGACCATTGTTTGCAACAGCAAAGCGAGTGTTATCTCCACCCAGGGTGGAAGGGGCCTCGCTTCCGCCATCAGTACCATAGGAGCAGGTTAAGGGCAAGGAGCCAGTGTAGGAGGAGGGGCCATCAGGTGAGCAAGAAACTGAGTTTGTTCTCCTCCAGGATGATGAGAAAGACGCAGAACCCACCAATGAGCAGCTTATAGAGATCATCAAGGAGCAGCAATCAGAGATTGAGGACTTGACCATTGATCTAAAAAGTGCCAAGTGGAACATGAACTACCTGGAGTGGAGAAAAAAATAGCTTGAGGACCAACAGATGATCATGGAGCTGCAGAACATCCATGAGCAGCACCAAGTTGCTCAAAGAAGAAGGGTTCCACTCACATATTTGGAGCAAGAAATCAATGAAGACCGGGAGTCCAACCTTGAGAGGGTCAATATGCATTTGGAGAGGCTGTTGGACAAAGCAAACAGGGAGAAAAACATGCTGAGGTGCATGACTTATCACTACCAGGCCCGCAACATGAGTTCCAAGGCAAGAATCAAGAGCCTAAAGGCAAAATTGAGCAAAGCGAGAAAAGAGGCAAAAGAGGCAATGGAGGCAAAGGAGCAAGATCGGCTTCGAATCTTGGTTGAGGCTTCCTTCCCACAGCAAAGCACTTCATAGGGAACCTCCAACCCAAATTCCAAAAAATTTGGGCAAATTTTGGTCATAGGCAATTTTTTTGGGCACAAAACAGGAAATTCCTCCTTGTGCGCCGCGCCACTCACGCGACGCTAAAATTCTAGGACTCCAATCAAGGAACAGCTTGCATATTTCGATTCAGCATCGAAAACTACGTCTACTAGTGTCCGGCCAAGAAATTTTGACAAGTTTTGGGTCTCCTAAAGGTCAAAAAAAACACCCAAAAATGGCCTCTCTGCCACTTTTTGGACACACAGAAAGCAGGCTTGGGAGAATGAAGTTTTGGAGGGGCAAATTAGCTTCAAATTCAGAAATTCCAGTTGGGTTGGAAAGTAGACTAGACAGGATTTCCAACAAGCCCACTTGGGCACATTTTGGACACCTGGAAGTTCCCCAAAACAGGCTCCAAAGTGGCGCGACGCACAGGGAATTTGGCGCGGCGCACAAGGGAAAAAGCGGCCAAAATGCTCCCGCTTCGCGAAATTTCGGGTCGTGACTTCTCCAAGTGGACCCCGGTCATCTACTCTTCGGTTTTTTGGCACCAAGGGTGGCTTTTAAATACTTTTCTCTCCAAGTGGGCATCTATCCAAGTGGCAAAAGAATGCAAAGGGTCATCACAGCCAAATGTCATGCTTGAGAGCGCTGCACTTGTAGCTAATGGTTGGCTCTCCATCTCCTTTTCGAAATGATTTGAGTAACTTCCCAACCCCTGGGCATTCCATCTATTCTCTACACTTTCTATATATTGTATGCAAGCTATTTGCAAAGGGTTGGCTGGCTTGTAACTTCTGGGAGACTATAGGAAAGAAACTTTGTTTCTTCACTGTGTATTTTTGATAGAGAATTAATGAAAGGCAGCGGCTCTGTTTCATGAGATTCTTGTGGTTGTGAGTGTAGAAAATGTGTTCTTATGTTCCATATGTATCTTGTTATGTTTCATAATTTCATTCACGTTTCATTTCAGTGAAATTTTCTAAGTGAGATTAGGTAGAATTCAATTTATATTGCTCTACCTGTGGGAAAATTTCATGTGCAGTGTTGTTCTTTTGTTGAAAAGGATTCATGCGCCTATTCCCTTTTCACTTTCTTCAGCTATCTCTCCATTCCACGTTACCTTAAACCGAAATTGCTGCTCTTTCCGCCTACCTTGCCTCACGGAATAATCTGTGCTTTCATTTTCAATTCTCTGTTCTTTGCTGAGCGCTAGTCCCATATACATCCCAAAAGTTCGGTCACTTCATAAAATATTTTCCAAAATCTCTATCCACTTATTAGCATAAGGTAAACAGTGTATTTTAATTCATCTCAGAGTGTTTCCGATCATATATTCACTGACCGTGACTCGGAGAGAGCCCTTTCCTGCTCTGGTAGGGATAGCTACTAGACTGAGCGTGGTTTGTGGTTACCCTAATTTTTTCCTGATTTCATCCTATTAGTGTCAGTCTTTCCAGCCTTCCTCCAGTGATCAAACGTGCTCTTACAAAGTGATTTTGAAGTGTCAAGGTCAAATTTTGTCATTTCAGTGAGTCTTCAAGCAAAATTTGGTCACTAGGCATTAGGTCTAGGGTTTGCTCTCACTGTTTTCAAAGTGGCCCAAATGCCAATCTATGTCACTATTCGGCTGAGTCTATCATCATTTATAGGATTTTCATTATCATCTCAGTGTCTAATGAGTCATTTTACACTTTGTCCATGCTTCAGTTGCGCCTAGGCAAGGTTCATTTCTCTCTCCTAGGGTTTTGAAGGCAATTTCTCTTGGACGGTCAAATCATCGGCAAAACTTGTATCCTGATGTTCATAAACCTTCCCCTATCCTTAAAATACCTTATCAAATGCTTCCCATCACTGAGATTCTCCAAATTCCTCATTTTTCCACAAACCCTAGTTTCTTGCTACAACATGGCAATTTTCTAGGTTGGGCCTGTGTTTTGCCCTTTTGGACCCCTTCCTCTAACTCGATCTCTGCGATTCTACTTTCCCCTACTTCCTAACATCCCTCCCTACTTCCAAAAATTTCCCCAAGAATTTAGAAGCCTCTTATCCCCTTCATTTCGCTTCATTTCGATAAAATCCCTTGTTCCACACATCGGGATAAGTTTCACTCAAAAGCCATTTCAGAGCAATCAAAGATGAATTTTGGAAAACTGAGAGAGGTTTTTGTCCACAACAGTCCGAGGAAGAAAACCCTCCTTCACTATTTGCACAGGTGTCATGGTTTTAGAGAAATGTCAAAATTACAATCGTCAGATCCAAGGAGGTTGGCCAAGGCACTAAAACGACGGAAAAGGCCCGATCCACTCCAAATTTTGGACAAAGCCTTTTTTTACTGAGCATGCTACCTGATTGACGACTCCCAGCCCAAATTTCCAGAAATTTGGAGAAAATTTGGTCACTTGTGAATTTTTGGGCAAAAAACAGGTTTTCTCCACCAACACGTCGCGTGCCGCGCGCGACCCTTTCGATGGGAAACTCTGTTCAAGAAAACTCAGAATTTTTGGATTTTTCATGCAAATATACACTTTCTCAGCAATTTCCAAGAAATTTCACCAAGTTTTGGGCCTCCAGAAAGTCAAAAAACAAGCAAAAAATGACTTTCTGCCACCTTTTTGACACACAGGAAGCAGTCTTGGGAGATTGCAATTTTGGAGGGGCAAATGGCCACCAAATTCAGAAATTACACTTGGGTTGGAAAGTAGACATCCAGACCTTTCCAAAAAGCCCACTTTTGCCTCATTTGGACACCTAGAAGTGCCTCACAAGCAGCTCCAAAGGCGCGCGACGCATTCAGGATCAGGGCGCGACGTGTTGGGTAGTTTTCACAGAAATTCACCTACAACTCAGCAAAACGAAATTTTGACTGGATTTGACTTCTTGGAGTAGATTTTGATCTTCCTTGTTGTAAATGATGTAATTTTATGATATTTTGACACTTATTTATCTCTTCTAGAAGATTCATTCATGAGATAGGCAAAAATTTAATGAATGAATTGGTTTCCTAGCTTATAGAGGCAAGTTGTTTTGACTGCCTAGTTTTCAGTGCTCAGTTTAGAATTGGTTGAAACAGCTCCTAGGATAGTGAGCTCGACCCCTAGAGGCAAGGAAAGATGTTAGATTGCCTATATTATGTACTTTCTTGATCATTTTCATGTTGGACTCTTGAGGGAGAAAGCTATATTGTATTACTCATTGTATCTCTGCAATTTTGGCAAAGGAAGAAAGACCGGGGTTTTACAGTCCTTTTTGGGATTCCTGTGGTTACATGTATTGATGGTGTGTTTCTCTTTGTACTTGTAAGTTTGTTATGTGAATCATCTTCTTACTTTTCCTTCTGCAAATAGGCAAATGAAGTGTTAAAGTAGAATTCATGATTGTCATGCTCTGCTTTTAAGTTTGCTTAATATTTATGTTTTCATCTGTCTAAAGAGAAATCTTGAAGGTTTCTTGCTCTCTTTAGCTCCTCACCGGTCATTGCTATCCATTCACTTAATTCAAAGGCATCAATACAGTCTCCTATCTTGCCCCAAAGAACCCCCTGCAAAAACTGTGTCCAATCCCCGCACCCAAAATTACCTTTTCCTGATTTTCCACCAAAATCCTAAAAATCTCAAATCAAACCTTTTATCAGTTTACTAGCCTAAAATCAGTGTTTTTTATTGGTTATCTCACCCGTTGAAGATCTCTACCGAGATAAACCGGAGAGAGCCCTCTCCTGCCCCGTAGGGCTAGCTACGAGGCTAAGTGGTTTGATGTTGCCTTGGAGTTTACCTTTCTCAGCCTGAGGTGAAATTTCAAGTGCTAACATATTGGCGACCATACTGGGGAGAACAAACTTGTTTGTGGGTTGATGTGTTTGTTTCATAAGTCTTAGACGGAGCCTGAAGTTATGCCAGGTAGCCTTCGAAACGCTTTTGCTTTGCATAAGCAGAAGTAGATAAACGCTGCTTCAGTCCATCTCCGTGAGCTTGTGAATACAGCACTTCATTTGCATTTTACCCCAGTACATGTATCAAGTTCAGATCTGATTGTTGATAGTGGACAACAATCAGACATTGACAAGGCTGAAATCATTCACCTAGCGACTCTTTTCACTGAAGAATCCAGCAACATGTGCTTCATGGTGACTTCACTGCAGAGAGATCAGTAGCTTTGAGCTTTTCAAGATGGATCGGATTGCAAGAAGATATGCTCCCCTGAGCCGAGATCACATCCCTGGTTTTCCAAATAAAATTCCGAAGGTAGATTGGTCAAGGAATTTGCCTACATTTAATGATGATGGTAAGAAGGATGTTGCTTTACATATAGTTAGATTTCATATGCATATTCACAAGTTGAAGGTGGATTTTCCTGAAGATTGCTTAATGAAGATATTCCTGGCCACTCTGGAAGGTGAAGCCCAATCATGGTATGAAAGTTTGCCGCCTGCTTGTATTTACTATTTAAAGGATTTTCATGCTATGTTCATTGAACGATATAAGGACTCTTATCCATCATTAAATTTAGTTCAAGACTGTTGCAAGCATGCTTGTAGTTTTATTGAAAGCCTTGAGAAATATTACGAAGATGATAATTTTATGGACGTTGAGATTATGGAGGCTCTGTATGAGAATCCATTTCAGCAGCAGACAGAAATCTTAAAGGATACTTGTCAAGATCAGCAGGCTGAATATTTCCATATGGTTGAAAATGAGGAAAGAGAAAATGTTGTTTCAGATCTGTCCATAGAAGAAGACAGCATGCAGGTAACGCATGAAAGTAATGTTCCAATCTCATAAAGTGATGATGATAAATCAGATCGGGAGATAAATTGTGATGAGGAAAAACATGTTGTTCTGGATCTCATAAAAGAGATTTGTATTGTCACGGCTGCCTCAAATGAAGAAAATGGAGTAGCATACCTAAATGCTCTCATCTCACCAGCACTAGATCTTCATGAGGAGGTAGTTCATTGCCTCTGTGAAAAACAAGACAAGATCTTTGTTCAAGTAAGTGAAAAGGTTTCTCTGGATGAATCTATGATAGCTGATAGAAATGTTAGTGTTGGGTTTCACGAAACATCTGAAATTTCTTTTCTCATGATTGATGAATGTAATGAGAATCTGGCTATCATATCATATGAGGATGACTTACCATATATTCAAACTACAAAAGATCATACCATTCAGGATTCCATTTCAGATTCTTCCTCATATGTCTCATGTTTTGAAATGTTATTTCAAGAGGAGATCTTCTCATCTACTTGTTCAGAATTTTTTGAGGACCAGGAACATACTATTTCTGGAGTACATGATGAAGGAAGATCAGAATCAAGAGAAAAAGACACCTTGTTCTTTCAGCGGGAGGTGGCAGTGGCAAATCTTCATGTTTTTCACGATCCTCTAGCAAGTTTGTTGCAGCCAGCAGTGAAAATGTTTATTACAGTGTTTTGTTTCAGCCATGGTCACAGCCATGATCAACTATGTTTTTGGATGCCCAGTGATAGGTTTGTACTGTTGACCAGAAGTTCTGATAGGAAGAATCAGTCAAGAAGCCATCTTCTTGATTGGTTGCATTGGCATTTTGATATAGTTTGATGGTATATTGTCTTGTAAGAAACACAGGTGGTTGTCATCATGATTTCAAATCTTGATGGACTGCTGCCCTTCAATAAGATTTGTAAGTTCTTATTTTAGTTAAGTCAGTCATGTAGGTTTCATAATTGTGTCGGTTTGAATCAGGTTTCAGTCAATAAATGAGTCAAAGTCTTGTGTCGTTTGCCGAAATAATGGACTCCATAGCCCAATGGATGAAGGCACTGTCTAGCTCTTACAGAGATCTGCGGTTCTTGGCACTTCCAAGGAGCTACCATCCCCATTGGAGCCAATGTTAGTGTTAGTCTTTCCAGCCTTCCTCCACTGGTCAAACGTGCTCTTACAAAGTGATTTTGAAGTGTCAAGGTCAAATTTTGTCATTTCAGTGAGTCTTCAAGCAAAATTTGGTCACTAGGCATTAGGTCTAGGGTTTGCTCTGACTGTTTTCAAAGTGGCCCAAATGCCAATCTATGTCACTATTCAGCTAAGTCTTCATCATTTATAGGATTTTCATTATCATCTCAGTGTCTAATGAGTCATTTTACACTTTGTCCATGCTTCAGTTGCGCCTAAGCAAGGTTCATTTCTCTCTCCTAGGGTTTTGAAGGCAATTTCTCTTGGACGGTCAAATCATCGGCAAAACTTGTATCCTGATGTTCATACACCTTCCCTATCCTTAAAATACCTTATCAAATGCTTCCCATCACTGATATTCCCCAAATTCCTCATTTTTCCACAAACCCTAGTTTCTTGCTACAACCTGGCAATTTTCTAGGTTTGGCCTGTGTTTTGCCCTTTTGGACCCCTTCCTCTCACTTGATCTCCACGATTCCACTTTCCCCTGCTTCCTAACATCCCTCCCTACTTCCAAAAATTTCCCCAAGAATTTAGAAGCCTCTTATCCCCTTCATTTTGCTTCATTTCAATAAAATCCCTTGTTCCACACATCGGGATAAGTTTCACTCAAAAGCTGTTTCAGAGCAATCAAAGATGAATTTTGGAAAAATGAGAGAGGTTTTTGTCCACAACAGGCCAAGGAAGAAAAACCTCCTTCACTGTTTTCACAGGTGTCATGGTTTTAGAGAAATGTCAAAATAACAATCGCTAGATCCAAGGAGGTTGGCCAAGGCACTAAAACGACGGAAAAGGCCCGATCCACTCCAAATTTTGGCCAAATCCTTTTTCACTGAGCATGGTACTTGATTGGGGACTCCCAACCCAAATTTCAAGAAATTTGGAGAAAATTTGGTCACTTGTGAATTTTTGGGCAAAAAACAGTTTTTCTCCACCAACACGTCGCGCGCCGCGCGCGACCCTTTCGATGGGCAACTCCTTTTCACGAAAACTCAGCATTTTTGGATTTTTCATGCAAAGATACACTTGCTCAGAAATTGCCAAGAAATTTCACCAAGTTTTGGGCCTCCAAAAAGTCAAAAAACAAGCAAAAAATGACTTTCTGCCACCTTTTTGACACATAGGAAGCAGTCTTGGGAGATTGCAATTTTGGAGGGGCAAATGGCCACCAAATTCATAAATTCCACTTGGGTTGGAAAGTCGACATCCAGAACTTTCCAACAAGCCCACGTTTGCCTCATTTGGACACCTGGAAGGGCCTCAAAAGCAGCTCTAAAGGCGCGCGACGCGTTCAGGATCAGGGCACGATGTGTTGGGCAGTTTTCACAAAAATTCACCTACAGCTCAGCAAAACGCAGTTTTGACTGGATTTGACATTTTGGAGTAGATTTTGATCTTCCTTGTTGTAAATGATGTAATTTTATGATATTTTTACACTTATTTATCTCTTCTAGAAGATTCATTCATGAGATAGGCAAAAATTTAATGAATGAATTGGTTTCCTAGCTTATAGAGGCAAGTTGTTTTGACTGCCTAGTTTTCAGTGCTCAGTTTAGAATTGGTTGAAACAGCTCCTAGGATAGTGAGCTCGAACCCTAGAGGCAAGGAAAGATGTTAGATTGCCTATATTATGTTCTTTCTTGGTCATTTTCATGTTGGACTCTTGAGGGATAGAGCTCTATTGTATTACTCATTGTATCTCTGCAATTTTGGCAAAGGAAGAAAGATCGGGGTTTTGCAGTCCTTTTTGGAATTCCTGTGGTTACATGTATTGATGGTGTGTTTCTCTTTGTCCTTGTAAGTTTTTTATGTGAATCATCTTCTTACTTTTCCTTCTGCAAATAGGCAAATGAAGTGTTAAAGTAGAATTCATGATTGTCATGCTCTGCTTTTAAGTTTGCTTAATATTTATGTTTTCATCTATCTAAAGAGAACTCTTGAAGGTTTCTTGCTCTCTTTAGCTCCTCACCGGTCATTCCTATCCATTCACTTAATTCAAAGGCATCAATACAATCTCCTACCTTGCCCCAAAGAACCCCCTGCAAAAACTGTGTCCAATCCCCGCACCCAAAATTGCCTTTTCCCGGTTTTCCACCAAAATCCTAAAAATATCAAATAAAACCTTTTATCAGTTTACTAGCCTAAAATCAATGTTCTTTATTTTTTATCTCGCCCGTTGAAGATCTCTACCGAGATAAACCGGAGAGAGCCCTCTCCTGCCCCGTAGGGCTAGCTACGAGGCTAAGTGGTTTGATGTTGCCTTGGAGTTTACCTTTCTCAGCCTGAGGTGAAATTTCAAGCGCTAACACAGCCTAAGGAAGATTTAGGTGCTAACATAGTGGTGACCATACTGGGGAACTAGTTGAAAATCAAATCCCCTTGTTTCATAAGAATTCTAGGCTTCTGAATGATGAGCTTAGGATTGGAAAGGTTGAGTAAGTTGGTTGTGTCCCGAAATTCCTCTCAATAGCACGTTGGCTTCAAGACGATATACCAGAGTGAATCCGGACTCGGACCCTCCTCACATTTACGAAAATCCAAATTTGATCCCAAGATTCCTTCGTCAAGAAAGCACCATAACCCCCGTGTTCAAATCCCCTTCATGTCCCGACATTTTTGAGTACCTTGAGGAGCTTGAGTTTGACGAACGATTCGATATATCACTGTTTGAATCTAAATCCAAAAAGGCTATTGATTACACCATCCCCGATCCGCAATTTCTTGTAGACCTTGAGACGGAAAGAGATAATAGATTAATCGATAACTACATTGCCACATAGCCCCAAACTCCAAGTGCAAGCCCCTTGCAAACTGTGCACACTCCTCCAACACCTCCAAGGCCAAATCCACCGAGAATGATGGCTGCCCGTTTCGCACCCCTTGTTCTGCCCCAAGTCCTAGATGACATGCCAAATGACTATCAAAGTAAAATCCCATTTTTTGATGGCACTCCTAACAGTATTACAGCTCAACAACATGTGGATAAAATGGCAGATTTCTATGAACTTCATGAGATCGATGCGGAGAACGTGGCAATGAGGCTCTTTGTACAAACATTTGTAGGTGATGTGAGGAAATGGTTCAGAGGTTTGACAACTGCAAGCATCACCACCTTGGCTAAGCTACAGAGACAAGTTTTGAACAGGTGTGAAGTCAAAAAGAATCCCCTTAAAATTCTGGTCGAGTATGAACAAATCAAGCGGAATGCCGGTGAGTCGGTCTAAGATTATTGTGTTAGATTTAATGTAGTCTACAATGACATACCACACCATCTAAAGCCACCTATGGGACTAGCAATGATGAAATTTCCGGACGGTTTTGATGTTGACATGGCATACCAATTATGAGAAAGAGAACCGGCTACGATGGAAGATATGCAAAAAATTGCAGTCAGCGTTGAGGCTAACCTGCTGTCCAAAAGAGCAAGGGCGAAAGTAGAGAAGAAAACTACGGTGAAAGAAGAATCTTCTTCAATGGATCAGCTACTCAAGAAGGTAGAACAGATGCTTGAAAGGGTAAAACTTGACAAGCCAGAGCCACAAGTTAGGAATCCTAACTTTCATGGCCAACAGTAGCCACAATTAGAATTAGACAAAGGGATCAGCGGACTCAAGAGCAGACAACACAACAGCCAGTACAAACACCTTTGCAGCAGAATTTTGTACATGGACCGGAATCAGATGAGGAAGGGAATGTAATAGGCGAAGAAAACCATCTCTTTACTCCAGATGAGCTGCCTACTTACATCACCAAAGAGGAAGAATGTGCAGTAAATTCAGCTACTCACCAAGACACTAATTTTATTCTAGCTAACAAAATCGTGTTGGAGGAAGAGTCAGAAGAATATCAAAGGGGGTATATGAATGCTTTGTCCACACAACAACAGCGATATTCCCTTCGAAACAGAGATGTACCGGCTAAACAAATTCAGAAAAAGAAGGAGGATGAAACAACAAAGAAAGATCTATTAGCTACACAAAGAAAGGGAAAGGAGGCGGTTGTTCCAGAGAGCAGCAAATCGAAATCAGCAGAACAATCACAGCAACCAGCCACCTCAACAAGGAAAGGAAAGAGATCCCAGTCAAAGAGGTAGAAAGAACTCTCGCTTTCAGCCTAGAGAATGAGATTTCTAAGCTAAAGGTATCCATCCCTTTGACTGAAATCATGAAGAATAGCAGCTATAGAGGACATATTTCTAAAATGTTGAACTTGGAACCAATGTCTGACATGGTAAACGTGGAATATGATCAGCCTGAAATGATTTTTGGGCCAGCGACAAATGGTGAGTCCCCTGAGAGCGAGGTACCACCCTTCTATATTAGTTTATGATTGCATGACTTTGTCCTACACAACGCCATGTTCGATTCCGGAGCCTCTCATAATCTCATGCCCAAGGCTATCATGGATAAGCTTGTTCTGGACATCACCCGCCAATATCATGATCTCTATTCATTCGACTCCAGCAGAGTAAGGTGCATAGGGCTCATCAAAGACTTAGTTGTGAGTTTGGATCAGCTTCCTATGAAAAATGTTCTGATGGATGTAGTGGTAGCAAACATTCCTCCAAGGTTTGGTATGCTTCTTTCCAGGTCTTGGGTATCAAAATTGAAGGGGACACTACAGTTGGATTTCTCCTATGTGACAATCCTGGTGTTTGGACAGATGAGGAAATTATATCGGGAACAAAAGATGAAGTATATGATCAAAAGCAAGGAGAAACCGAAAAATCATCCTATAAACTATGTACATATAGATTTAGAGTCTTTTGTTTTTTTTTTCTGATAGTTTAAATGAAATAGATAGTCAATAGTAGAAGCAGACGACATTCCAGAAATAACAGAAAATTTTAGAGAGATTTTGAAGAAAGAAAGACAAGAAAAGCAACAAAAGATTGGGCAATCAGTTGAAAATGATGGACAACAAACAAACAATGGACAGTAAAAATATTTTCAGCACTTGCAAGAAGAAGAAGAAGGTTTATGGACCATGGATTTTGATGGAGCAATAGGGAATGATGGAGCTGGTATTGGTATTTGGGTACGCATTCTTTTCTCCACCCCAAACAAAGTACCTAGCAGCGTGAGAGTTTGCTCCTACAAGCTGGCCTTCGAATGTTCCAATAATGAAGCCGAATATGAAGCTCTGATTGTTGACTTGAAGATTCTTAGAAAGCTTAATGCAAAGAGGATTTCAGTATATGGCGACTCTGAGTTCGTGATAAAACATGTCAGAGGTGTGTATCAAGAAAAACATCCTAGGATGCGGGCCTATCGTAATGCAGTTTTGGACATCTTGAAGCTATTTTCCGAATACATCTTGACATGTGTGCCACGAATACAAAATAGTATTGTTGATGCTCTTGCCAAGGCAGCGAGCAGCTTGAAGATCCCCATGAACTCCAGCAATAAATTTGAAATCCATGTCAAGCACCGTCTAACCATTCTAGAAAATCAACGACATTGGCAAGTGTTCCAAGATGATGAGGAGATTAAGGATTTTCTGCTCAACAAAGGCAAGTTCAAAGAAACCTTAATCGATGTGGAAAGCAATGAGAACAAAGGGAATGGTATAGAAGAAGTACAAATCAATAAAATGGACGTATTGAAGCTAAAGAACAACATCATTCCTAAAGGCTTGATACCCCTAGAAGAACTTTTCGATCAGGATGATGTAGCCCGCAAGCCAACTTTGCAGCCCATGGAGAAAGGTGTAGAAGAAGTCAACATCGGTACAACAGCAAATCCAAAATTGGTAAAATTGTCCAAGACACTACCGCCAAAGATCAAGGACAAATATATCATTTTGATGGCTTCATTTGCAGATGTATTTGCTTGGGATTATTCTGATTTAAAGACCTATGATACCAACATCATTCAGCACACCATACCTATCAAGCCCAATCAGAAACCATTTAGACAAACGCTGAGAAGGATCAATCCAAAGTTGCTGCCATCCATCGAAAAAGAGGTAAATAGGTTGTACAAGTCAGGTATCATTGTGCCTATCAGATTTTCAGATTGGATATCTAACTTA
This sequence comes from Pinus tabuliformis, assembly GCA_031772625.1. Lineage (NCBI taxonomy): Eukaryota > Viridiplantae > Streptophyta > Pinopsida > Pinales > Pinaceae > Pinus > Pinus tabuliformis. The sequence continues at coordinate 1,237,346,861 of CM062807.1, forward strand.
GTTCCTGTACGAAAGAAGACCGGTGAGATCCGCCTATCCATTGATTTCAGAAATCTAAACAAGGTCTCATTGAAGGACAACTATCCGCTGCCCAAGATGGACCATATCCTTCAGAGAGTAGTGGTGGCATCTCATATGTCGCTGCTTGATGGTTATTCCAGATATAACCAAATTTCAGTCCATAAAGATGATAGGGTTAAGACAGTATTCACAACTCCATGGGGGACATTTCACCATGCCAAAATGCCATTCGGTTTGAAGAATGCAGGTGCCACATTTCAGCGGGCAATGGACTTGGCATTTGCAAATGAGAAGGATGTGTTTTTGGTGGTGTACTTGGATGACTTGATTGTGTTTTCAAAATCTGATGAAGAGCACATGCATCACCTAAAAATTGTCTTTCAAAAATGCAGGAAATATGATTTATCGTTGAATCCTAAGAAGAGCTTGTTCACCATGGAGGAAGGAAAATTACTTGGGCATATCATTTCAAAAGATGGCATCCGCATAGACCTAGCACGTGTCCAAGAAATTCAGCAAATCGATCTGCCTAGGAACAAAAAGGAGATACATTCTTCAATGGTAAAATGAATTTTTTGTGTCGCTTTGTGCCTAATCTTGCGGAACATTTAAAAGAAATGACCAACATGCTTAAGAAGGACAGCCAAGTGAAATGGACAGATGAGGCTGTAAAATATTTCAACTTGGTCAAATTACACTCAATATTTCATATTGTTTTCATTTGCTTCTAAGCACACTATGGCAGCGGTATTGTTGCAGAAGAGGGATGATCATGAAAGACCCATTGCATTCTTCAGCAGGGTTATAAGGGATGCAGCTTTGAAGTACAACATCATTGAGAAGAAAGCCCTGGCATTGGTGAAAGCACTAAAGGATTTCTGGGTGTATATCTTACATTCTCACATTCTGGCCTATGTTCCTAATACTGCTGTGAAAGATGTTTTAGTGCAAACCAATCCGGAAGGGAGAAGAGGAAAACGGATTGAAGCCTTGCTAGAATACGATGTGGAGATAAAGCCTACAAATCTGGTCAAAGGACAAGGGTTGGCAAAACTAATGGCTGAATCAAATTTGCATGCATTGGACATAAATCTGATCGCTGCCATGTATGATGAGAATGATGAAGGAACATTAGTTCAAATATCCGAAATGTTTTCTTTGTCCCCATGGTATTCTAATATAATCTATGTGCTGAAAAATCTATCACCATCGCCCAGCATGGCTAGAAATAAAGCGAGAACACTTAAATTGAAAGCTGCCAAGTTTTGTACCTTGAATTCTGCACTATATTGGAAAGACCCCGGTGGCATTTTGCTAAATTGTCTGGTGGAAGAGGAGGCAAAGAAAGTCATGGAGGACTTCCATGGAGGAGAGTGTGGTGGACATCTTTTTTGGAAGTCGATAGCGAACAAAATCTTGAGAGCGGGGTACTACTGGCCTACTTTGTTTGCTGATGTGCATAAGATGGTAAAGCGCTGTCATAAGTGTCAAATTTTCAAAGGGAAATAGAAATTACAGCCTTTTCCACTTAAGCCTATCAAAGTGAGTGCTCCATTCCAGCAGTGGGGGTTGGATTTCATTGGGGAAATTCATCCTGCCTCTTCCAGACAGCATAGGTGGATCCTTACAGCAACTTAATATTTCACAAAATGGATTGAGGCAGCACCTACCAGACAAGCAATGGACACGGTAATCATTTCATTTCTCGAAAATAACATCTTGTCTCACTTTGGTTGTCCAAACAAATTGATCACTGATAATGCAGCAGCTTTCAAATCAAAAAGGATGGTAGAATTCTGTCATAGATATCATATAAATTTGGGTCATTCAACTGCCTATCATCCGCAAGGAAATGGATTGGCGGAATCTTAGAATAAATTTTTGGTCAACATCATCAAGAAGCTGCTGGAAATTAATAAGAAGAGCTGGAACAAGAGGTTGGTCCATGCTCTTTGGGCAGATCGAATCAGTCAGAAAAAGTCTATTGGTATGTCACCGTTTGAGCTGGTTTATGGAGTGGACACAGTATTTCCCACTTATCTTGCTGCCCCGGTGGTCAAACTTCTTCAGGAGGCCGGCAGTGAGGAAGATCCCATGCAGAGAAGGCTGAATCAAATGATCAACTTGCAGCAAACAAGAGAAGAAGTTTTCAAAAACACATCCAAGTTGCAGGAGAAGATAAATAAAATCTATGATAGAAAAGCTAAAGCGGATAAGTTTCAGTTGGATGATGTGGTGCTGAAGTGGGATGCAAGGAATGAGGAGAAAGGCAAGCACGAAAAGTTCGAAAATCTATGGAAAGGTCCTTTCAAGATTGCAGCATATAGGGGCAGAATGCCTTTCTTCTGAAAGAAATGAATGGGAAAGACTGTCCTGGAGGGCCAATCCATGGTCAGCTACTCAAGCGGTATCATTGTTGATCCATTAACGCTGCTTCCACTGTCATTGTAAATACCATTTTTATTTCAGTTTCTTTTCAGTATGTAAATTCAGTTTTTGAGTTATTCCAATTGTCAAGTTTGAGTCAATTTCTTGGTTATTCCAGTTTTATGAATAAGTTAGAGTCTATGCTGTTTATCAAAATCATGACTCCATAGCCCAATGGGCAAAAAGGCACTTTCTAGCTCCTCCAGAGATCTGTTGTTCTTGGCACCTCCAAGGAGCTACCATCCCCCATTGGAGCCAATGTTAGAGTCGGTCTGGTCAGCCCTCCGTCAGAGATCAAAGCTCTTTGTGCATTTCAATTTTAGGTGTCCTGCTCCATCCACTCAGCTTCATTTCGCTAGGGACATGCCATGATCTGGCGGAGAAAGTCATGCTACTCATTTCCCCTCATGTTTGGCCTCTGCTGGTTCAAGTCTTGGTCCATAAATCACTGAAGTTCATGATAGTCAAGGTCTGGTCATATTACAGGTCAAAGTCCTTTTGATTGATGGGTCTAGGAAATCATCAATGTGGTCTTTGAAAAAACATGTCCAGAACAAGCCATGCAAGCCAGAGGGAGATCTTATACAGCTACAGTTCGAAAAGCTTCATCATCACCTGAAGAGACATCGACTCTTCTTCAAAACTCTGTTTTGAAGAAAAGTCAAACAAGGTCAACTATGACAAAATTTTCCAAAAAATCGCCAGTTGACATTTTCAGATGCAGTCATGGATTTCAAAGCCAGATGCCCCAGTCACACAGTCACTGCAAAGAAATGCCGAAAATTTTATCATGAGAGCCAAAATTTCAAAGAAAAAGGGAAAAAGCAAAGTGTTTTAAAGTCAATAAAAAGTGCAAAACATAAACATTGTAAAGTGGGTTTTCAAAGAGGAAAAAATTAAACCCAACTCTCTCAAAGCCTATATATATTTTTTTTAACCCAAGACTAAGTCATTGTGTTGTGAAAAAGCTTGAGAGAGGCATTGTTGAAGAAAAGAAAGATAAGGAGGAGGAATTCGAGCAAGGAGGGAAGATTTCTAGGTGGTGCGGTGCACACACGAGGGCGCGCGACGCACACGGAGGGCGCGACGCACCAGCAGCCAACCCACAGTGGAAAATCGACAAGGGCGCGATGCACTCAGGGCGCGCGGCACACTGGGCTTGGCACGCAACGCACAGGGCCATGGAGCTCAAAAACACATGCAAATCCGTTCTAAATCCCGGTTGAAGGCTAGCAAGCAAGAGGTAGGCTCTAATGAAACCCCTTCTATGTAAATTTGGTCAATGGTTGGTGTTACTAAGACATTGAAGGGTATCCAAAGCACGCTTGACCATCCATGAAAATACTCATCAAATCAAAAGACAAACGGGGTTGCAAACTCGAAGACACCACCAAGGTTTTGTTTCCCCTCCCCCTTGTCCCCTCACTCCTCGTCATAGTCACCTCCATTTCACCTCGTCTCCTAAAGAAACCACCCTAAATCCCCTAAAACCCTCTCCCCTGTTTTTCCAAGCAAATGAGTGTCGTTTGAAAGCGCGCGGTGCACACACAAGGTGGCGCGGCGCACTCAAGGCGCGCAGCACACTGGGAGCCCGGCCATAGTGTTGACACTGCCTTGGCGCGGCGCATACCCGGCGCGCGGAACACTGGGCAAAGAGCGCGGCGCACAGGCTTGTGAGCCTAAAAAAGCACCGAAGTCACCCAAATTTTTGTAATTGGCTCTCATCATTGCAAAAGTGGCCCTAGATCTTTTAATCATTGATCCTTAACTCAAGGAAAAATATATTTTGGTGGCCATGAAATCAAAGGAAAATTTTTATTAAGAAAACACAAAAATGACACAAAGAGGGACAAAGAGCTAGGGTTTTGCTACAGTAACATGATAACTAGATATGCTCCTATCCTATCTCTATCTGCTAAATTCTCCTGGAGCAAGTTTTCCTAATAGTTACCCTAGCTACATTGTAAACATATCCCTTTGTCCCCTTTACTCCTATAGCTCAAAATGTCCTTAACCCTACCCCATCAAAACCATACCCCAAACACTCCCAAATCCCTGATAAATTTCTCCTTTAAAACCCCTATTCCCCTTTTCATCATTCCCCTCCTAACACTCCCCTGTTTTATTGTCCCCTTGGTAACAGATTTTCAGAGCATTCATCAGTGTCATTGGATTCAAAGGGAAACATTAAACTTAGGGTACAAGCAGCAGTGATGGCATCAGAAAATTCATCGGATTATGAGGGGGATACACACAGTGACACATATTCAAGACAGAGGGCCCATAGGAGACATCACTGGAGTGGTAGACATTTCAGAGACGAGCCCAACACCCTCACAGAGCTACAGGCATGCCCACTTGCCATGTCTTGTTTCCAGCACTTGGCATGTTATGAATTTTTCCAAAGGGTGGCAAATGTCAGAGTACATCATGAGTTGGCCCGCCTTTCGCACTTCATCTACAGGGAGGCCAATATGTCCTAGCTGGGGTCACTTTCACCTTGACACCAGAGGCCATATCAGTGGAAACAGGGATACCTAACATTGGGGAGCTGTGGAATAAGAAAAAGAAGGTGGAGAGGCACCACTACGAGACTTACATCAAGAACAGTTGCTTCAGCCAGCTCACTAGAGTTTTTCCATTCAGATTTTTGAGGGAGGAGTGTGCCCCACTCATGAGATTGATCATGAAGTATTTCATTTGTGAGGGGAGGTTTTCTCGGCTTTATGCCTATCACATCTGCTTGCTCATGCACTTCCCCAGGGTGCGGATGATGAGCCTCCCATTTTTCATCTGCAACAACATTGAGAAGATGAAAAACTTCATGCAGTGCAAGACCCCACGACAGTAGATAAATAGTGTCTATCATTTTGCTCTCATCCGGATTTTGGTGGACCATCAGTTGGGATTACAGGGTATAGCTTGGCAGGACTTCATCTCTCGTGATTTCTTTAGTGCGCCAACAGCGATATCAGAGGCAGAACATGAGATGGGAGGTCCTTTACATCAGGCTGAGCATGAGCTGGGAGGTCCTTCATATCAATTTGAGCCTGAGATGGGAAGTCCTTCACATCAGTTTGAGAGTCATGAGACTGCCACCATGCTAGTTTTCATCACATATCAAAGAGGCTATCCGAAAGGCACCAGACCGTTGTTTGGAGCAGCGAAGCGAGTGTTATCTCCACCCAGGGTGGAAGGGGCCTCACTTCCGCCATCAGCACCACAGGAGTAGGTTAAGGGAAAGGAGCCAGTGTAGGAGGAGGGGCCATCAGGTGAGCAAGAAACCGAGTTTGTTCTCCTCCAGGATGATGAGAAAGATGCAGAACCCACCAATGAGGAGCTTATAGAGATCATCAAGGAGCAGCAATCAAAGATTGAAGACTTGACCATTGATATAGAAAGGGCCAAGTGGAACATGAACTACCTGGAGTGGAGAAACAAATAGCTTGAGGACCAAGAGACGATCATGGAGCTGCATAACATCTGTGAGCAGCGCCAAGTTGCTCAAAGAAGAAGGGTTCCTCTCACATCTTTGGAGCAAGAAATCAATGAAGACCAGGAGTCCAACCTTGAGAGGGTCAACGTGAATTTGGAGAGGCTATTAGACAAAGCAAATAGGGAGATAAACATGCTGAGGTGCATGAATTATCACTACCAGGCCCGCAACATGAGTTCCAAGGCAAGAATCAAGAGCCTAAAGGCAAAATTGAGCAAAGCGAGAAAAGAGGCAAAAGAGACAATGGAGGAAAAGGAGCAAGATCAGCTTCGAATCTTGGTTGAGGCTTCCTTGGCACAGCAAAGCACTTCATAGGGAACCTCTAGCCCGAATTCCAAAAAATTTGGGCAAATTTTGGTCAAAGGCAAAATTTTTGGGCACAAAACAGGAAATTCCTCCCTGTGTGTCGCACCACTGGCGTGACGCTAAAATTCTAGGACTCCAATCAAGGAACGGCTTGCATATTTGGATTCAGCATCGAAAACTACGTCTACTAGTGTCCGACCAAGAAATTTTGACAATTTTTGGGTCTCCTAAAGGTCAAACAAACACCCAAAAATGGCCTCTCTGCCACTTTTTGGACACACAGAAAGTAGGCTTGGGAGAATGAAGTTTTGGAGGGGCAAATGAGCTTCAAATTTAGAAATTCTAGTTGGGTTGGAAAGTAGACAGAACTGGCTTTCCAACAAGCCCACTTGGGCACATTTTGGACACGCGCAAGTGCCCCAAAACAGGCTCCAAAGTGGCGCGACGCACAGGGAATTTGGCGCAGCACATAGGGGAAAAAACGGCCAAAATGCTCCCGCTTCGCGAAATTTCAGGTCGCGACTTCTCCAAGTGGGCCCGGTCATCTACTCTTCAGTTTTTTGGCACCAAGGGTGGCTTTTAAAGACTTTTCTCTCCATGTGGGCATCTATCCAAGTGGCAAAAGAATGCAAAAGGTCACCACAGCCAAATTTCATGCTTGACACCTGTAGCTGATGGTTGGCATGGAAAATTTTAGGGGCTAATGTTCGCCCAGTGGGCTAATTTTCCATGATTTTTCCAAAAAAAAGATTCGCCAATTTCCAATTTTATAAAAGACGATTCGCCCAAATTTTAGAATATAAAATTATTTTACCTTAAAAATCGCCAACATTATATAGAGACTATATATAAAATAACTATAAATTTGAATAATTTTACAAATATATCAATAAACATTTATAATTTGCATATTAGGGATTAGTGAGATTCGCCAATGTTTTAAACTTCAAGAAAATTTTCCATCCTTAAAATTTTCCTTGGTTGGCTCTCCATCTCCTTTTCGAAATGATTTGAGTAACTTCCCAACCCCTGGGCATTCCATCTCTTCTCTACACTTGCTATATATTGTATGCAAGTTATTTGCAAAGGGTTGGCTGGCTTGTAACTTCTTGGAGACTATGGGAAAGAAACTTTGTTTCTTCACTGTGTATTTTTGACAGAGAGTTAATGAAAGGCAGTGGCTCTATTTCATGATATTCTTGTGGTTGTGAGTGTAGCAAATGTGTTCTTATGTTCCATATGTATCTTGTTATGTTTCATAATTTCATTCACGTTTCATTTCAGTGAAATTTTCTAAGTGAGATTAGGTAGAATTCAATTTATATTGCTCTGCCTGTGGGAAAATTTCATGTATAGTGTTGTTCTTCTATTGAAAAGGATTCATGCGCCTATGCCCTTTTCACTTTCTTCAACTATCTCTCCATTCTGCATTACCTTAAATTGAAATTGCTGCTCTTTCTGCCTACCTTGCCTCATGAAATAATCTGTGCTTTCATTTTCAATTCTCTGTTCTTTGCTAAGCGCCAGTCCCATATACATCCCAAAAGTTCGCTCACTTCATAAAATATTTTCCAAAATCCCTATCCACTTACTAGCCTAAGGTAAACAGTGTATTGTAAGTCATCTCAGAGTGTTTCCGATCATATATTCACTGAGCATGACTCGGAGAGAGCCCTCTCCTGCTCTAGTAGGGCTAGCTACCAAAATGAGTGTGGTTTGTGGTTACCCTAATTTTTGCCTTCCTTCAGCCTAGGGCAGATTTAGGTGCTAACACAGTGTTCTTGTGACAGTGATCTGACTGTTCAGATGAATTGGTTATGGGATGATGCAGTTTGATTTTCAAAGTGTTGATTTGGGGTAGCATCGGATGTGCTCTAGCCACAAAAATTGGTGTAGAGGCTAAGGCACATGAGATCTCCAATACCCAGAAAGGGTTTGGGCAGATTCTAAACAGTTTGAGAGATATTAAAATAATTAATATTTTTAATGGAGTCCCTAAGTCTAAACTTAGGGAAAATAAAATATTAATGTGAATTAATATAAACTGTGTTAGAATGGTCCCAAAGGAATGGATCAAGCCAAATCTAATCTTAACCATTGATTAGGGACTTAATCTCAGCTGTTTATTTTTTAGTGAGAAAAGTATAAGAGGAGGCTTGAGGGTCACTTGGAGAACACACCAAGAGATCAAGATTTCAACTTTCTGGGGTTGGGTTTGCTAAGAAAGTTGAGAGAGTGATCACAGTTGCAGCTATGGCATAGTGAATAAAAAAGAAGAGAGGTAGAGATAACACCGAGAGGATCATCATAGTATCCGGAGAGAGGAACGTAGAAGCAGCCAAGGGTTCATGCAGAGCTAGCCAGGGCTCACGTGGAGGTAGCTAGGAGCTACGCAATGCCTTAGAGGGTCGGCGTGGGTGATGCAAAGGGTCATAGGAATGATGCAAGATCTCCAGAGGCTAAGGCAGGCCAAGCCAGAGTGACATTGGGCTAGCGCTGGTCCAGAGAGAGGCTGACGTTGGGGTTTTGTGGGGCAGATTAGAGCTGTGGAGCTACCAAAGTGTTTATCTGGGGTTTCAACCGAAATATCTACTTTTAAGTAGAGAGGTGCTATTGCCGAGATTTTTCTCTGTTGGTTGAGCTGGACTTGGCACCCAAATTGTATTCTAAAACTGCTTAATAAATCAAGCCCTCAGGTAGCTACATCGATTTTCCCGCATTGGGTTTTTCTGGGAACGTTAGTCCAAAACAACGGCGTCACTTGTGTGCTTGTTTCTATTTCCTTCATTTGATGATCTGTAATGTGTTGAGCATGTACTTGTATTTGTTTCCAATATTTATATGGTAAATAAATTTTTAATTAACAAAACAAGTAGGTAGGAATAAATTGGTAAAGTGCATTAAGGGTTTCTAACGTGTCAGATGTAGAAATCCTGACATGGTATCAAAGCATGTTTGTAGATCACAAGAGAATTGAGGACATCAACCGAGCAGAGCAGCAACAGAAAAAATAGTTGTCCCGAGTGACAGAAGTTGTTCGTAGCAAAGTAGCAGCAAGGAATGGGTGACGCAGTTCCTACATCAACAATATTGATCGAGGAAGAGGTAGCGCAAAGGCTAAGGGAGACAAAGGCAAGCTCATGCAGAGCCATGCAAAGGCTAGGAGGGCTGACGCAGGTTGTTGAGGAGGTTGATTTTCCAGTACCGGGATTGCACAGAGCCTAGGAGCTCTAACCTTCAATTTTCTGGGGTTTAGGAGGTCGTGGGTAAGTTGCAGAGTGGAGCTGGTGGGGTACTGTAGTCAAAACAATACCTAACAGGGTAAGACCAAGGAGGAGGGAGTTGCTACTGAGGGTTTCTAGCTAAGAAATCTGGATCAGTGGTGCAGTGGTAGTAAGGATCAGAGTGGGGGCATCTCAACATTGGCAAAATGGTTTCCAGGAGGGAAATCGAGGGTTAGAGGGAGTCATACCAAGAACTTCCAAGAGGGAAGTAGAGGAGTAGCAAGATGGTGGTGAATGGAGTAAGAGACCAAGACAGACTAGACAGAGCCTCAAACTTCGTAGTCTGGAAGGCCAAAATCCTATCCATTCTAGACAAGAATCGTGTCAAGCACTTCACCTTGAGGACGATAGCTATCCCAGTTGATCCAGCTAATAACGACAAGTATGAGGAGGAAATGGTGAGGGCCAAGAGCGTCATCCTTAATGGGGTCAAGGACCATGTAGTACCACATATTTCTAAAAATGAAATGGCAAATGAGATGTGGGAGGCCCTAAAGAAATTGTACCAGCATACTTCTGTGTAGAGAAGGATGTTACTAGAAAATCAGTTTTTATCATACCAGATGCAGAAGGGAGAACAGATCGATCCCTTCCTCGGTCGATTGAATGAGATCCGGGATCAACTGACTTCCATAGGGGCAACGTCGGATCAAGAATTGATGGTGAGAATAGCCCTGAACATAGTCTTAGAAGACTAAGAGGTGTTTGTCTAGATCATACTAGGCAAGGCGACCCATCCAGATTGGGATGAAATGTGGGCTGCTCTTCAGCAAGAAGAGATCAAAAGGCTGAGCAAGGCGGGAAGCAGCGGAAAGGGGATCAAAATAAAGAAGGAGGAGGAGGTAGATTCTTCCCTAGCACCTGAGGAAAAGTAGGAGAAACAGAAGAAGAAGGACCTCTCCAAGGTCAAATGCTTCAACTGTGGGGAGCTGGGTCATTATGCGACCTAGTGTTCAAGGAAGAAGAGCAAGGGAGAGGCCTTTGAGACCAAGGCTATGCCAATAATGGTAGAGAAGAAAGTGGAGACAAATGATGATTGTGCCATAATTGCACACACACCACTTGAGTGGAAGTGACGAGACATCGAGCTATAGTCAAACGGACTAGAGGTGATGAGGGGCAAGATCCTCAAGGTAACCAACCTCTTGGATTATACCTTGCTACGGGAGCCCCAAACAGGAGTAAAAGTATTGGGAATGTCAATAGAGACATATATGGGTGGAGCGACAGAGGGAGCTACAGTGGAGGATTCCCAAGACAACATGAGGCAGCAGTGCGAGAAGCATGAGAGTGTTGCACCAGTGCAATATGGCACAAAGAGGTGTGAAATGGTGCGAGATGCGTGGAGTTGTTGCAGAAATGCAGAGGTCAGAGAGGGAGCACTTGTCAACGATAGAGGGCGTTTAAGCATCGAGGGTGTCTCTAACCTAAAAGAGATGTCAGATTTTGGAGATCAGTTACTTACTTCTCAGTAACTGAGTTGCAGTGCAGCAGTTAGCAATGGTAGTGCTACAGGTAGCATGATGAGATGGGTTGCGGTGTAGATGCAGCAGTGGAAGTGGCAGGGCCATGGGCAATAGCATAGATGTCGAGGGAGTTGTAGTACAGATGCAGCAATGGCAGTGTCAGGGCCATGGGTAGCAGTACAGGATACAGAAGTGCAGAGGATGTTAGGAAGTAGACCTAGCATCAGCACAGGGACTGATGATGGATGATCAGGGTGATACTCAATGAGGATTATTACTAGAGCACAATCCTCACTAAGAGGGATTGTTGATTGGAGGTAGCATATTATGTGCTCTAGCCACAAAAATTGGTGGAGACGCTAAGGCACATGAGATCTTCAATACACAGAAAGGGTTTGGGAAAATTCTAAACAGTTTGGGAGATATTAAAATAATTAATATTTTTAATGGATTCCCTAACTCTAAACTTAGGGAAAATAAAATATTAGTGTGAATTAATATAAAACTGTGTTAGAATGGTCCAAAAGGCATGGATCAAGCTGGATCTAATATTAGCCATTGATTAGGAACTTAATCTCTGCCATTGACTTTTCAATGAGAAAAGTATAAGAGGAGGCTTGAGGGTCACTTGGAGAACACACCAAGAGATCAAGATTTCAACTTTTTGGGGTTGGATTTACTGAGAAACTTGAGTGAGTGATCAGAGTTGCAGCTGAGGGGCAGCGAATACAGAAGCAGAGAGATAGAGATAGCAACGGGAGGATCAGTGCAGTAACCGGAGAGAAGGATGTTAGAAAATTATATATTACAGAGCAATGGAACACATAGAATATTGCATAAATATAAACACAGAAAACGCATAAAACCAGAGAGACATAGATATACGTGGTTCACCCAGTTTGGGCTACGTCCACCCCGAACAACCAGTCCTTCCTTTCTATTATCCAGCGAAATGAAGAGACACAACCTACAGAAAATCCGTTATAATATCCTATGTTTTCTCCCATAGTCTCACCTCTTTGTTTCTCACTTGGAGAATACACATCTATTACATAGCCTCAGTACAATGCCCTCATACAAAGAGAGGATTGCCTTCTAGGGAAAAAAACCCTAAACTAAACATAAGTTCTACCATCAGATCATCCGCCTAATGAACAACCTAGATTGACTAGAAATTACTATACTTTTACAAGGCAATTTTACATCTATTTTTAGCTTTGAGAGCGCTGCCCCCGAAACCCCCACCGGGGGACCGCTAGCCCCCAGACCCCCCATCCGGGGGGATCGGCCCCCCTGAACCCCCGTGGAGGGGACAAGTCCCCCCGCCACCACACCTCACCCCCCCCCCCACGTGGAGGGGTGTACAAACTTCCTGGGGTATACATCCAGCTGAAACAAAGACCTCTAAATAATCATTCTCCACACCCAACAATCTCCCACTTGGAGAATGATTGTAGCAAATCCACCACTGCTTCATTTTTTGGACAATGACTCCTCTTTGGACCTGGTTGTTTCTCATATTCATCGTCATCCTTGAAGGCCAATTGAAACTGATCATATTCTCAATTTCTCCCTGGTTACAACTTTTGTTAGCATATCTGCAGGATTTTGGCTAGTGTGTATCTTTTCGAGCTTCAACTCTCCATCTTCCAACACTAATCGTATGAAATGGTACTTGAGTTGTATGTGTCTAGTCCTGGAATGAAATGCTGAGTTCTTTGCAAGATGAATGGCACTTTGGCTATCACTGTATAACGTGCCCATATCATGCTCCTTACCCAATTCACCCATAAACCTTTGTAACCAAATCATTTCTTTACTAGCCTCTGTAGCAGCAACACACTCTGCTTCTGTTGTTGAAAGTGCAACAACACTCTGGATTTTTGAAACCAAACAAATAGTTGCTCCACCTACAGTAAATACATATCCTGTAGTGCTCCTCTTGTTATCTTTGTCACCTTCCATATCTGCCATCCAATGTTCTTTTCTTGGATGTTCATGTACCTGCTTACAACTCCCACTGCATGTGCAATATCAAGCCTTGTGCAAACCATTGCATACACTAAGCTTCCAATTGTTGATGCATATGGAACTTTAGACATATAATCCATGTCTTCATGGGTCTTTGGGCACATTTCCTTACTAAGTTTGAAATGGCTAGCAAAAGGTGTATTAACTGGTTTTGCATTATGCATATTAAATATTTTCAACACCTTTTGTATGTACTCATTCTAAGACAATGTTAATTTGTGATTTTTCCTGTCTCTAGTTATTCTCATACCAAAGATTTGTTTTGCAACTCCCAAATCCTTCATTGCAAATGAATTTGCTAATTTTATTTTGAGCACATTTATTTTCTCCATGTTAGACCTTGCAACAAACATGTCATCTACATACAATAACAATATAATATAGCTGCCATCATTTTTCTTTTTTAGATAAACACAATGATCAGAGTAACATTGAGTATAACCTTGTTCAGACATAAACTTGTCAAATTTTAGATACCACTGCCTTGGAGCATGTTTTAAGCCATACAAGCTCTTCTTCAACCTTCACACTAGTTTCTCCTTCCCTTTCACCTCATATCCTTGTGGCTACTACATATATATCTCCTCCTCCAAATCCCCATGGAGAAAGGTTGTCTTTACATCTAACTACTCAAGATGCAAATCTTCAACTCCTACTAGACTTAAAATAGTTCTGATTGAAGTCATTTTAACAACAAGAGAAAATATTTCGTCAAAATCGGTACCTTTCTTCTGTGCAAAACCCCTTCACCACAAGTCTAGCTTTGTACCTTTGTTTTCTTCCATCTTCTTCCTTCAGCCTATAAACCCATTTATTTTGCAATGTAGTTTTACCTGCAGGCAACCTGACTAAGTCCCAAGTCTGGTTATGCATTTAGGAGTCCATCTCTTCTTCCATGGCTAGCTCCCACTTCTTCCTGCTTTCAACCTGCGTTGCTTCTTCATAACATTCAGGTTCACCAGAATCAGTTAACAATAAATAATATAATGAAGGAGAGTATCGTTCAGGGGGTATACTTATCCTGGAAGATATTCTAACACCACTTTTAGGTGTTTGGGGTGCCTGTTATTGTTGTGGTGGTTGTTGTTGTTGTGGTTTTTTATTATTATTATTTTCAGGTACCTTTACGTTTTCAGTGATCTCATCAAGAACTGTGTATCCCTTGTTTTCTTTTTCTTGTTTCTTTTCTTGCAACTGATTCTTATACAAGACCTTTTCATTGAATATGACATCTTTGCTCCTAATGATTTTGTGATTTTCATAATCATATAAGAGATAACCAAAATAATTAACACCATATCCAATAAAGGTACATTTCTTTGATTTTTCCTCAAGCTTTGTTCTATTTTCTTTATTAATATGGACAAAGGCCTCACAACCAAAAGGCTTTAAAAAATAATAGCGTACCTTTTTACCTGTCCATGCTTCCTCTAGAACACCACCATCCAAGGAACTTGAAGGCCCTCTGTTTATTAGACAAACAGTAGTATCTACAGCATCTACCCAAAATTGTAAATGCAATCCTGCATGCAATATCATGCACCTTGTATGCTCCATGATTTTTCTATCCATCCTTTCTGACACACCATTTTCTTGTGATGTTCTTGGAACTGTCTTCACTCTGCAAATTCCATGCTCTGAATAGTACCTATCAAACTCTTTGTTGCAATATTCACCTCCATTGTCTGATTTGAGACACTTCAATTTCTTTCCTGTCTCAATCTCAACCAAAGCTTTCCATTTCTTGAAAGTATCAAATACATCGGATTTATTCTACATACAATAAATCCAAGTTTTTCTAGTTGCATCATCAATAAAAGTAACATAATAATGACAGCCACCGAGAGATGATACCTGAACAAGTCCCCATACATCTATATGCACAAGCTCTAATTTTTTGCTCTTCTTTTCTTTCCCAACTCTGAGAAATCTGACCCTCTTCTGTTTTCCATAAAAGAAATTCTCACAGAAGTCCAAATCAACATTCTTCAAACTTGGCAAAAAATTCCTTGAGTGAATGATCTTCATCCCCTTCTCACTCATGTGTTCGAGCCTATGATGCCATAATGCTGCATCTGCTCCTTTGGAAGTTAAAGCATTAACAGAGTTAGAAATACCATTGCATAAATATAATGTACCAAACTTTTCGCCTTTTGCTATTACCAGTGCTCCTTTGGTGACCTTCCAAGCTTTTTTTGTGAAAGTTGTAACACAACCTTCACTGCCTAACTGCCCTATTGAAATCATATTTTTCTTAAGATCTGGAACATGCCTTACCTCCTTTAGTATCCATTGGTTTCCATTCTGCTGTTTTTCGAGAACCTTACCCATTCCAACAATTTTACAGGGTTTATCATCACCCAAACGGACTTGTCCAAAATCTCCTTAAACATAGTCATGAAAGTATTTCTTATCAGGTGTGGCATGGAATGAAGCTCCTGAATCTACCACCGAAGAATCAGTAATATTTTCGAAAGAAAGAATCAAAGCATCTTGTAACACCTCACCTGTCACATTTGCTTCATGATTGTTTTCTTGTTGTGCATCTCCTTCTTTTCCCTTCCCAGACCTACAGTCTTTCTTTAGGTGTTCTTTCTTTCCGCATTTCCAGCAGACTATCCCTGATTTGGACTTGGATATGTCTTTCCTTGCTTTACTGCGATACCTTGAGCTCTTTCCTATTTCCATTTTTCTTCCCCTAGACTCTGCACTCAAAGCATTACCCGATGTCTCACCGGAGATCTTCCGTCGCATTTCCTTGCTAAGGATAGCATCGACAACACCATCAAACTTTAAAGTACTAGATCCATAAACAAAGTTATTAATGGCCATTACTAAACCATTCCAACTTTCTGGCAATGAGAACAAGAATAACAGAGCTCTAACTTCATCATCAAAGTTTACCCCTATAGAACTTAATTGACTTGTAACAGTATTAAAATCATTTAAATGGTCTGCAACAGATCCACCTTCTAACATCTTCATATTAAATAACCGTTTCATAAGAAATACCTTGTTTGAGGCTGAGGTTTTTTCATATAGTTTCACCAATGCCTTAATAAAACCCTCTGTCGTTGTTTCCTTCAAAATGTTGAAGATGACCAACGCTACGAGGCACAACCGTACTGTTCTGAGTGCCTTTCTATCAAGAAGGTTCCATTCTTCATCTGTCATACCTGTCAGCATCTTTGTTTTTCTACCCAATGGTAGGTACAGCTCTTTCTGATACAGATAATCTTTCATCTGCATCTTCCACATCGAGAAGTTTTGGCCATTAAATTTCTCAACCCTAAACTTACCATCTTCTGTCATTGCTCCCACTCGAATGAGGAACCCTTCTTTCCTGCGCGTTTATCAGCCAAATAGACCTTCGGCTCTGATACCAGTTGTTAGAAAATTATATATTACAGAGCAATGGAACACATAGAATATTTCATAAATATAAACACAGAAAACACATAAAACTATAGAGACATAGATATACATGGTTCACCCAGTTTGGGCTACGTCCACCCCGAACAGCTAGTCCTTCCTTTCTATTATCCAGCAAAATGAAGAGACACAATCTACAACAGATCCACTGTAATATCCTCTATTTTCTCTCACAGTTTCACCTCTCCATTTCTCGCTCGGAGAATACACATCTACTACATAGCCTCAATACAATGCCCTCATACAAAGAGAGGGGTTGCCTTCTAGGGAGAAAAACCCTAAACTAAACATAAGTTCTATCGTCAAATCATCTGCCTAATGAACGGCCCAGGTTGACTAGAAATTACTATACCTTTACAAGGCAATTTTACATGTATTTTTAGCTTCGGGGGTGCTGTCCCTGAAACCCCCACCGGGGGACTGTTGGCCCCCGGAACCCCCAGCCGAGGGGGATCGGCCCCACCGAACCCCCGCATGGGGGGACAAGTCCCCCCCACACCCCTCCGCATGGAGGGGTGTACAAATTTCCTAGGGTATACATCTGGCTAAAACAAAGACCTCTAAATAATCATGCTCCACACCCAAAAAATGACACAGAAGTAGCCAAGGGTTCACACAGAACCAGCCAGGGCTCACGCAAAGCTAGCCAAGGTTTGCGCAGTGCCTCAAAGGGCTAGCATGGGTGATGCAGAGGGCGAGAGGACTGATGCAGTGCCTCCATAGGTTGACGAATGCCAAGCCAGAGTGACTTTGGGCTAACGTTGGGCCAGAGAGAGGTTGACATAGTCCCTAAAGGCTAACACTAGGGTTTCGTGGGGAAGATTGGAGTTATGGAGCTGCCAGAGTATTTAGTCGGAGTTTCAGACGTAATATCTGCTTCCGAGTAAAGAGGTACTACTGCCGAGATTTTTCTCTATTGGGTGAGCTGGATTTAGCACCCAGAATGTATTCTGAAACTTCTTAATAAATCAAACCATCAGATAGCTGCACCGGTTTTCCTGTATTGGGTTTTTGCAAGGATATTAGTCCAAAAACAATAGTGTCACTTGTGTGCTTGTTTCTATTTCCTTCAGTTGATGATCTATAATGTGTTGAGCATGTACTTGTATTTATTTCCAGTATTTACATGGTAAATAACTTATTAATTAATAGAAAAAGTAGGTAGGAATATATCAATAAAGTGCATGAAGTGTTTCTAACGTGTCAGAATTAGAAATTCTAACACAAAGTTCTAATGGGTCCAATGTGAAAAATTGATGAAACAAGGCCTTCATATTGTGTTGTTGGGTACCAGGAGCATCCAGTCTAAAAATTAATGAAACGTGGTCCCTGGAGGAAGAGAGAAAGTCGTAGCCTTCTGTAGGTCGGCACCTACGTACTAGTAAACATATTGGCTAGTACAAGAGCTAGGGGGTTGTAGCTCCCTTCCAGTAGAAGATAAAAAATGAGAGAAGGTTATAGCCTTCTGCAGGTGGGTGCCTGCGTACTAGTATGAGTCGACACTAGTACAAGATTGTAAACATATTTTCTTTATATTAAAGGAAGATAGAGACGACAGTACAAGATTGTAAACATATTTTATTTATATTAAAGGAAGACAGAGACGACAGCAGCAGGTGGTTTTTCTCCCGCATTGGGTTTCCACATTAAATCTTGGTGTTCATGTGCATTGTTTATGTGTGATGTTTTATTATGTTATTACTGCACATAGTTACTATATAATAAGATATTGATGCATTGATTAAAGATCAACACATGATAAATTGACTAAATCATAGTTCTCTGGGTATATGATGGTTTTTTAATCATAGTTGCGTGCACACGCAAGGTCACTTCACTGAAGTAGTGTATATAGTTTGATTGGGAAATCAAAATTATTGAATTGTAAATATTGATTCACCCCCCCCCCCCCCACTCTCGGTATTATTTCCAACAATTGGTATCAAAGCAGGTCCTTCAGAAGAAGCTTGATCGCTTGAAGGGAGATCTTCCAAGATGAATAATCACGAAGGAATGGGATCTATCAGACCACCAATATTCAATGGGAATAACTTGGTATATTGGAAAATAAGAACCAAAGCCTATCTTCAGTTGCTTGGAGCTGATGTTAGGGAAATTGTGGAAGGAGGATATCAATTTCCAGCAGCAATACCTACAGATAAAATAAGTAAGAAGTTATAAGAAACCAATGCCAAAGTAGTCAATAATTTATTGGAAAGTCTGTCATAATCAGAATTCGCCAAAGTCATGTAGCTCAAGACAGCCAAAGAGATATGGGACAAAATCATTCAGAGCTACATAGGAGACTCCTAGATAAAACGTGTTAAGATCCAAACTCTCAGAATTCAGTATGAAACTCTTAAGATGAATAGTGATGAAGGTATTTCTAGTTACTTTTTACGTGTAGATGAGATTGTTAATTGTATGAAGAATCTGGGTGAAGAGATAAAGGAGGCTACTTTAGTAGATAAAATTTTGAGATCTTTGTCTTCTAAATTTGATTCAAAAGTATATTCCATAGAAGAAAAGAAGGATCTTCAATCTATTATTGTGGTTCAACTTCATGGAATTCTAAATGCCTTTGAAATGAGTAAAGGAGGTCCATCAGATATGAGAGAAGCCGCTTTCAAAGATTCAACAAAGGGAAAAGAAAACAAAGAGCACAATGAATGAGGCTATATTTCAGAAGAAGAAGATGAGGTAAAAACTTTGTCAAGAAGCTTCAATGGGGTTTCAGAAGATTCAGAGGTAAGCTACCATTCAAATGCTTTGCTTGTGGTAGAGTCGACCATTATGCTGCCGAATTTCCTCATAAAGATAAATATGAAAAAGGAAAGGAATATGCAAAAGGAAATAGAAAATAGGTTGTTAATAGAAGAAGTTACTATACCCATGAAGATATTGATGGATTATTTAATAGTGATGCAGATGAAACTGCACAAGATTATAAACTACTCATGGCTTATGATAATGATGATTTTTTGGATGCCTTAGAAGTGGAATAATTTCTTGAAGAAGTTACAAAACTCAAAATCTGTTTGGAAGAAAAGAAGATGATCATATACACGTTGACACATCAACTCATTGAAAGAGAAAGCACCATGAAAAACTAGAATGTGAAGTTTTGGGTATAAGAAAAGAACTTGAGAAGACAAAATCTCTTAATCTTAGATTTGCTAAAGGATCATAAACTTTAAATGAAATCTTTTGAATTAGTGACCAGAGAATCCACAATATGAACATTTTTATGCCAAAGTTTCAAATCCCAAATGGGATCCATTTGGGATTTGAAACGTTGGCATAAAAATGTTCATACTGTGGATTCTCCGGTCACTAATTCAAAAGATACAAACCACATATCTTTTAAATGAAATCATCAAAGTTCAACATTCTCCTCTTATAAAGACAGGTCTTGGATATATTGAAGAATCATCCCAATCACAAAATTCGTCAGCCTCTGCCAGAAGCTATCTTGATGCAGCAAAGACTAGTGAAGAGTATGTCAATTATCAACAAAATCCTAAAAGTACTCATCAGGTAAATCATGCTCAATTTACTCCAAGGATGAACATCAATAGAAGCATCAACCAATAGGTAAACAATGCCAAAAGATTCTATGATCACAAAAACTTATTTAATGGACAATGTTTTTCATGCCATAATTTTGGGCATAAGGCTACTCAATGTGTTGCTTACAAAACCATCATGACTATAGAAGCATGAAATCAAAGGAGCGTAACAAGAATCAAGAAAAGTTCCCATGATAACTCTTCTCCTCTTGAAGATGAAATTGAATGTTCATTTTGTAATAACTTTAGTCATGAAGATTTGAATGAGGGAGAAAATTTTGGCCAACACTTCAATGATCTATTTTGAATCAGGGATCTTCCATATGGATTCTACTCGTTGGAATGTTTCCGTTGATATATGGCATGCCAAGTAATTCTTCACAGTTTGAGAGATATTCATGTTTGAAGTTAGTAACCCCAGTTAGTGGGTTAAAACCCTATGGGTTGTGGCATGGCACTCATAATTGGTTGTGGTCATTGAATAGTAAATAATTAATAAATATTTTTTTTCCCCTAAAATCCCTCCAACTTTCACTTGTTGAGGACCCTCTCAACTGAAGACATTGATATAAATAATGACCCTTATATCCTCCTCTTGTAGGGTTTTTGTGGCTTCAAACAGGCCATTGTGGGCTTTTTGCAATAACTTCTTTTCTGTGAAGCTTCCAAAGCTTAAATTAAAACCCATTTGAGACTAAAACGAGTTGAACTTCATGAGCTAATTTAATACCTTGGTTCGCTATATTTGTGGATACATGATTTGAGGAATTTAGGGTTTTTGCAAGCTCCCTAATTCCATGTCAAATAGGTGACGTTGGGAAAATCTTCATAACTTTCTCTCTAAGCACTGGATTCAAATTTCGTTAATAGTCATAGAAAGAGGACAAACTTTGGTTTGTTGAATATCATTTTCAGGGACGAAGGTCACAACAGTGACACGTGGCACTTCGTACAAGTTCTCTCTACTGAACTAAGCTATAATCAGGTCATCGTGGGAGATTGGGCATAACTCTTTCTTGAAGAATCTAATATTGATCAGACCTATGGGGTTGAAAAGAGGACTTAGAGGGCTACCACAAGATGCAATTTTAGACCCTAGAGATTTGAAATGACATAGATACAACAAATTCAATATAGATCTCCTACAATGCAAGAAAAAGCATGCATTCAAGGATCATTGCAGTAAGGAACACACATCAACAGTCAAGGGTAAGTCTCCCACATCAAGGTATGTATGATTAAGTATTTACATTTGAATTTTAAGTATCATCTCTGACATATTTTTTGCAGGACAAAATAAGTATATACAGCGTCTCGATTATATCTATATGTCTCTACATGTCACAATTAGTTTTTCGGATCTCCTATTCTTGATACTACACATTTTATGCTACAAATTCTTGATGCTACACCAAGTTTGATAAATCTATATGATGTTGTAAGTTCATGTTACTTGTCTTGTCATAGTTGATAGAATGGTCTCTGTTATTGTACTTAGAACTTGGTCCGTCACAAGTCTAGGGTCTTGTTGTGGCCACCAACAACCCCCCTCTTTGTTTGATATTAGCAATAACACCAAGCAAATGGTGACCCTTAATAAAAAATCCAAAAAAAATATTTTATGAAAATTTTTTGTATTCAACTCCTTCAAACTGTATCGCATCGCGAGAAGAGAATGAAACATTTTCTTATGAGCATAATAAACTGCGAAGAAGCGACGCGAAATTCATCGCATCGCATACATTATGAAGCGCTCTTAAATGAAAAAAATCAAGAAATCTCCGACGGCCGATATGCGACGTCGCATATCGCAACATCGCGTAAGCAACACACAATGATTGAATGACTAAGTGCGATCTGCGATCTGTGATGCTGCGATCTGCGATGCTGCAATCTGTGATGCTGCGATCTGCGATGAATGCAATTTGCGAAAATTCGCGATCATGATTTTCTACGATGACACATCTTGACGATGCGATCCGCGATGTTGCGATGCGAGTCGCAGAAATCACCCATCGCAAATTTTCCTCGGCGCAGTATTCAAGGAAAGTTGTCCGTAAACCAAAATTGGGCGCGCGCCTTAAAAGAAATTAATGATTGTACGCCAAAGTATTCAAGAAGGACAGTTTTGTGTTTTTCGAAGAGTCAGTTCGCTATGGGTGTCATGATTATGCATTCATAAGAGCTTAAAGCTTTCATGTCAATCTTTATTATCATTACTCTTTTCCTTTGCGTAAACTGTAAGACAGGAAATAACATGAAGCAATGTGCAGGAAACATCTAAGGAAAAGGGGAAAGCGTTAATGCTCGGAGAACAGAGAAGAGATCCTTTCAGAAACGGATGCCGCATACAACAGGACCACAGATTCCAGAGTATCACTCAATAGATGTTGATGTCAATAGGCCATCCAAAGCTCAGAGTCAAAGGCGCACAAAAGCAGCATGTTTACAAAAGATCCTGAAGCTTATACCCGATAAAGCAAAAATAAAAAGGCGCTAAAGAAGGAAAACACACCAGAAAAGCCCAGAACAAAGAACGAAGGCAGTTTTCGATGCAGAAAATTGTTCAGAGAGCAAAGTCCCTAACTTGTTCAGTCATTCGCAAGGCCGGAAACCGAAATAGCAAAAGTAGAATCAGTTTGAGAGAAATTTGGGTTATTACCAAGTATACACTCAGTGAATACACCCAGCCAGAGGAAGATTCTCGAAAATATCTTCTAGTTTACCAGAAAGTGTGCCAGCGCTTGTTATTTCTATTTTCATAGCTCAAACGAAAGCGGAAGGCGACCAGCCGACTCTTCCCAGGCGAATGTTGCATGCTTGCAGCACTAAGGAGCAAATAAAGAAATGGTTAGGAATTAGATTCAATTTTTAGAAATAGTTTTGCTTTAGCAGAAGGGCGGTCATTTAAAACCGTATCCTAAATTTATGTAATTAAGTTAATTAGTTAGCAGTATTTAAACCCTTCTCAGGCATTAGGAGAAGGGTCTAGAAATTTTTCAAAAAACTTGTCCTCAGAACATGCACTTTTGCACCCTCGGAGGGGGTTTTGATGAATGGATGGATCAAGGTTTATTAATTTTTGCGTTTGATATCTACTACTGATGTTGCACTTCTGTACTCTTAGTAGATGTTAGAGCAAGGAGAGATAAATCATTGTTGCTTGAAGCTTATGTGTGGAACCGGTCATAAATGGTACTTTTATCTCTTTATTGTTTCCGTTTATATTCTTGAAGTGATATACAGTTTTTAGTTGTTTATATGTTACTGCATGAATGTATGAGTTACCATTTGGCACTTTTGTACGGTGGAGTCATTTATTTATGTTTGATATATGAATAACTTATTATGCGATATGTTGTTCACAACTGTTTTGCCTAACTTTTTATGCAAAGTGGTTTATCTTAATTGATTTCTATTCTTATGATAGCTGAATGATCTTTATTACCAGTTATTGTTTGAAATCTCTTTAGATCGCATAATAGAAGAAATTCACCCCGGGTTAGCGTAGATTAGATGTGTTGTTTCTCATTAGATTACAATAGCATAGAGTTAGTTTAAAAGTTTGAATTAAATTAGCTTTAAGTACTCTTAGATCAACGTCATCCAACTCTGCACACACACACACCCTTAAATTGGGAAACTGGTCCCATTATCCCCAGTCGGACCCGCTATACCAAACGGATAAGGAGCTGCCAACCAAGGTCCGGACCGGGTGGGTATCCCCCTTGTTGTCGACCCGATTTTCGGGGCTTCAACATATTTGGCGCTAGAAGGAGGGCCCGAACTATGAATGGCACCTAAATCAAAATCTAAATACCATTCTGAGAGTAAATCGCCCTCATCAACTCCCCCGACTTACCCAGTACGTTTAAATCCAAAGTCAGAAGTCGCTCGAGTATTAACCGCTGCTACATACCCTAATATTTCAGACCAATCTACCATTGAACCCCCTGAAGTTCAAACTCTGATTCGCAAACTCCAGGGATTTTCTATTTCTACACAGAGGTCTGATAAATCTCAAAGCAGCGTGACTTCGCAGTACAATCCTGCTCATCCCCTGACCAGATTAAAGAGTGAAAAATTTGGCATCCAGCCAACTGAATTCCCTCTCCCCACTAGGAAAAGAGTAAGGAAAACACCACAAGAGTCTGCCAGTGAGACTCTTTCATCTACATCGTCCATTTCAACTCCCTCACCGCGAAGTCAGCCACCCACATCTTCATTCCAAACCACTCATCCATCTTCCACAACCCCTCTTCTTCAATCATCTAAGATCATAATATCTTCATCTTCCCAGCCTCAGGGATCATCCTCTGTACTTTCATTTACTAGCAGCTCAACGATGGCCCAGTCTCCATGGAACAATCCAGGGGCAGTTTTAATGCCTCCACCCCTGAGCCAAATACCGGCCCATCCTGAGAAATGGCTACCCAAATTCAATCCAGAAGCAGGCATGCTAGCTGAAGAGCACATTAACAATTTCATGCTTTCTGTCAATCTCAACGGAGTTACCAATGAGGATGTTGTTGTCCGGCTTTTTCCCTATACAATGCAAGGAACAGCCGGGTCATGGTACTTTTCATTACCTTCCGGGTCTATCACAAGTTGGGAAATTTTTCAATGTCAATTCCTTACCAAGTTTGGTGATGACAGATCAACGACAACGTTAATCAATGACCTATCCAATCTTAAAGCCGAGGCTATAGAACCCATCAAAGATTTCAATTTACGGTTCAATAAAATCCTCAACAAAATTCCCACTGCTTCCCAACCCAGCGAAGAAGTACGATGTGAATGGTATATTACGGCCTTACCATCAAACTTAGCAATCTTCGTGGATAGGGCAAATAAAACAACCTTAGTTGAAAACCTGACAGAGGCGATAGCAGTAGAGAAACGCGTAGTAGCCCTGGAAAAGAGATCTGCGATAGAGGAACGCAAATCTAAAAAAGTCACCTTCAAGGAAGACTCCAAGAAGAAACAAACGAAAGACCCTTTCGATTTGGAAGGATTGCAAAAAGTATTAAAGACCATGTCCAATGAGATGATTGACATAAAAAAACAAGTAGCAGAAACTTCTTCAAAAAAGCCCTACATAGCTTTTAAAATAGGCCCTTCAATGGATGTGAAACCACCCAACGCTATCTCAAATGTCGAATCCGAAGAAGAGGAAGAAGAAGAGAGTACCACTGAAGGGCGGACCGATGACGAAGAAGTTGTGGAACTACAAGGAATGTGGGATTTCATCCTCCCATGAGAAGAAGATCAAGAAGCATTTCCGGTTAGCACACGAAGCAAAAATCAACTTGATCCTCCCCAAACTACCCTTAAGCAGAAGGGCGCAAGCCCTGCAGCAAAAGATAAAGTCGCAACAAAGAAAACGACTGCTAAAGCGACTCAATCTAGCCCAGTCCAACCAGATAAAACACCTCCATCAAGAACACTGATAGTGTCGGATGAAATGGAATACAATATTATTGATGACATGAAAAATACTAGGGCTAATATCACTCTTTATGAATTGAGCAAATTGAAACATCAACAGAAGATAATGATGAAAGAATTACATGTCGTGCCTACTACATCTTTTCCTACAACTGTAGCTTCCCACAACATGGGAAGACCTCCAACCAACATGATCAATAAGATTGATCCAAATGACATCGCCTTGATTGGAGGAAGATCAAGGTCTCACACTCCCCCTTTTCTTCTCACTTATGAAATTTTCAATAAAAATGTGCACAATTGTTTGGTAGATTTTGGTGCTTCAACGAATATTTTACCCAGATCAATATGTGCCAAGTTGAATGTTCAACCACAAAAATCCGCAGTGCACATAGTTCAGCTTGATCGATCTCAAGTCGAAGTGATTGGTGAACTTAATCAAGTGACCATAAGATTGTCGTCTAACTCGAAGGTATGTCAGGTTATTGACATTCTAGTAGCTGATATCCTAGAATTCTATGGCTTGATTCTTAGCAGGGATTGGTCCGAAAAACTCCATGGATACTTCTCAACCGACTGGTCGCACATGTGGTTACCCTACAATGGTAAACCGAATCAAATAAAGGTTGAACAAGAGTTACACCAGAAGTACATAGTAACGGAATTGGAGGGAGAAAATGAAGCAATAGCATATAACAGCAGTATCATAGGCAATTACTCGATAGATTCTTTCCTCGGAAATTTCAATTCTCATACATCACCTTACTTAGAAAATTAAGTTTTGTCCCAAGTCGAAAATTTTTCCCAAACCAATAATTCAAAGTGTGTTAATTTTGTAGATAAACCTGTAAATACATCTTTGTTTTGGAAATTGTATTTTGATGGCTCTAAATCTAACGAAGGAGCAGGAGCAGGATGCGTTCTGATTAGTCCAGAAGGAAATAAGACCATGCTTACGTGCAGACTTGAATTCGATTGCACAAACAATACAGCGGAATATGAGGCCTTGGTGCAAGGCCTATACAAAGCAATTGGGTTGAACGTCAAGTATCTTCAAGTCTTCGGAGACTCTGAGATTGTCGTCAAACAGGTACGTAACACCATACATTGCCTATCAGGTCATTTGAAACACTATCAATCTTTAGTGCAAGATTTGACTGAGCATTTCATAGCATTCAATATTTCGTCAATCCCAAGACTCCAAAACGCGAGCGCATACCTTTTAGCTAACGTAGCCTCTAGACTCATTCCCTCCGAAGATTTTAGTCCAGATAGATTCTCAATAGAATTAATCTTTAGACCGTCCATCCCTGACGACATTACAAATTGGAGAGTATTCAATGACAATCCTGATATTGTAAATTTCCTCACTTCTGAAGGATCCAACTCCAATCAAATAATTAACGAAGACCATCATGATCGACAAATACAACAAGATAGCACTGATAATGCTATACCTAAATCGGTGGTTAAGTTGGAAGACTTATACGATTTGAAAAGTCGGTTTAAAAGGTCTACCGATTCTAAGCTCTACAGTTCGACTCTGAACTACGAATTAGTAAACCTGGGAACCGATGATAAACCACAAAATGTTAATCTAGGCCACGGCCTAGCCCCTGAAGAAAAACTAGCGTATATTCGTCTTTTGAGACAATACAAAAATGTTTTTTCTTGGAATTACGATGAGCTGAAGACATACGACACTTCTATCATTCAACATACTATCCCTATGATTGATAACAAAAAACCTGTCCAACAGAAACTCAGAAAAATCCACCCCAATTTAGAAAATCAGATAAAAACTAAGCTAAATAAGTTATTAAAAGCCAGAATAATTTTCCCCGTCAGACATTCCAAATGGGTCTCCAATATGGTACCCGTTAGAAAGAAAAATGGAGATATTAGAATCTGCATCGCTTTTCGGAATCTCAACAAAGCCTGTCAAAAAGACAATTTTCCCCTCCCACCTATGGAGCAGATATTATAGGCAGTAGCAGGCTCAGAACTAATGTCTTTTTTGGATGGATTTTCAGGATACAATCAAGTGCTGGTACATCTCGATGATCAGTTAAAAACCACATTCCGAACTAAATGGGGCACATACGCATATCGGAAGATGCCATTTGGTTTGATCAATGTCGGCACTACATTTCAGAGAGCCATGGACATCGCATTCAAGGGTTTAGTCAATAAATCCGTAGTAATTTATTTGGATGATATAACAGTGTACTCCAAGAAGCGAAGCGACCATCTCAAAGACTTAAAACAAATCTTTCAACGATGTTTAAGGTATGGAATTTCACTTAACCCAAAGAAATATTTTTTCGCATTAAGTGAAGGAAAACTTCTAGGATTCATAGTGTCAAAATCTAGTATTCACATTGAGCCTGACAGAATCAAAGAAATTTCTGAAATATCCCTACCTCATAACAAAAAAGCCATGCAATCTTTCCTTGGTCAAATCAATTTTGTGAAGAGATTTGTCCCAGATTTTTCACAAATTGTTTCTCCTTTGCAAACCATGATTAAAAAGAGTTCAAATTTTAAATGGGGTCAAGATGAGCATGAAGCATTCAACCTGATCAAACAAGCTATCATTAATGCTCCATCTTTAGCGACCCCGAATTTTTCAGAATCTTTTATCTTATACACATTCGCCTCAGAGAAATCATATGCCGCGATTCTAACTTAAGCAAATCAAGAGAAAGCGGAAGCTCCAATCGCATTTTTTAGCTCGAATCTACAAGGTGCTGAACTCAACTATTCAGACGTGGAGAAACAGGCATATGCTGTTTTCAAAGCGGTCAAATATTTCAGACCTTTCTTACTTAAAACCCATACCAAGGTCATAGTACCGTTTCTAGCGGTAAGAAATCTTCTAATACAGAAGGATGTGGGTGAAAAAATAGCAAATTGGATCACTGCTTTACAATAATACGACCTTGAGATCAAACCAGCAAGCATTGTGAGAGGTCAAGGCTTCTGCAAAATGTTGGCTGGAGCATCGCAAATTCCTGCAAATTCATCTGAAGAGGTAAAAACGTATGAGGTAAGCCTAAACGATGCAGAATCATTATATGCTGACACCAAAGAGCTCTGAGATTGAAAGCTAAACAATATCAGCTCATAAATGATGTTCTGTTTAAAAGGAATTACGATTCTGTGCTTCTTAGGTGTCTTGAGAAAATTGAAGCCGAAAAGGTTTTGCAGGAACTCCACGATGGACCAGCAGGCGGACACTATGCTGGAGATGCTACTGCACTTAAAATCTTACGTGCAGGATATTATTGGCCCACATTGTTCAAAGACTCACACAGTTACGTGAGGAAATGCCAAGTCTGCCAAACTACTGCAGGGATACAAAAGAAACCGTCCATGCCACTACATCCGGTAAACATCGAGCAACCATTCAGTCAGTGGGGCTTGGACATAATAGGTGAGATCGTTCCTCACTCTTCTAAGCAGCATAGATACATCCTCACGGCAACAGATTATTTTACTAAATGGGTAGAAGCAGTTCCTCTCAAGACAGCTAATTCTGAAACATCATTGAATTCATAGATCAATTTATAATCACTAGGTTTGGATTTCCGACGGCTTTAATGTTTGATAATGCCTCGTACTTTTCGGGGAATACAATGACTGAGTTTGCACTTAAAAGAGGGTTCAAACTGAAATATTCGGCCAACTACTATCCGCAAGGTAATGGATTAGCTGAGTCAAAAAATAAAAACCTAATCAGGATTATTAAAAGAACAGTTGACCAGAACCAAAAGAATTGGCACAAAACTTTGGTAAATGCTTTATGGGCAGATAGAATAACGAAGAAAGCTTTAATCTGCACTTCTCCCTTTAATTTAGTTTATGGGAAGGAAGTGGTTCTTCCAACTCACTTAGTGATTCCCTCCTTGTCTTTAGTACAATACATCGATGAAGTATCTACTTCCTCCTTACAATTAAGACAAATGGAAATAATTAAATTAGAAGAACGACGAGAACAAGCTAAGAAAACCCATGCTCATCACCAAGCGCTAATAAAATCCTCTTTTGATTCAAGCATAATGACCAGAAAAAATTTTCAGATGGGAGATCTAGTTTTGAAATGGGATAAGGCTCATGAAGAAAAGGGCAAACATACAAAATTTCAGAAGATGTGGCTTGGTCCTTTTCAGATTGTAGAAGTCATAGGCCCATCAACGTTTGTGTTGCAGGATTTAGCAGGTAGAAGGGATTCTTTGCCTGTTAATGGACAGATCCTTAAAATATATTTTCCATAGAAGATTACTCTTCTATTTTGTAGGATAGTTTTAGTTTTTTTCCTTTTCTTTCTTATAAATAAAACCAGTTGTAGATGGTTACTACAGGGGTTCACGAAAAAGACACCAATTCTCTATCATATTTTGATTTTTTCGCTTGTACAAATAGTAAAAATTTTCGAAAAATCTGATCTTTATTATTGGCAGATAGAGTTAACTTTAGCCTAGATATGATACTAGTTTCAACTTCAAAAAATTTGATGAAAGCAACCTTTGGCAAAAAATTGTTTTATATCAGCACAATGAAAGGTATCAATAATAAAATAAAGATTCTTTGTAAAAACTGTTGTTTTCAAACTCTATTATTGTCGTCCAGAGCTTTCTTAAGGAAAAATAATGATTTCCTCCATGCTAAAGAAAATCGCAGCATTCAGAGGAACAATCCGAGAAAACACTATATCTCAAAGAATAAGAGGTCTCATCACGAGCCAGCTTATCATGATCACAGATATTATAACTTGCTGACTTTGCCAATACTGTCCACCAAAACAGGGCAACGACTCAAGATTGTTGCAATCAAAAGACAAGGGGTCTCATCACGAGCCAGCTTGTTCAGCAAAAGTGTAAATCAAGTGTATGACTGTGTCATAATTTGGCCACCAAACTAAGACATTGTTCTTTAGAGAATAATAAAGGAAAAAGTGTCAAAATGGGTTTTTCTCTGAAAAGTTGTAAATAGCCTTAAGCAAGATAAAGGATCATTGCTGGGTAACAGGTAACCCTGTCGAGGCTATGGACGCCTGCTGGCATCAGAGGCTCTACCTACGAAAAATGAGCATATTTTAAGAAGCCAACACATAGAGAAGACCTTATTTTATCTTTAAAAGACCAAGTAATGGCTGATGTAAATACAAGGACTAAGCCTGAGGAAGCAAACGATTGGAATAGAAAAAGGTTGAAACAAAATATCATTGATAGGATAAGGCATAATGTACTCTATCTGTCCATAACAAAATTTAGACTTATGAAATTTTTTCTGCTTTGGAAGTTAAAATTCAATAGAAAAGCAGAGATAACTAGTTCTTCCCAGTGAATCACCATTGTTGTGGCCACCAACAACCCCCCTCTTTGTTTGATATTAGCAATAACACCAAGCAAATGGGGACCCTTAATAAAAAATCCAAAAAAACATTTTATGAAAATTTTTTGTATTCAACTACTTAAAACTGTATCGCATCGCGAGAAGAGAATGAAACATTTTCTTATGAGCATAATAAACTGCGAAGAAGCGATGCGAAATTCATCACATCGCATACATTATGAAGCGCTCTTAAATGAAAAAACTCAAGAAATCTCTGACGGCCCATATGCAATGTCGCATATCGCAACATCGCGTAAGCAGCACACAATGATTGAATGACTAAGCGCGATCTGCGATGCTGCGATCTGCGATGCTGCGATCTGCGATGAATGCGATTTGCGAAAATTCATGATCATGATTTTCTGCGATGACACATCTTGACGACGTGATCCGCGATGCTACGATGCGAGTCGCAGAAATCACCCATCGTGAATTTTCCTCGGCGCAGTATTCAAGGAAAGCTATCCGTAAACCAAAATTGGGCGCGCGCCTTAAAAGAAATTAATGATTGTACGCCAAAGTATTCAAGAAGGACAGTTTTATGTTTTTCGAAGAGTCAGTTCGCTATGGGTGTCATGATTATGCATTCATAAGAGCTTAAAGCTTTCATGTCAATCTTTATTATCATTACTCTTTTCCTTTGCATAAACTGTAAGACAGGAAATAACATGAAGCAATGTGCAGGAAACATCTAAGGAAAAGGGGAAAGCATCAATGCTCGGAGAACAGAGAAGAGATCGCTTCAGAAACGGATGCCGCATGCAACAGGACCACAGATTCCAGAGTATCACTCAACAGATGTTGATGTCAATAAGCCATCCAAAGCTCAGAGTCAAAGGCGCACAAAAGCAGCATGTTTACAAAAGATCCTGAAGCTTATGCCCGGTAAAGCAAAAAGAAAAAAGGCGCTAAAGAAGGAAAACGCACCAGAAAAGCCCGGAACAAAGAACGGAGGCAGTTTTTGATGCAGAAAATTGTTCAGAGAGCAAAGTCCCTAACTTGTTTAGTCATTCGCAAGGCCGGAAACCGAAATAGCAAAAGCAGAATCAGTTTGAGAGAAATTTGGGTTATTACCAAGTATACATGCAGTGAATACACCCAGCCAGAGGAAGATTCTCGAAAATATCTTCTAGTTTACCAAAAAGTGGTGCCAACACTTGTTATTTCTATTTTCATAGCTCAAACGAAAGCGGAAGGCAACCAGCCGACTCTTCCCAGGCGAATGTTGCATGCTTGCAGCACTAAGGAGCAAATATAGAAATGGTTAGGAATTAGATTCAATTTTTAGAAATAGTTTTTCTTTAGCAGAAGGGTGGTCATTTAAAACCGTATCCTAAATTTATGTAATTAAGTTAATTAGTTAGCAGTATTTAAACCCTTCTCAGGCATTAGGAGAAGGGTCCAGAAATTTTTCAAAAAACTTGTCCTCAGAACATGCACTTTTGCACCCTCGGAGGGGGTTTTGATGAATGGATGGATCAAGGTTTATTAATGTTTGCGTTTGATATCTGCTACTGATGTTGCACTTCTGTACTCTTAGTAGATGTTAGAGCAAGGAGAGATAAATCATTGTTGCTTGAAGCTTATGAGTGGAACCAGTCATAAATGGTACTTTTATCTCTTGAATGTTTCTGTTTATATTCTTGAAGTGATATACAATTTTTAGTTGTTTATATGTTACTGCATGAATGTATGAGTTACCATTTGGCACTTTTGTACGGTGGAGTCATTTATTTATGTTTGATATATGAATAACTTATTATGCGATATGTTGTTCACAACTGTTTTGCCTAACTTTTTATGCAAAGTGGTTTATCTTAATTGATTTCTATTCTTATGATAGCTGAATGATCTTTATTACCAGTTATTGTTTGAAATCTCTTTAGATCGCATAATAGAAGAAATTCACCCCGGGTTAGCGTAGATTAGATATGTTGTTTCTCATTAGATTACAATAGCATAGAGTTAGTTTAAAAGTTTGAATTAAATTAGCTTTAAGTACTCTTAGATCAACGTCATCCAACTCTGCACACGCACACCCTTAAATTGGGAAACTGGTCCCATTATCCCCAGTCGGACCCACTATACCAAACGGATAAGGAGCTGCCAACCAAGGTCCGAACCGACGGGGTATCCCCCTTGTTTTCGACCCGATTTTCAGGGCTTCAACAGGTCTGTCATTAGTTTTTATTGTATATATCTTTAGGTCAGTTTTGGATATAGTCCTCCATAGATTTCAGGCCTATATCAAGAGTGGTAGTCTTTGACTATTGCTGCAACAAGTCAACAACAAAAGTGAAAAGCACACTTCAGGTATGCATTGTAATTTTAATTTGTATTTATTCATTATTATGCACTTACATGTGTTTTGTAGGTAGAGGTAAGTTGAAGGGTATTTTGTTTTGTTTTGGGATTGGTTTCGTTGAGAAAAATTTTCATGCAGGTAGAATAATATTCAAGTACAACTTAAAGCAAGAATTCAAGAGCATAAGTATTAAATCAAATGAAGCATTGCAGTGGGAGATCCTTTGAAGACATGACAACCATTTCTATATTGTGAAGAAGTGTCAAGGCCAAGAGTCATCATTGTAAAGTTGTAAAAGAGTCATTTGTAAAAGTGTCATCATTGCAAGAGTCATTATTGTAAAAGAGTCAATCTGCCTAGAATCAAAAAGGCATTGTTGGGAGGTATAGGAGTCTCTGTCGGGACGATGTCATGGTTGGGTTTCAAATCATAGTGTGATTTGGTGTTCAGTCAAAATCATTATAAATCATATTGTATCGTGGATCATTGTCCCTGTTATGGTAATCCACACTCTTGTCTCATTTCAGTCATTTTAGGATGGTAGGGAGGTGCTAGGCAGGTGCATGAAGTTGCCTACATGTTGGAGCATGTGAACACTTCAGGGTGGTAGGTTGGTTTATGGTTTTGGGGCATCCATTTAGTTGATTACTGAAGAAACCACAGTGTTGGGGCATCCTTCCAATGGGAGCTGGAGAAGAATGATTTTCTAGAATTCTAGTAAGTTTTTGCTTTCATTTCAGTTGGAGCTGAAGATTAAATAATTTATTAGAAAAGTGTTTGGTGGTTTTTGACCCGGAGGGGGTTTTCCACCGAAATTTTTGTGTCTCTTGTGTTCTTTTATTTACTATTATTTTTGCATAAACATTAATAATAATTGAAGATTAACTAATTCTCTGAAAATATTTAAAAGTGCTAATTGCTAAGGAATATTTATTCACCCCCCGCCTTAGTATTTCCAAAAATTGGTATCAGAGCTTGGTTCCTTCAGTAACAACTTAACCACTGGAAGTCAATTTTCAGAGCATAGAGATAGGAAATTCAAAGAAGCAAGTTACAAGGATTTCAAAGGAAGGTACAGGTACAACAAAATCTGAAGAAAGTAAGAATTGTGTACTAATCCCTGATTTTGATGTAGATAATTACTGGATATGGAAATCCTTGATGGAAGTACATTTGCAAGCACATGGAGTATGGGAATCAATTATTTTTGGAGACACATCTACTAACGAAGCTAAAAGTTACAATTCAAAGGCCATGAATGTAATTTTGAATTTTTTGTGAAATTCTGTGAAAACAAAGGTTGGTCAATGTTCAACAGCTAAATCTCTTTGGGAAAAGCTTCATAATCTCTACTCAACAAAGCAATCAGATCAAGATGTTATTGAAAATTCAGATCCTTCTGATTATAATGGAGAAATGGGAGAAATGAGTAAAAGAAAATTTTAAAATCAAGTGATCAAGGTGATAAAGGAACTCAAAAGTGAAAAGGAAAAGATAAGACTTTTGGAAGAAGAATTGAAGACAACAAAAAAACTCATCAAAGAAAATGAAGAGTCTGAGAAGATGATTAGTAGTCTTAGAACTCAATTGGAAGAAATCAAGAATAAAATGACATGAGACCTCAAGAAATAAGTCCAAAAGAAGCAACAAGAACTCGACACAGCATTTGTAGAGATTAGCAAGATCACACAACAAATGCAGGAAGTAGAAATTAAAAGGAAGGAATTTGATCAAAGATACGTATCCATTGTTGACCAAAAGCAAAATGATCTAGATTTAAAAAAGAATGCAACAAATTACAGATATAACAATACATATAGAGATGCAGCAGAAATAATACTTCATTTCATTACTGTAAAATACTGAAATATGCTTACAAACAGAAATGGAAAGAAACTAGCTAGGGCGATGGTAGCTTATCTTTGAGAAGAGATGTGGCGGCTACATGCCTCTAAACTATGTTACAATGAGGCTCGAAGGCCTATTTATTGTTGAGAAACAATGGAAAACCCTAAACATCCAAAAACCTAACCCTAGAAGATGAAACGCCAAACTGTGGGCCTCGTTTGGGTAAATTGGTACATCAACTTCCCAGGGTTGTAACTTTGGCATATGATCTCTGTTTGACGCGCACAATATCTCATTAGAAAGATATATTCGAGAAATAAAAATTTGGAGAGAGAAACATCGATCCATGGACCCATGTTGCTTCCAGGTTTCCCAAAAAACATCGTTTAGGGCCTCAAAATGGCTCCAAAAGTTCAGGACCCAAAAAACTACTAAAAATAGTAAACTATGCTACAATTAAGGAAACCGAAAAGCTGAAGAAACAATGGTGGGGGTCCAAGAGGACTTGGAGGGTGGCACCAATATCCATCTGGATCATTCCTCCACCCTTAGGAAGCAATGGTCCCCATTGCATTGAGTTCCTCCATGAGATGAGGAAACTTCTATTGAACTTGGTCCTTGGTGAGCCACTTCCCTGGTGAAGGAGTTGGCCTACTTTGACGACTTGATACAGTTGGATATTTTGTTGGAGAGTGTGCTTAATCTATGTGTCCATGATCCGATCAGTTGTAGCTTGTTCCATGCAATCTAGATTTAACTTTGTGGGTGTGAATCGTTCTACAATGTCAGATGTGTTTAGTAATGGTGGAAAGTATGGTCGAAGGTGGTCCACATTGAACACTGGGTGCAGGCCAAGGAATGGGGGAATGTTGAGGTCAAATGCATTATCTCCCATAGCCTTGGTAATGGTGTAAGGACCATATCGAAGTCATCTGAGTTTCTGATAGGCTCCAGTAAGGCGTTCCTTTTGCAAATGCAACCAGACTTTGTCGCCCCCTTGAAACTTGTGTGGCATTCAATGTTGATCATGTCGTTGCTTGCACTTGGCATTTTATTTCTCCAGAATTTCATGGACCTACTGGCGAATATGTTGGATGTTCTCAATGAATTTATTTGCCTTATCTTTTTCGGACTAGACATGAGCCGAATCTGCGTTAATAGTTTCAAATGGCATGGCCACATCAATGGGACATAGTGGATAGAATCCCAAGCCTACCTGAAAAGGGTTGTGGCCAGTCGAACTGTGGAGAGCCCAATTGTAGCTGTGTTGAACATAGGGGAGGCTCTCATCGCATGTGCGTGGAAGATTTGAGTTGTACACGCACAGAATGTGTATGATCATCATGTTAACAACCTTTGTCTGGCCATCATTTTGAGGATGGAGGGCTATGGATTTAGTGAGTTTGGTGTCTAGTATTGATCTGAATTTGGATCCTTAAACTCTCTTAAAGCTACCTGAACTCTGTAAAAACTCATACCAAAGCTTAAAGTCTTGTAGATGTCGAAGCCTAGCAAAAATAACCTCTGAACAAAAACAATTTGCAGCCAGGATGGAACAACGAGGACCTACAAAACACGATGACCAAGGCCCATGGAGACCGCGCAGTGGCACAAACTAGCAGTTAGGAAGTCCATATCAGAAAACGAAGGTCGTTTCTGATGCGCACTGTGCTGGGAAAAACCCCTCGAAATGGAAAGGCCCCCAGCACTTGGTCACAAGGGAAGCTAGAGAACGGTGGGAAAATCACTAAAAACAGACGGCAAGCCTGCACTACAAAACCAGTAAAATACTAGAGGCATTTCAGACGATAAGCGGGTTTGTCAAGAGAACGAGCGATTCCATACGTTATTTGACGTTTGTCTAGAGGATGAGAGAGAAAACCGCTCTCATCGCGGGCTAGCGTCCGAGCAAGTCAACCACGAGATAAGAGCAATAACCGTAGGATCTGGAGGCCCCAGATCTAACAGCAGAGATTGCGCCCGATGGGAAACTAGATTCGATGGAGAAAATAAGCTTCGGCACATAAAGGTTGAAGTTCGAATGGACCGCTGAGTTTGTAGATGAATAATTTCACAGAGTAACCAAAGTAACGAACCGTTTGAGGAAGAGTTGGCTCAACTCGTGAGGAGACAAGTGGCCACCTCTCTATGAAACGTTACACAGTGGCGATGACATAGAAGCAAGGAATTCCAGCAAACAGAGGCAGGTGATCCAAAGAGATGGAAGAGGAAGCGAAAAATTGTGAGACAGATTGGCCTTAGGCCGAGAACAGAGAGAACAGTAGAAGAGAGCAAAGAGCGAGCAGTGAAAAAATGTTGAATGCACAGAGAGTCTGGGGAGTCACTCAGAGGTCAGGTGAAAATCCAAAGAGCTCAATTGACAGCAGCATATTGTTGTTGAAATTGCTTTGAGGTCGAGCGATTCACAGAGGCATGAAAAGGCCGAGAGAAAGGGCTTAGAGAAGCTAGAGCAAAGAGCCGTGAGCCACAGCCAGAGAAAGAGCCAGAGCAAGCACCAGAAGCGAGAGATGAGAGCCAGAACCAGAGCTTGAGCCACAGAGCCAGAGCTAGATTCAGAGCCATAGCCAGAGCAAGAGTCAGACCCAGAGCCAGGAGCCAGAGCTAGAAAGTCGAAGAGCTCCAAGAGCCAAGGGATAAGATGGTGTTTTGAGCCCAATGTTCCTGTATAAAACATTGGAGTTAAGTGTAGGCACTTGTAAAAGAACTATTGTCATAATCCCAAAGATCCTAATCCAGTTGATTAGAGCTCAAGGAGACGTAGCCCAAGATATCAGGGTGAACTCCATATTATATTGTTGTCTTATGTGTTTGTTTTTACTGCTGCTTTAACTATTGTTATATGCATTTGTATATCAGTTTAAGTACCTTCCCATATCAGCAAAAATGACAGATTTTAAAGCAAATAATCAACTGAAAACAAATACAAGCATACACCCATATTTTCAATCATTTCTTAATTCCGCATTAGTTAATCATTAAGAATAGGGAAAATTTGAAGCTTTGAAAGTGGGAAAGATTCTTGTAAGTTAGACAAGAAAACCTAAGAGCCCCATTTTCAGATCAAGTGGTATTAAAGCTTAAGATTGATTAACCATACCTTCAAGGAAGGTTGTAACAAAATGCTTGATTGATAGGGCAAATATTTCTTTTCTAAAAGGTGTTTGGATAGTTAAGGATTGATTGCCTCATCGATTGTATGCTTGGTGGCAAACTGACTATTGTTTGAGTTTGCAGGGGTGAAGGGAAAGCTATTGATAGCTCAGTCTAGGAAGGACAAGAAGGAAGAAGGGTTGAAGGAATTCTTCTATCCCAGAGGACCTCAAGGAAATCCTCGAAGTGCAAAAGGTTATTGCAAGAGGTTATTGGATAAGCTCTTTAATAATCTTGTTTTAAGTTCTTTTGTGCATTTTGAAAATGACAACTTCAACAAGTCAGTTCTCAAATTCTTCTTGCTCCCGAAGTTCCTTAATGGAGACATGAAGCAAGACTTTTCCACCATGATGGATATGTGAGAGAAATGTATGAGGATGGAAGGAAAAGCAGCATACTTAGAGAGCAGTTGAATTCTGTGGAGGAAGAGAAGCAGATGCTTTCTGACAAATTGCAGGAAATGGAGAGGCAACCTCATATTGCAAGTATGAACCTGAAAAGGATGCATGAGTTGGAGTCACAACTCTTTGTTGCAAAAGAAGCCTTGGCCAAGTATCAGCTTGATGAAAAGGTAAACCATTCCTGTTTGTCTTCAAATTCTTCTAAGAATGCTTCTATTGGTTCTTTTGAAAAACATACCAGAGGCATAGGTTCCAAGCTAATGTCCAATATGGGCTATGAAGGAAAAGGATTGGGAAAACATGCACAAGGTATTGTTGAGCCAATAATGGTTGAGGAAATGCATAAGTATTTGGGTCTTGGCTATGGACAGTCTTATGGAGAGAGTTCCAAAGCTGCCATGAAGGCCATTGAAACAGTTCCAAAAAGGAGTTTCATTGCAGGTCCTCTACCTAAGAAGTGTGAGGATTGTATTCAGGAGGAATGCAATAGCTCAAAACATCATCACATGATGCAGGTGTTCAAAAGCACATACTTGAAATAGAGGGTTGTGGAAACTTTGACAGCCTTGAAGAAAGTGATAGTGTTCCAAAGGGAGCTACTTCTTCATTTGTCTCACCTCCTCATGAAGGCAATAAAGGTGAAATAGGCAGTTACAAATCTGGTTCTATACACATTCCTTTTTATTTTGTAAAGCATAGAAAAAGAATTGCATGTTCCTTTTGTGGTTTGGATAACCATTATGTTTCTAGATGTTGGAAGAGGATCGCCACATATAGGAAACTTCTGAAGGAAAAGAAGCAAACATCCAAAGGTCCACAGGACAAGGCAAATCATGCTGTCAAAAGGATGCACGTGTGTTGCACTTACTACCATAAGCAATGGCATCTTACTGAAAGGTGTTGGACTTTGAATCCAACACTGCTTCCATCAAAGATAAAGGAGAAGGTAGAAAAAGAAAATGGCAGGGATGGAAATAAAGATTCCATGATTGATGTGGTTCAGGATGATTCACATATTGATGTTGATGTGCAAACAAAGGAGCAACATTTGAAATGCATTTGTAAGAAATGGTTAGAATTCTTATCCAATTAAGGTTGCATGTCTAGTGATCCATCTGTTTGCATTTCTTTTTGGAATAAATGCAAGTTGCAGGATCTTACCAAAATGGTAAATAGAAATAAGTTGAGTAGGAAACTCCCTTTATTGTTGCAACAGTATGTTCATTTCATCTTCGAAAGTACACTGTACTTAAGTGAAAGTTGAAAGATGGAATGCATGCATGAGCATGAGATGCATGTGATGCTGGCTTGGGAGAATTTAACTTGTTTCCTAAAATGGAGATAAGGATGAAGTGTTTCATCTTTTGGAAAGGAATCCTAAAGGTCATTTTCCTACATGCTTGACTTAAATGGTCATTTGTTGTAAAGGCATGTTTTATTGGCTTGTTATCTAGCTAATCATTTGTATGCAGATATAAGACATGTAAGGGTTCATAAGATGTGAAAATTTTGTTTCTTTGTTGAAGCAGGAGTTAGCCCATGCATTTGTTGTCTGTATGCCTGTTGTTGTTAACAGTTGTTGTTGGCAGCTTTTCAAATAGGTACAAATGAAATTTTTGTGGAACAGATGTACTTCACATTTGTTTGAGCCACCTTGGATCAAGGATCAAGGCAAAGAAGTTCAAACTACCTTTTGTAAACTATTGTGTGTGGAGCATGATTGTTCAAAGGTCTTTGTTTCAGCCAAATGTATACCCCAGGAAGTTTGTACACCCCTCCACGCGGGGGGGACTTGTCCCCCCCGCGGGGGTCCGAGGGGTCCGGGGGTTCGGGGCAGCGCCCCCGAAGCTAAAAACAAATGTAAAATTGCCTTGTAAAAGTATAGTAATTTCTAGTCAATCTGGGTCGTTCATTAGGCAGATGATCTGACGGTAGAACTTATCTTTAGTTTAGGGTTTTTTTCCCTAGAAGGCAACCCCTCTCTTTGTATGAGGGCATTGTATTTGAGGCTGAGATATAGATGTGTATTCTGTGAGTGAGAAACTGAGAGGTGAGACTGTGAGAGAAAACAGAGGATATTATAGAGGATTTGTTGTAGGTTGTGTCACTTCATTTTGCTGGATAATAGAAAGGAAGGACTGGCTGTTCAGGGTGGACATAGCCCAAA
Source organism: Pinus tabuliformis (assembly GCA_031772625.1). NCBI lineage: Eukaryota > Viridiplantae > Streptophyta > Pinopsida > Pinales > Pinaceae > Pinus > Pinus tabuliformis. Next base: position 1,237,387,630 of record CM062807.1, read on the forward strand.
CTGGGTGAACCACGTATATCTGTGTCTCTCTTGTTTTATGCGTTTTCTGTGTTTATATTTCTGCAATATTTAATGTGTTTCATTGCTCTGTAATATATAATTTTCTAACATAAACTTCACAGCAGAAGTTCTGCATGAAGTCAGGGAGGAAAAAAGTTCTTCCCGAGACAACCAACCCATCCAAGAAGGGAAGTAGTCAAAGAGTTTGGTTCAAACACACTATGCAAAGGCAAGTGTAGGGAGGCTGAAAGAAGAGGGTGTTGTTGCTCTCATTCACTACTCAGATCAGTATATCAATCTTTTGGTAGACCAAAACTTCTTTTAGTGGGAAGGCGTGATTCGAATCTAGATCCTTAAACTCTCTTAAAGCTACCTGAACTCTATAAAAAATCATACCAAAGTTTAAATTCTTGTGGATATTGAAGCCTATCAAAAATAACCTCTGAACAAGGATAATTTGCATCTAGCACGGAGCAATGAGGACCTTCAGAAAAATCACGCTGACTGAGGCCCATGGAGATCACACAGAGGTGCAAACTAGCAAAGCGCTAATCGCGCATTGCTGGGGAAAACCCCTCGAAATGGATAGGCCCCAAGCGCTCGGTCACAAGGGAAGCCAGAAAACCGTGGGAAAAGTGCTGAAAACAGACGGCGGGTCCCGCGCTCCAAAACCGGCGGAATATCGGAGGAATTTAGGGTGGCAAATGGGTTTGTCAGGAGAACAAGTGTTTCCATACGTTGATTGACGTGTGTCCGGCGGATGAGAAACCGCTCTCATCGCGAGCTAACATCTGAGCAAGTCAACTGCACAATAAGAGCAATAACCTAGGATCTGGAGGCCCCAGATCTGATAGTGGAGATTGTGCCTGATGGGAAACTGGATTCGACAGAGAAAATAAGCTTCGGCACATAAAGGTTGAAGTCCGATTGGACCGCTGAGTTGGCGGATGAATCATTTCATAGAGTAACCAAAGTAACGAACCGTTTGAGGAAGAGTTGGCTCAGCTCGTGAGGAGACAAGTAGCCACCTCTTTGTGAAACGTTACACAATGGTGATGACATAGAAGCAGGGAATTCTAGTGGATAGAGGTAGGGGATCCGAAGAGACAGAAGAGGAAGCGAACAATCATGAGACAGATTGGCCTTAGGCCAAGAATAGAGAGAACAGTAGAAGAGAGAAAAGAGTGAATAGTGAAAAAAAGTTGAATGTGCAGAGAGTCTGGGGAGTCACTTGGAGGTCGAGTGAAAAGCCAAAGAGCTCAATTGACAATAGAATATTGTTTTTGAATTTGCTTGGAGGTTGAGCGATTCACAGAGGCATGAAAAGGCTGATAGAAAGGGATTAGAGAAGCTAGACTAGAGAGCCATGAGCCACAGCCAGAGTACAAGCCAGAGCGAGCACCAGATGTGAGAGTTGAGAGCCAGAACCAAAGCCCGAGCCACAAAGCCAGAGCTAGAGTTAGAGCCACATCCAGAGCGAGAGCTAGAGCCAGAGCCAAGATCCAGAGCTAGAAAGCCGAAGAGCTCCAAGAGCCAAGGGATAAGATGGTGTTCTGAGCCCAGTGTTCCTATATAAAACATTGGAGTTAAGTGTAGGCACTTGTAAAATAAATATTACCATATTCCCAGAGACCCTAATCGAGTTAATTAGAACTCAAGGAGATGTAGCCCAAGATATCAGGGTGAACTCCATATTATGTTGTCATCTTATGTGTTTGTTTTTACTGCTGCTTTAACTACTGTTATATGCATTTTTATATCAATTTAAGTACCTTCCCATATCAGGACAAATGACAAATTTTAAAGCAAATAATCAGCTAAAAACAAATACAAGCATACACCCATATTTTCAAGCATTTCTTAATTCCACATTGGTTAATCATTAAGACTAGGGAAAATTTGAAGCTTTGAAAGTGGGAGAGGTTCTTGTAAGTTAGACAATAAAACCTAAGAGGCCCATTTTTAGATCAAGTATCGATCAGAGACTAGACCAAAATGTACTAAGGAACCTATTGTCTTGATCTAAGATGATAGACTGTGGGATCCCAATGTGTACCCACACTCGTTCATAGAAGAGTTTAGTAGTGGCTTCTGTTGTGATATTCTTCTTGCATGCCTCCATAATGGACATCTTCGAGAAACTGTTGACGACCACACAAACATAGTCATTTCCATGCTTAGTGGAAGGAAGGCCCGACATTTAATCCATGGAGATTGATTCCCAATGTCTACTAGGGGTAGGCAATGGGGTATAAAGGCCTTGCTTCTTGATGGTTAGTTTGGAAATGGTACAGGCAGTGCATGATCTAATGTACTTCTCGACATCATGTCGAAGATTCGGCCAATAGTTATACTTCTGCAGTATTGCCACCATTTTCTTGACCCTGAAATTCCCAACAGTGTGACTCTAGTGTGCTTCCCACATCATCTTAGCATGCTTGCTTGAAGGAACATAAAGGTGACCCAAGTGGCATTATAGGGCATCTTGGAGGTGAAAATATGGAACGTGCTGACCCTCCAAGAGTGTCTGGTATGTGTGACCGAATTCTGGATTTATTTTGTGGATAAGTGGCCAATCAAAAGTCTCGTGCCCACAAGAGTTGAGCACAGTGGTTAACGCCATGATCGGTGGTCGACTAAGGCAATCTACAACATTATTGGTGCTACCCTTCTTATTCTTGATATTCAAATGGAACTGTTGCAGGTATGTGGACCACTTCTTATGGAAATCATTCTTTAATTTCCCTTGGGTCTGTATGAACTGCAGGGGTCGGTGGTCTATGTGGATGACCGTTTCCTTCCCCAAAATGTAATGCTTCCATTATTGACAGGCCTGCACAATGGAATACATCTCTTTGTCATAAGTGGGATACTTCCAGACTGTGTCTGAAAGTGTCTCACTGTGATATGCCACTAGATGCCCGTGTTGAGTAAGGACTGCCCCAATAGAACAGTCAAAGGCATCTGTCTCGACCTTAAATGGTTGTTACAAGTCTGGTAATGCAAGCACTGGTGCCAAACAGAGGTGATATTTCAACTCTGTGAATGCCTTTTGTTGAGATTTATACCAAAATAATTTTTCTTTCTCTCCTCCCTTGGTGACTTGATTCAAGGGCCAAGTGATATGAGAAAATCCCAACACGAACCTGCAGTAGAAGTTGGCAAGACCTAGAAAGTTGTGGAGCTCTGTCAGAGTAGTTGGAGATGGCCAATCCCAAATGACTTGGATCTTGGATGGATCCACATGCACCCCCTGTTCATCAATAATGTATCCCAGATACTGAACCTGGGTCATGCCAAAAGTGCATTTCTCCAAATTGGCACATAACTTGTCTTGCCACAGTATTTGGAGAACCTGTCGGATGTGGTGCAGGTGCTCTTCCCAACTCTTGCTGAAGATCAGGATGTTATCCAAGTATACCACTACAATTGAGTTGGTGAATGGCCACAAGATTTCATCCATTAGCCTCATGAAATTTGCAGGAGCATTCATCGATCCGAAAGGCATAACCAACCATTCGAAAATGGCCTCCTTGTCTTTGAAGCTAGTTTTCCACACATCAGAGGGTTTGATTGGTACTTGGTGATATCCTGACTTCAAATCGATCTTGTTGAAATATTTTCCCCCTTCAGTTGGTCTAGGAGTGTAGAATTCCTCATTGTAGATCAATAGATTATGCAATATACTAAAGCAAAATACAATATCTACTTCTACAACAAACTTTTTGAAAGCTTAATCGAATATGAGCAAGATCAATAAGAACACACATAACTGAGAATGAGAAATAAGTCACACATGAACACAGAAGAATACTATGGGGAAAGCCTCAGCCTAAAACCCTTATCTCTGTAATATCATACAAATGGAAATATGTTCAGATTACAAAAAGAATCAGCTCACAATCTATCCTGCTCTCTCTGCAATAGAACAATTCAGCTCACAGACTGAATAGACATAGCATATGTCTTCCGCCAACCCTCCAAGCCTCATATTTCCTTGTGCAGTTTCCTTGGGGTCTAGTGATGCCACCTATGTGAATTAGCCTCATCACACACTCACTAAACTGAAGAAGTAACTATGCAATCTCTAACGAATGAATTCCTTCTGCATGCAAGATATATCCTCCAAGGAATATTCCTGCAACTGATAGTACATTGTCCCATCACCTGATCTCAACTAGGTCTCTAACTGAAGTGACATGCATGAGTTATTTATGAGAGAATATTTAGTTATCTGAAGTGTAGCAATTACATGCATGCATGCATTAACTAACCGAACTCACAATTAGTTCAATAAACTATTTGAACTAATCTAACTGGACCTAACTCAGATAACTGAGCTAACTAATTACAAATCAAAGTACAATTCATCCTCATCTCCTTAACTAAGGGATAAATTCCTCAATCAATGGAGAAAATATTGCGTGTCTTCACATAGACTTCATGTTTGATTTCCTAGAACTAATTAACTCATGGTGAATTAATTAATTATTTTACAAACAGCTGCTAAGATCAAATTCAAATTTTACTTCTTTATTTTAGTTTAGGGACTGAATAAAATAGGAAGGTATCCCGAAATGCTATTTATAGTAGTGCTATTTTTATCACTTCTATTTTTAGCATTTCTTGTTGCTATTTTCAACACTCCCTCTCAACAAGAAAGGGATATAAGTAACCCCAATCCTGTCTCTGTGGAACTCAAACTTGCATTTTGATAATGCCTTCGTCAAAATATTTGCATCCTGTTCCTCGATCGAAACATACAACAACAACATGATCCTCTTGACCACACAGTCTCTAAGATGGTGATACTGGATATCAATGTGCTTGGACCTGTCATGAAAAACTAGATTCTCAGAGAGTTTGATACAAATATGGTTATCATAGTAGATCACTGTAGGATCCATCCTCTGACCAAACAATCCCACTAGAATATTCCGCATCCAAATGACCTCACATGCAGCCTGACTAGTAGCCATGTATTCAATCTCTGCTGAGCTAAGTGAAACTGATCTCTATTTCCTGTTGTACCAGGAAACTGCAGCTGAACCAAGGTTGAAGATTCCTCTAGAAGCGCTCATCTAGTCTGATGGACTCCCTGCCCAATCCGCATCTGTGAAGCCTTAAAGATTCACTCCCTCTGTCCTTCTGTACCACAATCCAAACTGGGATGTGCCTCTAAGGTATCTCAGAACATGCTTCGCTGCCTTCCAAAATAGCTTGGTAGGTTGAACCATAGCTTGACTCAGTTGGTTCACCACAAAGCATAAGTCAGGTCATGTGTTCACCAGATACATAAGTGAACCCACCAGCTGCTGATAAACAATAGCAGCTACTACCTCACCTGAAGTAGCATCCTCCTTCCTCCAAATCCTAGCTAGAGGAATCTGCATGGGTTTTCACTTCTCCATATAGAACCACCTGAGGATCTCATTGGCATACTTGCCTTGAGACACAAAAACTTCTCCATCTCTCTGCCACACTTCCATTCCTAGAAATTAGTGCATAAGACCCATGTCTTTCATTTCGAACTCTCTTGCAAGGTCCTCCTTGCAAGACTGGATCCGTTGATCATCACTTGTCAAAATCAGATCATCGACATAAAGAACAATGATCAATGGCTTACCTTCTACCATGATGTGGTAAAGGTTCGCATCTACTTCACTCTTGGTGAAGCCCAACCCGATGAAATATCTATCGATCCTAGTGTACCAAGCATGGGGTGCTTGCTTCATCCCATACAGAATCCTCTTGTGTCTACACACATGTGACTCACGATCAAAGGTCTCAAAACCTTCTGGTTACTCAATGTACACCTCCTCCTCAATCAACCCATTGAGGAATGTTGTCTTCACATCCATCTGATGGATCTTCCAACCCATCTGAACTGATAGTTCCAACATCAATCTGATAAATGAGTACCTTGCTATAGGAGAAAAAGTCTCATCGTAGTCGATCCCCTTGACTTGTGAGAAACCATGGGCAACAAACCTTGCCTTATGTTTCTCAACAATTCCATCAGCTGCCTGCTTTACCTTTTAAAGCCATTTGGAACTCACCACTGACTTGTCCTGAGGTCTTGGGACAACATCTCAAACACATTTCCGCACAATGGAGTCATACTCTATTATGAAACCAGCTCACAAAAAGATAGAAAAGAGAGATCAACGCCTTAGAATTCAGCCTCTTCGAGGGGGCAACCTCCTTTACATTACACAAATGAGCAATTCTTGGATGATTCAAATGAAAAAACCTCCTTTCTATATATAGGAGTATAAGGAGTCACAATATAACCCAGCTGACCTAACAATAATAATATAAAGCCACAAAAATAACAATAGAGGGATTCTATGGGGCACAGTAATAACAATATGGGGACAATATTGGCACAACAATATTAATAAGGGATACAACTACAATAGTAATGGGGTAATCACTAGTATTATAGGGACCCAACATGCCCCTCTCCTTCAAAAAAATGTTGTCCTCAATGCTTGAGTAGTTCTGGATGCTTCTGTATAAAATTCTCATCCTCCCATGTGGAATCTTCAGTGGATAAGTTCTTCCACTTGATAAGATACTCTGAGGGTGAACCTACCTGGAATAGAATGTAGGATGGTTGATGTGCGTACGGAGTGGAATTCGTCTCGTCAACCTCACAGCTCCAAGACGTCCTCCAAAGCTCCAAATGGTAACAATGGTAAAAAACTTTTTTTACCCCCCTATTTATGGTAAATTTCATAATTAAGTATTATTTTTCATAAAAGTGGGTTTTTTGCGATGATTTTTACCATGTGCTTGGTGCCAATATAGTTTTGCTATGTTTTTATGCGTGTGGTCCGTATTATCTCGAACAGGTTTACGCATGCAGTGTTTCTTGTGCAGATTCTCATACCGGTGTAATTACGACGGTTCAATACACACTTGATCCCGGAACGTCGTTTTAGGCTCTTTTTCAACGTGAAATAAGAAAAGATAGCCGAGTCCACCTCTCATCTCGTTAAAAGGAATGAGAGGCGGTCACTTTTAAAGCTCTTTTTTTCGACCGTTTAAACTAAAAAGATTGCCGGGTTTTTGTCGTTTCGAACTCGTTATTGGCTCCAAAACGATGTACTTCTGACCGCTTTTCTACTTTTTCGGGTCGAAGTCACTACTTACGAAAAGTACTCCCAGATCATACTGGTCGGGCGATTCTTTCGAGCATTATTTTATACTTTTTCGGGCTCGCGAGACACAACTTTACGAAAAAGGACCCCCTGGAGTTTACTTTCCTGCTGTCTTTTCAGACTCTCTAAATAAGAAAAGACGCCGAATTCTTCCTTTGTCAGACTCGTTAAAATTCAATGACATCAGATTCTGTCAGCATATGCTATCCCCGTCAAGCTTGTTAAAAATAACTGGGGTACTCGCCAGCAATGGTGGGGAAAATGGAATCATAATCATTGTCGTGTCGGCAGTATGTCGCTCTTGAACATGGCACTTGTCTGCATTCGTGTCGGGGTGGGGACATCTCATCTTGTTTTACACTAGCCTCCGTGGGTTTGGGTTATCCTGTTTGACTTTTCATCTGCTCATTGACTTGTCACCATGACCCTTGATCATTTGAATATCAATACTGCCAAGTCCACTGTCGTGCCACCGATATGTTCAAGAGAAGTTGACCTCTGCAAGAATACTCAACCCTCCTCTGATACCTCACACAAAATATATTATTATCTAGGCTTTGTTCTTGGAGTATATCCTCTTCTGTTGACCTTTCTTGCTCCTTTTCTTCTTCCTCTTCACAATCTATGTAGAATAATTTCTTCTCAGCACACTTATGACCTTTAGTGTATTTGCTATCACAACTGTAACAAAGCCCTTTTTCTCTTTTTTCTTCCAATTGTTGTGGTGTCAATCTTATAGGTTGTGGAAGACTAGGGGCAACAACACTTCCATATTTATAGTTGTGAGTGGTATGCTTCCTGGTTGCCATAATTTTGCTTTCGATTTTTTTTGCTAACTTGAATGCCTTCTCTAATGAATCAGGTTCCCAAAGGTGAACATCATGTTGGATATTATCCTTTAAAGTTCCTATGAACACATCAATCCTATGCTCCTCTGGAATATTTTTTAACCTTATGTTCAATTTTTGGAACTCCTCAATGTGCTCCATTATTGAACCCTTTTGTTTGAGACTTATCAATTGGCTAAAAAAAGTGTTGCTTTTTGTATCCTCATAATGTGCTGTCAATTCTTCCGTAAAAATTGCCCAAGTGATAATTTGTTTACGAGAGAAAATATATTAATACCATACAAACTGATTTGGTTCCAAATATAAAGTTGCAATACGTACCTTTTGTGTGTTTTTCACATTATTGAGATCGAAAAATTGCTCCATCTGTAATATCCATGTTGAGGGATCCTTGCCATCAAACTTCCTCATATCGATTTTTGGAATATGGTGGGTCTTCGATCTAACATCAGAGTCTATGGAATCATGATTAAAATTTATTTTTTTCTCATCATGAGTTTCCTTTACTACCCTTTCACCATTAGTGACCATTTCTTGTAGCAACTTATTCATATTTATCTTCAATTCTTCCATATTATCATCCATGCCATCAATTTTAGCATCCATACCATTCATCTTAGCTTCCATGCCATTCATCTTAGCTTCCATGCCATCCATCTTAGCTTCTACGCATTTCTTTAAACAATCCATATTAGCTTCTACACCTTTCTTTAAACCATCCATCTTAGCTTCTACATCTTTCCTTAAACCATCCATCTTAGATTCTGTTGCTTTTTGTGCAAGTGACACTTGTTGCACTTGGTCTCGTAATTTTGATATATCATGTTGCATTTCTTCCTCTTCTTCATAGGTCATACTAGAGATTTCAGGTTGCTTACTAGGTGTTTTCATTTTCTTTTCTCGGGGCATCAATTATCGATTCAAACTAATTTTTCAAACCAAGCTTATGCAAAAATTTAAAAAAATCTACACACCTTTTTTCAATTTGTAGAAGCTTGATATTGAATCTGATGTATCTCTATAATTTCTGATCATCCAATTCTGAAATTTTTACCTGTAGTAGCCCTCTATGTCCTCTTTCCAATGCCACCAACTTGATCCAAATTGGATTCTCCAAGGAAGAGTTATGCACAATCTCCCAAGATGACCCGATTATATAATAGTTCAGTAGAGCGAATTTGTATGACGTGCCACGAGTCACTGTTTCGACCTTTGGCTTTGAAAAATATATACAAAAAACTACAGTCCATCCTCTTTATGTACCTTCTTACGAAATTTCGATCCGATGCTCAGAGAGAAAGTTATGACGATTTTCCCCAGGTCACCTATTTGGAATGTAATTTAGGAGTCTGCAAAAATACCAACTTCCTCAGATCATATCTCCGCAAATATAGGGCGAAAAGCTCTAAAATTCAGACCCAAGATTCAGCACAATTTCTTCTCAACTGGGTTTTTTTTTAGCTTCTGAAACTTTTCAGAAAAAAATTTATAGTGAAAATGCCACAATGACTTGTTTGGAGCAGCGAAACCCTAGAATCCAAACCTCCAATACCAAATGTTATGAAACCATCTCACAAAAAGATAGAAAATAGAGATCAACGCCTTAGAATTCAGCCTCTTCGACGGGGAAACCTCCTTTACATTACACAAATGAGCAATGCTTGGATGATTCAAATGACAAAACCTCCTTTCTATATATAGGAGTCTAAGGAGTCACAATATAACCCAGCTGACCTAACAATAATAATATAAAGCCACAAAAATAATAATAGAGGGATTCTATGGGGCACAATAATAACAATATGGGGACAATAGGGGCACAACAATATTAATAAGGGATACAAATACAACATTGATGGGGTAATCACTAGTATTATAGGGACCCAACATACTCCTCCACCATTGCATCAACCCAGACTGGTTTCTGCACTGCCTCCTCGAATGAAGAAGGCTCGGAATCTACACACTCCCCAACCAAGGCCATGTAGTCAGTGTACCGCTAGAGTGACCTCCTCTATCTGCGCTGAGAAGATGGTTGTCCCACATTCTCCCACGCATCCAACATCAACCTGTCAGCTTCCTTTGAGCATTTCCGCCCATCTCTGGAAGTCTCAGCATGAGTGGATGTCTCCACTCCCAGATCCTCTGCATGTGGCTGCTCTGCATCAATCTAAGGCTCCTCCTCCTTAGGAACTGAAAGTTCCTCATCTGCATTCAACTTGAGCTCCCACTGAGGTGACACTTGCATGGCTTTCTGCTCTTCGAACTTCAGATCACTGCGTACCACAGTCCTCTGACTAGTAGGCAGGTACACTCGATAGTTGTGGGGTGTATCCGTGTATCCCACAAGTATTCCCATCTCAGTTGTAGGATCTATCTTCTTTCAGGCATCTTTGGTCACATGATAGTAAACTGATGATCCAAAGATTCGAAAGTGACTCACATCTGGTCGCTTCCCAGAAAATTCCTCCATAGGTGTCTTCATTCCCAGTATATGGTGCGAGCTTCTATTCTGCAAGTATATTGTTGTATTGCATGCCTCAACCCACAAATACAGTGGTAGGCTTTGGTCATGCAACATCACTCAAGCTTATCCCATAATCGATTTGTTCTTCCTTTCGGCCACCCCATTCTGTTGTGGGTTATGGGGTGTCGTCAACTCCCATTTAATTCCTTCTATAGCATGTAAGTCCTTAAACTATTGGGAGACATACTCTCTGTTAGCGCTTGAAATTTCACCTCAGGCTGAGAAAGGTAAACCTCAAGGCAACATCAAACCATTTAGCCTCGTAGCTAGCCCTACGGGGCAGGAGAAGGCTCTCTCCGGTATATCTCGCAAAGTCTCCAATAAATGAGATGACCAATAAGGTATCACTGATATTAGGCTAGTAAACTGATCAGAAATATTGATTTTGGGGTTTTTGGGTTTTTGGTGGCAAATTGAGGAGAGGGCAATTTTGGGTGCGGGGATTGGACACAGTTTCTGCAGGGGGTTCTTTGGGGAAAGGTAGGAGACAGTATTGATGCCTTTAACTGAGGTGGATGGTCAGGAAAAAAAGATGAAGAGCTAAAGAGAGCAAACAATAACTTTGAATTCTCTTTAGACAACAGAAAACATTGAAATTAAACAAACTTAAAAGCAGAGCATGGCAAGCATGAATTCTTACTTTAACACTTCATTTGTTTAATGTGCAGAAGTAAAGAAAGGAAATGAATCACATAAAAAAGCTTACAAGAACATTGAGAAACACACCATCAACACATGAGTCCACAAGAATCCCAAAGAGGACTGCAAAACCCTGGTCTTCCTTAGCCAAAAATTGCAGAGATACAGTGAAATAATACAATGATATCTTCTCCCTCAAGAGTCAAACCTTCCAACCCCTGAAAATGACTAAGAAAATACATAATATAGGCAAGCTAACACCTTTCCTTTCCTCTAGGGGTCGAGCTCATCCTTCTAGGAGCTGTTTCCACCAATTCTAAACTGAGCACTAAAATCTAGGCAGTCAAAACAACTTGCCTCTATAAACTAGGAAACCAATTCATTCATTTAATTTTCACCCTTTTCATGAATGAATATTCTAGAAGAGGTACATAAGAGTAAAAGTATCATAAAATTAAAATAATTACATCAAAGATAATCATCTTCCACCCCAAAAAGTCAAACTGGGTCAAAACTGCGTTTTCTGGGCTGTACAATGCAATCTGGCAAAAATTGCCTAACGGGTCGCGCCCCTTTGGAGCTCTGTTTGGGGTACTTTCAGGTGGAAAAATTGAGCAAACGTGGGCTTGTTGGAAAGTTCTGTGAGTCTACTTTCCAACCCAACTGGAATTTTTTAATTTGGGGTTCATTTGCTCTGTCAAAAACCAATTCGCCCAAGACAGCTTTCTGCAGTTCAAAAAAGTGGCAGAAAGTCAAATTTTGCATGTATTTTGACCTTCTGGAGGCCCAAAACTCCATAAAAACTCAAGTCCATCCATGGGCATATGTAACTTTTCATGAAAAATCAGGAAATGCTGAGTTTTTGTGAAAAGGAGTTGCCCTGATGAAGGGTCGCGCGGGGGGTGAGACCCGTTAAAGAGCCAAAACCTATAAATTACCAAAAAATGCCAAAATTACCCAAAATTCTCAAAAAATTTTGGGATTTGAGCTGTGGCTAGGCTATTGAGTGCCATGATCTTTGAGTGAAGCCTCAGCCAAGATACGAAGGGGATTTGGCCTCTTTCTCCGTTTTAGAGCCTTGGTCAACTGCCTTTGAAACATCTTCATTTTGGCCTTGCACACATGCATTCTTGCCCAGTAATGGTTTTTCATGTTCCTCAGCAATATCTTCTCTTGGTTGGCCTTAGCCAACAGCCTCTCCAAGTGTGTGTTCTCCTGGATGAGCATAGACTCTCGGTCAGCAGGCAATGGGTCACCGGGTCTTCTACGGTTCAAGGTTCGGTCACTACGAATCCTCCATAGCTCATCAAGTGCTTTCTCCTCCTCCAACTGTTTGTTGCGCTCCTCCAGGTAGGTGATGGTCCATTGGGCACCCTCAAATCTCCTCTGCAAAGCATCATTTTCAGCTCTGAGATGTTGAATGATCTCGTTTGCCTCTCGGCTAGGAGAACTGGCCTCAAGATCGATCACCTCAGTGTCTGGAACTCCTGATGGACCCTCATGAATCATGGGCTGTTTGCCCCTCTGTGCTACCTATGCTGGTGAAGGAAGTGAGGTCCCTTCCACCTGATGTGGAGATAACACTCGCTGAGCTGAAGATGAAGGCGAGACCCCTTCCACCTGCTGTGGAGATAGTACTCGCCTGGCTGCTGCAAATAAGGCCCTTGGGCCTTTCTGATAGGTGACCAGAGGTGAGGAGCTGACATGTCTAGTGACAGGGATGTGATGTCGGTATGATGGTCCTCTCTCCTCGTGAACAACCTCAGGATGTGGCTGTGATGGCGCTGTGAAAAACTCACGAGAGATGAACTCCTCCCATGAGATGCCCTGCTGAGTCAACTGATGCAATACTACTAGCTGAATCAAACCATAATGGTGAAGGCTCCTGTACTGCTGTGCCGGGGTCTTCCTCTGCAACATGGGAACCATCCTCTGAATGTTCTGAAAGAAGAAAACCGGGATGTTCATCATCCTCACTCGGGTGAAGTGCATCAAAAGGCGAATATGATATGAGTACACCTGTGAAAATCTATCGTCACAGGTAAAATAGTGCATAATAAGCCTCATGATGGGAGCATACTCGCTTCGGAGAAACCTGAATGGAAAAGCACCCGCAAAATGTCTCATGAATGGTGGCCGGACATAAGGCTCAAAGTGAACAGTATCTAGCATCTTGCGTTTATTCCACACCTCACCAACATTAGGTATCCCTGTAGCATGTGAGATCACCTCGGGTGTTAATGTAAAGTTCACCCCTGCAAGATTGACATGTCCATCATGGAGGTGTAAAACAAAAAGGCGGGCCAACTCTCTGTGGTGCTGAATCCGAGAAATCCTCTCACAGAACTCATAACAAGACATGTACTGAAAACAAGTGACTGCCATAGGACAGGCCTGTAACTCTGCTAAAGAAGTGGGCTCCTCTCGCTTATGATGTCCACCCTTACCACCCTTACGAGGCCTCCTCTGTACCTCAACCTCTGCAGATGATGAATGGTCATCACTTTGCTCGTAAGTTTCGGTTTCTGACATAGTTTAGGAGCAAATTGGACAAACTGTACTACTGTCTCTGCCTGTAAAAAGTGCTGAATTCTATGTTGTTTCAAGGGGAAAAGGACATGAGGGAAATGTTAGGGGAGGGACCTTTTTACAAGGAATTGGGAATATATAAATATAACAGGGAATTTTTAAGGAAAATGTTGCAAACCATTATGCATATAGGAGTACATATTTAAAATCAGGGATATTGGGAAATCATTTGCAAAAATCACTGCATATGGGAAAAACATGTATGAAAGTGAACATATGGGGATATGAAAACATGCAGAATTAATAGGGGAAGATAGGGAAACATATACACAAAACTGTTGACATATTCACCAACATTTTCTATTGTTTACACATGCATATGGTAGAGGGAGATTAGGGTTTTGAATGCTTTGGGAGAGGGGTAGGGTTTACACTTTTAGTTATTAAGGAGAAGGGAGGGTTTGCATTTGATTTATAAAATAGCATGGGAGAAAAATAGGCATACATACAAGTGTGAGTGGAAAGGGGAAGGAGGGAAACAATTACAAAGGGAAAACACCTTGAAACAACACAAACCCTAGCACATTTTACCCATTAACATTGCAGTCATATGAAGAGGTTTCACTTGCACAATTTCGATCATTAAAACATGTTTCATGATATCCACCAATCATAACCAGCAACCATTTCAAGTTTAGAACACCTACCTCAAACGAATTTATGGCTTGGAGAGCGTTTGAGCAAGTTTAAAATCGATTTGCAGGGAGACAGCTCGACGGGTCGCGCACCACGCCCAACGGGTTGCGCACCTCTGACGGGTCGCGCCCGTTGTATTTTTACACTGTGGAAGACCCTCTGACGGGTCGCGCGCACCTGATGGGTCGCGCACCTGGCCTGACGGGTCACGCACCAGCCTAATGCTCGAACTCGCTCTGTATTCGCTCCTTTCTCTCAATCACTCTCTCAAACCTCTCTTGCAAGCGTCTAGGATGCACAATGAGAGTGACAGGAGGGAATTTGGGGTTTTTATAAGTTTCATTTGAAAAAATTTCATTCACAAACCCACTTTCTAATGTTTTCTCTTTGACACTTTATAACATTGACTTTTTGGTTTCTTTTGTCCTGAATTTGACTCATTGAGTGCTTTGACTTGATTCTTTTTGCAGGTAGATCATCTGAGGGATCTTGGCAAGGGGACCAGGGTTGCATTTTGTTCGTTGAAGACTTTTGAAATTTCATCACTTATTTACAAAAACTTGGAAAATGACCTTGGCTTTAAAAATAGAGTTTTTAAATCCAAGGTGAAGATTAGCTGTACCAGATAAGAAATCTTGAAGAAACACTTTTACAATCATCCCTCTGGCTTGCTGAATACTCGTTGACCTTCAGAGACATGACCTTGTAAACAAACTTGACCAAAACCCTAGACCTAGGAATTTGACCTCAAGACAAGACAAGACAAGCTTGAAAGTGACTAAGGACTGAAATAACTTGATTCAGCTGCCAAGAGGGGGACAAAGACACCAGCTCCTCCATCAGGGTTATGGCATGCCTAATGGGATGCAAAAATTGACACTGATGAGACACCTACTTATGCAAATGCAAAGAGCTTTGATCGCTGATGGAGGGCAACAAGACCGACTCTAACATTGGCTCCAATGGGGATGGTAGCTCCTTGGAGGTGCCAAGAACCTTAGACCTCTGGGAGAGCAGACCAGTGCCTTTCAATCATTGGGCAATGGATTCAAAAACACAAGCTGCAATGCATGACTGAAAACTGATGACTTGACAACACAAATTGATTCTTACTCAACTAAAAACTGACTCAACACTTAAACACAACCGACCAACTGGAAATGATGCTCAAAGGGGATCTTATTCATCACAACCTACCCTAACAGTTTCATTCATCACCTAATCAAGTGAAATGAAACAACCAATGCAACCAAGTAAGAATCTCGTCTGCTGTTTGAAATCTACGCAAGTGCTCACTTATGAACAACAAGAGAGAACTACTGAACAGCAACTCCCATGATAACTTAGAAACAGATCCATTGAATGATATGAATTTTCTATCCACCTCCAAAAACACTGCATAAGGATCTTGAAATTCAAGCACACTGGAACTTAGCTCATCCAATGGATTACTTCTCTTTCCTTCATACCATGAATGCAAACTTTGATCTGAACCTTGTGATGAGACCTCTGCTGAAAATAAGAAAGAAACTGGCTGTCGGATCAAATTCATATCAGCACATGTTTCAAGCTCACATGTAGACAATGGAGAAAAACTTTGACTGCAAACCTCATCCAAAACATCAGTTATTGGATCATGAAAAAATTGAAAAGACTGCTGCAATGTATCCATTGAAAATGTATGAAATCCTTCCAGCTGTTCATCTTTTTCTTGAGATATTTTACGAAGATTCTTCCTTATAAACTGAAATTCTTCGAAAGAAAAGGGTATAGAATCTTCTTGCATCATCAAATCATGTATTTCATCTTCCACAGCTTCATCTGTAATTTGCCCTTCAATTTCATTCGGTGGCTGCAAATCTGATGCTACATGCTGCTCAAGCATTTTGTTATCTGTCTCATCCTCAACATTAACACTGAGAGATTGTTGATTTGTTATAGGCTGTTCATTTGAAGATTTACTATGCAATCTACCCTTCAAGAACTAAAATGATTCAAAACAGAATGGTACGGAGTCACCTTGAATCATTAAATCATGTGTGTCCACTTCCAAGTCTTCAGCTGTAACTTGACAATCAATGGCTTCCGGAGGTTGCAAATCTAAATATGTAACATCTTGAACAAAATTTTCATTGCTCTCAAGATGATTCAAATCAAGACTTGTTGACATTTGATTTCTGATTGCATGGTAGTTATCTCTGATGAACTGAAACGAATCGAAACAAAAAGGCAAATATCCTTCACTTACTTCAAACTTTGATGCACTTTCCTCATCAATGTCATAGCTGATATGTGATGGCTGAACATTGTATTCAAGCTGCTGAAAATGAACTTTTTCCTCCCACAAACTAGCTGCTAATTTGTCTGCAAGATTAGCTTTTGCTTGGAGAACATAATCATCATCATACTGATAATACTGAGGCAAATCATCGGTATAAAACATATCATCAAGCATGCAGGTCATATCAACAGTTATTTCTTCGCCAAGGTGATCTACAAAAAAATCATTATCAGATCTATGACAACTAGGATAAGAAACAAAATGTTTTGGATCAGCAACTTGTTCTTCTTCAATCAGCGAGCCATGAGTTTGAACATCATAAGCATTTCTCACGTTGATCTTGTCAATCATCTTTTCCACTGCACTTACCAAAATGTCAAGCTTCACCTCTAGAGATGTTGATTCTTCCGGATCTATGTTTTTCATCTCTTCTTCCTTCATTCTTGCCCTTCGGATCAGCAAATGTGCCTCTACATTTATTGTATTGTTTTGCATCTCATGAAGCGTTGCAATATCCCTTTCTCTCAGTTGAAACTCCATCTCCGGATCAAAGGCACCCGAATAGTGCAAGAGAGCAGATCTAGGGGAAGGTCTAATATCAACTGGCATCGAATAATAAACTTGGTTGAATCTGGCTGAAAATGGTTGTATTGTCTCCCCTGGTAATCTTTTCAGCTGGTTATACTCTTCTATAATCAAGAAAAGGTTTTGTCCGATCATCCACCTGTCGAGAAAAACTTTGAAAAACTGCTGGAAATCTGAAATGCTTGCATCAGGCAGGGCTTTGAACCAACTCTTCACTTTAGCTTGCAAAGAAAGAGCAAAAAGCCTAATACTAACATCTTCTTCATCAACTTCAAAAAGATCTAGAAAATTCTCAAAATTCTGCACATGTTGCTCAGCGTTGACATT
Source organism: Pinus tabuliformis (assembly GCA_031772625.1). Classification (NCBI taxonomy): domain Eukaryota; kingdom Viridiplantae; phylum Streptophyta; class Pinopsida; order Pinales; family Pinaceae; genus Pinus; species Pinus tabuliformis. Next base: position 1,237,405,228 of record CM062807.1, read on the forward strand.
CTTACATTCACCATCAAACCTCGGCAAGTATATATCATAATTTTTGGGGAAAGCATGGAGAACAGAAGGTAAAACAAGAGGTTTATACCGATCTGGAATTTTACAAGGTGTAGGGGTAGGTACAACAGGTATAGAACTAGTCTTGGTTGCTTGAGATTCATCAATCTGAAGATGGTCATCACAAAATTCGGAAGAAAGGTCTTGATCAAGCTCAAAGGTATACAAATCTTTGGTATTCACGATCTTCAAAGGGAAAGAATCAACTACAGGCTGAGGATCTCTTCTCAAGCATAGTATACTTTGCAAAGCCTTCTTTACATTCTTGGGAAAAGAGAAGAAATAATTTATGACAAAGAACAAAATGTCTTGGATGAAATTCCAACTTGAATACCTGATCTTGCCATATTCTCCTTTCATGTTTCTGCTGGTTGGGATCATCCTCCAGTGGAGTCTTTGGATCTGATCTCAAAAATGATTTAGAGTCGCCAAGTGAATGATTTCAGCCTTTCAAGTGTCTGATCCTTGTCCACAATCAACAATTAGATCTGAACTTGATACATGTACTAGGGTAAAATCCAAATGAAGTGATGTATTCACAAGCTCACGGAGATTGACTGAAGCAGCATTTATCTACTTACGCTGATGTAAAACAAGAGCGTTTTCGAAGGCTACCTGGCGTAACTTCGGGCTCCATCTAAGACTTATGAAATAACACGTCAATGAGCAAACGATTGGTTTGTTCTCCCCAGTATGGTCGCCAGTATGTTAGCGCTTGAAATTTCACCTCAGGCTGAGAAAGGTAAACCTCAAGGCAACATCAAACCATTTAGCCTCGTAGCTAGCCCTACAGGGCAGGAGAAGGCTCTCTCCAGTCTATCTCGCAAAATCTCCAATAAATGAGATGACCAATAAGGTATCATTGATATTAGGCTAGTAAACTGATCAGAAAGATTGATTTTGGGGTTTTTGGGTTTTTGGTGGCAAAATGAGGAGAGGGCAATTTTGGGTGCGGGGATTGGACACAGTTTCTGCAGGGGGTCCTTTGGGGCAAGGTAGGAGACAGTATTGATGCCTTTAACTGAGGTGGATGGTCAGGAAAAAATATGAAGAGCTAAAGAGAGCAAACAATAACTTTGAATTCTCTTTAGACAGTAGAAAACATTAAAATTAAACAAACTTAAAAGTAGAGCATGGCAAGCATGAATTCTTACTTTAACACTTCATTTGTTTAATGTGCAGAAGTAAAGAAAGGAAATGAATCACATAACAAAGCTTACAAGAACATTGAGAAACACACCATCAACACATGAGTCCACAAGAATCCCAAAGAGGACTGCAAAACCCTGGTCTTCCTTAGCCAAAAATTGCAGAGATACAGTGAAATAATACAATGATAGCTTCTCCCTCAAGAGTCCAACCTTCCAACCCCTGAAAATGACTAAGAAAATACATAATATAGGCAAGCTAACACCTTTCCTTGCCTCTAGGGGTCGAGCTCATCCTTCTAGGAGCTTTTTCAACCAATTCTAAACTGAGCACTAAAATCTAGGCAGTCAAAACAACTTGCCTCTATAAACTAGGAAACCAATTCATTCATTTAATTTTCACCCTTTTCATGAATGAATCTTCTAGAAGAGGTACATAAGAGTAAAAGTATCATAAAAGTACAATAATTACATCAAATATAATCATCTACCACCCCAAAAAGTCAAACTGGGTCAAAACTGCATTTTCTGGGTTGTACAATGCAATCTGGCAAAACCTGCCTGACGGGTCGCGCCCCCCTGCCTGACGGGTCGCGCCCCCCTACCTGACGGGTCGCGCCCCTTTGGAGCTCTGTTTGGGGTACTTGTAGGTGGCCAAATTGAGCAACAGTGGGCTTGTTGGAAAGGTCTATGAGTCTACTTTCCAACCCAACTGGACTTTTTGAATTTGGAGTTCATTTGCCCTGTCAAAAACCAATTCTCCCAAGACAACTTTCTGTAGTTCAAAAAAGTGGCAGAAAGTCAAATTTTGCATGTATTTTGACCTTCTGGAGGCCAAAAACTCCATAAAAACTCAAGTCCATCCATGGGCATATGTAACTTTGCATGACAAATCATGAAATGCTGAGTTTTTGTGAAAAGGAGTTGCCCTGATGAAGGGTCGCGCGGAGGGTGAGACCCGTTAAAGAGCCAAAACCTGTAAATTACCAAAAAATGCCAAAATTACCCAAAATTCTCAAAAAATTTTGGGATTTGAGCTGTGGCTAGGCTATTGAGTGCCATGATCTTTGAGTGAAGCCTCAGCCAAGATACGGAGGGGATTTGGCCTCTTTCTCCGTTTTAGAGCCTCGGTCAATCGCCTTTGAAACATCTTCATTTTGGCCTTGCACACATGCATTCTTGCCCAGTATTGGTTTTTCATGTTCCTCAGCAATATCTTCTCTTGGTTGGCCTTAGCCAACAGCCTCTCCAAGTGTGCGTTCTCCTGGATGAGCATAGACTCTCGGTCAACAGGCAATGGGTCACCGGGTCTTCTACGGTTCAAGGTTCGGTCACTACGAATCCTCCATAGCTCATCAAGTGCTTTCTCCTCCTCCAACTGTTTGTTGCGCTGCTCCAGGTAGGTGATGGTCCATTGGGCACCCTCAAATCTCATCTGCAAAGCATCATTTTCAGCTTTGAGATGCTGAATGATCTCGTTTGCCTCTCGGCTAGGAGAACTGGCCTCAAGATCGATCACCTCAGTGTCTGGAACTCCTGATGGACCCTCATGAATCATGGGCTGTTTGCCCCTCTGTGCTGCCTGTGATGGTGAAGGAAGCGAGGCCCCTTCCACCTGATGTGGAGATAACACTCGCTGAGCTGAAGATGAAGGCGAGACCCCTTCCACCTGCTGTGGAGATAGTACTCGCCTGGCTGCTGCAAATAAGGCCCTTGGGCCTTTCTGATAGGTGACCAGAGGTGAGGAGCTGACATATCTAGTGACAGGGATGTGATGCAGGTATGATGGTCCTCTCTCCTCGTGAACAACCTCAGGATGTGGCTGTGATGGCGCTGTGAAAAACTCACGAGAGATGAACTCCTCCCATGAGATGCCCTGCTGAGTCAACTGATGCAATACTACTAGCTGAATCAAACCATAATGGTGAAGGCTCCTGTACTGCTGTGCCGGGGTCTTCCTCTGCAACATGGGCACCATCCTCTGAATGTTCTAAAAGAAGAAAACCGGGATGTTCATCATCCTCACTCGGGTGAAGTGCATCAAAAGGCGAATGTGATATGAGTACACCTATGAAAATCTGCCCTCACAGGTAAAATAGTTCATAATAAGCCTCATGATGGGAGCATACTCGCTCCGGAGAAACCTGAATGGAAAAACACCCGCCAAATGTCTCATGAATGGTGGTCGGACATAAGGCTCAAAGTGAACAGTATCTAGCATCTTGCGCTTATTCCACACCTCACCAACATTAGGTATCCCTGTAGCATGTGAGATCACCTCGGGTGTTAATGTAAAGTTCACCCCTGCAAGATTGACATGTCCATCATGGAGGTGTAAAACAAAAAGGCGGGCCAACTCTCTGTGGTGTTGAATCCGAGAAATCCTCTCACAGAACTCATAACAAGACATGTACTGAAAACAAGTGACTGCCATAGGACAGGCCTGTAACTCTGCTAAAGAAGTGGGCTCCTCTCGCTTATGATGTCCACCCTTACCACCCTTACGAGGCCTCCTCAACCTCTGCATATGATGAATGGTCATCCCTTTGCTCGTAAGTTTCGGTTTCTGACATAGTTTAGGAGCAAAGTGGACAAACTGTACTGCTGTCTCTACCTGTAAAAAGTGTTGAATTCTATGTTGTTTCAAGGGGAAAAAGACATGAGGGAAATGTTAGGGGAGGGACCTTTTTACAAGGAATTGGGAATATATAAATATAACAAGGAATTTTTAAGGAAAATGTTGCAAACCATTATGCATATAGGAGTACATATTTAAAATCAGGGATATTGTGAAATCATTTGCAAAAATCACTGCATATGGGAAAAACATGTATGAAAGTGAACATATGGGGATATGAAAACATGCAACATTAATAGGGGAAGATAGGGAAACATATACACAAAACTGCTGACATATTCACCAACATTTTCTATTGTTTACACATGCATATGGTAGAGGGAGATTAGGGTTTTGAATGCTTTGGGAGAGGGGTAGGGTTTACACTTTTAGTTATTAGGGAGAAGGGAGGGTTTGCATTTGATTTATAAAATAGCATGGGAGAAAAATAGGCATACATACAAGTGTGAGTGGAAAGGGGAAGGAGGGAAACAATTATAAAGGGAAAACACCTTGAAACAACACAAACCCTAGCACATTTTACCCATTAACATTGCAGTCATATGAAGAGGTTTCACTTGCACAATTTTGATCATTAAAACATGTTTCATGATATCCACCAATCATAACCAGCAACCATTTCAAGTTTAGAACACCTACCTCAGACGAATTTATGGCTTGGAGAGCGTTTGAGCAAGTTTAAAATCGATTTGCAGGGAGACAGCTCGACGGGTCGCGCACCACGCCCAACGGGTCGCGCACCTCTGACGGGTCGCGCCCGTTGTATTTTTACACTGTGGAAGACCCTCTGACGGGTCGCGCACCTGGCCTGACGGGTCGCGCACCAGTCCAATGCCCGAACTCGCTCTGTATTCGCTCCTTTCTCTCAATCACTCTCTCAAACCTCTCTTGCAAGCGTCTAGGATGCACAATGAGAGTGATAGGAGGGAATTTGGGGTTTTTATAAGTTTCATTTGAAAAAAATTCATTCACAAACCCACTTTCTAATGTTTTCTCTTTGACACTTTATAATACTGAATTTTTGGTTTCTTTTGTCCTGAATTTGACTCATTTAGTGCTTTGACTTGATTCTTTTTGCAGGTAGATCATCTGAGGGATCTTGGCAAGGGGACCAGGGTTGCATTTTGTTCGCTGAAGACTTTTGAAATTTCATCACTTATTTACAAAAACTTGGAAAATGACCTTGGCTTTAAAAACAAAGTTTTTAAATCCAAGGTGAAGATTAGTTGTACCAGATAAGAAATCTTGAAGAAACACTTTTACAATCATCCCTCTGGTTTGCTGAATACTCATTGACCTTCAGAGACATGACCTTGTAAACAAACTTGACCAAAACCCTAGACCTAGGAATTTGACCTCAAGACAAGACAAGACAAGCTTGAAAGTGACTAAGGACTGAAATAACTTGATTCAGCTGCCAAGAGGGGGACAAAGACACCAGCTCCTCCATCAGGGTTATGGCATGCCTAATGGGATGCAAAAATTGACACTGATGAGACACCTACTTATGCAAATGCAAAGAGCTTTGATCGCTGATGGAGGGCAACAAGACCGACTCTAACAATCTCCACCTTTGTCGCTATGCAAGGCTTTTATTTTCTTTCCATATTCTTTCTCTACCAAGGCTTTAAACTCACAAAACCTCAATAAGGTCTGGTCCTTCTTTTGCATAAAATAGATCCAACATCTACGAGAAAAATCATCAATAAAAATAGCATAGTACCTTTTTTTAGCGGTGGAGGCTATAGAGAATGATCCACAAGCATATGGGTGAACTCACTCCAGAATTGCTCCAGCTCTATTGTCTCGACCCGGAAAGGAAGATTTCACATACTTACCCAAGGTACAACCTTTGCATGTATTCGTCTGCTCCAGTTTTTCCTTGGGTAATCCGGTAGAAATCTGTTGCATGATCTTCAAGGCTCCATGGTGCAAGTGGCCTAATCTTCTATTCCATAGCTTGCCAACATCTTGGCTCTGCACCATCTCAACTTTGGAACTCAATGCAGCACAATTGTCTACCTCTGGCTTGTAGAGATTATTTACTCGAATCCCGATTCGCTTTGTCTGTCCAGTGCCGATATGCCTCAGGAATACCTTTCCTTTGCTAAAGACTACATCATAGCCTTTATCTTCTAGCATAGCAACAGACACATGATTCTTCTTTAGACCTGGTACATACTTTACATCAGTCAGGGTGAGAGGAACTCCATGCTCCCTCTGAAACACAACCATACCTTCACTTGAAACACAGTACTTTCCATCATCGCCCATCTCGATTTGCATCTAGAGATCCTTCTCCTCCAAGATATTGAAAAGATTCTTGTCACTTGACATGTGGAATGAAGCTCCATTGTCTATGTACCAAACACATCCCACCATGGATGAAACCATGCATGCAATAAGAGAGAAATCCAACTCAAACTGTGAGGCCAACACCTCACCATCATATCCCTTCAAGGAACCCTTCTTGGTTTTCTTCTGTGGACAATTCGTAGCATAATGGCCCACTTCATGACAATGAAAGCATCACACTTTTGATTTTTCAAACTTCTTCCCACCATGGGAAGAACTGGATTTGGATTGAAACACCTTCCCTTTCCCCTTCCTCGCCTTACTTTATAAGGCTATATTTTCCTCATCATCTTGCTTCGATGAGGATCCGTCTCTGGTGCTTCTTCTTATCTCCTCCTACATCAGATCTGACCAAATTCATTCCCAATCTGGCAGTTTTTCTCTTCCATTAACCAATGTCAGCTCTTAGGAAGACCAAGGAGCGTAAGACTCACCATATCATCATCGGTTGTCATGATCCCTACACTTCCAAGCTCATCCCTATAGGTGGTGATCTTGTTCAGACATGTAAAGATCGTGTCGCCCTTTTCACACTTGATTTTCCAAAGCTTGTCTTTCAGCGCTAGCTTCCTTTGATTGTTTTTGTTTTGATATAGATCTTTCAATGTTTTCCACATCGAAAATGGTGTCTCCTTCCCATGGAGACTCGAGACTATGTGGTCTCGAACTCCCTCCAGAAGGATTCTCCTTGCTCTAGCCACACATTTCATCCATTCCACCAATTCAGTAGCATTAGCATTTACGGGCTTGGGGACTTCTTGATCAATGAAGTCCTTTAGACCGTTATCCTCTAATATTGCTTCCATGTGATCCTTTTAGGCTATATAATTCGAACTGCCACCAAGAGCATATTCGAGTCTTAAACCATTGAACGCCACTGGTGAAAATGAGATGTGATAAGAACTCGATTTCTATATTCATGAACCTTAAACTTCAAACTTCGAACTTCTTGTATATTTTTCTCTCCTTTGATCACCTTCGCTCTGATACCATGTAGAATTTCTCACTATAGATCAATAGATTATGCAATATACTAAAACAAAATACAAGATCTACTTCTACAACAAACTTTGCGGAAGCTTAATCAAATATGAGCAAGATCAATAAGAACACATATAAATGAGAATGAGAAAGCAATCACACATGAACACAGAAGAATATTATGGGGAAAGCCTCAACCTAAAACCCCGATCTTTGTAATATCATACAAGTGGAAATATGTTCAGATTACAAAAAGGATCAACTCACAAGCTATCCTACTCTCTCTGCAACAGAACAATACATCTCACAGACTAAATAGACACAACATATGTCTTCCTCTAGCCCTCCAAGCCTCCTATTTCCTTGCACAGTTTTCCTTGGGGTCCAGTGATGCCACCTATGTGAATTGGCCTCATCACACACTCACTAAACTAAAGAAGTAACTATGCAATCTCTAAGGAATGAATTCCTTCTGCATGCAAGAGATATCCTACGAGGTCCCATCACCTTATCTCAACTGGGTCTCTGACTGAACTTACATGCATGAGTTATTTATGATAGAATATTCAGTTATCTGAAGTGCAGAAGTTACATGCATGCATGCATTAACTAACTGAACTCACAATTAGTTCAACAAACTATTTGAACTAGTGTAATTGGACTTAACTTAGATAACTGAGCTAACTAATTATAACTCAAAGTACAACTCATCCTCATCTCCTTAACTAAGGGATAAATTCCTCAATCAATGGAGAAACTGTTGCATGTCTTCACATAGACTTCATGTTTGATTTCCTACAACTAATTAACTCATGGTGAATTAATTAATTATTTTACAAACAGCTGCTAAGGTCAAATTCGAATTTTACTTCTCTATTTTAGTTTAAGGACTGACTAAAATAGGAAGGTATCCCGAAATGCTATTTATAGCAGTGATATTTTTAGCACTTCTATTTTTAACATTTCTTGTTACTATTTTCAAGGAGGAGGTCATCAATCCGTGGGATCAAGTACCTATTATGGATAGTCATCTTGTTTAGTTCCTGATAGTCAATAAAGCGTCTCCAAGTCCCACCCTTCTTATGTACCAACACGATCAGGCTCCCACGGGGCGATGAACTCAGACAGATGTGACCTTTCTGTAATAGCTCCTGAATCTGCCTCTTGATTTCATCGTTCTCTAGAATCGAGCACCGATAAAATGATCTGGATTTAAACAGGAACGCAACAAATTACAGAGATAACCATATACACAAAGATGCAGCGGAAATAATACTTCATTTCATTAATGGAAAATACTGAAATATGCTTACAAACAAAAATGGAAATAAACTAGCTAGGGCGATGGTAGCTTATCTCTGAGAAGAGATGTGATGGCTACATGCCTCTGAACTGTGTTACAATGAGGCTCGAAGGCCTATTTATTGTTGAGAAACAATGGAAAAACCCTTAACATTCCAAAACCTAACCCTAGGAGATGAACCGCCAAACTGTGGGCCTCGTTTGGGGGTAAGTTGGTACATCAACTTCCCGGGGTCGTAACTTTGGCATATGATCTCCGTTTGACGCGTACAATAGCTCATTAGAAAGATTTATCCGAGCACTATCATTGTTGGAACAGGCAACACAGTCCATTCCATGGACTCGTGTTGCCCCCGGATTCCCCAAAAAACGTCGTTTAGGGCCTCAAAACGGCTCCGGAAGTTCAGGACCCGAAAAACTGCTAAAAATAGTAAGTTGTGCTACAATTAAGGAAACTGAAAATGCTGAGAAAGACAATGGTGGGGGTCCAGGTGGACTTGGCAGGTGGCCACCAATATCCACCTGGATCATTCCTCCCCCCTTAGGAAGCAATGGTCCCCATTGCGTTGAGCTCCTCCATGAGATGAGGAAACTTCTGCTGAACTTGTTCCCTGGTGAGCCACTTGCCCTGCTGAAGGAGTTGGCCCGCTTTGACAACTCGATACAGTTGGATATTCTGTTGGCGAGTGTTCTTGATCTGTGCGTCCATGATCCGATCAGTTGCAGCTTGTTCCATGCAATCTGGATTTAATTCTGTGGGTTTGAGCTGTTCTGCAATGTCGGATGTGTCTAGCAATGGTGGAAAGTATGGCCGAAGGCGGTCCACATTGAACACTGGGTGCAGGCCAAGGAATGGGGGAATGCTGAGCTCAAATGCATTGTCTCCCATAGCCTTAGTAATGGTGTAAGGACCATATCGGAGTGGTCTCAATTTCCGATAGGCTCCAGTAAGGCGTTCCTTTTGCAAATGCAACCAGACTTTGTCGCCCACCTGAAACTTGTGTGGCACCCGATGTTGATCATGTCGCTGCTTGTACTTGGCATTTGATTTCTCAAGAATGTCATGGACCTACTGGCGAATATGTTGGATGCGCTCAATGAAGTTGGTGGCCTTCTCTATTTCGGACTGGACATGCGCTGAATTCATGTGAGTAGCTGCAAATGGCATGGCCACATCAATGGGGCATAGTGGTTGGAATCCCAAACCCACCTGAAAAGGGCTATGGCCAGTGGAGCTGTGAAGAGCTCGGTTGTAGCTGTGCTGAACGTAGGGGAGACTCTCGTCCCATGTGCGTGGATGCTTTGAGTTATACATGCGCAGAATGTGCACAATCATCCTATTGACAACCTCTGTCTGGCCATCAGTTTGAGGATGGAAGGCTGTGGACTTCGTGAGTTTGGTGTCCAGCATTGACCAGAGACTGGACCAAAAGGTGCTGAGAAACCGACTGTCCCGATCTGAGATGATAGACTGTGGGATCCCAAAGTGCACCCAGACTCGTTCAAAGAAGAGTTTAGCAGTGGCTTCTGCTGTGATATTCTTCTTGCAGGCCATCATAATGGCCATCTTTGAGAACCTGTCGACGACCACATAAACACAGTCATTTCCATGCTTAGTGGAAGGAAGGCCTGACATGTAATCCATGGAGATGGATTCCCAAGGTCGACTAGGGGTAGGCAACGGGGTATAGAGGCCTTGCTTCTTAATGGTCGGTTTGGCAATGGCACAGGCAATACATGATCGGATGTACTTCCCAACATCCTGTCGAAGATTCGGCCAATAGAAATAGTTTTGCAGTACTGCCACTGTTTTCTCGACCCCGAAATGCCCAGCAGCCCGACTGTAGTGTGCTTCCCAAATCATCTTGGCACGCTCGCTTGAAGGAACACAAAGGTGACCGAGGTGGCATAATAGGGCATCCTGGAGGTGAAAATCTGCAACCTGCCGACCCTCCAAGAGTGTCTGGTATGTGTGGCCGAATTCTGGGTCACTTTTGTAGAGAAGTGGCCAATCAGAAGTCTCGTGCCCGCAAGAGTTGAGCACGGTGGTTAGCGCCATGATCGGTGGTCGACTGAGGCAATCTGCAACATTATTGGTGTTGCCCTTTTTATACTTGATATTCAAGTGAAACTGTTGCAGGTATGTAGACCACTTCTGATGGCGATCATTCTGCAATTTCCCTTGGGTCTGTATGAACTGCAGAGGTCGGTGGTCTGTGTGGATGACCGTTTCCTTCCCCAAAATGTAATGCTTCCATTGTCGGCAGGCCTGTACAATGGAATACATCTCTTTATCATAAGTGGGGTACTTTCGGACTGTGTCTGAAAGTGTTTCACTGTGATATGCCACTGGATGTCCATGTTGAGTAAGGACTGCCCCAATAGCATAGTCAGAGGCATCTGTCTCGACCTCAAATGGTTGTTGTAAATCTGGTAACGCGAGCACTGGTGCCGTGCATAGGCGATCCTTCAACTCCCTGAATGCCTTCTGTTGAGATTCAGACCAAAAGAATTTTGCTTTCGCCCCGCCCTTGGTGACTTGACTCAAGGGCCAAGAAATATGAGAAAATCCCAACACAAACCTGCGGTAGAAGTTGGCAAGACCTAGAAAGCTGCGGAGCTCTGTTAGAGTGGTTGGAGAGGGCCAATCCCGAATGACTTGGACCTTGGCTGGATCGACATGCACCCCCTGTTCATCAATGATGTATCCCAGATACTGAACCTCGGTCATGCCAAAAGTGCATTTCTCCAAATTGGCACATAGCTTGTGTTGCCGCAGTGTTTGGAGAACCTGTCGGATGTGGTGGAGGTGCTCTTCCCAACTCTGGCTAAAGATCAGAATGTCATCCAAGTATACTACTACAAAGGAGTTGGTGAATGGCCGCAAGATGTCATCCATTAGCCTCATAAAGGTTGCAGGAGCATTCGTCAATCCGAAAGGCATGACCAACCATTCGAAGAGGCCCTCCTTGGATTTGAAGGCAGTCTTCCACACATCTGAGGGTTCAATTGGTACCTGGTGATATCCTGACTTCAGATCGATCTTGCTGAAATATTTCGCCCCCTTTAGTTGGTCTAGGAGGTCATCAATCCGCGGGATCGGGTACCTATTACGGACAGTGATCTTGTTCAGCGCCCGATAGTCAATACAGAGTCTCCACGTCCCATCCTTCTTCTGTACCAACACTATCGGGCTCCCACAGGGCGAAGAACTCGGACGGATGTGACCTTTCTGCAGGAGCTCCTGAATCTGCCTCTTGATTTCATTGTTCTCCAGAACGGAGCGCCGATAAATTGGTCCATTGGGTAGCGGCGCACCTGGGGTCAGATCGATGGAGTGCTTGACTTGACAGTGCAGAGGAACCCCTGTCGGGGAGGTGAAGATGTCTTCGTACTCCTCCACAATCTTGTCCATCTGTAGCTGCCGTGCAGAGGGACCCCGTTTGGAGGCCGCGGCCACTGTCTTCTTCTTCCCTTGAGGGCGTATCATCAGGAAAACAAATTTCCTGGTTTTGGAAATGATCTTACTGCATTGTTTTGCAGTAATCAAAGAGATGGCGGCAGGTGGTGCTACCTCTGGTATCCTGAACAACTTATTTCCCAATGTAATAATAACAGCACGGGGCCTTGATTCATACACAGCATGTCGCTTCCACAAGTATGGTTGTCCTAGTAATACATCACAAACTTCAAGGGGAGCAATGTCACACAATACCTCATCCGTGAAGGGCTTGATGTTGTATGGAAGGCGACACTGCTGGCTCACGCGAAGATCTCGCCCTTGGTGAAGCCACCCAATGGTGTATGGTTGTGGATGTGCTGTGGTGGGTAAGCCCAACCGCTTCACGACCTCTGCCGAAATGAGGTTCTTTTGACTCCCACTATCAACAATGAACTGTATTGGGGAGCCCTTTACCCACATCTGGGAGTGAAAGAGACGCTCCTCCTCCTCTGGATCTTTGGGTTCATATTTCTGGATCTTTGCGGTAGCAACAGTGGCGCTGGGATCCGCATCAATGATCTGCTTCCCTTTTTCATACCCCTTATTGGGTTCTGACTCAGAGTCGGAACATGCATCTGATTCTGAAACCTTTAGCTCAGCCACCAGTGACTGCTTGGCCCGACACTCACTTGTGTTGTGAGTGGAGCTCTTATGGAACTCACACCATTTTCCAGTGTCCTTTCTCGGCTTCGCGGCGTTGCTCTTTGCTTGCAGCTTCGGCTGGTTGTCTTGGGCTGTCCCGCCTTGGCTTTGTCCTTTGTTCTGTGGTTTAGGGGCGCCTTTCCCCTACTTTGGATTCGCAGATCCAAAGTCTCGCTTCTTTTGTTTAAACTTTTGCTCGACCTTGACGGCATACCGGTATGCTGCGCCGAGCGAGGGGATGTTTAGGAACTGTGTTTCTTCCTGGATGTACTTGTGCAGGCAGCCACGGTATTTGAGTATCAAATGTTGCTCTGTATCCTTGATACCCAACTTTGTGCGAAGGGTATGGAAAAGATTGGTGAACTCTGGCACGTCTTGGTCCCTTCCCTGCTGCAACGTGGTCCACTTTATGTATTCATCCTCATAGCTTCCCACAGGGTAGTACTGCTCCTTGATGGCATCCCGGAACGAATCCCAGGTGGGTGCGGCTTAAAATAGTGAGCCAGTACTTTCATCCTTCTGCTCGCAGTAGGTTTCCCACCAGTCCTTGACGTGGGGGGCTGCTTTGAGAAGAGCAAAAACAATCTTTTCCCGACTCGAAAATTCATGAACAGAAAAATAACCCTCTAGCAGATTTAACCATTTATCTACGGCATCGGCGTCTATCTGACCCTCGAATATGGGGATTTCAAAATTAACTTGTACCTTAAAGGGTGTGGCGTTTCCAGAGGAGCTGCTGGAAGCCGATGCGACGCTTCTGGGTAGTCGCTGAAGGATCTGCGCAAAGCTGTCCATCATCGCGTTCCGTTGTCGCTCGAGCGCTTCTTCGAGCAAGATTTTGATGGGATCTCCTGCCCCCTCGTCTTTCTTCTCGTCCGCCATGGGAGGCCGTCGGGATTTGCGAGGCTGGTCTTGCAAAGGTTCAACCAGTTCAAGCCCTAACTCCTTATATCCCGACCTTGTTGGGGACATGCAAAGAAAAATAGAGAAAAAGCAGACCGCTCTGATACCACTGATCCGGATTTAAACAGGAACGCAACAAATTACAGAGATAACCATATACACAAAGATGCAGCGGAAATAATACTTCATTTCATTAATGGAAAATACTGAAATATGCTTACAAACAGAAATGGAAATAAACTAGCTAGGGCGATGGTAGCTTATCTCTGAGAAGAGATGTGATGGCTACATGCCTCTGAACTGTGTTACAATGAGGCTCGAAGGCCTATTTATTGTTGAGAAACAATGGAAAAACCCTTAACATTCCAAAACCTAACCCTAGGAGATGAACCACCAAACTGTGGGCCCCGTTTGGGGGTAAGTTGGTACATCAACTTCCCGGGGTCGTAACTTTGGCATATGATCTCCGTTTGACGCGTACAATAGCTCATTAGAAAGATCTATCCGAGCACTATCATTGTTGGAATGGGCAACACGAGTCCATTCCATGGACTCGTGTTGCCCCCGGATTCCCCAAAAAACGTCGTTTAGGGCCTCAAAACGGCTCCGGAAGTTCAGGACCCGAAAAAATGCTAAAAATAGTAAGTTGTGCTACAATTAAGGAAACTGAAAATGCTGAGAAAGACAATGGTGGGGGTCCAGGTGGACTTGGCAGGTGGCCACCAATATCCACCTGGATCATAAAATGATCCATTGGATAGCGGTGCACCTGGGGTCAGATCAATGGAGTGCTTGACATGATAGTGCAAAGGAACCCCTACAGAGGAGGTGAAGATGTCCTCGTACTCCTCCACTACCTTGTCCATCTATAGTTGTCGTGCGGAGAGGCCCTGTCTAGAGGTTGTGGCCACCGTCTTCTTCTTTCCTTGAGGATGTATCATGAGGAAAACAAATTTCCTAGTTTTGGAAATGAGCTTGCTACATTGTTTTACAATAACCAAAGAGATGGAAGAGGTGATGCTACCTCCGGTATCCTATACAACTTATTTCCCAAAGTAACACTAACAGCACAGGGCCTTGATTCATACACATCATGTCGCTTCCATAAGTATGGTTGTCCTAATAATACATCACAAACTTCAATGGGAGCAATGTCACATAATACCTCATCTGTGAAGGGCTTGATGTTGTATGGAAGGCGACACTGTTGGCTCACGCGAAGATCCCATCCTTGGTGAAGCCACTTAATGGTGTACGGTTGTGGATGTGTTGTGGTCGGTAAGCCCAGCCGCTTCACGACCTTTGCAAAAATGAGGTTCTTTTGGCTCTCGTTGTCGACATTGAACTATAGCGGGGAGCCCTTTCGCCACATCTGCGAGTGGAAGAGACGCTCCTCCTCCTCTGGATCTTCTGGTTCCTCTTTCTAGATCTTCGTGGTGGCAACGGTGGCATTGGGCTCTACATCGATAATCTACTTCCCTTTGTCATTTCCCTTGTCGGGTTTTGACTTAGAGTAAGAACATGCATTTGATTCTGAAACCTTTAGCTCGGCCACCAATGACTGCTTGGCTCAACACTCACTTGTGTTGTGAGTGGATCTCTGTTAGGCCCCTATACTACTAGTGTAACCCCTTATTGTTATTATTATAACCCACTTATTATATTGATGTAACCATGTAGTGCCCATATTGTTACTATTGTGCCCCATAGAAGCCCACTATTGTTATTATTGTGCCCTTACATTATTATTGTTATGTCGGCTCTGATTATGTTATGACCCCTTAGACTCCTATATATAGAAAGGAGGTCTTTTCATTTGTATCATCCAAGAATTGTTCATTTATGTAATGTAAAGGAAGTTGCCCCCTCAAAGAGGCTGAATTTTAAGGCGTTGATCTATCTTTTCTATCTTTTTCTTGAGCTGGTTTCATAACATTTGGTATCAGAGCTTTGGATTCTAGGGTTTCGCTGCTCCAAACAGGTCATCGTGGCATTTTCGCTATAAATTTTTTTATGTGACGTTTCAGAAGTTGAAAAAAAACCCATTTGAGAAGAAACTGCGCTGAACCTTGGGTCCGAATTTCAGAGCTTTTCGCACGATATTTGCGGAGATATGATCTAAGGAAGTTGGTCCTTTTCCAAACTCCTGAATTACATTCAAAACAGGTGACCTGGGGAAAATCGTCATAACTTTCTCTCTAGGGATCGGATTGAAATTTCATAAGAAGGTATAGAAAGAGGACAGATTGTAGTTTCTTGTATGCATGCTTTAGATCTAAAGGTTGAAACAGTGACTCGTGGCACGTCGTACAAGTTCGCTCTACTGAACTAATCTATAATCAAGTCATCTTGGGAGATTGTGCATAACTCTTTCTTGGAGAATCCAATTTGGATCAAACTGGTGGCATTGGAAAGAGGACACAGAGGGCTACTACAGGTCACAATTTCAGAACTTAAAGATCTGAAAGTACAGAGTTACATTCGTTTCATGGTAGAGCTCCTAAAATCAAGAAAAAGCAAGATGAGGAAGTTTGATGGCAAGGATCCGGTAAATTGGATACTTCATATGGAGCAATATTTTGATATACATGGTGTACAATTGTTACAAAAGGTATGTATTGCATCTTCATATTTAGAACCAGATCAATTTTTATGGTACAAAGGGCTTTGTTCTCGCAAAAAACTTGTTACGTGGTCAATTTTCACGGAGGAAATGATAGCACATTATGAGGATACAAAGAGCAACACCTTCTTTAGAGCAACACCAGAACAATTGGAAAGAGTAAAAGGGATTTGTGACATAGTGGAAAGCAAAATTATGGAAACCAGGAAGTGTACCCCTCACAACTATAAAGATGGAAGTGTTGTTTCTACTAGACTTCCACAACCTACAAGGGTTACACCACAACAATTGGAAGAAAAAAGAGAAAAAGGGCTTTGTTACAATTGTGATAGAAAATGCACTAAAGGTCATAAGTGTGCTGAGAAGAAATTATTTTACATAGAATATGAAGAGGAGGAAGAAAAGGATCAAGAAACAACAAAAGAAGAAGATATATGCCAGGAACCCACCCCAGAGAAAGAAGAAATGAATCAAACCATATCTTGTAAAACATTGGCAAGAATTACCACTCCTCAAACTCTCAAGATAGAAGGACATATCAAGAAGAAAAAGGTGTAAGAAGTGAAAGATCACATCGAGAAAGAAGAAATGAATCCAACCATATCTTTCACTTCTTGAACATTTTTCTTCTTTATATGTCCTTCTATCTTGATAGTTTGAGGAGTGGTAATTTCGAATCTGACCATATCTTGTAAAGGATTGAAAGAAATTACCACTCCTCAAACTCTAGAGATAGAAGGACATATCAAGAAGAAAAAGGTTCAAGCAGTGAAAGATCACATCAAGCATCAACAACAAGTTCTCCAACTTTTAAAGGATGACGCCACTTCGGTGCAAAATCAAACGAAACAACAGGCACTTAAAAAATGGCAACCTTACCGAATGGGAAGACTCAAGGATGAGGATGTGGAAGCATTGTTTTGTGCTATTTATATTATCCAACCAGATTGGATAAACGAAGCAAGGGATGAATGGAAGAAGGACGAAGAAGTATGGCCACTTATTCAAAAGTTGCAAAAGATCCCAATTCAAACAATATTGCCAGAAATTAAAGAGGAAGGAAAAATCATATTGGAACCTGGAGCAGTCACAGAAACAAGAACTCGACAGCTACGAAATCGATCAATTTCAGAGTATCTCATCAAGTGGAAGAACTTACCCGCTAAATATTCCACATGGGAGGACAAGAATTTTATACAGAAGCATCAAGAACTACTCAAGCGTTGAGGACAACGCTTTTTGAAGGAGAGGGGCATGTTAGGCCCCTATACTACTAGTGTAACCCCTTATTGTTATTAGTATAACCCACTTATTATATTGATGTAACCATGTAGTGCCCATATTGTTACTATTGTGCCCCATAGAAGCCTACTATTGTTATTATTGTGCCCTTACATTATTATTGTTATGTCAGCTCTGATTATGTTATGAACCCTTAGACTCCTATATATAGAAAGAAGGTCTTTTCATTTGTATCATCCAAGAATTGTTCATTTATGTAATGTAAAGGAGGTTGCCCCCTCGAAGAGGTTGAATTTTAAGGCGTTGATCTATCTTTTCTATCTTTTTCTTGAGCTGGTTTCATAACAATCTCTTATCGAACTCACACCACTTTCTTGTGTCCTTTTTTGGCTTCGCGACATTGTTCTTTGCTTGCAGCTTTGGCAGGTTGTCTTGGGCAACCCCACCTAGCTTTTTCCTTTGTTCTGCAGTTTGGGGGCACCTTTCCCTTGCTTTAGATTCATAGGTCCGAAGTCTCACTTCTTTTGTTTAAACTTTTTCTCGATCTTGACAGCATCTCGGTATGCCTTACCAAGCGAGGAGATGTTCAGGAATTCTAATTCTTCCTGGATGTACCTATGCAGGAAACCACGTATTTGAGTACCAAATGTTTCTCCAAATTCTTGATACCCAACTTTGTGCGAAGGGTATGGAAAGTATTGGTAAACTCTGGCACATCTTGGTCCCTTCCCTGTCGCAGTGTGATCCAATTTATGTATTGATCCTCGTATCTTCCTACAGGGTAGTACTACTCCTTGATGATAGTCTGGAATGAACTCCAAGTGGGTGCGGTTGAAATCAGTGAGGCCGTACTTTCATCCTTCTGCTCGCAGTAGGTTTCCCACCAGTCCTTGACATGGGGAGGCGGCTTTGAGAAGAGCGAAAGTAATATTTTCCGAGCTAGAAAAATCATGAACAGAAACATACCCTTCTAGCAGATTTAACCATTTATCTACGACATCTGCATCTATCTAACCCTCAAATATGGGAATTTCAAAGTTAACTTGTACCTTAAAGGGTGTGTCGCTTCCATAGTAGCTGGTGGAAGTAGATGTGTTGCCCCTGGGTAGCCGCTAAAGGATCTGGGCAAAGTTGTCCATCATCGTGTTCCTTTATCGCTCGAGGTCCTCTTCGAGCAAGATTTTGATAGGATCTCCTGCCCCTTTGTCTTTCTTTTCATCCACCATGGGAGGCCGTGGGATTTGAGAGGCTGGTCTTGCAAAGGTTCAACCAGTTCAAGACCTAAATCCTTATATCTTGACCTTGTTGGGGACATTCAAAGAAAAACACAGAAAGAGCAGACCGCTCTGATACCACTGATCTAGATTTAAACAGGAACACAATAAATTACAGATATAACCACACATATAGAGATGCAATAGAAATAATACTTCATGTCATTACTGTAAAATACTGAAATATGCTTACAAACATAAATGGAAATAAACTAGCTAGGGCGATGGTAGCTTATCTCTGAGAAGAGATGTGGTAGCTACATGCCTCTGAATTGTGTTATAATGAGGCTCAAACGCCAAACTATGGGCCTCGTTTGGGTAAATTGGTACATCAACTTCCCGGGATCGTAACTTTGGCATACGATCTCCATTTGATGCGCACAATATCTCGTTAGAAATATCTATCTAAGAACTACAACTTTGGGAAGAGAAACATCAGTATATAGGCCCATGTTGCTCCCAATTTTCCCAAAAAACGTTGTTTAGGGCCTCAAAACGGCTCCGGAAGTTCAAGACCTGAAAAAATGCTAAAAATAGTAAACTATGCTACAATTAGGGAAAATTAAAAGTTGAAAGAAACAATGGTGGGGGTCCAAGTGGACTTGAAGGTGGCCACCAATATCCACTTGGATCACAAAAGGAATTAGAAACATCTTTAGTAGAAATAAGCAGGATCAAGATTGAAAATGAGGAGCAAAAGGAACAGATACATGTTCTCAACAAAGAAGTAGAGAAGACCACTCTTCTCAAGCTAAAGGTTGAGGAGGCATAAAAAATAAGGAATATCTTGAAAAGAGGGTTTCAAGAAGATCTTGCTCAAAATCTAGAAGAACTTGATGCAACCCGTGATGAGATCAATAAACTCAAGGGATTGCAAAAAGAACACTTACAAGATAAGACAGATGAAGAAGAAAAAATTAAGGCAATTAAAGATGGTAAAGCTCTAGTTGATGAAGGTACAAGCTCCACATCTTCGCAGGATGATTCTAAGAAGGAAGTGGATCAAAGTGAAAAGCCAAAGAAGAATGTTTCAACTCCAAAGAAAAAGACCAAAGTAATCAAGAACAAACAAACAACAACACCACCTCCAAAGAAGAATGAAAATCTTCCAGGTATGTTCGTTTATTTAATGGTTATTGATTTTTATGTGCTAACTATGGACATATGGCTAGGGATTGTGAATTTTTCGACAGGTACAATCATTATTTGCAAAACCCTAGAAGCAAGTTTGCAGGATCACGAGACAGGTTCCACGATGATTTTGTCAAAAGAGAATACATGCTAGATGGGTCAAATATTGAATGTTTCAAATTCCATAACTATGCCCATAGCACTCATGGATGCAGATATCATATGGAATCACCTATGAACAACATTGAATGATTCAAGTGTCATAACTATGGGAACATGGCTCGAGATTGCAGGAATAAGAAGGTCTGGAAAACGAAACAGGTACAGGAAGACAAAGCAGATAACAAGGTTTCAGCAGTTATGCTTTCAGGATTTGTAAAATCAAAAGGTCATGAGGAATTAACAATTTCTTCAGATAATGACTCAAGTCTAGATGGCTCGTTAGGTGAATCGTTATTCTGAACAATCTAGCTTGTTGACTCCTTAATGTTTGTATAGGAGAAGTCCATGTAGTAGTATTTGGCACAAGTCTACGATTGACAAGAATTTAGTTTGAACAAGATGGTAGTTTCATTATAGGTTCAGGGGGAGCAAAACAATTTAAGGATTACAGGTTACCAGGAACAAGGCAAGATTAGTCTGCAAAGGATATGCACAGGTTGAAGGAAGCATTTTTTAAGAAACATTTTCTCTCATTTCCATAATGGAAGCTATCAGGATGTTTCTCGCTTATGCTTTCTCGAGAAAAATCAAGGTCTCCAAATGGATGTTAAGTTATCTTTTCTAAATGGTGAATTGGAGGAAGAAGTTTACATTTAACAACCTGAAGGTTTTCTGCTTTCTAACAAAGAATACTACAGTTGCATATTAAAGAAGGCTCTATATGGTCTCAAGCAAGCTCCTAAGGCTTGGTATGCTCGTCTTGAGGGATATCTACATCAACAGGGATTCAAGAAAGGAAGCACTAACAACAATCTTTATGTGAAAATGGATTGAGATAACCTAATAATTATCAAAGTATATGTGATGATATAATCTTTGGAAGCAGTGATGACATATTAAGTAAAGAATTTTCCACAAAAATGCAAAGTGAGTTTGAAATGTCTATGATTGGCGAACTGAAATACCTTTTATGGCTTTATATTTCTCAATGGGATAAAGGAATATTCATATATCAAACCAAGTACATCAAAGAAATTCTCAATAAATTCTAGATGGAAGATTGCAAGCTGTTGGGAAATTTATTGGACTTAAATTGCTGCATAAATTATCGACCAAGGAAACTCGTAAGCTTGTGATGATGCTAGCACAATATATGCAGGAGTAGGCAACTAACTCTATGTCTAACTAAATTATTTAAGATTCAATACAATATGCAAGGGAAGAGGCTCCTAACTAAGGAGGTCCTGGTTGTCCTTCCCTACAGTATCATAGAGAAATCATTGATTATATGAAACTAAAAACTTAAAATGAAAACAAGAGAATGAACTTAGTTATTGTTTAGATTCAAGTAGAGAGAGAGACTAACTTAGTCTCTTGATTGTCCTCTCATGTACTAATCCAAACTAAACTAAGAGTCATTCATGAGCATAAGAAATGAAATGACTTGAAACATAAAAACAAAAGAATGAATTTCAATTACCATATAAATCATTGGAGAGAGAGCCTAACTTAGACTCTTGGTATCTCCTCATATGATACTTGAAACATAAAAGCAAAAGAATGAATTTTAATTATCATGCAAATCAAATGGAGAGAGAGTCTAACTTAGACCCTTGGTTGTTCTCTCACATGCTGAAAAGATTTTAATTCAAAATTCATTCACCAATCAAATCCTTAAACATCTAAACAATGAAATGAAACAAGATCTAATATGAAATAACATGTTTCTCTCATCATTTTAGAGTGAGCTCAATTCTCTTAAGAACAAGACAAATTATTCCATATACTACATTAAGAAAACTTATATCTAAAACTACATAAATTTATATCCTACATTCTAAAACTACATAATGGAAATATATGAAAAATGAAGCCTTATTCTATTCCATCATCAATTGGATACAATGCTCTAAGAGTCCTCTCCTTTGGAATGGAGGAGGTACTCCTATTTATACAAAAACTTATGATAACAACCTCATAAATGTAGACCCACTATTCTCTCCTTTGACCCACATATTTCTCAACCAATGATGACACATAACCCTATCCTCCATGATCTTCTCCATGAGGTCCATGATCTTCTCCATGAAGCTTATCTTATCAAATTCGAATTTGATCATTCAAGGCCACATAAAGATGCCCTAGAAGCTTCCTGTGTGCCTACACATGTCAACAAACTCATGCTAATTGTTAGGTATAAGTTTAAGCATATTATTTTCTAAGTTTTAGCCATAAATTCACTTAGAAATGTTAAGAATTAATAAACTTTGGAAAAGTATTGTTAGAACCCAATAATGAGGTAAATGTAATGATGTGGAGGTGGAATGGAGGTGACATGAAGGTAAAATGTGAAAATATTGGTGAATAATGGAGTGAAAATATGGACTATTTTGAGGCCCAACATCTCCCCCAAACTCAAGATATTGCATGTCCTCATGCAATCAATGGTATTACATGTCCCCATGCAATCTATTACATTAGGTTTTGGTACTTGAGCTTTGGCTCGAACTCTGCATGATATCATTTACTTAACTTTTGCAAAGCATTTTTGATGAATTACAACTTGGTTGGTTCTTGTGTTTCAACCATATTTTGTTTGTTGCATTCAATGTATGACCTTTGCATAATGATAATGTGCTTTTTATTGCAGAGTATTTTTGTTGGAATGCATCATGGTTGGTTCTTGTGTAACAACCATGATTCTGTTAGCATCCAATTAACTTTTAAATACTTTTGACAAAGCTATTTGTAAGCTCATGTAATAGTGAATATAGCTTGAAGGTAAGTGGGGTTAAGAATGTGATATATGAATGTGGATGTTATATGAATGTGGATGTATCCTTCCCCTTAAACGGATGATTTGGGAAATTATGTGAAATGGGGAAAGCAAGGAAAAAGGAAGTGAAGTTTTTCCAAAAATTATTATTCTAACTTTTCAAGGAATTTAATGGTTAAAAGTTAGAAAATATCATACCTTAACTTACCCTTCCAAAATGGATGAGAGCTGTGCACGTGTGGCTGCAAGAACTTTTGTTCATGGTCTTCTTTACTTGGTTGGAAAAATCATGCATGAATCATGCATGTGCAGCTGCCACAATTCTGCTCTAAATCTGCTTCTTCAAGATGTGGATGAAAGATGAATCTGTGTTATTGTATCGGCTGCTGGATCCTCTGCTGCTGGATGAAAAATCTGAGGAGTCTGCTGAACATGGCTGAAAGTTGTATCTGCTGTTGGTTGATGAATCTGATGAGTCTTGCTGAATATGGTTGAAAATATATAAGGCTTGGAAGGTATACAAAATATAGAAGTTACATTTGCCTCCCAGCCTTATTTATTCACTTGTCCTCAAGTGAAATACAATGTATACAATGAATGGAAATACAATGAATGGAAATTGGCTTCATCTGCTACAAAATATGGGTCTTCAAGTCTTCATCGCTCGATGGCACAAATCTTACTATGTGATTAAATGTGTCGATGTCGAACATAGCAAGAAGTTGTTGACTTAGTGGCCGTTAATGAATGCCCCTAGCCAACACAAGAGCTCCCACCATTGATTCCAATGGGAGTCAGGATGCCTAACACATCTTTGTAGGTACGAATAAATTTGTCGTAGTCGAGTCACCTACAAGATCCAACGAACAAGGGATATTAATGTACTCCCATTGTTCATTGGCAAGAGTACTTGCCATTAAGGCATGCAAGCCTCTAGGTGTTTTCAATGGTACATAGACTCTAGGACTTTGACTCAAGCAGGGTTTTATTGGCGGAAATGACATGGGAAATGACAATATGCTTGTAAGGAATGGATGTAAGGAAATGCATGGTGGATGAATAAGAACTCTTGCTGTGAAAAATGGATATGGAAATGTCATGCTTTATGGATGTACTATTGGTGGGATTCAAAATCTTTTCAGAAAGGGAGGTGGAAGGTAGTGGTTGTGGAGATGGATTTGTCTTGAGAATTTTTTCATGAATTAGTCTTTGGAAGACCAATTGTGCACATAATGTAATCTCCTGAATGATCACTTTGATTATCCTGTAACCTGTAAAAAAAACTTGGTACAAAGAAAACATAAGTGTGCTCAAGAAGAATTGCGCATATCCTTCATGATTCTTACGCAAAAATTCCGTACCAAATAAATCAAATTAAGGACAATCAAAGTTTTGAATTTGACTTAATCATGATATTAAAATCATTCCATTCTTAAAATAACCATGGAAATGTTATACTCCCTGTTTGTGTCAGCTGACTTTGTGCATGGCGAAAAGTTTGGCATCATAGATTTGTTGTGTCCTACAGATTAGTATGTTATAAAAGCATACAACAATATCAATTTGCCATCTCTAAACAAGTTAGTCAGCATTTAAATAATCCACCAAATGTTCTTTCAAATTGTGCTTCCAAATGTTCCATTCTTTATTTTCAAACCGGCGTGAATTTTGTGATTTTTTTTTTTTTATTATTATTATTATTTTTTTTTTTGTTCTCATGATTCTCTCAATTTTTGTGCCCCCAAAGTTTTGTTTTATGCTAGTACCCTTCACATGCCAATGTTTATTATTATTATTATTTTTTTAAAACAACAATTGTTAATTTTTTTTTTTTTTTATAACAAAAGATATTATATTAATATGATTCATATATTATTAACATCATAATATATTAATATATTAACATATTTAATATTTTAATACAATCATAATATATTAATGTATTAGTGTATTAATATATTAATATAGTTAATGTAATTATTAATATATTAACATAATTAATATGTTATTACAATCATAATATATGTATTAATATAAATCAAATATTATATAAATATAAAAACATATCAATCTATATTTATTAAATTATATAACTAAATATATACAAAACAAATCTCACAAATCAATCATAAAACAAATTGATAACTAATAATATACAAATACAAATCAAAAGAAATCGAATCATTAAATGAAAAATATTTAAATATAAAACAAATATAAATAATAATAAATACAAAACACATGTAAACTAAAAATGGAAAAGAAAAATCCAAACAAATCGTAAAGCAAAATGGCATTTGGAGGGTTGGCGGCTTTTGAGGAGTTCCAGACTTTGTTGGGAATCCCACATAAAGTTCATAGTCTCTTGGCATTCCTGTATGGGAATTTCTTGCAAGCATATTCGATGTGTTCACTGCAGCCCATGCGTGAATTCTTGCTAACATACATATAAATAATAATGCGTCGTGGGAATCGATCCTCCAACCCTTGAAGCCATAATCAATTCTATATACATCCATTGCAGCGGTTGTAATGCAAATCAACGGTTTCCTGGATCTGCAATCGGTTGGAAATAAATGCTGAAGAACTAACTCTTCGAGCATTTTATTCATTAAGCAATCCTCTTCCATGGCTCCCTCTGTACATCAAATTCTCAGCAGAGCAGCTTCCTTTTCTTACAATCCGTTTGTTTCTCCCGATGACGAAGGATCTCAAAACTGCCCGGCAATGCCCTTGAGCAGAACTGCTTCTGAACGCATTCAATATACAAATCGTAATGTTAAAAGGCCAACCCCAGGAAGAGGCAACTCAGATCGGGACCTGCTTTTGGATAATGGAGATTGTTCTGGTTCGGCCACGCAAGCTCGTAACAGGGATTTCAATGAAAATGGTAGTTATGAGAATCAAACCATGGAGGAACTGGAACAGTATGCCGTTTATAAGTCCAAGGATTCCACTGCAACGTTCAGTAACAGTATAAAAGTTGCAGAGGAGATCAGGGAGGGCGCTGCCAAAACCTTAACCGATTTACATCGCCAAGGTGAACAGATCAGGCAGACGCATAATGTGGTTCTCAATATTGATCATGATCTCAGCATTGGTGAAAAACTTCTGGAGTCAAAGGAGATGGGAAGACAAAATAAAGCAGTAGATCATCTTAGTGAGGATGTATCAGAACTTGGGTTTCGAATCAAAGAAGCAAATGCACCAGTCGCCGCTTGCTGGGCAAATGATCCCACTAGTTTGTAGATTGCGAGTCAGTTGGTGTCGTAAGGTAGGTTGTCTCCCAGATTTTAATCCATCCACTTAAAAATGGGGAGTACCCATCCCAGTCACGTATTGGTAAGAGATGGTCAGGGTATGTAAGAAAATGCTATTCAAAGAGGAGAGGGTTGAAGATAAACGGAGGAATGATTTATCATTTTTTATTCATGATTATGATTTTTCACAAGAAAATAAACAGCAAGCATGGTTGAGATGCAGAATGCTTTTCGAAGAGTCAAATTGTCCTCAAGGTAGGGATATAATCTAAAGCATTTCTTTATCAAGTGTTGAGGAAGTGGCCATGCAAATTGCTGAGGCACATCAACCCTTCATCGGGTTAATCTAAAGCATTTATTCATCCAAAGTTAAGCAGGTGGTCATGCAGGTCGAAAAAGCACAACAACCCTTCATTAGATTGAGCAGAGAATGAAGGTTGGAAGACTCATACTGCAGGTGCATGGATCTTACTATTGTCCTTTGGTGGAGACACTCTAAACTTTTGGATTGCAAGATTCTCACTCCCAAAGATCAAGATCATGGGATATTGGATGAAGCTAGGTAGCCATATGGAAAGCAATATTGGTGGAGACAATGTAAACTTTTCGATTGCAAGATTCTCATTCCCAAACATCATGGGATTGGAAGAAATATGACCCAAGAATCTGCTCCCTTATGGCCTAAAAGCTGTGGCCTGGATCACAATGAATGTAAAACAAAAACCGTTTTTTATTCACGCAGTTACTAAAATAGGGTCTCGAAGAACCACGATTTACTCTTAGACAGTTAGGAATTTAAGCAAACGATTTCTGGGTTATATAATTCATTATATTATGGAAAAAACCCATGTCTTCGTTTGTCCAGATTTGCCCGGGTTGGATCAAAAACTGCCTTTCAAAACTGATGTTTTTAAGGGGTTGCGTTTTGAAGATGATCTTTTTCTCATTCACAAAATTCTTTATTTCTTTTTGCAAATTAATTCTTCAGCAAGAGTTTTTTTATTTAAACCAAATCAATGGACTTTCTGATCTTCCTGATCGCACGAAGCGCAGGAAGAGAGCATACTCATCGCTCGATTTGTGTCTATTTATGCAGGGGGGTGTTTTGGAAAAGAACGAAATTTAAGACTAGCTAAATATTAAAACATCAGAAAATTCAAACTTATCTCCTTTGTGAAGAGCCTGCTGTCACCAGGTTTCACAAATTATTGTGTCTAAAGAAAAATAAATACCGAATTAAATTCTAATGCCTAATCCCTTAGCACCATCCCCGGCAACGGCGCCAAAATGTTGGGCAATTTATTGGACTTAAATTGCTGCATAAATTATCGACCAGGGAAACTCGTAAGCTTGTGATGATGCTAGCACAATATATGCAGGAGTAGGCAACTAACTCTATGTCTAACTAAATTATTTAAGATTCAATACAATATGCAAGGGAAGAGGCTCCTAACTAAGGAGGTCCTGGTTGTCCTTCCCTACAGTATCATAGAGAAATCATTGATTACATGAAACTAAAAACTTAAAATGAAAACAAGAGAATGAACTTAGTTATTGTTTAGATTCAAGTAGAGAGAGAGACTAACTTAGTCTCTTGATTGTCCTCTCATGTACTAATCCAAACTAAACTAAGAGTCATTCATGAGCATAAGAAATGAAA
This sequence comes from Pinus tabuliformis, assembly GCA_031772625.1. NCBI lineage: Eukaryota > Viridiplantae > Streptophyta > Pinopsida > Pinales > Pinaceae > Pinus > Pinus tabuliformis. The sequence continues at coordinate 1,237,432,884 of CM062807.1, forward strand.
TGACTTGAAACATAAAAACAAAAGAATGAATTTCAATTACCATATAAATCATTGGAGAGAGAGCCTAACTTAGACTCTTGGTATCTCCTCATATGATACTTGAAACATAAAAGCAAAAGAATGAATTTTAATTATCATGCAAATCAAATGGAGAGAGAGTCTAACTTAGACCCTTGGTTGTTCTCTCACATGCTGAAAAGATTTTAATTCAAAATTCATTCACCAATCAAATCCTTAAACATCTAAACAATGAAATGAAACAAGATCTAATATGAAATAACATGTTTCTCTCATCCTTTTAGAGTGAGCTCAATTCTCTTAAGAACAAGACAAATTATTCCATATACTACATTAAGAAAACTTATATCTAAAACTACATTAATTTATATCCTACATTCTAAAACTACATAATGGAAATATATGAAAAATGAAGCCTTATTCTATTCCATCATCAATTGGATACAATGCTCTAAGAGTCCTCTCCTTTGGAATGGAGGAGGTACTCCTATTTATACAAAAACTTATGATAACAACCTCATAAATGTAGACCCACTATTCTCTCCTTTGACCCACATATTTCTCAACCAATGATGACACATAACCCTATCCTCCATGATCTTCTCCATGAGGTCCATGATCTTCTCCATGAAGCTTATCTTATCAAATTCGAATTTGATCATTCAAGGCCACATAAACATGCCCTGGAAGCTTCCTTTGTGCCTACACATGTCAACAAACTCATGCTAATTGTTAGGTATAAGTTTAAGCATATTATTTTCTAAGTTTTAGCCATAAATTCACTTAGAAATGTTAAGAATTAATAAACTTTGGAAAAGTATTGTTAGAACCCAATAATGAGGTAAATGTAATGATGTGGAGGTGGAATGGAGGTGACATGAAGGTAAAATGTGAAAATATTGGTGAATAATGGAGTGAAAATAAGGACTATTTTGAGGCCCAACACAAGCCAATCCTTACCCCCACGTTAACATGTTGCAAGTTAAGCTTAGAAGAGTCGTCAAAGGATGTGGACCAAAGAATGTATAGATCCATGATTGGTAGTCTCCTATATGTGAAAGCCTCCTGGCCTAATGTGATGCAAGCAGTTGGACAAGTAGTAAGATTCCAAGTAGCACCAAAACAATCTCATATTATTTTCGTTGAAATAACTCTTCGATATCATAAGGGCACAGAGGAATATGGTCTATGGTATCCCAAAGGAAATGATCTGGTTATCCAAGCTTATACAAATGCAGATTGGGCAGGAAGTGTTGATGATTGTAAGAGTACCAGTGGAGCAACATTCTATCTAGGTGGTTGTCTTGTTTCATGGTTAAGTAAAATAACAGTCTTCAATCTCGTTATCCATAGTAGAAGCAGAATATATCGCGGCAGCAACTTGTTGTTCACAAGTTCTCTGGATGAAGAAAACTTTGCAAGATATTCAAGTCAATTTTGATGAGCCTATTCCCATATTTTGTGATAACACCAGCACCATCAGTATCTCCGATAATCTTGCGATTCATTCCAAAACGAAGCACATTTTGATTAAATATCATTTCGTTAGAGAGTAGGTTGTTGAAAGGAATATCAAGCTTGATTATGTTGGCATAAAGGAACAAGTTGTTGACATCTTTACCAAACCATTACCTCGTGAAGCATTTGACTATCTTCGCCAAAAGCTTGGGATTCTCCCAAGTTTTTGTTAGACTCTTTCTCTTATCTACTCAAGTAGAAAGGGGAGTGGAGGTGTGTACAGGTCCCACAGGATGGCTATTTGTCAGGGGGAGTTAACCTTTTCCATTGATGACAAAGGGGGAGAGAAGGAAGTAGGAGGAAGTGTCATGATCTCAGGTGGAGTACTTTTGTTGCCATCAATGCCAAAGGGGGAGATTGTTGATTAGTGCTTGTCATTGATGTCAACCCAAGCAGCACCAGAGGCTACTCCAATCTTTCAAGGGAATTTTGAATTGACAATTTACTCTATTTTCATTCAAGGATCTTCCATATTGATTCTACTCATCGATATGTTTCCGTTTCTATATGGCACGTCAAGTAATTCTTCACGGTTAGAGAGATATTCATGTTTGAAGTTAGTAACCCTAGTTAGTGGGCTAAAACCCTATGGGGTTGTGGCATCGCACTCATAATTGGTTGTGTTTATTGAATAGTCAATAATTAATAAATATTTTTCCCCTAAAATCCCTCCAACTTTCACTTGTTAAGGACTCTCTCAACTCAAGACATTCATATAAATAATGACCCTCATATCCTCTTCTTGTAGGTTTTTTGTGGCTTGAAACAGGTCATCGTGGAATTTTCACTATAAATTATTTTACATGAAGATTTAGAAGGTGAAATTAAAACCCATTTGAGCCTAAATATTGATGCACGTTGTTGCCAAATTTCAAATCTTTTTTCTCTATATGTTCGGAGATATGATCTAAGGACGTTAGGGTTTTGGCAGGCTCCCGAATTCCATGTCAAAGAGGTGATGTTGGGAAAATCTTCATAACTTTCTCTCTAAACATTGGATTCAAATTCCATAAATAGTCACAGAAATAGGACGGACTATAGTTTGTTGAGTAACATTTTCAGGGTTGAAGGTCGCATCAGTGACATGTGGCACTTCGTACACATTTTCTCTATCGAACTAGGCTATAATTAGGTCATCATGGGAGATTGGGCATAACTATTTCTTGAAGAATCCAATCTTGATCAGACCTATGGGGTTGCAAAGAATACTTAGAAGGATATCTTAGGACAAAATGTTAGACCTTATAGATCCGAAATGACATAGAAACAACAGATTCAATATTGAGCTCCTAGAAGGAAAGAAAAAACATGCATTCAAGGATCAGTGCAGTAAGGAACACACATCAACAGTCAAGGGTAAGTCTCCTTACGTTTTTACATTTTAATTTTGAGTATCATCTTTGACATATTTTTTTGCAGGACAATGTAAGTATATACAGGGTCTCGATTATATCTCTATGTCTCTATATGTCACAATTAGTTTTTCAAATGTCGTATTCTTGATACTACACATTTTATGTTACAAATTCTTGATGATACACCACGTTTGCTAAATCTATATGATATTGTAAGTTCATGTTACTTGTCTTATAACACATATTTCATTAAATTTGGAAGTATTCTATTACAAGGCCTTCAACAACATTCATTCTTTTGTAAATCTCCATATTAACTTAATTCAATATAAAAATAATTTTAGTAATTTCAAACCAAGTAGAGATCACAAATAGGTCAAACACGGAGTTTATATTTACAATAGTATCAATACACAATAGGGGTGTGGAATCAAACTCTTAGAAGCAATTGATTTAAGCTAAATCATATTAGTATGTCTAATATTCAATAAAGATATTATAGTTATGGATAACATACTAGATTCCTAGATTTTTGAATTTTGTGTCTGATGACTCTAACCCCCTTTCCCACAACCTACGAGGGATTTATTGATTGAATGATGGCGATGTGAGGATGTTAGTGCAAATGAAAAGGATGTGTGTCCCTTGCGTTGCTTTGAAACTATTCTACAAAAAAATTAGTAAAATGTTTTTGTGCTCAATTTCGTACGGTCGCTTCATGCCTTTATGAAGCACTAATGAGGGAGTGATCATTCATCTTCATAGCATCCAGGCATCCATTATAAAATTTAGGCATTGTTGATTTAGGTATTTTAAGAAGGTTAGGCACCTTTGATCTATCTCCACTAAAAATCCAAGTACATCAAATGAGAGTTCATAAATGGGCATTCAAGTCATTCCATTGTGATGGACAATGTAACAAATTGAAGAAAACAAGAATTAGTGGTCTTCTTGTAAGTAGTGGAGGCAAGGGTTTTCAAAGATTAGTAAAGTTGATGGTAGTGTGGATATTGATATCTCCTTGCAAACATTGTCAAAACCAATAATAGTCTCAATGTATGTAAATAATAGTCTCAATTGTATGGAAAACCATGATTGACCATTACTTTCACTAAGAGGAGAAAATGATAAGAACTTTTAATGAGGAAGAAATAATTGTGAAACATAACTCATAAATTTTAGTTGAAATTTAAACAAGTCCTCATGTTCTTTAATTATTAAATACTTAATGTAAATACAAATAAATTATCGTTAAGATATTGATTTTGGAGATTAAATATGTATTAAAAGGCATTCATCTATGACACTTGATTTTTGATATACTCTGAATAAACCACTTAAAGTTCATTATCAATTAATCCTAATTTTTTTGTAAAAGATATATCTTTACTTATGTTAGGAGCTTTATTTCAAAAATAAAAATTACATTTATAAACTTATATCAATACATATACGTAAATGGAATTGAATAAATAGCTTCTAAGTCTTGTTGGATTCTATGAGATTATTTTAAGTACAAATAGTTTCTTTAAGAATTGAAATTTACAAAATGTTTATTTTGATGGGAAAATCATGTCATATGGTGCAAAAAGTTTAAAGACATTCATTTATGGCTCATCTATTGAATGAGCTTAAATAGTCTACTTAATGCTCATTGTGAATTCATTAATCCATGCTTTATTAGAAAATGCATTTTTTACATGGATTTTTATTCTAGAAATAACAATGTCACATTTATACATTCATATTAAACCACATGATAAATAAAAATCAATTAATGGTTTCTTGACTTATCGACTTATATGACATGATTACATATAGAGATAATTGTTTTACGAATGCCTAGTTAGAAAAAGTTGTCAATTCAAAATAGAATAAATTAGTTAGAACTCATCAAAGATTGATTTTAAATTATAAATTTTCTAAAAAATATATTTTTACTTACATTAAGAACTTTATTTCAAAAACAAATTGCATGTATACATACATATATACTAAATAGAATTTAATACATACTTGTCTTATTGTCTTCTGTCAGATTATTCAATTACAAATAATTTATTTAAGAATTGAAATTTACCAAATGTTAGGGGTGGGAAAATCAAATGTCCTATGTTGCAGAGAGTTTAATTGCATTTATTTATGGAATGTATCTTGAATGAACTTGAACAATCTACTTAACATTCATTACCAATTAATTATTCTATGTGTTGTTAGGAAAAACATTTAATTTTACATGGAATTTTATTTCAAAAAAAATGTCACATTTATACATTTATATTAAACCTCATGATAGAAAAATAAAAGTCGATAAATGCTTTTGTATAGATCACTTAGAATTCATTATATATATATATATATATATATATATATATATATATATATATATATATATATATATATTAAGAGCTACATTTCAAAAATACATCACATTTATAAACTTCTATCAATGCATATAACCAAATAGATTTCTTCAAGTCCTAGTGAATTCTATGAAATTATTTAAACCACAAATAAACTATTTAAGAATTGAAAATGACAAAATGTTAATATGGATGGGAAAATCAATGTCTTATGGTGCAAAAAATTAGATACAACCATTTTTGACCCACCTCTTTAATGAGTCTAGACGGTCCACTTAACACATTGTTAATTAATTATTCCATGTTTTATTAAGAAGATAATTTTGTTTTACATCGAGTTTTGTTTCAAAACACTACAATATGAAATTAATACTCTTAATAAATTAAGTGATAGGTTTATGAATTAAGAATTTCAGTTTATTTAAAATACAAATTTACAAAAAATTAACTTTAAGTATTGAAATTAAATGTTGTAAGTTCAAAGATATAATTCATCCATGATAGTGTCTAACCAAACCTTGATAGTCCACTTAGCAAACATTATCATTAATTACATGTTTTTTTAAGAAATGCAAAATTATTGACAATAGATTGTTATCTCAAAAATTACAAATCATATTTATGAACTCATATTAGTGCATTTTATATGTAAACAATAAATAACTATCTTTGTGCCTTGTTGATTTTCATTGTTATATGATTGCAACTACAACCATTAATTGATTTAAGCATATAAATTTAGGAAAATTATGAATTGAGAAATCACATATCTTATGCTTCAAAAGGTTCAAATCATTCATCTATGACACATTTCCCATTAGCCTTAATAGTGAATAATGCATTGTGAATAGTACACATAGCATTTATCAATTAAATTATTATAATTTCTTTAGTAAGAATTACACCTTTGCTTGCAAGGAGTTCTATTTCAAAACTTATATTTCACATTTATATATGATTATTGATGCATATGAGTAAACAGAAATCATTAAAAATAACATGTCTCGATCGTTCATGTAAGATAATTTAAAAGGCAAGCAACAAAGTCATTGCAAAAGAAATTATAAATAATAAGAAATATACATATTAATATAATTGGCAATTCCCATATATTTCAAAAAACATAAAGTCATACAAATTGATACAACAAAAACTATGTCCAAAATGTATTGAAAATTTGGAATGTACTTCTCAACAAATTTATAAAGGAAATTATCTCCATCCACTACAATGAAGTACATGTTCTATTGAACATTCAAATATACTCATATTTTTCTTTGATACAATGAAGTACATGTTCTATTGAACATTCGAATGTACTCATATTTTTCTTTGATAAAATGAAGTGTCTTAAGAAAGGGGAATAAAACTTGCATAAGTCAAGTATCTTGCTCTTTTCCTGTATCGGCTTTTATCAAAATGTGGTTTGATCGATATCCAATGAATTGAAAAGTATGCTTTGTTGTATCTATTAGCAATACATTTGATTCTTTATAATTATCTCCATATTGGGACCACACATCGGTCAACTTTTTCTCATAAAATTGTCTTGTTCTCCATGCTTCCAATTTTGTTTGCAAATAACAATGAGACTTGTCCCATGCAAATTTAAAGTCCTCTATATCAATATTTGACTTTTCAGGTACTTTTCAGATGTACTTGTCAGTGACATTGATGTCCATATCATGACATCATAATTTTTTAAGCAACATTTTAATACTTCTGACTGAAAAAGCCTTAAAAAATAAGACCTACCACCAAACTATCAATCTAGTTCTCTTTGAATACGAAAATTGTGTTCATCTTTGGTGTATGATTTGAAGAGTACTCCTTCCATTTCAAATATCAACATCTTTTGACTTCTAGTAATGCCCATCTGCATCTGCACTACAACCACATGTATGATATTAAAATATTTACACTTCATTGCTTAAGGACATAAACACCTACCAAATTAAAAATGATGTCAGTATTTATTATGAATTGTTTCCATTTATATGCAAAGGGAATTTTACAAGTTAATTGTAATCAAAAATACAAATAAAATTGCCCCATTAAAATGAACAAACTAATGATATGTTTAATTTATATATACAACCTAATACCTTTATTTAATTTGTATGGAATACAATTCTTCTAAGAAAGCGTTGACCCACCATTAAAATCATTGATTTTAATACTTATGATGATTTCTTTAATTGCAATTGAAAAATATAATTACAATGGTCTAGTGCAAGTAAACAAACTAATTATATATTAACTTCCACATACAATATAATACAATTTTTAAATTTCAAACCTAATTAATTATATGCTAATTTCTAGAGTCTCTACCTTAGTTGCTTTTGGTGCTTCTTTTAGTACAAATTGTATGTTTATTGTTGGTGCTACGTAGAACCTAATATAGTTTTTCAACTTATATGGAATAAAAAAAGTTATAAGAATGCAATGGGTCATCCTTCACATTACTAATTTCTAAGAGGTATAATGATAACTTAAACCACAATTGAAACAAATAATTGTAATGATCTAATTCAAACAAATAGACCAATTATCTATTAATTTTTACATATAATGTAATCCATTGTAAAAATTTCTATAGCATGGGAAATTTTGATATGAAAACATTAAATGACCATTCAAATCAATAATTGTTATCAACACAATATCTCACCAAAAATAAATAAAATAAAAATATTTTATTTTTAGTAATGACAAACCAAATCAACAATTATTTTATTAGTGTTGTGAAATAAAAGCAATAATTCATGATGTCATACATATAATAGCATGAAATAGACATCGCTCGTCTTAAGGCACTTCTAAATGCAATTTGTGGCTATGTATTCGGTCTTGGCGGTGCTTATAACAACTGACTTATGTTTCTTGCTCATCCATGATATCGAAGCAGAACCTAAAAAGAACCAGCACTGAGGAGTGCTCTAGTGATCCTCTACACTGGGTGCCCAGTTAGCATTCAAATAATCATGAAGCTTCATGTTTCCGACAGTGTATCTCAATCCATAAGAGATTGTGCCCCAAAGATATCTCAGAAGATTCTTGGCACCAATCTAGTGAGACTCAACCAAATATGAGCTCACCATGCTAACTGCAAAATATATATCCGAATGGAAGTTCACCAAGAACATCAATGCAAATGAGTTTATGAAACTCAGAGGCATTTCCCAAATCTAATCCGGCATCACCACCATATAACTTTTGAAAGTTAAGATCCTTGAGGTAGTCACGGGCTTGCAGTTTACCATTCCATATACGAAATCCAACTCCCTCTTACTTCTGCAAGTGAGAGGGTCTGCACCTGTTAGAAATAGGTTGCTCTCATAAGGCGTCGGTATGAGAGTTCTATCATCCACAACATTCAAACAATGGTTTGGATCTCCTTCACTCTTAATGAATCTCAGCTTCATCTAACAGTTATCAATCCTCTCATATCAAACGCAGGGTGATTTGCTTCAAGCCATAGAGGGATTTCTTCCACCTGCACACATGAGATTCCTGGTCATGAATCTCAAACCTCCTTGAGTTGTTCCAAACCTGTGGACCTGCTACATGAGGGGAATGGTCCCCTTGTAAGATTTTCCTTCGGTACATCTCAGACATGTACCTTCATGCTCCTTTTGAATTCAGGCATCCCTGTCAACATCTAACTCATAGACCTTTGGTGCTATGTGTCAACTGACATGGTCCCCAATGGACTTTCTACAATTTGATACAAATTGCCAACCCTGAACCCATGAGTAAAAGCATCCTTGAAAATTCTATTTTCAAACACATACCTTTCCATCGATGAATGCCACCTTGAAACCTTTGACTTCCATTGTCGAAATGGACACCAGGTTCTTCTTGCGATCAGGTACATAAAAGAAATTATGTAAATGAATCGAGTTACCCTCATTCAATTGAGGGGTAACACCCTTTCCAGGATAGGTGGCATCAACTCCAAGTATAATCCCATGAATGTTTCCATTTCTCCAAATTAGAGAGAGAGCACCCTTCTATTCAATGGAGTGCCTTGAAGCACTACAATCAATAAGCCAGATTCCCAAAGAATCTGAAGGAGAGAACCAATACAAGATAACACTTCTTTATCTTATCATAAACAACATTTGATTCTTCATACCTGGGGTTCCTTGGTTTCTCTGAAGAGTCAGTTGTGTCATGTCATTCCTTTGATCGTTGAAGATGTCCCTGGAACAATTGTTATCATCATCAAGTGATGTGTCCCTGCCAGTCGGACACTCCTTTGCATAATGGCTAAACTTATTTCAACCAAGACATCTATCTTTCCTTCCACCCTTAGATTCAAACTTCCCATTGAAGTGATCTTCAAGTAGGCCATCAGAAACTTCCGCTGCACCATTCTGATAATATTCTTTGCTTCGACTTCACCCTTGGTGAATTAGAAGAGGGATGAGGAATCCATTGATCATTTTGTCATTTCCCAACTGTCTTTGGTGATTGCTCTTTCACTCTTTCTTGGGCTTTGTCTTCACCTCAGCTCCGATACCATGTTAAGTTTTGGGTATGTTTTATTCTAGAGCAATTTATTTCAATTTTCACAGTTAGCTCAATATTTTTTTCGAATTAGCAATCACATCAGCATTAAAGTAAACTATAGATAGAACATAAATATAAATTGCAGAAGACAAGCCAAGACAAAAGGACACAAGATGTGGCGCTAGCCAGGGACAAACCCCAATGTGGGAAAACCCTTGATCAATTCTTCTTATATGTTCTTCAATAGTTCAGCACAGAGAGAGAGACAGAGAGGTATTACATATACAACTGAAGTCAACACTTTGACTTATCTAAATGAGAGCATAGATCATCTCTAAGAAGATGATGCATGAGATCAGTTGAAGACATGTTGCTTCAACTGATTCTCCAATGTGACTCCTTCACCTATCATTGTGCTGCATCTCGTCATCACGCTGCACCCATCAACACAATGTTGGACCTCATGACTACTGCACTTAATGTTGTATTGTTGTCCCATGTGTCATGGTTGAACCATGTTGTCCATGTTTTTTGTCCCATTGCTTGCTTGTTGTCCCTTTCATGCTTGGTGTACTTGTTGCTAAGTACCATACAGTTGTCCCAATGTTAGTTTGATGTCCCTTACGTGTTGATGTATCATTGCATGCTTGGTGTACTTGCTGCTAAGTACCATGCAATTGTCCCAATGTTAGTTTGTTGTCCCTTGCATGCTATTGTACCATTGCATGCTTGGTGTTACTGTTAAGTACCATACAATTGTCCCAATGTTAGTTTGTTGTCCCTTGCATGCTATTGTACCAATGTGCTATACTTGCAGCACCATGAACTTGATATATCATACTACTGCACCTCACCATTGTGTTGCCCCTCATTATGCTATGATACACTTCGTCACTATACCCATCATGTTGCAGCGTTCATCATCATGTTGCTACAATATATCATCATCATGTTGCTTCCATCATCATGTTGTTTCAATGTATCATCATCACTGTTTTGGGGCTTTTCTATTTGTTGCATTGCTGGACTGGTTAGGGCATTCTAACAACAGTCCTAACAACCTTCAAAATGTGGCCAGAATAGCCCTCCACAACTGCGTCTGCCTTTCTAACAGGGGAGGAAAGCCTTGACTGCAATGCTCGGTTGTTCCAACCCTTATTCCATCCTTCGGCCTCCTCTTATCTATTGTGGCTTGCTACGGCAAGTTGTTCCTTAGTTGCGGCAGCCCTTCTAGGGGATATTCCTTCACCTAACCACCCCAAAACAATCCCCTTGCCTCTCAACCTCAAGATGTGGGTTGCGGCCTTCTTCAACAGCTCCTCGACCTCCTGGAATAGCCCCCAAACTCCTCATTGTTCTCTTTTAGGCTTGTTGCGGCTAGGGTAGATCCATACCACCCTTAGGACAGCGTATAAGCTTCTTCATAGGCTACGTTAGGGCTTCTCCATAGGGCAGTGTTAGGGCTTCTCAATAGGGCAGCGTTAGGGCTTCTCCATAGGGCAGTGTTATTCCTTAGGATCTCTCCTCCTACTAAAACCCAAAGACAAGTAGAGAGGAAGAGATCCCAAGTGTTTGTAGAAATGACTTGAAGGCCACCTCTATTTATACTAAAACATTGGGCACAAGTGGGGTTTATTTGGTTGTTGGCCAACCTTGACAAATTGTCCCATAACACAAATAAATTCAGATCTCCATGAATACTTATCGGAATCGGATGATCTTTAGATCAATCCTACACCTCTCGATGAGAGGGATCCAAGAAAAATATCAACTACCATTAATAAGATGACCCACATGGAGTTTGGCCCTAGTTTCCAATTTTAATAGCATAAAAACAAACACATAAAAACATTATAGGGTGAAATAAATCTAGCATGTGCTAGAATTATGTTTAGCAAAAATAAAAGCATGTTTCCAACGACAATATTGCAAAGAAAATTAAATGTAGCACATGCTAGATTTTTTTTAGTACAGACAAAAGCACATTGCCAATAACAACATTAGAAGGGGAAAGAAATTTAAGCATAAGAAAAAAAAGAAAAACTCATATCAACATTGGTAGGTGAAAGAAATCTAACATGTGCTAGAAATTAATAACAACATTAGAAGGGGAAAGAAATTTAAGCATAAGAAAAAAAAGAAAAACTCATATCAACATTGGTAGGTGAAAGAAATCTAACATGTGCTAGATTTACTTCTAGCACAAACACAAATATGTTGTCAACAACAACATTAAAGCAAGGTAAAAAAAAATATATCTAACATGTGTTAGATTTCCTGTTAGCGCAAACACAAGTACATAGCAACAATGTAGAGTGAGAAATCTAGCAAGTGCTAGATTTATGTCTACCACAAATACAAGCATGTTGCCAACAACAACATTGTAGAGTATAAGAAATATACCCTGTGCTAAAAAAAAATCCAACACAAACACAAGAACGTTTCAATTTGAAAGAAATCTAACGCATGTTATATTTCCTTCTAGCACAAACACAAGCACATAACAACATTGTAGGACTAAAGAAGTCTAGTGCATGCTAGATTCATTTCTATCACAAACACAAGCAGATTGCAAGCTGAAGGAAACAAAACACATGCTAGATTCCTTCTAGCCATTGTTTTAAAAAACGACCAAGTCGACTCTGACTCGGCCGAGTCAGACCGAGCCAATGCCTCGCCGGGTCAGCTCGGCGGCCAAAATGGAATGGTTGGTCGAGTTGTTATCGAGCCAGTCATTGACTCGGTCAGCTCGATAACAAATTGGTTGACTCCATAATGACTCGGTCGGCTCGGTAATAACTTGGTCGGCTAGCCTCTTTGACAAAAATCCTGAAGCACATTTGTCAAAAGTTGTTCCGCCTCGTACATATCAATGGTTGGGTTGTTGTTTATTACATATTTATAGCCCTAAAGTAATCTATCGTTGTGAGAAAGTTTTGAAAATTACAAGGCTGAAGTATGGTTATCCTAGTGGCATGAATTAGAAAACTGAAACAATGCATTAAGCCATACAATGTTTTTAAAAAGGCAAATGTTCTGTCAATGGACTAATAAATACATATTTACCCCAATTGTTATGGAGCTTGACTAGAATTAAATCAAGGGTTTTGAGACTTCATTAGGGGCAGAGAATTGGTATTATTGTTGTTGTAGTCTAGTGATTGTCCTTAGGCTGAGGCAGAAAAGAATCCTGTTAGTGGTGGCTAAGTATGAACTTTGTATTGGACAGTGCACTGGGTGCCATTTTGTTATAATGGATACATTCATGAGCCTACTTTGATCATTTGTTGTCTTCTCTCTATATTCTAAAGCTTTGTGTTTGGAAACATGAATGAAAATCTTTAAAATTATGTTTTTTATATAAAATATATATATATATATATATAGATATATATATATATATATATAATGTATTTTTTACAACTACCAATTCATTGAAATCAAACCAGTTGAGTCGATACCGAGTCGGATTCGAATTCGGAGCTAACCCTCGGCTGTTTCTGAACCAGAGTCGAAGTCGGAGCTAACCCTCGGTTGTTTCTGAACCGGAGTCGGAGTTTTAAAACATTGCTTCTAACACAAGCAACCATATTTCCAAAAACATTGCATTGTGAAATAAATCTAGTGCATGCAAAATTTCCTTCTAGCCCAATTATAAGCACATCGCCAACAACAACATTGCAAGGTGAAAAAAATCAATGTGTTTTAGATTTTCTTCTAGTATAAACACACGCAGACACAAACATTATAAGGTGAAATAATTATAGCTTTCGCTAGATTTACTTCTAGCACAAACACAACCATGTTGACAACAACAACATTACACGGCAAGGAAACCTAGTGCATGCTAGATTTCTTTCTAACACAAACACAAGCACATTACAGGATGAAAGAAATATAACCTGTGCTAGATTTCCTTCTAGCACAAACACAAGAACATAACAACATTGTAGGGTTAAAGAAATATAACACACTAAATTTACTTCTAGCACAAATTGAAACATATTGCCAATAACAATATTGCAATAAAAGAAATCTAGCGAGTGCTAGATTTCCTTCTAACACAATCACATGCAAAATTCCAATAACAACATTGCAAGGTCAAAGAATTCTAGCATATTTCCTTCTAGCACAAACAACCAAATTTCCAACCACAACATTGCATTATGAAAGAAATCTAATGCATGCTAAATTTCCTTATAGCTCAAACACAAGCACATAAAAACAATGTAAGGTGAAAAAATTCTAACATGTGTTATATTTACATTTAGCAAAAACACAAGCCTATTGCCAACAACAACATTATCAAGCAAAAGAAAGCTAACACATGCTAGATTTCATTCTATCATACACAAGTGTATTGCTAATAACAACATTGTAAGATGAAAGAAATCTAACAAATGTTAGATTTTCTTTAGCACAAATAAGCACATAACAACTTTAACCCTTAGTAGCTCCCATACACATACTTTTTTTTGCATGTTTGTTTTTGACACCTAACACCCCTCAAGTCATTTCATGGACTTTTTTGAGAAGCCAATGCACTTTTATCATAATTATTAAGTTATGTGAAACCCACTTTGTATGCACATGGGGTCTTACCCCCCATACTCTTTTCATCTTATTTGGTTTGCAGTGCTAATGCATTTATTAGTGTGCATGAAATATCATATTTGCAACACCAGACTTTTTAGCCTCAAAACATATAAAAGCATATGCACATCGATACTCTGGTCCCAAAACATATACACATACATACACATGGGCATGATACCCCCACTAGCCTAATCTTTGCATGTACATGTTATTGACAATCGAGGGGTTGGAATTGGGGTGTTAGAAAAATCATCCAACATAGACAAAATTTTAGAACCTAAAATACACTAGAGGATGTGTTCCACAGTTGGAACAAGGTTATATTTATCTAATGCTTTATTGATATTTTCGAAATCAATGAAAATATCAGTTTCTCCATTCTTATTCCTAAGAGGGACCATATTGGATACCCACAAGGAATGATGAATGATAAAAAAATATTTTTCCTCTTATATTCATTTTCATTTGTTATTATATTGTTGAATACAAATCTAAGAATGTTTGTTGAATAGGATTTATATATTTCTTGAATTATATCACATCCTAAGTGATTTTAGTGTCATGGGTCTTTGAATCAGTGTAATTCTACGAGAAAAAAGTCTTTATAATTCCTTAAGGAAATGAAAAAATGTAGCCCTCTCAATAGGCACGTATCCAATACCTAGATTAATATTTTGTGGGTATTATTTGTTACAGAGATTTGAACCACATATTTAAGAAATAAGTTCCCACTCTTTGGTTTTGCA
Organism: Pinus tabuliformis; assembly: GCA_031772625.1. Classification (NCBI taxonomy): domain Eukaryota; kingdom Viridiplantae; phylum Streptophyta; class Pinopsida; order Pinales; family Pinaceae; genus Pinus; species Pinus tabuliformis. Next base: position 1,237,447,998 of record CM062807.1, read on the forward strand.
TCTAGAGGCAATATATTAATTTGTTGATCACAATGTCAATTTTCATCAATGGTTGATCCCCTATAAGTATATCCCTATGTGAGGAATTATAAAATAGGGGCATCATCATCAAAAAATATCTAGTTTGTAATATTGGTTGGTCTGGAAAATTGTTCATTAGAAAACATGTCCATAGAAAAGTTTCCCAATGGTATAAATATAAGAGTTGTGTTTGAAAGTAAATTTGCATTTGCTTTTTGACTTCAATGTACATAATTAATATTGAATGTTTCAAAATTAGAAATAATAAACAATGCCTCATCTCTATAATTCTTAAGGTGATTAAAATACAATGAATTGAATTTCCTAAATGTTTGATAACTATTTGTAAATCCTTATTAGTTGGAGCTATTTAACATCCAAATCTATCACTTTTTTAAGGCATTATATCAAAGCCTCATACTTAGTGACATTATTTGTGCATGGGAAATACAAGCGACAAGACATCAAATATTTGTATCCTTTAATATCTCTACGAGTGCATCTAGACCTTGCTCATGAACTCAACTTAGAGCCATCAAAAAATAAAAACCATACATTTTAATTTACATCTAAATTTAGTAATTTTAAAAATAACTTTGTACATGTTCTTACATAATTACGCTGATAGGCGTTCTCTTTGTTGGCTGGGGTGGGCAAACATTTTTCACCCCCGGCCAATGGGAAAGCTTAAATTTCTCCCTTCTAACCAATGGAAATTTTCCATTTGTCCAAATTGGTTTCGGCATGTTTTCTCCTACCTGCGTGTTTCTACAACTCTTTATGGCATCCTCCACCCTATTTTGAAACCTTCTACTCCTCTTTGGCAAGTTGTACCTGTTAATTTTAGGTATGTTCTATGCTGAGAGCAAATTTACTTCAATTTTCCATATTAGCTCAATATCAATTCCAGATTAGCAATCACATTTAGCATGATAGTAAAATGCAGATATAACATAAACATAAATCGCAGAAAACAAACTGAGACAAGAAGACACAAGCTGTGGCACCATCCAAGGAAAAACCCCAATGTGGAGAAACCCTTGACCAATTCTTCTTATGTTCTTCAATAGTTCAGCAGAGATCTTCACTAAGAAGATAACACATGAGGTAGTTGATTTGAACTCAGGTGAAGGCATACTACTTCAATTGATTCTCCAAGGTGATTCCATCACCATGCTGCACCCATCACAGTGTTGCACCCATCACTAAGTTGTTATGATCACTGTGTTTCTCCCATCACTGAGTTGCACCCATCACTGTGTTGCACTTCATTACACTGTGTCGCACTTCATTACACTGTGTTGCACTTCATTACACTATGTTGCACTCATCATTCTACATACAATTATCATTGTGTTGCACCCATCATGCTGCACTTCATCATCACTATGTGCATTATGTTGCACCATTGTCATGCTGCACTATGTTGCACCATTCATCATCATTATGCTGCATCATTCATCATCATTATGTTGCACCCATCATGTTGCACTTCATCATCACTACGTTGCACCATTCATGTTGCATGATGTTGTACCATTCATGTTGCACTTTCATCAATATTTTCATGGAACAACCTTACCTACTTGCTATGGCTTGCAGCCTAGCAAAGCAACTAGCTACCAAGTTCTTAAATGGCAGCGATACCCTCACACTTCTAATATAGATATAGTTGCCCCCAACTTACCTATGCCTTGGAACAGTTGTAATTAACATTATCGCTGTTAGGCTTCCTTTGCAACGTTAGCTGTATTTGTGATAGCAAATTAAGTCTTCTTCAGGCCTGAGATTAGGGCCTCTTCTAGGCCTCCTTCCTACAACTTAGGGTAGCATCTGAGTAGCATATAGAAGGCTAAGTATATGCATCCTCCTTGACTGCTGCCACAATGTTTAGGGCACTCAAGGACAACGTTAGGGTGACTATGTATTCCCTATAATTAGGTCAGCTTATAGATCTCAATTCAGTGGATAGAGTCTCCATTATGACAGCAAACATTAGGAATTGTTCAGACATCATATTAAGGCTCTCTTTTACTGCGTTTTGAGGGTCTCTTGTAACAACAAATTTTGACCAGCGGCTAGGGCATTTAGGCTTATCCTTAAGCTGAGTGTAAGCCTATTTTATGAGGGCTTACACTTCACTGCCCTCCTTGACATCGTTGTGTGTGTAGCTAGGGCCTAGGACTTTAAGGCAGCATTAAAAGCCTATCTTCATAACCGTGTTAGGCCTTCATATCCATGCCAGCGTTAGGAGCTAGGGCATCTTCTCTTAGGGCAACGTATTCTCTTAGGAACTCCTTCCACTAAAACACAAACAAGTGAGGAGGAAGAGATCACAAGATGTGTGAGTGTGTGTCTCAAATGACTTGCAAACCTCTTCTATTTATAGTAAAACGTTGAAGATAGATGGGGTAATTTGGTTGTTCGTCGACCTTGACGAATTGTCACATAACACAATTAAATTCATATCTCCATGAATACATGTCGGAATCGGATGATTTTTAGATCATCCTACACCTCTCGACGAGAGTAATCTAGGAAAAATATAAGCTACCATGAATAAGTAGACCCACATGTAGTTTGGCCCTAGTTGCCAATTTTAACAGTACCCTTCTCCTTCCCGTTGGTCAGTCTATCATCGTCCGCCATACCATACCTTCGGCATTGAATTATTGCACTGGGCATAGGGTATTAGTTGCAGGTACCACATAAAACAACGGAAAACAGATTGTAACCTAACTCTTATCCAAAGGATTCAATATTAGGGTTGGTGTCTGCAATGTGGACAGTGCCAAGAACAGGGTGCTGCTTAACTGAGTGAAGTAATGGGCAATGTTGAAGCTGCCATCTATGCAACGAGGTTACACTCTTTTTTGGATTTTCTAGCTCCTTTTTTATGCATGCCAGAGTTTACAGCTCTATCATGTTTGCAGCTTTTACCTAACAAAGCATGGATGTGTAAGAATTGTAAAACATTGAAAGACCTAAGTTCCTCTTCACCCCATTGATTACCTCTGTCTTCACTATTCCAGAGCTCTGACGCAAGTGCCACGCATAAGGTTAAGATTTTTTTCATCATAAGACTTGGATTCCCAATTTCCCATTACTCTTTTTGAGAATTGCGATTGATAGGTTTAGCAATCTCAGTTTTTGGGCATCTGGGTACTCAACAAACTATTGATTCACTGTGTGAAAAGGAAGTGGGTCTAATCAAGCACGTCTTCTGCAGGATAGAATTCGAGAGGGTTTTCATCGGATTTGGGCACCTGCGGTTGTTTGGCATGCTGGGGAAAATTGCCCTATTATTTTCCTTAAGGACCCAAATACCTCTTTTGTGATACATTTTTTATTGTTTGGCATGCTGGGAAAAACTACCCCTGTTCTTTTCCTTGAGGGCCCAAATAACCCTTTTGTGATACATTTTCGATCTGGAAAAACAACCTACTCCCCTTATCAGTATCAGTTCTTTGTTTCTTGAAACCCTCTGCTTCCCATGGTAATCTCTCCTTCTGCTGCTGCGGCAACCTCTTCCTCTGATATCAGCTACAGAAGACGAATTACTATGAAATGCTATAATTTTACTACTAGTGTTCGGGATTTAAAAAAGGTTTGGTGCACCTAGTTTGGTAATAAAAACATGTGTAGAAAGTAGTGCTTTTTCTTTATACGCCAAGTTTGGTCCCTTGGATCCTAATATAACATGCATTGAGTTTCAAACGACCTTACCTCCAAAGAAAAAGGAAGACCAAAGAGTCCTAGATGTTGAAGCCCTAAAGGCCATATAATTTGTTCCTGAGATGAAGCAATGTTTGGCTGCGAGGTTTAGTTTGAGAGTAGGAATGAGGCCACATGGTGTAAGTTTCCTAGGCGGCATGAATATAATATACCCCACTAATAATTTTCAGCATATAGACAGGTAAATATACAAATAATGCAAATCTAAATTGTGTCATAGCTTTCCTTCCTGCTGTGAGTCAATTGCATTAAAAGATGCCTTGGTTTCAGCAAATAAATGACACCTTTTCAAGTGCATGTAGCACAAACAGCTGGCTATAGAATTTCCAAGCCTTTCTAGTGTAAAAGTGATGTTACGTTCTGAACTTAGAATACCCGTGTAAACAAATATAGAAACCCAAATCTAAAGCCCTATGACCAACATACAAGTATAGACATGAATATTGTTATGTAGATGCAAATTTTAAGCATTTTGTAAAATAGTTTTCATTCAAACATATAACAACTTCAGAGTTATAAATTTTGAGTCATAATTAAGAGAGGATTGTTATTTCCAGGCATTAAGAGAAATTCACAAATGTTTACTTTGCATCTATAGTCATCATCAAAAGAATAAACCAACTTTGTTGTGCATGTACAAGAAAATTCATTCATAAAATTCATAAAAATTTAAGTCTCTTGTTCAGCCAATTAGGGCCAGTCTGTACTGGTTAGGTACCAGTCCAGTCAGAAGGTTGTTTCAATACCATGCCCAGTCCAATGGGGCAATTTGACCAGTTCTGATTCTAACAGGACCTACATATGAAAAAGCATTCAAACAATTGCATTTCTTTCTGGTGTTGAATAATAAGACCTTAGTGCCTGTTTCTACTCAGACAAACAACTAGAACACTTGCATGATAACGATAGGATAAACACCCAGGGGGTTCTATCAAAAATTCTCGAGACCTAAAGCTAAATTACTGGAACTTTTCATCGTCTGAGACTGAGAAAGGGAAGCAAAAACACAGACTGAAATTTCAAATTGTAAACAATGAAAAAACATGGAAAGTTTTACTTCTACTATCACTTCAGTGATCAATAAACAGCCTCCTCTAGTCCCTTAAGAAGACCCTCAAGTCTGTCCAAGACTTGTTAGTGATTGTCCTGCCATATCTCTCACCGTGGCTCTCAAAGGTAGAGAGTGCAATATTGATATGGAAATATGCATGGGTAATGAAATTTCTTGAAATAAAGATGCACATTTAGCACCCAGAAACATCGGAACCCACAATGGAAAGCTCATATATAGGGCAGATATTTCCTTGTATGACTGGAACAAAGCATGTTGTACAATATGGATAGGACACATCCTTCTGATTGACCATGGTATATAGGTGTAAAAGTTTCTGCACCACCAACAAAAGGATTTCTGAAGTCAAAATCATAATTCAATTTTTTGGCATCCTGCAGTTGCCGTTCGCATGCCTGCAGAACTTGTTGTACCTTTGTTGAATGGTTTGCAGGGGTTCACTTTCCAATAGTCATCAAGCAAAGTTAGCTGTTGTACTAAAGCTCCATCCCTTATAACAAACACCCATGGTATTCAGCAAAGCCAACCTCAAATGGAATTTTTGAAGGTTGCTATGACTAAAATAAACTGCAAGCTCTTTTTGTTGAACAGTATCATCCTTAACTTCCTTTCTCTTGAACTGCATCTAAAGACCCAGAACACAACTGCAAGCTCACATATAGCACATAGAATTCCCTTTATGATTGGAATAAAGTGTGGTGTACAATGTGGACAGGACACATACTTCTGACCACGGAATAGAGGTGTAAAAGTTGCTCCAAAAAAAAAAAAGGATTTCTAAAGTCATAATTCAGTGTTTTTAGCATCCTGCAATTGCCTCCCACATGCCTGCAGAAATTGTTGGGCCTTTGTTGCATGGTTTGCAGTGAGCTCATTTGCCAGCAGTTATCTAGCCAAGTTAGTGGCCCTGTAGAGTTCCGTGCAGGGGGGGCGACAGCGTGAACTTGCTACAGCAAGGCGGCTAAGGACTAAAGGAGTAGGCCAAGGCTTTGAAGTCTGCTACAGGAGGACTGAGGAAGAAGACCATGGTCTACAGGATGTAGCTGAAGAACTGCAAGATGGGTAGATTGTTGATTGAGTGTACAGGGGGCATGCCAGGAGAACTGCCAAGTCACTAGGAGCAGTCCAAAGTGTCCAAGGAGTTGGTTGTTGGAGCTGCTAAAGGAACAGCAGCTATTGCATGTTGGGACTTCAGTTTATAGTTTATACAGAGCTAACAGCTGTAAGTATTGTTTCGTATTTGGCATTTTGTGCAGGGATTGTAAAGGGCCATTATCCCTAGTGAATAGAAAAGAAATTATCGCTGGTGTTTTATTTCCAACTGGAATGATGATATGGTGAAGACCTTGTTGTTGTAATTAAATGTACTGAAAAACCAAGCTTTTATGTTTTGGAAAACTTGAATTTCCCTAGCAAACACCTATGGTGTTCAACAAAGCCAACCTCAAATGGACTTTTTGAATGTTGCAATGAGTGGAATAGGCTGCAAACTCTTGCTGTTCGACAATATGATCCTTAACTTCCTCTTGACCCCCAATTGAAGACCCAGAACACATTCTTTAGCAATTCCAATCAATTTCATCACCTTCTCAACCTCCTAAAAGAAATCTACATCAATAACTGGAATTGCATGCAAGAATGTAAGAAATAACCTTAATGCTTCACTAAACTTCCCATCTGTTGTGGCTTTGTAAGCTAACTTCCCATCTGTTGTGGCTTTGTAAGCTAGTCTAAGTTTCTCATCTAATAGAAAAAGCTTAAATACCAAAGCTCATGGACCTCTGACATTTGAGCTAGCAGTCTCACTCTAGCCTGCCTCTATTGCTAAGAAGACCACAGTGCAGAAACAAATGTAGGGAGGTATGTATGGATGCCCATGTAAAGATCCAAAAACAAAGGTTTTAACTTTTAATGGAGTGAAATTCTTAATACCAAGTTGTTGACTTGAGAGCTGCATCGCCATATTAATGTTACTAGCAGCTGCATTCTCACCTGCAAGAAAAGATTTTCTATATCCATATTTGAATTACTGGCATACCTGGTGATGGCATAACTAATCTTAGACATCTGTAGGGAGGTTCAAAGCTTCTACATCCCATCCTACCTCATCGTCATTGTCTCCTCTCACTTCTCTATCATCGACCACTACAACCTCGCCATTTTGTTTTTCAACTCCAAAAGTGTCAAGGTCATAACCCCTATTGGCTGCAGCTCCTTCATCCTCTTCTTCATGGACTGCACCCCCTGCATTATCCAACCCACCAGAAGTGTCAAGGTATTAACCCCTATTGGCTGCAGCTCCTTCATCCTCTTCTTCATGGACTGCAATCCCTGCATTACGCAACCCACCCTCAAAAAGGCCTTTGGTAACCCTCAATAACAGCCATTCACGATTGCGACAAATTGATGGAGGAGGCACAATAAGTGATGATTTCTTTCCAGATGGCAGAGTGGGCAGATTGCTACCTAACAATTAAGTACAAGCATATCAGCAATCTTTGTAAGCCCATGAACTGCTGCAAAAACGTATGGGCAATGTGAAACTAACCCATAAAATCAATTTATATTTATGCAATCCCCAACATCTTCAAAAACTTATCAATATTGTCCATGACAAGATACAAAATGAAAGCCTTTCAAAATTCTTTAATCTTTGGTAAGCATATTCAACAATGGCAGCATTTCCTTACCAAAGGGCCTCAGTTCCAAGTGTATACAGTGACCTTAACATCTCTCTGTTTTGTAGAAGCAACATCAATTTGAATAGTTTCACCCTACACTGCTAAGTTAAATCATGCCTTCTCATCTTTGAAAAAGTGAAGAGCCGCTTCTGGGAAGCCCTTCAGATGCAGCTAAGCAATCACTGCCTGTCCACAAATCAGTTCCTAATCATGCTCATAACATTGTCATACTTCCTTTTTATCACTGCCAGCTTGAATATATACTCATGCATCAATCTGTATGACACGGTTATTTCCAACTCATTCATGCGATTGACAGAATTCTCAGGCACCTTCATTATACATACTTGAACATCAAGTGTTCCAATAAGGCCGTCGTTTCTGTTTGGAAGACAGCAAAGCACAATTGTCACCCCGAGCACCACTCTTAAGTTTTAACACAAATAATATTATGCAGAGAATAATGTACAAGCTCCTTGCTTCCAATGATGATTGCATGCTTGCTCAGCAAGGCTACATTTTCCATGTCATCTGACTAAATGTATTTAACAAATGGAATATGGAGGTCCCCAGGTACAATCCTCTGTTGCAAACCAAGGTTGCTGTCTTTTCTTCCTGCATTGTGTCACTCTTCTGTCCCAACACTATCTTCTGGCCCAGGAAGAAGGTTTTATGTTCCTGCACAGAAAATTGTATCCACAGTTACTGGACAACTAGACTTCTTGATCACCTTATTTCTGCGATTTTTATCACTTGGTTATGACTCATGTCAGTGACTGCCGATTGATTGCAAGCAAAAAAGGCAGTGGGTCCTCCAAGTCGTTGTCTTTTCTTCTTGCATTGCGTCACTTCTCCCAAGTCCCAACACTATCCTCTGGCCCAGGAATAAGTTCATATCACCCACCATCAACATCCAAACGTATTAGGACAACATTCTCGATGGGGCTAAACAACAATGATCATCATCCTTGATAACAACATTTGTGCTTGAGTTGGAAGGAAAGATAACGATATAGCTTTCCTTTTGGCACATACACAATAATCCAATCATAATTATTTGATCCATGGAGAATAATGTGAGCTTTGTATAATTTTGAAGTTTATGAATAAATGTCTTATTGAGGTATACTATAATTTTCTTTCAATGCAATTTCTTTGCTTTTAGAATAAAAATGAGAATTATCTCATATTTACAGTACCAAAACTTTTATTTGGAAGAAAACCTCTAGTTTGGCTTTCGATTATCAAGTTCAAACATCAAACATCTTCACTAAGTGAAATATAAATATAATTTCTCCTTCTCATGGGGATTTTAGACATCTTATGTAGCATCGATCTTGGAATTTCTTATATTTTCCAAAGGACCATGTTTTGGTTCTTCAACTTCTACAAATTTCTTATGGTCATTATTCATAAACATGCATCAAGACTACAAGTGTCATTTCTAAAGTTAAATAGGAACTTGGTGGTTTGATATGAGGTTATATTTTTCATTCTATGATACTATCTACATCTCTAATTGCCCAGTCTTCATATATATATATTTTTGTGTAATTTGCATGTAAAGTAATTTTTGGTAGTAGGCACTAGATGGTGGGAAACAATGTTTCATTACATACAATATGACTACCATACTATTTAAATTATTGCATCTATATTACTTTTTTGTAAGTTATGTTTTTGCGAAGATATAAAGTCACACTTTACATGGTTCAACCTTTTAATTACATGTTATGATTTAAATTTTGTTATAGAATTGATACAAGCTACAATGGAAAATATAATTTTGGCAAAAGGGGACTATGTTGATCTCCTTATTAATGATCAGGTCATTGGGCTAGGAAGGGTCGAATTTGCAGAGTATAGAACTTATTATGTCAGAGAAAGGGTTAATGCAGGTTATGTTACAATTTTGATAATTGGTATCACTCAACCACATTTGATTGATGAGGATGTTAATGAAGGGGACATACATCCATGGAAGATCATAGATTTGAGACACAACATAGGTAAGTCAAAATATTGAGGCATGTGCTAAATATTATTGATAGTATAGTAAATGTTTTATTGAATAAATACTAACCTTATTTACATTCGTTTATAGGTGCAAATGTTTCTTCTAGATTTTCTATTGGAGACAAGGTGGATCTTCTGCAACATGGATTGAAGTTGGGTGAGGGCTCCATAGTCAATACAAAGCCTGGGCATAAAGTGCATAGAAATATGGTAAATAAAGGATGCATAGTGGTTAAAATTGAGAAGGTGTTAAAACATGATGCTCCTCTACCACATCCAACAGGATTTGAGCATACATTAGGGGGTGCTTTGGAATCTTATGAGATTTGGCCACAATCAGATTTGGAGCCTCACTGTCATGATCATGCCATAAATATTCCCCAAGATAGGGTTAGATTCATATGTACAAAGGTTTCTCTTACACATGAATGCATGGGAACATGCATGTGCATTAGCAGCAGGTGTATGTTGTAGAAAAGATTGTCTTCAACATGTGGTAGGAAGGCCATTGCAGGTGCTAGGAAGGGTATGAGACAAATAATTAAAAAGAGGGAATTTGTCTTGAATTCACTCATGTCAAACACAGTCATGTGAAAGAGCCATGGCCATGGCCTACCACCTATTGCTAGAAATGTAAAGGACATGATATTTAATGGGAATATTATTTGTAAGAAAGCCTGGTATAAGATACATAAGATTCCTCAAAGCACATTCTATAACTACCAACATTATTTCCAACATGAATAGATCAAAGCTATTCATGGTAACACCAACACATGCAAAGCATGAGCTCACACAAAGGCAGCCATAGAAATATTGCACAAAATTGTAATGGATAATTCAAAATTTTCACCAAACCAAACACGTCAAGTTGAAGAAGATGGAACATATTCTCCTTTAAAAGAGATCAATGAGGCTCTTCAAAAGCTCAATCACCCATCAATATCACTATCAACAATGAGCAAGCTCTGGAATACTAAGTTTCGAGATGTGGCATTTTCAAAGAACCCCAACTTTAGTAAACACAGTGACTGTATTGTGTTGAAAGCACAAATGAAGTCAGAAACTACAAAAGAGTTGAAAGAAAAGGCACAAGGTAGGCTGAACAAACATAACAAGATTGTTATGTGTGGAAGATAATGCTACTATGCCCACATAATTATGTTAGAGCGGTTTCCAAAGGAGTATTTGAGCATTATCCATGATAAAATGGACGAAACAAAGACTTCAATCCCAAGGCTATGTGTCAAATCAAAATCTATTGTAGGAACAAATTTAGGTTTGTCATTGACAGGTATGCTTACACATGGGCATAAGACAAGAGGTTTTGGTCATTTCTCTTTACCATTTGTACATATGGGATCACAATTTACTATTACATCCCTTGCAAAGTGCTTAAGGGACCTTGAAGACCCACAAATGGATATGTATGGTGATCCACTTTATGAAAGTGGAAGTTCAAGAAACCCACTTACAAATGCATTACTTGACACCTCTATTTACTCAAAATGTCAAGTGTACAAGGATGATTTTATATCTCATGGAAGATCAACAAGTCAAAATGTTGATTTTGAACCTCTTCCTTGACATTTGTTGTTAGATTTGGACAATGCAGCAAGTGATAATAAGAATCGCTATCTTTTCATGTTTCTATCACTTTTAACTGCACTTGGTGTCTTCATCACTATTGAGGTTGGGTTCTTGCCTGTGGGGCACACCCATGAATACATAGATGGAACCTACAGAAGAATGTATTCCAACCTAAAAAGTAAAGATATATATTCTTAACTTGAAATGATGGATACATATGGCATAATTGAAAAAAATCAAGTGTTTCCACCTATACTTATTGACAAGGTCTATGACTTCAAAAGTTTCCTTAGCGGATACACCGAGGGAAAAAATGCACTAGTTGGACATCTTAATGTCCAATACTTCCAATTTCTTGTACTCAATGATGTTTCAATACTAAGGTACAAAGAATCAATTAGAGATACTAAGTGGTCAGAACAAGTTGAGATATGGAGATGATGAAGGTCGACCTATAATTACCATAGGGAAGACATCTTTCTGAGCTTCCAAACAGAATGATGTCTATTTAAAAGAACTAAATGAAGGGATAACATCATACATAAAAATGTGGAAAGACACTATCGGGAATGAGGATTCACCAACTGTTATATAGGAATGGAAAAATAAAGTAGTGTATTGGGAAAGAATTCTTGATACATTAGAAGGAACCTATGATGATCATAGAATAATAGATGGAAGTGATTCATCTTCTGAGGAATTTGGCCCAAGAGAAGGCAAAGCATTGATGTTGATTGTAATGCACTCCATGTAATCTCAAGTATTATGGATGGAGATTTTGATAATGCAATAGATGAACCAATATATGTTGGATCCAAATGAAACAAGCCAAAGCCAACATTCAATCCGATGATTGATGTTGAGAAAGGAAGGATGTTGCTAGTTAGATCAGGAAATGAGGATGTAGGAGAGATGATTTGGATGGCAAAATCCATCTCAGATATATTTAGGTGTAATGAAATTGAGAATCTTCATGTAAAGGTTGACTAGTGGAAGCCTACGTCAGGGAAATACAATGGAAATTTTTTAGAGCAATATTGGATACCAAATCCTGATGACACAGAGCTTGGTTCTATTCTAATTAATACCATAGTGTGGGCATGGATGCCAAAGAAAGAACATTGCAAGAACAAATACCTTAAGATTAGGTTTATATGATTCATGAATGTAATATTTTTTTGAAGGATCTATTAATATACATTCAGACACACTTTTCAATATTTGTTGTATATAAAATATTATCTTCATATTATTTTTGGAGTTTTATATTATTTAGTATTTCAATGTAATCATGTGTTGATACAAATTACATGACATTGCCATAAAATATTAAAGATTTCAAAGCTTTATTTGACCAACATGACTTCTCACCGTGTCAAATATGCATAATCAAATTCAATAATACACTTAAAAACATCTTCTAAACTTGGTCTATTAAAACAATAGTGGGGTACCTAATTAGTATTGTATTTAATATAAATCATTTAAACACTTAATGAATAGATGCTAGACACTTGTAATAATGTTTGAAGTGAGTTTTCCTTAATATTCCTTATTATAATTGATATAAATCGAATTTGATATTTTTGTTGCACTCTAATTTCTAAAAAAAATATTTTGATCATTGAACAACACAACTAGACTTATAAAATATTTCCTCTTATAGATTTTGAAGCGGTGCCAACATTGTACCATTATAATAAATTTGTACTCAACTTAGGAAAAGTAGTTAGTGTCAATTTAAAATGGTCAATAATAGTAAGAAAAACAATATTAATATATTGTTAAAAAACTTTATAGGTAAGAATTTTTTTACAAAGTCTACTATTCATGAGTCAAATTTAATACATAAATATAAATATTAATGATAATAGAAATAATTTAAGGAATCTAAGTTTTAGATGAATGTTAATATGTTCTTTTCAATACAATATCCTTAAACACTACAGGAATAAAAACTAAACATTTGTAATAAATAGTTTAGTCAATTTTCTCTCTTTCCTCTTGTATTTGAAAATAATCAAATTGTACTACTTTGTTACTATTCTAATTCATGATTGATTTTAATCATTAAAATGATTAGTAATTGAGTTGAGAGGCTCATCCTACAACCCAATATGAGGAGATGTGTAAGTTTGTCTGTCCGTTTGTGCCCCTTTAAAATAAAAATTATGTTCTAAATAGAAAAATAAAAAAATGAATATGTTGTAAAGTAATTAGAAGAAAAAAAATGTGTGAATTAGATGTTTAAATGTTATACTTTTCAAAAATATTTCAGCTAGAGATTCAAATAAACTATTTGAAGATCTATATTAACTAATTTATGTCAATATCAACTTCATATATATCTATATATATAAAAAAGAAGTTTTTATGGTTAAAATTTTTATTGGTCTTATGTATACTCTATTTAGCATTCAAAAATATAGTTTCAACAATGAAAAATAACGCAATGTATTTTACACTCTAAAAATGTTTGCAGGTGAAAAAATTTGATCCCTACATTCACACTTAAGATGGATCTATGTTGGTATATATTGGACACATTACTATGATCATTTGTCATTAAATAATTTTATACTTAATATGTATCTTGCATATTAATCTATTATTCATTAAGTAAGCCTCAATCAACTTAGTTTTTAACACAAAAGTACATATAATAAATAAAAATAAATTATGCTACTACTCACATTCAACATTTAATTTGATCCTAAAAAAACATTTTCTCCTCAACTCTAAAATGGTGCAAATTTCCTACAATAGTATGAAATGATAATGGTGATAATGACGATTATCATCCACTAAGACCAAATATGGTATATAAGAAGGCAAAAAGATATTACCCAAAATTATTTCGAATTTTATTGTTATGCTCAAAAGCATTAAAAGAAGTGTTTCAAGCTCATCATAATTTCGTTTAGTTAAAAGATCAAGAAGGTTGGTAACGTCACAAATATTTTGAAATTTAAATCCAATATGAGTATAAACTCGATGATCTATGAGATTTTTTAAATTTTCAACGATATTACTAGTGTTGCAAAGGTGATAGACTTTTAAATTGTGCCAACATTGTCTTAGTAATAATTGTAACTTAACACATACATGATATTTACTATATCAGATTATAATTAAATGGGTTAATAATAGTAAAATACACATGATTCTTTTCATAAAATAGCCTTAACAAACTTATATTTTAATACAAACCATAAAAATATTAAAATAGATAATGTAAGGAATCCAAGATTAAGACGTGAAAGATTTGTTTTTGCAAGTTTATATGAATTTGTTTAATAAAGTTTATCATGATAATTTTTTCACAAAAAATGATGAATATCTACCTTACAATTAGTGAACTAAGTGAATTTCTAATTCCCCATTTTGAAAAAACTTAATCTAGTTAAAGTTATATATTCTAGATCCACTGAATACTTCCAAATTTAATGAAATATGTGTTTTGTCATAGTTTATAGAATGTTCTATGTTCTTGTACTTAGAACTTGCTCCATCACAAGTCTAGGGTTTGTCATCAGTTTTTATTGTATATATCTTTAGGTCAGTTTTGGATATAGTCTTCCATAGAGTCCAGGCCTATATCAAGAGTGGGAGTCTTTTTCTACTACTGCAGCAAGTCAACAAAAAAAGTGACAAGAACACTTTAGGTACGCATTGTAATTTGTATTTGTATTTATTCATTATTATGCACTTACACGTGTTTAGTAGGCAGAGGTAAGTTGAAGGGTATTTTGTTTTGTTTTTTTTTGGGATTGGTTTCGTCAGGAAAATTTTGCATGTAGATAAAAGAAGATTCAAGTACAAATTAAAGCAAGAATTCAAGAGCAGAAGTATTAAATCAAATGAAGCATTGCAGTGGGACATCCTTTGAAGACATGATAATCATCCGTATATTGTGAAGAAGTGTCAAGGCCAAGAGTCATCATTGTAGATTTGTAAAAGAGTCATTTGTAAAAGTGCCATCATTGGAAGAGTCATTATTGTAAAAGATTCAATCTTCCTAGAGTCGAAAAGGCATTGTTGGGAGGTATAGGAGTCTTTTTCGAGATGATGTCATGGTTGGGTTGCAGGTCATAGTGTGATTGGGTGTTCAATAAAAATCATTGTAAATCATATTGTATTGTGGATCATTGTCCTTGGTACGGGAATCCACACTCTTGTCTCATTTCAGCCATTATACGGTGGCAGGGAGGTGCTAGGCAGGTGCATGAAGTCGCCTACAGGTTGGATCCTGTGAACACTTCAGGGTGGTAGGTTGGTCTAGGGTTTTGGGGCATCCATTCAGTTGAATACTAAAGAAACTAGGGCGTTGGGGCATCTTTCCAATGGGAGATGGAGAAGAATGCTTTTCTAGAATTCTAGGAAGTTGTTGCTTTTATTTCAGTTGGGGTTGAAGATTAAAGAATTTATTACAAAAGCGTTCGGTGGTTTTTTACACGGAGGCGGTTTTCCACCTAAAATTTTTGTGCCTCCTGTGTTCTTTTATTCACTATTACCATTGCATAAACATTAATAATAATTGAAGATTAAGTAATGCTTTGAAAATATTTAAAAGTGCTAATTGCTAAGGAATACTGATTAACCCCCCCTCTCAATATTTCCAACAGAACTCCTCAACAAGTTGGCGTAGTAGAAATAATGAACAGAATAGTTCAACAAATGGCTTGAGCTATGCTTGATGAATCTGGAACTCCTGCGACCTTCTGGGGTGAAGCTGCATTTATTATTGTGACTATCCTCAACAAAGCTAATGTTCGGGTAAATAATGATTAAACTCCATATGAACTTTGGTATGGTAAGCCTCCTACTGTAAAACACTTCAGAGTTTTTGGAATAAATGGTTTCATAAAAAATATTGATGAAAAAATTGGTAAGTTTGAACCTAGAGTAGATGAAGAAATTCTTCTTGGTTATTCATCTAGAAGTAAAGGATACAAATGTTATAATAAAAGACTTCGGAAAATTATTGAATGCATTGATGTAGTAATTGATGAAGCATGCAGAAATCCGGAACAAACAAAGGATGATGACAATGAGGAAGACGGTGAATTCTTTCCCGTATCAAATCAAAATGATATAGATGAAGAAACCAATCAAGCATCAGAAGAAGATACAACTGACAGGGAAAAGACTCCATCTAGGTGTGTTCAAAAGAATCATCCAGAATCTCAAATTCTAGGAGAAAAAGGGTCTGGGGTATAGACAAGAAGAACTCTGTAGAAACTTCCAATTATCTAGGATTACTATCCTCCATAGAACCACAAAATGTTAATGAAGCTATCAAATATGAATGTTGGGTTAAGGCAATGAATGAAGAACTTGACCAAATTGAAAAGAATGATATCCGGAACTAGTTCCTAAACCTCTTGATAAAATATTATAAGAACAAAATGGATATTCAAGAATAAATTGAATGAAAATGGAGAGGTTACTAGAAAAAAAGAAAGACTTTTATGTAAAGGGTATGCTCAATAAGAAGGTATAGACTTTGAAGAAACATTTGCACCTATTTCCATAATTGAAGCCATTAGAATGTTTCTTTCTCTTTCAAGCTTTCAGAAATTCAAAGTATATCAAATGCATGTAAAATCTGCATTTCTTAATGGAGAGTTAGAAGAAGAAGTTTATATTGAACAACTAGAAGGATTCATTCTAGGAAATGATGCAAAGCTTGTATGCAAGCTCAAAAAGGATCTTTACGGGCTTAAACAAGCTCCAAGGGCTTGGTATTATCACCTTGGCAAATATCTACAACAACAAGGGTTCACAAAAGCATCTTCAGACAGTAACTTATACACCAAGATTGAGAATGATAAACTACTAATTATTATTGTTTATGTTGACGATATCATCTTTGGAAGCAATGAAGAATCTATGAGTCAGAACTTTGCTTCGACTATGCAGCAAGGATTTGAAATGTCCTTACTTAGTGAACATACTTATTTTCTTGGTCTAAAAGTTCAACAAACAAAATATGGTATTTTTCTTTCGCAAACTAAATATCTCAAGTAGATTCTGAAGAAGTACGGGATGGAAGATTCTAAACTAGTATGTGCTCCAATGGTAACAAGATGCAGTCTCATTTCTAACGATGAATCACTAGCAGTGAACCAACCAACATACAAATCTATGATTGGAAGTATTCTTTATCTAATAGGTACCAGACCTTTTATCTTGCATGTAGTAGTAATTGTTGGAAGGTTCCAAGCAAATCCAAAGGAATCACATCTTCATGTTGTAAAAATAATTTTCAAATATCTTCGAGGAACTCAAGACTTCGTTCTATGGTATCATAAAGATACAGATCTTACTCTTCATGCATATATAGATGCAGATTGGGCAGGAAATGTTGATGATCAAAAAAACACTAGTGGAGGTGCATTCTATATGGGATCACGGTTAGTGTCTTGGTCCAGCAAGAAACAAAGTTCGATTGCCTTATCTACAGCTGAAGTACAATATGTGGTTGATGCATCTTTCTTCACACGACTACTTTGGATAATGCAAACATTGCAATATATTCAAATCACATGTACTCCACCCATCTTCATTCTATGTCATAATACAAGTGCCATTATCATTTCAAAAAATCTAGTCATGCACTCCAAGACCAAGCACATTCCCATTAAGTACCATTTTCTACGAGTACAAGTGCTTGAACAAAATGTTAAATTAGAGTATGTTCCCTCCAAAGAACAGGTTGTTAACATATTCACCAAACCGCTTCCCAGAGAAACATTTGAAAATATTAGACAGAAGCTGGGAGTAGTTTTTGCGTCATCCTACAGTTAAATCCAGTTTTTAGAAGAACGTTCCTATACGCGGGTTTCATGAAGGATAGTCGTGTATATACTCAAGTTTTTGTGGTTGTAGAAGTGTATATGTTTTTCTGATAGAAAAACAGTGGGTCAGAATCTGATATGGGTGCTCAGTCTGATATTGATGATTACAGTCTGATGATATTCTTTGTTCATTAGTTTTTATTTGACTGATGAAGATGCCTAGATGAATGATTTGTTGACAATGCACGGGTAGCACAGGTTCAGGGGGATAATTAGCCTTCACAAACATTCTCCATTTTTGGCATTATGGTTGCTAACTTCAACTATGGTTTCAAATATTTATATCAATTGTTGCATAGGTCATGTAAAGATCTAGGGCATTATATGTCTCCTTTTGTCATAGTCTATTTTTGAATGAGTCCTATTGGACATATGATGTAATTTGTATCCCCACTATGCATGGGATGGATGACGTAATAATTTTTGTATTTCAATCATGTATAAGCAATTGGTATATCCCCACTTGGTTGGTTGGATAACTCAAATTTGGGTATATCCCCACTTGGTTGGGTGATTGATGTATGTATGAGTCATTGATATTAGGGAGGTTATACTCACTTAGTTGAGTTATGGAGTCATGTTTTTCATTTAAAAAATATTTCTGCAGACTCTGCATGTACTCAGGGGGGGCATGGATAGCATAGTGTATCTCAAAGGGGGAGAATCTCTTGGTCCGCCCTTTGCCTTTGATGTCAAAGGGGTAGACTATTTTGGTGTTGCTTAATATCTCTAACAGTTTCTACATCTTGCAGTAATCAACACCAATATTGTTGCCATCAAGTCCAAAGGGGGATATTGTTGGCATTATGATACAGGTGTTGGCCTTGATGTAAACTCACTCACAGGTCAGCTCAGATTTGATAAAAGTCAGCTCACAGTGTAACAGGTCAATTCAGAGGTAATAGGGCATTGGTACAGAAGAACAAGAAGTTGGAACAAAGATCTACTGATTAGAATCAATAAGTTGGAGGAAAAGGATGTTTTCATATAGTTTAAGTTGTATACGTGGGTTCACCTTGTCAAAGCAACATATACACGCAGGTTCACAGAACAAAAAGAGCATATACGTATGCATGCACTTTCACAAGAGGAAAAGCATGTATGGGTTGGAAAATCAAGGAAATTCAAGAGTAAAGAATACCAAGGGTCAATACCATGGTATTAACCCACAATATTGAGCGGAGTAATGATTATTTTACCTCATCCAAGAATACCACAGGTTCCAAGTATTTTTTTGGTCCAAGGTATTGAGAAGGACCAAAAATTATATAAGGAAGAAAATATCAAAGGGAAAAGTGTGCAAGTAAAAGGTTTTCTCTGGAATACTTCTATCTAAAGTATATTTTATGTTGAAAGGGCTATGATTATGATATGATCTAAAATATTTTGTGCAACTTGAATTCAATGTTGGATCAGGATCATGAGACCTGAAATGACTTATCATTGAATGATCTGATATTGGTTGGTGTTTTGGAGAATTTGGTATCTACGGATAAATACTAATTCCCTAGATAAGTAGTTGTATCTAGAACAATAGTTTAAATTGTTTTAGACTTTTCCTATAAGCAATAGATAAGATGAGAAGATAAGAATACCTACTTGTAGTTCCACTTTCCTCTCGTCTCCCTTGTATCGATCCCGTCACTCCTTCCCGTACTTAATGCGCATGAGAAGTACCCCGTAAACACAACAAAAAACAAAGAACTAATCAAAGCACACAATCTATTGAATATAAGTGAAAGGAATCAGATACAATTCACACATATAAGCATTATGAAACAATACAGACATATGGGAAAAAGGTTCAAACGCTTTATTAGATAGAAGAAGGAATTACAACCATTGGTGTCTGATTCAAATTCATTCCTCCAGCTTGGATCCCATCCACATCACATCTAAAGAATGACAAACTTGTAGCATCACAATACTTGCTTCAAAGCCAAATCTCATAGTAGCATTATCTCCTTACAATTCAGCATAATCCAGCCCCTGATCACTTATATGAGTGGTCAATTTATAGGAAGATGAAGGAGGTTTTGTCATAAATGGTGGCATTGAATGGCCTTCCATACTTAGAATTAGTTCCATGGAGAAAGGGATGAGAGGATAGGATGCACCTTAACTCATTCCTCATCCATTTTCGAGATCATAGGATTTGATAAGTGAGGGAACCTTCTAGAGGAATCCAAAATATAAGAATATTCCCCAAACCCTATGTGAGTTTTGCTCATTCTTGCCCAATGCAAGTGAAAGGAAGCCTAAGTGATCTGTAGAGCACCATGGAAGTGGAAGCAACTGCTC
Source organism: Pinus tabuliformis (assembly GCA_031772625.1). Taxonomy (NCBI): domain Eukaryota; kingdom Viridiplantae; phylum Streptophyta; class Pinopsida; order Pinales; family Pinaceae; genus Pinus; species Pinus tabuliformis. The sequence continues at coordinate 1,237,468,274 of CM062807.1, forward strand.
TACAGCGCACCTTTACAAGGGCTTACCTACCTCTAGAGGCTACTTTTGGATGTCTTCAAGTCATGAAACTATCTGGGAAGGAGGCATTCAAAGGGGTGACTTGTTTAGGGCATGAAGCAACTGAAATTAGGGTTTGATGAGCCCTAAAACACTGATATGGATGTTGGGATTGATGTGCCCAAATGGATGTGTAACAGTTAGGCTAGATCGGATTGCTTACACATGTTTTATTCTTTAATGGTCATGATGTGAGCATGTCTGAAATCTGAAATAGCAGCAAAGTTGTAAGTTAGTATTTAAAAATATATACGATGGTTCGCCTTGGTGAAGGTGCGTCTACATGCTAGTTCGAAGCTTCCAAGTAGCGTATACAAAAAAAAACATGTTATTCAGAAATGACTTATCTATCTGATCAGTGCTACCGGTTTATTATTTTCTGACAATGATGTCTTCTTAGATCTGAAAGTAGAACTGAATGCATAAAGAGATTGAGTCTGATTGATTAATTTTTTAAGTGAGAAGGGTGTTCTTTACTAATGACTGTCTACATCTTTCTGGGTTCAACACAGTGTTCTGGTGACAGTGGTCTAATTGTTCAGATCAACTAATTGTGGATTGATGCAATTTGAGTTTCAAATTTATGATGGGTCCAGTGTGAAAATTTGATGAAACGAGGCCTTCATATTGTGTTGTTGTGTACCAGGAGTATCCAGTCTGAAAATTAATGAAACATGGTCCCTGGAGGAAGAGAGAAGGTCATAGCCTTCTATAGGCCGATGCCTACGAGCTAGTAAACACATCGGCTAGTACAAGAGCTAGGGGGTTGTAGCTCCCTTCCAGTAGCAGCTGGAGAACGAGAGAAGGTTGTAGCCTTCTACAGGTGGGTGCCTACATACTAGTATGAGTCAGCACCTGTACAATATTGTAAACATATTTTCTTTATATTAAAGGAAGACAGAGATGAAAGCAACAAGTGGTTTTTCTCCCGCATTGGGTTTCCACCTTAAATCTTGGTGTCCATGTGTGTGTTTTTATGTGTGATGGTTAATTATGTTATTACTTCACATAGTTACTGTATAATAAGATATTGATGTACTGATTAAAGATCAACTCATGATAAATTGACTAAATCATACATTCTCTAGGTATACACTGGTTTCTTTAATCAAGTAGCGTGCACATGCAAGTTCACTTCACTGAAGTAGTGTATATAGATATGATTGGGATATGAAAATTATTGAATTGTAAATATTGATTCACCCCCCCCCCCCCCCTCTCAGTATTATTTCCAACAAGTTCAAAGAAATTTTGGAGGCATTTTCAATTGTAGGAATTTTAGGTTTCTTGGTTAGTGAACGATTCCTAAGGTGTACTTATGTATCAATGCATTAATATAGAGGAATAGAGGTTCCTGGTGTGGACGTACAAAAGCCACATGCAGTAGTCCATATCTTGTGAAAAATGTAAATATAATGTTGAATTTGTAGAATTGAAAAAATAAATGAAAATCTAAAGGTTGATAATATCTCCCGTGCATATTTCTTACTCTTCAATTTAAAATGTTAAATTAATGGCAACATCCTGGGTCCTTTGCACTGATTTTAGAATTGCCTCACAAAGCTTCAAGCTTAAAAACTCTCTAAAATTAACTTATTAGTAGTGATATTAGGTGTATTTTAACTAGATGATTATTCTTACTACTACTCAAATTATAAATTATTATAAATGTTAATTAAAAAAATTGTCCTTGGTTAAGCATGAAGCAAGTTACATTGGTTAACAAGGATGAGAAGCAATGATGAGAAATTTGTAGTAAAGACTTCTTGAGAAAAACAAAGAAATAAAAAAAACTTATAAAAATAAGTTGCAACTATTTGGGTACGAGGAAAATGGTTTTCTAGAGCTTGCAACTCAAAGAGAGGTCCCTACAATACTAAGTTACTAATAACAAACATATTTCCACAGTAATAAGCATATTCTTAATGGTAAGATACTTAAATATATTTAAAACTCACATGGATTTTCCACTTGTACGACATGTTGACGTCATCACCAATTGACCTGTCCTTACCACATGTCCATCCACTTGTCCTTCTATCATGTTGTTAGATCCCAGTGAACTCCCAGTTAGCCACATGTTGGCTTGTGGTTCTACATCTGAAATTACATTTGGTAATCACATCACTACCAAAATCATCTTCATGTCCATGTGTCATTGTCTTACTTTGGAGATGCGGCCCTTCCTTGCTTTTGGTCAATACCGTCGAAAAAAGGGAGATAGATGCTCGATTAGGGCCACAATAGTTTAGGTTATGGAGAACTTTGCACAAACACATCCTTCCTAGGAACATGGGATCTAGATTAGTTAATATCAAACAAAAAAACCTGAAGGGGGATTTGAAATAAGCACCCAACTCAATTGCTTATAGTAACCAGCCCCTTCCTTGCTCCCAGTGCATGCCATGAACCGTCAAATTTAGTCATACAAATCCACGGGTGGTTTGCTCACCCCCTCAAGTTTTTTATGGTTTGGAGGGAGGAGGGGAGGTGAAATCATCCTCTATCAGTAATCTTGTGATCAATGGTCTGGGCAAACCACCCATTCCCCCCCTTACATTAACACAAGAGCGCACTAGGACCCACATTTTTCTGTCAATGGGTTGATGGGGACATGTGGTGATATATCTGCCACATACTTGCCCAAACTTTAAGGTTCATGTCGCTACCAGATTTGCCATCAATTTTGGCAACACCACCAAACTATCTTGCTCCAAAGGTCCTCCATCAATTTAACTCTGCAACCTTTGACTTCAGGGTTACATGTGCTTTGACCAACCATATCTTCTAATCTTGGAGGCTATTTTATGTCTTCCACATACCAATAGAAATATATTTCAGAGATATTTCCATCTAAGTGGGTTCCACTTGACTTTGAGGTGTTCTTTTGTACTAGAAATTCCTTCAAAGTCACTGCACCTTCTCCATCTAAGCTCTTCTCATCTTGCAATCATCTTGTCTTTTTCCATCATCTATCAACACCTTTGTCATCATTTTCCATCAATGACAACATGTTTCTAACACTTTGTTCAATTAATGCAATGAATTCCACATTCATATGATTGATAGAACTCCTCACTAATCCCTAGATTCTCTCTTTGATCGATCTCTGCATAAATATTCAAGGGAAATCTAACATTTGCAAAAGCATCACAGTCTTCAACAATTTCCAAGTCAACCAACTAGTTATTCGACCCACATATCCACAATCATAGTATCGTGAAATTCTCTGCATACAATCATATCTCTACAAAATAATTCAATCAACACTCCATGATGGCATGTGACAAAATTATTTTATGTTCTATCTACATCAAGACAAGTAAGATATCTTGACAATCGCAACATTCTGCCACTATAATACAAAAAATAATTAACTTTTGAAAGAAAGATAAGTTCATAAAAATTTATCATAAAGGTTTGCCAAAACTATGTTGACCTCTGCCATCAACAACCAAAAACCTTTGAAAAACAAACATATCTATCATTTACTAATTATATCGATCTCCTCCTTGCGCCCTTATGCATTATTATTCAAAACAAATCACAAGAAAATAATTCACCAAATGCACACACATTCTTCTATCTCACTTCTATTTTTATAGTTGTTTTATCCTCTCAATACCACAAGCATTTACCTTGGTTTTAATTTACTCACTGGTTGACCAAATCAGTCCCATCCATGCGCACAAATTCCATGGGTGAAACCTTGGTTTCTCTCATGTATTTTAGTTTTCTTCATCTACAAACATGGCCACAATGACAAAACTTGGATGTTTCGATTGTAGCCACACTATTAACACATCTTATTTTCGGCTGAAGGCTTACAACCACCCTGATGAGCCTTCCTCCGTGTGGTTGGGTCTTAATGTAGGGAAAAACCTTCTCTTCTCAGTATATAACTTTAAGACATAGATCATTATCTCTTCTAGCACCTATTCAAGCTTTTGAATTCTCTATATCACGCTGCAAGCCTCATTCAAGCCTCTGAAACTCAATCATCTATCCTGCATTTCATAATTGTTATCCATCATGTAGACATACCATCGTGAACAAGAATTATATACAAAAAAAACTATGATATTCCATATAATCCATGGAGACAACCAAACTATGATGAGGTTGACATCAAGGACAATTCATAAGCCATAATGCCAACAATTTCATGACCCTTTTCGATCAAGTTAAACATTCTCTGTTTGACCATATTTGTGGCACCATTTGACAACATTTCATTGACACTTTTTTTTGTTTCTTTGACACCTCTGAACTTTCCAACATGTAAGCCTATTTGGAACATCGAGAACAATGTTGGCCACAATAAACTTTGTAAATTCTTTCCCTTCACATATTGTGAGGTGTTTGTGTAAGAAATTTTTACAGGGGCAGAGGAGAGGAGTTTGAACAAGAAAACAGTGGCAACAAATCAAATATTTAGTTGTGGCAAGGAAATCGTAATTGGACAGAGGCTTAAATAAAACACAAAAAAAAACTCACATCAAAACAGAGTAAAATAAATGTGGTTGCGGTAAATCTATTCATGAAGGTTTAAGGCCATATCACAACAAACCAAACTTTGGATTATATTATAAATCATATGTAAATACATTCGCGTGATAAATTGGAAGATGTTGCTCCAAGTAAAATAAAAGGATCTTACTGCGATTTACGCTGCACTGGGGTTGCAAAGTAGCTCTTTGTAAAACTCTGTAAGAACTTGTTTTCATGCACCCACCACAAATTGCTCCACGATTTTCTCCTCACTACCTCTCAAACTTACACAATCGACTCCTCTCTCTCACTCAACCTTGCAAATTACTTACATTCATATTTATCAAAACATACAACTTTGACTCGTTGAAACATGGCGAACAAAACATTAATACGCAGTATGCGTGATTTTACATAATAAATGATTTTCTGAACTTGCAGGTGTTGTGGAGTGTAGATAACAGTCCCGGAGTCAATGTTTGCCCATACATGTTTACCAAACTTCATTAAGTGCTTTAACCCTTTGATGTGTTGCGGAATGGTCAGCGTTGTACTATTGCTCAGAACTTCAGTCCTTCCACCTGCAAACAAAATTGTAACCTGCAAAAAGTTGACTAGAAAGTATGGTGGTTGTCAGTGTGTTTAAGGCAGTGGTTGGGATTAATATTCCCAACACTCCCCTTAATCATAAATGTCGCCATTGACAATTCCCAAACAGTCTCTAATATAAACAAAACTTTCGCATGCCAATGGCTTTGTGAAAATATCAGCAAATTATTATGACCTGCAGTGTTGCAACAAAATTTCACCATTGTTAATTAACTCTCTAATAAAATGATATTTAGCATCAATGTTCTTGTTCCTCTTGTGAAAGGCATAATTCTTTAACAATGCAATTGTGGAAGTTTTGTCACAAAAAATAGTTGTCATTTCCTCTTGGTCGTGGCAAATATCCCTCAACATCTTTCTCATCCAAACTGCTTGACATGATGTTGTTTTTGCAGCGACATATTCAACTTCTATTGTTAACAGTGATACTATTGGCTGCTTCTTGGAGGCCCATGAAATGGCTCCAGAACCCAAATGAAAAACATATCTTGACGTGCTCTTTCTATCATCGACACTTCCTTCCCAATCACTATCAATGTAACCAACCAGCTTGAAATCATCTGTCGTGGCATATAAAATACCATATTCTTTTGTCCCATTGACGTACTTTAGAATCTTTTTGGTGTAGAATTTTCTCTACAAATCAGCTAGCTCACTGGTATCATGTAGAAATTTCACCTGCAGATCCAACTGATATATGCAATGTACTAAAGCATAATATTAGATCTACATCTACCATAAACTTAGCAGAAGCTTAATTGAACATGAGCAACATCAAGCATGAACAGATATAACTAAGAATGAGAATTAATCAACCATAACACAAAATATATAACTTGGGGAAAGTACCAGCCTAAAACCCCATCTATATATTATCAATCAAGTGGAAATCCTCAACGACATACAAAAAGAATCAACTCAAAAGCTATCCTGCTCTCTTTATACTCTAATGATGTAGCTCATGGACTATCTAGGCCTATATATATAGGCTTCACAAGTCCTCCAAGCCCCTATTTCCTTGCGCAGTTTTGATTGGGGTCCACTTACATAACATGTGTGAATTGGCCCAAATCACACCTGTTGTCAACTCAGGTCCAACTACGCAGTCATAGAAGGTGTTAGCACTTGGAATTTCACCTCAGGCTGAGAAAGGTAAACTCCAAGGCAACATCAAACCACTTAGCCTCGTAGCTAGCCCTACGGGGCAGGACAGGGCTCTCTCCGGTCTTTCTCAGTAAAGATCTTCAATGGGCGAGATGACCAATAGGGAAACACTGATTTTAGGCTAGTGAACTGATCAAAAGGTTTGAATTGGAAGTTTTAAGATTTTGGTGGAAAGTTGGGGAAAGGCAATTTCGGGTGCGAGGATTAGACACAGTTTTCGCAGGGAGTTCTTTGGGGCGAGGTAGGAAACAGTATTGATGCCTTTCATAGAGATGAATGGATGAGAATGACTGGTGAGGAGTTAAGGAGAGCAAGCAATAACCTTGAATTCCCCTTAAACAGTTGAAAACATTGATATCAAGCAAACTTAAAAGCAGAGCATGACAGTCATGAATTCTACTTTAACACTTCATTTGCCTAATTTGTAGAAGGAAAGGTAATGAAATGATTCACATAACACACTTACAAGTACAAAGAGAAACACACCATCAATACATGTGACCACAAGAATCCCAAAAAGGACTGCAAAACCCTGGTCTTCCTTTGCCAAAAATTGCAGAGATACAGTGAATAATACAATAAGAGCTTCTCCCTCAAGAGTCCAACCATGAAAATGAGCAAGAGAGTACATAATATAGATCATCTAACATATTTCCCTGCCTCTAGGGGTCGAGCTCACTATCCTAGGAGCTGTTTCAACCAATTCTAAACAAAGCACTGAAAACTAGGCAGTCAAAACAACTTGCCTCTATAAACTAGGAAACCAATTCATTCATTTAATTTTCACCTATCTCATGAATGAATCTTCCAGAAGAGATACATAAGTGTAAAAGTGTCATAAATTTACATCATTTACAACAAGAAGGATAAAAATCAACTCCAAAAAGTCAAACACAGTCAAAACTGCGTTTTGCTGAGCTGTAGGCTGAAATCTTGAGCAATTTGCCTGACGGGTCGCGCGCCAATTCCTGACGGGTCGCACGCCTTTGAGAGAACTTTTGGGGCACTTTCAGGTGTCCAAATGAGGCAAGAGTAGGCTTGTTGGAAATTTCTGTGAGTCTACTTTCCAACCCAACTGGAATTTCTGAATTTGGTTGTCATTTTCCCCTCCAAAATTGCAATCTCCCAAGACTGCTTTCTGTGTGTCAAAAATGTGGCAGAAAGTCATTTTTTGCTTGTTTTTTTACTTTCAGGAGGCCCAAAACTTCATAAAATCTCTTGGAAATGGGTGAGCATGTGTAACTTTTCATGCCAAATCCATAAATGCTGAGTTTTTTGAAAATAGAGTTGCCAAGTGAAAGGGTCGCGCGGGGGGTGAGACCCGTCAAGCGGAAAAACCTGTTTTTTGCCTTAAAAACCAAAAATCACCCAAAATGCTCAAAATTTCTTGGAATTTGTGCTGGGGCTGAGCTATTTAGTGCCATGCTCCTTCAAGGAAGCCTCGGCCAAGATGTGGAGGGGGTCGGACCTTTTTCTTCGTTTTTGTGCTTTGGCCAACCGCCTTGGATCTGGCGATTGCAATTTTGACATTTCTCTAAAACCATGACACCTGTGCAAAAAGTGAAGGAGGTTTTTATTCTTTGGCATGTTATGGACAAATACCTCTCTCAGTTTTCCAAAATTCATCTTTTATTGCTCTGGAACATCATTTGAGTGCGACTTGTCCCGATGTGTGAAACAAGGAATTTTGTCGAAATGGAGCGAAATGAAGGGGATAGGGGGCTTCTAAATTCTTGGGGAAATTTTTGGGAGTGGGGAGGGATGTTAGGAAGCAGGGAAAAGTGGAATCTCGGAGATTGAGCGAGGGGAAGGGGTCCAAAAGGGCAAAACACAGGCCAAACCTAGAAAATTGCCAGGTTGTAGCTAGAAACTAGGGTTTGTGCAAAAATGAGGAATTTGGTGGATCTCAGTGATGGGAAGCATTTGATAACGTACATGAAGGATAGGGGAAGGTGTATGAACATCTGGAAACAAGTTTTTTCGATGATTTGACAGTCCAAGAGAAATTGGCTTCAAAACCCTAGGAGAGGAAAATGACCTTACTTAGGCGCAACTGAAGCATGTACAAGGTGTAAAATGACTCATTAGACATTGACACGATAGTGACAACCCTATGAATGATGATAGACTCAGCTAAATAATGACATGGACCGACATTTTGACAACTTTAGAAGGAGTTAAAGCAAACCCTAGACCTAATGCCTAGTGACCAAATTTTGCTTGAAAACTCTTTGAAATGACAAAATTTGACTTGGAAACTCTGAGACCACTTTGTAAGAGCATATTTGATCACTGGAGGAAGACTGGAAAGACTGACACTAACAGAAGGAAGAATATTCCTTCCTCATTCAAGGAATATTCACTAAGAATATCCTAGCATCTATTAGTACATTATCCCTCATCTGCTCTCAACTGGGTCTCTGTCTGAAATGCCATGCATCAGTTATCCATGAGAGAATACTCAGTTATCTAAAAGTAACAGTTGTCACAGGCATGCAAGCATCAACAAACTAAATCTCATTAATTTAACAAACTGTTAAATTAATCTAACTAAACTTAACTAAGTTAAACTAAGTCAATTTATCCTCTCAATATAGAACTCATCCTTAATTCCTCAATCAATGGAGCAAATCAAGGACACATTCCCTAATCAGTGGAGAAATTATTGCATGTTCTCACAAAGACTTCAAGTTTGATTTTCCTTAACTAATTAACTCATGGAGAATTAATTAATTAATATTCAAACTGCTGGTAAGACCAAATTCGAATTTTACTTCCCATTTTAGACCAGGGACTGTCTAAAAATAGGAATCCACGCTGCACTGCTAAAAATAGAACTTTAATTTTTAGCACTTCCATTTTTCATACCTTGTTGCCCAAACCAGCACTAATGCCCAAACTGCTATTTTTAGCACTTCTATTTTTAGAATTTTCTTGTTGCCAATTTTCAACACTCCCTCTCAACAAGAAAGGCTTCCTCTCGAACCCGATCTTATACCTCTGGAATGTTTTGCATGCAACACATCTACCAAGTGTGGTTGCTCCAGCAACTCTCGAAACAAAAAAAAACTCCCAACTGACCTCTCTGTTGGGTTAGAAACATACTCTAATGTTGAAGCTCTACCTACTACTGACAAGTGCTCCCTCTCTGACCTCTGCGCTACTGCAACATCTCCATGCATCTCGCACTGTTGCACCCTTCTTTGTGCTACCCTGCACTATGCAACACACTTGTGCCTCTCGTATTGCTACAGCCTGAATGCTCTGTGTTGTCATGGGATTCCCTACACTGTATCTCTCTCTACCGCTCCATCTGCATTTGTCTCTACCCAATCAGTCAGTTCCTGCTACTCCACATCGGGGCTCCAATAGCAAGGTCTCATCCAAGAGGTTGGGTACCTCAAGGATCCTACCCCTCCTCCTTGGGACGATCACTCCACATCGCCCCACCTCCTACCTGGAGTTATGGTTGCATGTGATCCCTCTCTAGCTCGAAGTTTCCCCCTACTAAAGGTCTCAGCATGAGTATATGTCTCTACTCGATCTCCACTCAGCTTCTCCTATTGTGGCTGCTCCACAACCTCATGAAGCTGCTGCACCAATCATGGCTCCTCCACAATTTTCTGAGACTTCTTCTGGCACTGCATGTTGAGAGGTAATAGACTCTCCCTCTCAACCACCAAGTCTCCATTAGTTGTCTTACTGCTCAAGGCTTTACATGCATCTTGAACCTCAAGAGCATATAGGTTCTTGACCCATGAACCAATCTGCTTCACCTATCTAGTGATGATGTGTCTAAGGAAAACGTTTCCCTTACTGAAGACTACATCATAGCCTCTATCTTCTAGCATCACGATCGACAGCAAGTTTCTCTTCAGTCCTGGTACATACTTGACATCGGTCAAGGTAAGGCAAGCTCCATGTTCCCTCTAAAAAATAATCGTTTCTACACCTGAGACACTATAATTTTCATCATTACCCATCGCTATGAGTATCTGGAGATCTTTCTCCTCCAAAGTACTGAACAAACTCTTGACGCCAGTCATGTGGAAAGAAGCTCCACTGTCAAGAAACCAAACACTTTCCAGCATGGATGAAACCATGCATGCGAAGAGTGTGAAATCCAACTCGAACTGTGAAGTAAGTGCCTCACCTTCAAATCCTTCCCCAGATCCCTTCTTGGATTTCCTCAGTGGACAATTTGTAACAAAATGGCCCACCTCATGACAATGAAAGCATCGCGCTTTTGATTTGTCAACTTTCTTCCCACGATGGGAAGAACTGGATTCAGAAAGAGAAACCTTCTCCTTCCCCTTATTCACCTTACTCGTTAAGGCATAGTTCTCTTCATCCTCCATGGATGAAGAACCGTCTCTGGTGCTCCGTCTAATCTCCTTCTACATCAAATCTGACCATAGTCATTCCCAATCTGGCAATTTCTCCCTTCCATTAACCGAGTCCTAGTAGATGTGCCAGCTCTTAGGAAGGCCAAGGAGTGCTAGACTCACCATGTCATCATCAGATGTCACGACCCCTACACTTGCAAGCTCATCCATGCATGAGGTGAGCTTGTTCAGATACATAAAGATCGTGTCGCCCTTTTCACACTTGATCTTTCAAACTTTGTCCTTAAGTGCCAGGTTCCTCTGATCACTACTGTTTTGATAAATATCTTTAAATGTTTTTCACATCGAAAACGGAGTCTCCTTCCCATGGAAGTTCGAGACTATGTGATCTTGAACTCCCTCCAGGATGATTCTCCTAGCTCTAGCCACACACTTCCTCTATTCCACCAACTCTTGGGCATTAGATTCTCGGGGCTTTAGGACTTCTTGATCAATGAAGTCCTTTACCCCATTATCTTCTAACACTGCCTCCATGCGATCCTTCTAGGCTATATAATTCGAATTGCAATAAAGGGCATATTCGAGTCTCAAACCATAGAATGACATCGGTGAAATAGATGTGATAAGAACTCAATTCAATATTCAGAAACCACAAACTTCTTCCTTCTTGTATATTGTTCTTCCTTGATCACCTGTGCTCTGATACCATGTATAATTTTCTCTACAAATCAGCTAGCTCACTGATATCATGTAGAAATTTCACCTGCAGATCCAACTAATATATGCAATGTACTAAAGCATAATACTAGATCTACATCTACCATAATCTTAGCAGAAGCTTAATTGAACATGAGAAACATCAAGCATGAACAGATATAATTGAGAATGAGAAGTAATCAACCATAACAGAGAAGACATAACCTGGGGAAAGCACCAGCCTAAAACCCCATCTTTGTATTATCAATCAAGTGGAAATCCTCAACAACATACAAAAAGAATCAGCTCAAAAGCTATCATGCTCTCTCTGTACTCTGATGATGTAGCTCATGGACTATCTATGCATGTATGTATAGGCTTCACAAGTCCTCCAAGCCCCTATTTCCTTGTGCAGTTTTGATTGGGGTCCAATTACATAACATGTGTGAATTCGCCCAAATCATACATGCTGTCACCTCAATTCCAACTACGCAGTCATAGAAGGAAGAAGATTCCTTCCTCATGCAAGGAATATTCACTAGGAATATCCTAGCATCTGATAGTACATTGTCCCTCATCTAAACTCAACTGGGTCTCTGTCTGAACTACCATGCATCAGTTATCCATGAGAGAATACTCAGTTATCTAAAAATAACAATTGTCACATGCATGCAAGCATCAATAAACTGAATCTCATTAATTTAACAACTTGTTAAATTAATCTAATTGAACTTCACTAAGTCAACTGATCCTCTCAATATAGAACTCATCCTTAATTCCTTAATCAATGGAGCAAATCAAGGACACATTCCCCAGTCAGTGGAGAAATTATTGCATGTTCTCACAAGGACTTCAAGTTTGATTTTCATTAACTAATTAACTCAGGGAGAATTAATTAATTAATATTCAAACTGTTGGTAAGACCAAATTTGACATTTACTTCCTATTTTAGACCAGGGACTGTTTAAAAATAGGAATCCACACTGCACTGCTAAAAATAGAACTTCTATTTTTAGCACTTCCATTTTTCATTCCCTGTTGCCCAATCCTTCACTAATGCCCAAACTACTATTTTTAGTAGTGCTATTTTTAGCAATTTCTTGTTGCTAATTTTCAACATTTGGAATCTTGCCAATGTGTTTCCTTGGGTGTCTTCATGAACCTTGACACAAAACTCACTGCATACATTATATCCTACCTAGTGGAGGTAAAACACATCAAGTTTACTATCATGATTTTGTATAATGTCATATTGGCATTGCTACCGCAATCTTCTTTTCTCAACTTAAACCCCATGACTATTGGAGTTGGTGCGGGCTTGTTGTTCTGCATATTAAACCTCTCCAAAAATTTTACCACATACTTTGCTTGAGAAATAAAAATGCCATTTTATGTTTGCTTCACTTCTATGCCTAAAAAATATCTTAAGAACCCCAAGTCAGTCATTTCAAATTCACTCTTCATGACTTCTTTGAAATCAGTGATGAGGAAATCATCACTGTCTGTAAAAGTCAAATCATCTACATCTAAGAAAACAAAAGGAATCTTATCATCACTCTCTTTGATGTAGAGAGTAGGTTCTTCGTCACATTTGTCGAAACCATTGTCCAACAAGTGTGTGTCTATCTTGCTATACCATGCACGGGGTGCTTGCTTCATCCTATCAAGATATTTTCTCAACCGATACACTTTGTCTTATTGGCCTTCTACCTCATAACTAGGTGGTTACACAACATACACTTCCTCTTTCAGCACTCCATTCAAGAACGTTGATTTTGTGTCCATTTGATACACTTTCCATTTATGTTGTGCGACAATCGCCACAGTTGTACGCATTGTCTCCATCCTCGCGACTGGCTCAAATGTCTCTGCATAATCTCTTCCATGTTAAAGAAAGTATCCTTTGACAACTAGCCTTGCTTTATGCCTTTCAATCTTCCCCTCAACATTTCTCTTGGGCTTATACACCCACTTCACTCCAATGACTTCTTTTCCTTCCGGAAGGTTCACTAACTCCTATGTGTCATTATTTTCTATTGCTTCTATTTCTTCCTCCATTTCCGCAACCCATTTTTCTTCTTTGACCGCATCCTTAATTGGGTCATCTACATGACAAAATAATGCAAATAAGGAATTTAGACCAACATTATTGTCAACTTCATCTTGCTCATAAATTTATTTTAAATTTATGAATTTTGGTCCTCTTGTGCTTGTTGAAGATGGGATTGACATGTCACTTGATGTTGCGCTTTGCGGCGTGCTTGGAGAAGCACTTTCTTGATTGTGTGACGTTGTCCTATTATTTATTGACGGTGTTACCTGCTTCCTTTGTTGCACTTGAATAGGAGTAGAGGGAGTCATTGTTGAGGAATTTCTTGTTGTTGTTAATTCCTCTTTGTCCTCATGTGGTATACATGCTTTCACATTGACTGTCTTCTCTAAACTTCCATCCCATGCTTCCTCTTCGATGAACTGCAAATCTCTGTTGATTATGACCTTCTTGGTTGATGGATTGTAGAGATTTTATACCTTGGATTCATCACTATATCCAACAAATATGCATTTCTCTCCCTGATTGTCTAACTTCTTCATTAACTCATTTGGGACATGTGCATATGCCACACATCCAAAGACTCTCATTTGAGTGACAAAATGCTTTCTTCCACTCCATGCCTCTTCAGGAACCACATTCTTGACACTTTTGGTTGGACACCTATTAATGATATACGTTGCACAAGCAACAGCTTCAACCCAATAATCATTTGGAAAATGTTTTTCCATTAGGGGAATTTTGAGGTCTAAAATGCACCTGCTAAGGAAATTATAAAATAATAGTGGAAATAATAAAATAAGATTAGATTACATCATCAAATTTTAAAGGGAAAAAAGAGAAAACTATTTTTCCAACTTGTGTTTTCAACTTACCTCCCTATGGGTTTACTCATTTCAATCAGTAACACTCATTGGATGCATAATAGGAGCATGGAATTCAAAAGCAATTTAAAATAAGGTACACACCTCAGCAAAATGGTGTTGCGGAAAGGAAGAATAAGACCATCATGGAAATGGCAAGGAGTATGTTGAAGCATTAGATAAATTTTGAGGTCTAAAATGGGCCGCCTAAGAAAAATGTACAACCAAAATAAAATTTATAAGAACCAAAATAGGATTCAAGACGATGATTTTAACCATGGGGGATGATTCATAATTTTTAGAGTAAAAAAGTAAAAAGATTAAAGAATAATAAAATAATAAAACTACTTTTTCCACTCGTATTTTCAACTTATCTCCCTAAGGTTTTACTTAAATTTCGAGTGGGATTAGTTGTTGGATGAAAAATTTAATTCCTCATCCAAGGAGTACCCATGTTTCATACTTTGACCCTTATACATGAAAAGTAAGAAATACATGAAAAAACATTATTGTAATCACGTTTTTCATGTATTTCTCATTTTTCATGTAGCAGAGTCTTGAACCAGTGATCAAACATGCTCTTACAAAGTGATTTTGAAGTGTCAAGGTCAAATTTTGTCATTTCAGTGAGTCTTCAAGCAAAATTTGGTCACTAGGCATTAGGTCCAGGGTTTACTTTCACTCCTTATAAAATTGCCCAAATGCCAATCTATGTCACTATTCAGCTGAGTCTATCATCATTCATAGGGTTTTCATTATCATGTCAATGTCTAATGAGTCATTTTACACCTTGTTCATGCTTCAGTTGCGCCTAGGCAAGGTTCATTTCCCTCTCCTAGGGTTTTGAAGGCAATTTCTCTTGGATGGTCAAATCATCGGCAAAACTTGTTTCCTGATGTTCATACACCTTCCCCTATCCTTAAAGTACCTTACCAAATGCTTCCCATCACTGAGATTCCCCAAATTCCTCATTTTCGCACAAACCCTAGTTTCTAGCTACAACCTGGCAATTTTCTAGGTTGGGCCTGTGTTTTTCCCTTTTGGACCCCTTCCCCTCACTCTATCTCCACGATTCCACTTTCCCCTACTTCCTAACATCCCTCCCTACTTCCAAAAATTTCCCCAAGAATTTAGAATCCGCTTATCCCCTTCATTTCGCTTCATTTCGACAAAATCCCTTGTTCCACACATCGGGATAAGTTTCACTCAAAAGCCATTTCAGAGCAATCAAAGATGGATTTTGGAAAACTGAGAGAGGTTTTTGTCCACAACAGGCCACGGAAGAAAAACCTCCTTCACTTTTTGCACAGGTGTCATGGTTTTAGAGAAATGTCAAAATTACAATCGCTAGATCCAAGGAGGTTAGCCAAGGCACTAAAACGACGGAAAAGACCCGATCCACTCCAAATTTTGGCCAAAGCCTTTTTGACTGAGCATGATGCTAAATTACTTAACGCCAGCACAAATTTCAAAAAATTTTGAGCATTTTTGGTCTTGTGAATTTTTGGGCAAAAAACAGGTTTTCTCCACCAACACGTCGCGCGCCGCGCGCGACCCTTTCGATGGGCAACTCCATTTCAGGAAAACTTAGCATTTTTGGTTTTTTCATGCAAAAATACACTTGCTCAGCAATTTCCAAGAAATTTCACCAAGTTTTGGGCCTCCAGAAGGTCAAAAAACAGGCAAAAAATGATTTTCTGCCACCTTTTTGACACACAGGAAGCAGTCTTGGGAGATTGCAATTTTGGAGGGGCAAATGGCCACCAAATTCAGAAATTCCACTTGGGTTGGAAAGTAGACATCCAGAAATTTCCAACAAGCCCACTTTTGCCTCATTTCGACACCTGGAAGTGCCTCAAAATCAGCTCCAAAGGCGCGTGACGCGTTCAGGATCAGGGCGCGACGTGTTGGGCAGTTTTCACATAAATTCACCTACAGCTCAGCAAAACGCAGTTTTGACTGGATTCGACTTTTTGGAGTGGATTTTGATCCTCCTTGTTGTAAATGATGTAATTTAATGATATTTTGACACTTATTTATCTCTTCTAGAAGATTCATTCATGAGATAGGCAAAAATTTAATGAATGAATTGGTTTCCTAGCTTATAGAGGCAAGTTGTTTTGACTGCCTAGATTTTAGTGCTCAGTTTAGAATTGGTTGAAACAGCTCCTAGAAGGATGAGCTCGACCCCTAGAGGCAAGGAAAGGTGTTAGCTTGCCTATATTATGTACTTTCTTAGTTATTTTCATGGTTGGAGAGATGGGACTCTTGAGGGAGAAAGCTTCTAGATTGTATTACTCATTGTATCTCTGCAATTTTGGCAAAGGAAGAAAGACCAGGGTTTTGCAGTCCTTTTTGGGATTCCTGTGGTTACATGTATTGATGGTGTGTTTCTATTTGTACTTTTAAGTTTGTTATGTGAATCATCTTCTTACTTTTCCTTCTACAAATTAGGCAAATGAAGTGTTAAAGTAGAATTCATGATTGCCATGCTCTGCTTTTAAGTTTGCTTAATATCAATGTTTTCATCTGTTTAAGGAGAATCCAAGGTTTCTTTCTCTCTTTAGCTCCTCACCTGTCATTCCTATCCATTCACTTAATTCAAAGGCATCAATACAGTCTCCTACCTTGCCCCAAAGAACCCCCTGCAAAAACTGTGTCCAATCCCCGCACCCAAAATTGCCTTTCCCCGATTTTCCACCAAAATCCCAAAAATCGCAAATCAAACATTTTATCAGTTTACTAGCCTAAAATCAGTGTTCTTTATTGGTTATCTCCGCCCTTTGAAGATCTTTGTCGAGATATATCGGAGAGAGCCCTCTCCTGCCCCATAGGGCTAGCTACGAGGCTAAGTGTTTTGATGTTGCCTTGGAGTTTGCCTTTCTCAGCCTGAGGTGAAATTTCAAGCGCTGACATATTGGCGACCATACTGGGGAGAAAAAATTGTTTGTGGGTTGATGTGTTTATTTCATAAGTCTTATACGGAGCCTGAAGTTATGCCAGGTAGCCTTCGAAATGCTTTTTCTTTGCATAAGCCGAAGTAGATAAATGTTGCTTTAGTCCATCTCCGTGAGCTTGTGAATACAGCACTTCATTTGCATTTTACCCCAGCACATGTATCAAGTTCAGATCTGATGGTTGATGGTGGACAACGATCAGACACTGGCAAGGCTGAAATCATTCACCTGGCGACTCTAAATCATTTTCGAGATCAGATCCAAAGACTCCACTGGAGGATGATCCCGACCAGCAAAAACATGAAAGGACAACATGGACAGATCAGGTATTCAAGTTGGAATTTCATCCAAGAAATTTTTTTCTTTGTCATAAATTATTTCTTCTCTTTTCCCAAGAATGTCAAGAATGCTTTGCAAAGTATACTATGCTTGAGAAAATATCCTCGGCCTGCAGTTGATTCTTTCCCTTTGAAGATTATGAATACCAAATATTTGCATGCCTTTGAGCTTGATCAAGATCCTTTTTCCGAATTTTGTGATGACCATCTTCAAATTGATGAATCTCAAGAGACCAATACTGATTCTATACCTGCTGTACATACCCCTACACCTTGTAAAATTCCAGATCGGTATAAACCTCTTGTTTTACCTTCTGTTCTTCATGCTTTCCCCAAAAATTATGATCTATACTTGTCGAGGTTTGATGGTGAATGTAAGAATGTCAATGCTGAGCAACATGTACAGACTTTTGAGTCCTTTCTTGATCTTTTTGAAGTTGATGAAGAAGATGTCAGTATTAGGCTTTTTGCTCTTTCTTTGCAAGCTGAAGTTAAGAGTTGGTTCAAAACCCTGCTTGATGCAAGCATCTCAGATTTCCGGCAGTTTGTCAAAGTTTTTCTCGACAGGTGGATGATCGGACAGAACCTTTTCCTTATTGTAGAAGAGTATAACCAGCTGAAAAGACTACCAGGGGAGACAGTACAACAGTTTTCGGCCAAATTTAACCAAGTTTATTATTCGATGCCAGTTGATATAAGGCCTACTCCTAGATTTGCTCTCTTGCACTATCCGGGTGCCTTTGATCCGGAGATGGAGTTTCAGCTGAGAGAAAGGGATATTGCAACGCTTCACGAGATGCAAAACAGTGCAGTAAATGTAGAGGCACATATGTTGATCCGAAGGGCAAGGTTGAAAGAAGAAGAGATGAAAAACATAGATCCGGCCGAATCAACATCTCTAGAGGTGAAACTTGACATTTTGGTAAGTGCAGTGGAAAAGATGATGGACAAGATTAACGCAAGGAATGATTATGATGTTCAAGCTCATGGCTTGCTGATTGAAGAAGAACAAGTTGTTGATCCAAAACATTTTGTTTCTTATCCTAGTTGTCAAAGATCTGATAATGATTGTTTCGTAAATCACCTAGGCGAAGAAAGCACTGTTGATATGACCTGCATGCTTGATGATGTCTTTTATACCAATGATTTGCCTCGGTTTGATGAGTATGATGATGATTATGTTCTCCAAACAGAAGCTAATCTTGCAATCACACAAGCATCTAGTTTGTGGGAGGAAAAAGTTCATTTTCAGCAGCTTGAATACAATGTTCAGCCATCACATATCAGCTATGACATTGACGAGGAAAGTGCAGCAAAGTTTGAAGTAAGTGAAGGATCTTTGCCTTTTTGTTTTGATTCGTTTCAGTTCATCAGAGATAACTACCATGCAATCAGAAATCAAATGTCAACAAGTCTTGATTTGGACCATCTTGAGAGCAATGAAAATTTTGTTCAAGACTTCTCATATTAAGATTTGCAACCCCCGAAAGCCATTGATTGTCAAGTTGCATATGAAGACTTGGAAGTGCACACACATGATTTAATGATTCAAGGTGACTCCGTACCATTCTGTTTTGAATCATTTCAGTTTTTGAAGGGTAGATTGCATAGTAAATCTTCAAATGAACAGCCTATAACAAATCATCAATCTCTCAGTGTTAATGTTGAGGATGAGACAGATAACAAAATTCTTGAGCAGTCTGTAGCATCAGATTTGCAACCACCAAATGAAATTGAAGGGCAGATTACAGATGAAGCTGTGGAAGATGAAATACATGATTTGATGATGCAGGAAGATTCTATACCCTTTTGTTTCGAAGCATTTCAGTTTATAAGGCAGAATCTTTGTAAAATCTCTCAAGAAAAAGATGAACAGCTAGAAGGATGTCATACATTTTCAATGGATACATTACAACAGTCTTTTCAAGTTTTTCATGATCCAATAGCTGATGTTTTGGATGAGGTTTGCAGTCAAAGTCTTTCTCCATTGACTACATTTGAGCTTGAAACATGTGTTGATATGAATTTGATCCGGCAGCCAGTTTCTTTCTCATTTTCAGCAGAGGTCTTGTCACAAGGCTCAGATCAAAGTTTGCATTCATGGTATGAGGAAACGAGAATTAATCCATTAGATGAACTAAGTTCCAGTGTGCTTGAATTTCAAGATCCTTATGCAGTGTTTTTGGAGGAGGATAGAGAATTCATATCATTCAATGGATCTGTTTCTAAGTTGTCATGGGAGTTGCCTTTCAGTAGTTCTCTCTTGTTTTTCATAAGCGAGCACTTGCGTAGAATTCAAACAGCAGACGGGATACTTACTTGGTTGCATTGGTTGTTTCATTTCACTTGATCAGGTGATGAATGAAACTGTTAGAGTAGGTTTTGATGAATAAGCTCAACCTTGAGCATCATTTCCAGTTTGTCGGTTGTGTTTAAGTATCGAGTCAATTTTTAGTTGAGTGAGAGTCAATTTGTGTCATCCGAGTCATCAGTTTTCAGTCATGCATTTTAGTTTGAGTTTTTGACTCCATTGCCCAATGGACGAAGGCACTGTCTGCTCTCCCAAAGATCTGTCGTTCTTGGCACCTCCAAGGAGCTACCATCCCCATTGGAGCCAATTTTAGTGTCAGCCTTTCCAGCCTTCCTCCAGTGATCAAACATGCTCTTACAAAGTGATTTTGAAGTGTCAAGGTCAAATTTTGTCATTTCAGTGAGTCTTCAAGCAAAATTTGGTCACTAGGCATTAGGTCTAGGGTTTACTTTCACTCCTTCTAAAATTTCCCAAATGCCAATCTATGTCACTATTCAGCTGAGTCTATCATCATTCATAGGGTTTTCATTATCATGTCAATGTCTAATGAGTCATTTTACACCTTGTTCATGCTTCAATTGCGCCTAGGCAAGGTTCATTTCCCTCTCCTAGGGTTTTGAAGGCAATTTCTCTTGGACGGTAAAATCATCAGCAAAACTTGTTTCCTAATGTTCATACACCTTCCCCTATCCTTAAATTACCTTACCAAATGCTTCCCATCACTGATATTCCCCAAATTCCTCATTTTCGCACAAACCCTAGTTTCTAGCTACAACCTGGCAATTTTCTAGGTTGGGCCTGTGTTTTTCCCTTTTGGACCCCTTCCCCTCACTCGATCTCCACGATTCCACTTTTCCCTACTTCCTAACATCCCTCCCTACTTCCAAAAATTTCCCCAAGAATTTAGAAGCCGCTTATCCCCTTCATTTCGCTTCATTTCGACAAAATCCCTTGTTCCACACATCGGGATAAGTTTCACTCAAAAGCCGTTTCAGAGCAATCAAAGATGAATTTTAGAAAACTGAGAGAGGTTTTTGTCCACAACAGGCCAAGGAATAAAAACCTCCTTCACTTTTTGCACAGGTGTCGTGGTTTTAGAGAAATGTCAAAATTACAATCGCCAAATCCAAGGAGGTTGGCCAAGGCACTAAAACGACGGAAAAGGCCCGATCCACTCCAAATTATGGCCAAAGCCTTTTTGACTGAGCACGATGCTAAATGAATTAACTCCAGCACAAATTTCAAAAAAAATTGAGCATTTTTGGTCACTTGTGAATTTTTGGGCAAAAAACAGGTTTTCTCCACCAACACGTCGCGCGCCGCGCGCGACCCTTTCAATGGGCAACTCTATTTCAGGAAAACTCAGCATTTTTGGATTTTTCATGCAAAAATACAATTTCTTAGCAATTGCCAAGAAATTTCACCAAGTTTTGGGCCTCCAGAAGGTCAAAAAAAGGCAAAACAATGACTTTCTACCACCTTTTTGACACACAGGAAGCAGTCTTGGGCGATTGCAATTTCGGAGGCGAAAATGGCCACCAAATTCATAAATTACACTTGGGTTGGAAAGTAGACATCCAGATCATTCCAACAAGCCCACTTTTGCCTCATTTGGACACCTAGAAGTGCCTCAAAAGCAGCTCCAAAGGCGCGCGACGTGTTGGGCAGATTTCACAGAAATTCACCTACAGCTCTGCAAAACGCAGTTTTGACTGGATTCGAATTTTTGGAGTGGATTTTGATCCTCCTTGTTGTAAATGATATAATTTTATGATATTTTGACACTTATTTATCTCTTCTAGAAGATTCATTCATGAGATAGGCAAAAATTTAATGAATGAATTGGTTTCCTAGCTTATAGAGGCAAGTTGTTTTGACTGCCTAGATTTTAGTGCTCAGTTTAGAATTGGTTGAAACAGCTCCTAGAAGGATGAGCTCGACCCCTAGAGGTAAGGAAAGGTGTTAGCTTGCCTATATTATGTACTTTCTTAGTTATTTTCATGGTTGGAGAGGTGGGACTCTTGAGGGAGAAAGCTTCTATTGTATTACTCATTGTATCTCTGCAATTTTGGCAAAGGAAGAGAGACCAGGGTTTTGCAGTCCTTTTTGGGATTCCTGTGGTTACATGTATTTATGGTGTGTTTCTCTTTGTACTTGTAAGTTTGTTATGTGAATCATCTTCTTACTTTTCCTTCTACAAATTAGGCAAATGAAGTGTTAAAGTAGAATTCATGATTGCCATGCTCTGCCTTTAAGTTTGCTTAATATCAATGTTTTCATCTGTTTAAGGAGAACTCAAGGTTTCTTGCTCTCTTTAGCTCCTCACCGGTCATTCCTATCCATTCACTTAATTCAAAGGCATCAATACAGTCTCCTACCTTGCCCCAAAGAACCCCCTGCAAAAACTGTGTCCAATCCCCGCACCCAAAATTGCCTTTCCCCGATTTTCCACCAAAATCCCAAAAATCTCAAATCAAACTTTTTATCAGTTTACTAGCCTAAAATCAGTGTTCTTTATTGGTTATCTCCACCCTTTGAAGATATTTTTCGAGATATACCGTAGAGAGCCCTCTCCTGCCCCGTAGGGCTAGCTACGAGGCTAAGTGGTTTGATGTTGCCTTGGAGTTTGCCTTTCTGAGCCTGAGGTGAAATTTCAAGCGCTAACAAGTTCATTGATAGTTATGATTGTGCACCTTCTTCCTTCAAATATGATATTATATTTAGGGGAAACATCCTATTTCTTTTTATTTGAACCTTTGCAATCAGTTGTCTGCTTGGAGGCTTATCCAAAATTGTGCACTCATCATTTTTGAAAAAGATATTGTAGCCCTTTTGCATGAGTTTTCCAATGCTTATGAGATTTTGCTTCAAACCACGGACAAAGTAAACATCTGAGATATACTTCTTCTCCCCCTTCTTTTTTACGATATTAACTCTTCCTTTTCCCATGACAGAGACTTTACTATTAGTCCCTAATGTCACTTTTGATTTCACACTTTCATCTAGATTGGAAACATTTCTATGTTCCCTGACATGTGGTTGCTACACCTTGAATCTAGATACCATATATCACTTTGTTTTTCTTGTGCTACATTACAAACTAAAAACATGTTATCATGGTTATGGTTTTCTTTTGTGAAATTTACACTTGGTTTGTTACTAATGTCATATTGCTTCTTTCTACATTCATTTGCATAATGACCATACTTCTTACAGTAATGACATTGGACTTGAGATTTATCATACCTCTAACCTTGTGCTTGATTTTGGCTTGGGCCTTGACTTGGATTTTGATTGCTACCCCTTCCACTTAATCTTGAAGGGTTGCTTATTCCACCTCGTGTGGGCTTTTTCCTCTTCCTCTGCCTCAACCTTGACCAAATGAAACTTGTGTCTTGAAGGCATGCTCCAATGAGGAGCTTGTTGCTCTTTTTTGTCTATGTTCATGAGAAACCAGTGATGCATGAAGCTCATCCACTGAGAACTGTGAGAGATCCTTTTGTTTGTTCTATGGCCATGACAATGGGATCAAACCTTGCTGGCAAACTTCTCAAAATTTTCTCAACTATTGTGATTTCCTCAAGTGTCTCACCTTGAGACTTGATTTGAGTAACCAACCCAATTACATGTGTAAAAAATGAGTCTACATTCTCAGACTCTTTCATATAAAGTGTCTCAAAGTCTCTCCTTAGCATTTTTAGCTTTGTTGTCTTCACTTTTTCCATGCCTTGGTAGGTTGTTTGGAGGGTGTCCCATGCTTGCTTGGAATTTGTTGCTGCTGCAATTTTTGGGAAAATATTTTCATGAACTACTTGAAAAATGTAGAATAGGGCTTCTTCATCCTTCTTCCTATTGTCCCTCAATAAATCCCTTTCTTCTTGAGACAAGCATTGCATGATGTTGCATCTGCTACTTCTTGAAAACCATTCTCCACCAAATCCCAAATGTCTTGAGAAGAAAATAGGGTCTTCATTGTAATAGCCCAATAATCATAACTTTTTCCATTAAAATGAGGTATCTGAGGATTATTCAAGCTTGTGTTTGATTTTTCCATTTCTGACTGTAAAAGAAACTTTCTACCTATTCGTAAATACACTTCAAAAATCTGCTCTCAAAATGATTTTTAATTGCTAGTAAAAAATCACTTATTTTTACACTAACAGAGTTTAACCCACTCTGATACCATGTAAGAAATTTTTACAGGGGCATAGGAGAGGAGTTTGAACAAGAAAACAGTTGCGGAAAATCAAATCTTCATTTGCGACAAGGAAATCACGACTGGATAGAGGCTTAAATAAAACATAGAAAAAACTCACAGCAAATGTGGTTGCGGTAAATCTACTCATGAAGGTTTAATGCCATATCGAAACAAACCAAACTTTGGATTATATTATAAAGAATATGTAAATACATTCACATGATAAATTGGAGGTTGTTGCTCCAAGTAAAACAAAAGCATCTTAATGCGATTTAAGCTTCACTATGGTTGCAAAGTAACTCTCTATAAAACTCCGTAAGAACTTGTTTTCATGCATCCACCACAAATTGCTCCATGATTTTCTCCTCACTACCTCTCAAACTTACACAATCTACTCCTCTCTCGCTCAACCTTGCAAATGAATTTTACATTCATATCTATCAAAACATACAACTTTGACTCATTAATTCATG